>CAWUFW010001246.1:0-1200000 GCA_963921515.1 Calotriton arnoldi
CCCTAGGGCTCAAACGTGTATTTGTGCTATTACTGTTGATATTCGACTTGTAACTTATGTACTTCGAACTCTAGCAAGGAAAAGAGACTAGAGGGGTGTGTTTAAGACTAAATACATATATTTTAAATATACACCTGGTGTGGTCCTCTTTCATTTGGTCACTCAAGAGATTGTAGACTGGTAAAACAAGCTGCTTTACATTCCTTCAAGACTTAGCCTGAAGGCTGCTCTCCATAGCTACCACTAGGATAGCTTTCAATAAAGGTTGTCTTTAACCTATCTCCAATAAGGGGTTGTTTGGACTGGTGCAAGGTGCCCACTATAATTAGTGGACAGCATATACCAGGCCAACTTCTCACATGCTCTACACCATGTTTGGGAGGATTTTGGAAGAGGAAAAGGGGCCATCAGACTGGAAGGAGGGATATCACATCAAGATCGCCAAGAAAGGTGGCCTGAATAACTGTGTAAACTACAGAGGTCTAACTCTTCCATCAACCCCCGGCAAAGTGTTAAAAAAAAGTCATGCTGCACAGAATGAAGGGACAAGTAAATGCTCAGTTGCAAGACCAGCAAACTGGCTGCCATAAAGATAGATCCTGTACAGACCGGATTGCAGCACTGCGTATTATCATTGAACAGTTGGTGGAATGGAACTCCCCCCTCTATTCAACTTCATCGACTATGAGAAGGCATTCAACAGTGTGGACAGAGAAACCCTTTGCAAACTCCTCCGCCACAACAGTGTTGCTTATAAACTCATAAGAATGATCAGGATCTCTTACAAGGGAACAACATGCATGATAGTCCATGGAGGACAACTCACAGAAGCCTTCCAAATGAGCACCGGAGACCACCAGGGTTGTTTGCTCTCCCCTTTTCTCTTTTTGCTGGTCATAGACTAGATCATGAAGACATCTACAGCAAGGAAAAGAAATGAGATTCAGTGGACACCTTGGATGCAGCTCAACAACCTGGACTTTGCAGACGACCTGGCCTTAATCTCCCATACCTATCTGCAAATGCAAGAGAAGACCGAGAATGTGACCTCCAACTTGTAGCAGTCCCCAGAGTCAAGAGGGGACCATGTTTGGGAGGATTTTGGAAGAGGAAAAGGGGCCAAAAGACTGGAAGGAGGGATATCACATCAAGATCGCCAAGAAAGGTGGCCTGAATAACTGTGTAAACTACAGAGGGATAACTCTTCCATCAACCCCCGGCAAAGTGTTAAAAAAAAATCATGCTGCACAGAATGAAGGAACAAGTAAATGCTCAGTTGCAAGACCAGCAAGCTGGCTGCCATAAAGATAGATCCTGTACAGACCGGATTGCAGCACTGCGTATTATCATTGAACAGTTGGTGGAATGGAACTCCCCCCTCTATTCAACTTCATCGACTATGAGAAGGCATTCAACAGTGTGGACAGAGAAACCCTTTGCAAACTCCTCCGTCACAACAGTGTTGCTTATAAACTCATAAGAATGATCAGGATCTCTTACAAGGGAACAACATGCATGATAGTCCATGGAGGACAACTCACAGAAGCCTTCCAAATGAGCACCGGAGTCCACCAGGGTTGTTTGCTCTCCCTTTTCTCTTTGCTGGTCATAGACTAGATCATGAAGACATCTACAGCAAGGAAAAGAAATGAGATTCAGTGGACACCTTGGATGCAGCTCAACAACCTGGACTTTGCAGACGACCTGGCCTTAATCTCCCATACCTATCTGCAAATGCAAGAGAAGACCGAGAATGTGACCTCCACCTTGTAGCAGTCCCCAGAGTCAAGAGGGCCAGAAGCGGTGGTCGTCTCTTCTCTCTTAATTCTACCAAACTGTGGAACGCACTGCCGCTCCATCTTCGGATGGAACACAACCACCTGGTCTTTCGAAAACAATTGAAAACTATTCTGTTTCCCTAATCTCCTCATCACCATCTGATTAGGCATGCCCAGCGCTGGGAGGCCTCCGGGTAGCCATGCGCTATACAAATGCCCTTTCAATTCAATATCAGCAGAACTTGGCCTCAACATTCACAACGTAAATCACCAGGGTCCTGAAAGCTAACACGGCCATTACAACTGCAGTCACTCTTGTAGGCGATGCACTGGAAGAGGTTGAGGCTTTCACCTACCTGGAAAGTGTCATAGACAAGCAGGAAAGCACAGACACCGATGGCAAGGCAAGAATTGACAAAGCAAGGGCTGCCTACATTCAACTGAAGAAGATCTTGGACTCCAAGGATCTAAAGCTGCAAACCTAGTTCAGCCTTTTTAACACCAATGTAAAATCTGTCCTTCTTTATGTAGCAGCATCTTGGAAAACAGTGACCACCACCAACAAAGTCCAGACCTTCATCAACACCTGTCTGAGGAAAATCCTCAAAATCCACTGGCCAAACACCATCCGCAACAATGGCCTATGGTAGCAGACTTTCCAATTCCCTGCTCATGAAGAAATCATGAAAAGATGCTAGGGCTGGATAGGTCACACCCTCCGCAAGCCTGCATCAAACAATGTCAGGAAAGCCCTGACCTAGAACCCTCAAGAGAAAGGAAAAGAGGAAGGCCAAGAAACACCTTGTGTCAAGCCCTTGAGTCTGACTTCAAGGAGATGGGTTACACCTTGATTAAGATTGAAAGAAAAGCCCAGGGCAGGGATGGCTGGAGAGTCCTGGTTGATGGCCTATACCCCAGGAGAGGTAGAAGGCATAAGCAAGTAAGTGGCCATTTTCAAGATATGAGCCTCTAAAGATGGATATCTGCTGGGAAACGCCACAGTTGGCCCATTGGAACAGCTGCCTCCTTTCCCTATTGAAAGCACAGAAAAGCTTAGGTATTAACCTGGTCTTTGAAATTAGAGTCAAAAGCTTCTCTGGAAACAATTAAACATTAATTTTCATACTTTCCCAAAAGCGTGCCTTGTTGAGCCATACAACCGTACATTGAAAGCTCAAAGTTCCAAGTAGTCATATGAAAGATTAAGCAAGATTTCTAAGGAATTAGATCAGTGCAATAAGAAACAATGCACAATGCTGGACTCGTGCAAAGCTATTTTGTAAGGTTTACACTTTACAGCCTCAGTGCTGGTGTCTCTTTTCTCCGACATGCCGTCTTTCGCCCCTCTTCGGGAGTTCTGAAACAATCTAAACAGTCATGCAAGCCACAGTATTGGAACTGAGAACACCGAGAGCATGATGATATCCAGAGCAAGCGTTTTGCATCATAGGGGAATATTCACAAGAACGTGCGCTAAACATCTCCAAAAATGTTAACGCAACTTTACACATCGCAGTCTATCGCGGGAAAATAACCCTGTGTTAACGTGGAATTCACAACACTGCGGTACCATGTGATAGTCTCGAAAACGCGGACAATGTCCGCGATACAACAACCGCGACGGTGATAAAAACCCAAACCCCAACGCAAAAAACATGCGATAGGCCAAACCGCGTTGAGGAAATCAGCGATAAGCAGCGCCAGGCCTGCCATACACACACGGCAGGCGGGAAAATCACTACAAAAAAGAAAAAAACACACAAACACAAAATGACCAACACCAAAGCACCATGGAGGCAGCCGGAGCTGGCGCAGAGGACGAGCAGTACCCCACAAGCACCCCGGACGACCAGCCTGGGACCTCGGGGACAGGGAAGGGCAAGGACAAGAAGAAGAGGAAGACGAAGTTCAGTCCGCAGGAGAATAGGATCCTGGTCACGGAGGTGCTAGAACACCATCAACAACTGTTCGTCGCCTCCAATGTGTCATTGGGCACCAAAAATGGAATATGGCGGGCCATCGTGGACAAGGTGAATGCCGTCGGAGTGCACAAGAGGTCAATGGACGAGGTCAAGAGGTGATGGATTGACATCAAGCGCAAAACCAAGGAGAAACTCGCAGAGCAACCAGAAGGCAGCAATGCAGACTGGAGGTGGGAGCCCAGCGCCACAGCTGGAGCTGGATGACATGGAGGAGCTGGTGTCGACAGTCATCAGTGTGGAGACCGTGGCAGGAGTCGGGCACCAGACACTGCTCGACATGACACAACACAACAGCAACAGGGTGAGTAACCACCAGGTACTGGGGGGACGGGGGGAGATGGCCACAGTGGCACACATGCACAATCAAGCAGAGCACAGTGCACACCCACAATGACTCTGGATCATGGCCCTGATCTACAGACTGTCACAATGTACATTGCCATGCTGTCTGAATGTGAACATGTACCATGCGACTACATACATGTGGACACATTGTAACACAGTATCTCCCTTCACATTGCAGGGGCACCGTCAACACCTCCTGCAGAGCAGTCCCAGCCACTCTTCACTAGGCCTGGGCGGAAAACTACGCTACGCTCGCGTAGTTTGCGCAACTACGCGCTACGCGAATTGCACGTAGCACAGTGCAAAAACGCGTAGCCTAGCGGGCATTTTTTGCTTGCTCGCGGTCCTCAACGTCAAGTTGGCGACCGCGAGCGACCAAAATGACATCCCGGCGAGACTTTTTCCTCGTTAGCGATCAGCAACATCAAGTTGCCGATCGCGAGCGTGGAAAATAAACCTCGGCGAGATTCTCAACGCGGGAGGTCAGGTTTCTCATTGCGAGTGGTCGCGTATGCTCGCGACCGCTCGTGATGAGAAACTACCAGTCCGCGTTGAGAAAACTGCCGCTCGAGTACAAATCTACTCGAGCGGCAGAAAACGCACCGCTTGCACTGTGCAAGATGTCGTTTGCAATGATTGCACAGTGCGGACAAGCATCCGGCACTGTGCAATCATTGCGAACAGCATTTCCTACCGCACTGCGCAGTTCGCGTAGTGCTACGCGTAGCTCGCGTAGTGCAAAGTGCACTTCGCGTAGCTACGCGTAGCGCTACTACGCGAACTACGCCCAGGGTTACTCTTCACTGATGACGAGGAGGACACCACCAGCATCGACACCCAAGCCCTCCAAGACATCATTGAACTCATCCGCCAATCACCTCCAGGACCAGGGCAGCCTAGCTGCATTGAGGAGACCCCACCCACTCCACAAACCACCCAGCAGGAGGCACCCACAACCCCGGCTGTCTCCCAAGACCCCCGAACAACACATGGCATTCCAACGCCTGTGTGTTGGAGGGCCAGAGGGAGATGTCTGAGCAGGTGCGGGTGGGGTTCGACCTCATGGCTACCAAACTTGACGCCATCCATGGGTGTCTGAGTCCCATCAGGGACCCCCTCCAGTCCCTAACGGACACCCACAGGCCGCTCCATGGTCTCCAACAATCCCTGGCTGACATTGCTGGAGTCATGACTCGGAGACAAGAACACCTGTCCGCTCAGAGTGGCTCCAGCAATCTCAGCCGCGAGATGGCACACATGCGGAGGCTCATGGAGGACATGGTGCGGATGGAGGCAAAAAGGATGGCAGCCACCGCTGCACATCAGCAAAATGTAGCTGGGATCTACCATGCCCTGCATATCCTCATCATGGCATTGCTGCCACAAGGCGTGGCGCAGATGAATGCTGCTGCTCCTACACCATCCACATCTCCGCCCCTTGGTGTGTCAGTGCCTCACAGTGCGGCAGGCATTTCCACTCCGGCACCTGATGTGTTACTGCCACACAGTGCGGCCGACAATCCACCTCCGGCCCCTGATGTGTCAGTGGCACACAGTGCCGCAGCCGGAACTGCACCACCCACAGGTGGGGCAGAGCACACATCCGAGGACGAGGACGTGGATGGGCATGAGATCAGAAGGAGGCACTAGCATTCATGTCCGCCACCTGGCCTGTTGCTGCCGCACATGGCCCCATGACCTTCCACTGACCCCCGATACACTCTGCTGCACTCACCTTGGACCGCGACATGGACTGCCATATCCTGTTTGGTGACTAATGACACGGCGACCAGACTGCGGACTGTACCCTTCCTCTTCCGCTGTACTTGTCATTCCCCGATGGACTCTGGCTGGCTCTCCACGGGCCCATATTGTGAAGTGGGGTTGGCATGGCCCTGTACTGCTCCAGCTGCAGAACTCCACTGGATGTGCATTAAACATTCAGAAACGCACTGCTGTGTCATGTCTTTCATCATTCATGTATGAATGTGTGGATGAATGTAGGGTCAGTGATTCCCCCTAACGCCAATGATGCTCATCTAGTGGGAATCCAGTCACAGTGTGCTACATTGCCGATTGCGTTCCGGGTGCCGTAGACACTACAACAGGGACACACGCATTAGTCACTTCCTTGTCCAGACATGGACTGAACCACGCCCAGAGCCCCCGAGTCATTGTTGCAAGCCCTGCGCTGGTCCGGCTTACGCCAGGCCAGACCACTCCGCTTACGCTCCGAGGGGGGGCCACATAGCTACAAGTCGCAGGTTTACACGCTAGTGGTCTGCAGGTCACTGGTCTAGTTGTCAGCATGTCACGGCCACTCCCTGAGGGCAGGTTTGCACACACACCACACCCATCCGGCACAGGCGTCGCAGGCCATGTGACCCCACCAATATAAGGGGCCGACAACGTCACATTCCCACTGCCGGTGGTGACTGGATGACGGACGCTCCACGATTCTCAATCATAAAGGGCCCATGAGTTGTTGCGCACAGGGTTAGTGGCACCCGAGCCTTGCGGCCGTCACGGGCCTACCACCACGTGGCGCTGACTGGGGTTGCACAGGGTTAGTGGCACCGAAATTGCTGAGCGGGTGTGCGGCCTGCGATGATGACGTGTGCACTGATGTGGTCTCTGCCATTGATGCCTCAGGACTCAGCGTCATGTGTGGGACCTGCTGGGCCGCGGTGCGGGTCCGCATGATGTGGAGCATGCCATGGTGGTGGGACCTGGGCCTGGAGCTTGCACGGGCACGTGGTGTGCCCACTGGAGGACACACCATTGGCGGCAGATGAGCAGTGGGGCCTGGGTGCGCGGGAGGGGGTAGGGTGCGGCTGCATGTGTGCACAGGGACGGACAGGCGTTGTTGCCGTGTGAAGTGAGATGGACTCTGCCATGATTGACTCTGGCCTCGATTACAGATTGCAGACCTGGTGGCTTGCAGTGTATACCGGCACGTGGTTGGAGACACACCTGTGGCAGCAGGTGAGCAGTGGTGCCTGGGTGCGCGGGGCGGCAGTGTCCCTCCTTCTCTCTCTCTCTCTCTCTCCCTTCCTTTCCTTCTCTCTCTCTCTCTCTCCCTTCCTTTCCTTCTCTCTCTCTCTCTCTCTCCTTTCCTTCTCTCTCTCTCTCTCTCTCCCTTCCTTTCCTTCTCTCTCTCTCTCTCTCTCTCCCTTCCTCTCCTTCTCTCTCTCTGTCTCTCCCTTTCTTTCTTTCTCTCTCTCTTTCTCTGCCTTTATTTCATTCTCTCTTACTCTGTGTCTCGCTCCTTTGATGTGCGCATGACACACGTTCTGATTTTGTGCTTTGTTTTCCAGGCTGTGACATCATGATTGTCCCGGACGGACCCGACAGGAGTCTTCCGCATTGGTGTTTTGTGTTGTATTTCAATAAAGTTTTTGGTTGTTACTTCAATGATGAGTGACTGTTTCTCGTTCTTCTGACCACACATGTGTGTTTCTTTTTGTCATTGTGCGACATCATGCGCTTTTTGTGGCTCTTGTGTCGTGCACGGTATGTGTTTGTCCGGGGGGGGTCCGGGGAGGGGGGCCTGGGAGTGGTGGCGGTGGGTGTTGTGGCCCTCTTGGGTCTCCGAGCTGCATGATCATTGTCTCCATGGCATCTGTGGGTCTTCCGATGTGGCTCTGGGCTGGGCTCCCTTTCGTACTGCAGGTAGACGTCCTGCTTAACACCAGCAGAAGGCAGGTGTTAAATCCCTGCTGCTACCGCGGCTTATCGCCTGTGTTGGACTTGGCCCTTATTGTCCTAAAATCTTTCGCTTTTCCCCCCTAGCCTTTTTACCATGTGTGAAATAATACCTACTGCACAATGGCGTGCGCAGATTTATTTGTACTGTTGTAAAGCAATGTTACTTTTAAAATGGACGCCATTTCTGTCTGCTTGTGCCGCCTGCCTGAGGTGGGTTGCAGGTCTAGTTGTCTGTCACCCAGCCCCAGCTTTTGGAGGGAAGTCTGGCAGACAGGGTGCTCTACACCTCCCCCTAAACCAGTTGGAACCGGTTCCCCAGAGAACCTTCTGGAAGCTGCCAGTCCTGTCTGGTAGGTGGGGTGAGGGGCGTATATATAGGGGGGCTGGGCTGCCATGTGCTCAGACAGCGACAGTGCGGAGCGTGGACTGATTGAGAGGGGACACTCTGCCAGGAGGTACCGCCACATTGGGCCTGTGTGCTGGCCCCTGTGCCCATCTGCACCCCTCCACCGTCCACAGGGCCAGTGAGAGCCCCTAACTGGAGTGTAGACTGCCATGACAGGAGGAGTACCACGTTATGGGGATGACTGCTTCTAGGAGCTGCGGCCCTGTTCCGATGAGTACCCACTGCCCGTTGATCTGACCCAGTATTGCTGACTGCTCTCCTACCGCCCTGAATCCAGCACCAGGGGAGCGCTATCCCTTATTGCCAGCTACCTGCTGTCCAGCACCCTGCGAGTATGTGGACTGGCCAGGAGAGAAAAGGAGCTGACACCTGAAGCGTTGTGCTGCCAGAGTACCACTCTATTCTGTGGGACCCTAGACCCGGGAGATATCTAGCGCCTCGTAAGCGCTTTACTTTAATAGCCGGTGCTCCAAGGAGGTGAGGAGCGTGGGTGTCCCTGCAGCGCTGTGCTGCCCAAGTGCCACAAGGAAATCCCTGCGTGGGGCATTCCCCCCCCCGCTGTCTGCTGAAGAAACGGGTGCCCACCCCGTAATTGCCTGCTTCGATGCAGCGGGTGCCTACCCCGTAATTTGTCTTTGTTGGAAGGCGGGAGCCCACCCCGCGCTTCTAACGTGCCCAGGATCACCGCCGCAGCCCGTGTTCCCGGAGAGAAGAGACGCCGTGTCGGAGCGGCGAACAGGAAGTCTGGCGGCCTTGCCTGACGGTGGGCGGGGCGCCCCACGACGGAAGGAAGCCCGGAGCTGAAAGGAGCCAGGCGGGAGCCTACCCCGCGCTGGCCCGCGCCAACGTCGACGGAGACTTCGCTCCGTACAGGCGGGGCTCCCCGGGAGAGGAGGAGAGCCCGTGCGCAGGAGCAGCCGTCCGGTAGAAGGGCCCTGAGAAGGAGGGGCTCGATCAGAGCCTCGCAGGCTCCCATGCTGCCCACGTGGACCCAAGGAGCAGAGTCCCCGCAGGACAGCCGGTGAGTGGGGCCCATTGCGAAGTTGGGGAGTGTGTCGGGGCACATTGCCGGTGCCCGCCCCCGGTGCCGTGCGGATCCTTACAGCTGCCCCAACTGACAGCGGGCAGCTGCGACGTAGGAGGCACTTTATGTTTAGGGGGGCCCCAGAGGCACCGAAAGTGCCAGTAACCTTTGGGGACACACAGCGGCACCGCAGTAGCGGGCCGCTGCAACGATTGGGCATATTTCCCCTTCCAGAGTCCCGGAGAGGGGCTCCAACGTGGCCATAGTGGTTCTATTCCACCCAGCTGCCCCACAGGACCGTGGCAGCTGCTCCTAACGGGCAATTGTTGTTCGGGAGACCAAATTGGGCTTCCCCTGCACATGCAGTGCCAGTACTTGTTTTGGCTGATTCCCAGCTGGCTCTGCGAGTGCGCAGGCAGCTGCAATGGATTGGGGGCACTGTATTCCTCAGGAGACGAGAGAGAAGAGTGAGAGACACTCCTGCCCGGCCCCAGCGCTTTGCGCACTCTTGCTTTGCTGTTGTTGCAGCCAGCCCTGATTATGGCCTAATGAGATGCCCCCCTTGTACTTATGTTGAGGCTGATGTGCTGTATACCGGGGGTCCGTGCCTGACCTACTGGGGCTATGCCATGATGCCTGTATACTGTGTTCCACATTTACATTGGGGTTCTGCCTATTTGTATGCATAATATGCCATTGAAATGCCCATGTGTTAGGCCCATGCTGACGGTGCTGCATTTAGGCCTACAGGTGAAGCCTCCTGCCATACCACAATGTGTTTCATGCCTAATGTTGCATTTATGTTTATGGCTCTGCCTAACCTAAGGTTTTCCTTCCAGGCCTCCTGTTCATGAGAGTTATGCAAATGTACTCTTGCCTATGGTTATGCCTCCAGGCTCATATATGTTATGCCTGAGGTTACGCATAATGGGTTTTTCATGCCTATTGGATTTATGCAAATACAATGGTGCTCAGTGCATGATCTTGCCAGAGGTTACTGGCTGACATTCCCTGATTATTACTACTGGACTTTCATGTGTCCCTTACCCTTGCATTCATCCCATGCTTTTGTTGATGCTGGCAGCGGCCCGATTGGCGCTGCACTGTAAATAGTCCCCACTGTTCATATCTACCTGGTGCCAGTTGGCGCCGTGTACACCCCTGTGATTAATTATGCTGAGTTCTGCATAATACAAATGCTGTTTTTCACCTAAACTGGTGTGGTCTCCGTTTGTAGTGTGCATGGTGTGTCGCCTGTGTGTGCTGCGCGGATGCTTTACACAATTCCTCCGGAGTTTGGCCTGCCCGCTCTGCACCACGCTACCCCGTTTCCAACATTGGTGCTCAGCGGTGGGATAGGACTTGTGTTTGCGCAGTACCACAGCGACGACTGGTTGCACTGCAAATTGAGCACTTAGAAAATCACAGATTTGGGGACTGTTTTCCTGATTGTACTTTCCTCCTAAAAGTGTTGTGTTTGAATTGTGTCCCCCTGTGGCACTGTGGGTTGTGTATCCCGGGTGTATCTCGCCAAGATGGGGTTGGTCTACAATGAGGATGACCTGGGGGAGTACACTGAGCAGGAGGTGATGGACCTCTGCAGGGAGAGAGGGATACCCACAGTAGGCAACACGCGCAGGAAGTTGTTTCTCTATGAGGCCCTGAAAAGGGGGGAACCCTTAGAGCCCCACGGGGACCTTTCCGATTACCCCTCGCATATTTAAGGGATGGATTTGGTAGAGACCGTGAGGAGGACTCTGAGAGTGAGGGGTCCCAGTCCATAACCCTGGAGGGTGGTGACTTTGAGGAGGAAGAGGATGTTAGGGCAGAGACACCGATAGCGAATGAGGACACCAGAGAGAGGGAGTCCCATGCTGGGTCCAGCCCCAGGCGCACTGCCCCACCCCTTTCCCTGTCCCCAGAAGAGTGGGTAGATAGGAGGGAAGAAAGGGAGCATCAGCTGGCGCTGGAAAGGCTCAGAGTGGAGCTAGCGCAGCTGAGAGTGGAAGAAAAGAGGCTAGAGACCGAGAGGGTCCTAGCACAGGAGAGAATGGCTGAGGCTGAAAGGGCCTTCGCCAGGGAGAGACTAGCTCAGGGGGGTAGGTTGTCCCCTGAGAGTGGTGTCTGTGGTCTGGATTCACCAGTGAGGGTGGGATCCAGTGGTGGCAGCGAGAGTGAAGCCAGTGCAGGAAGTCCCACTCCCAGAGCCCGGAAGATGGTGCCTGATCCCCAGAAGGAGGGGGCAGGTTAGAATTTAGGGGCGGCAAGAAACTGTCCCACCAGTCTTGGGGGGATTATGTGGACGTGTGTTGGACCGCACTGGAGGAGTGGATGGTGTGTGGCGCGGTGACAGATGGGGAAGAGCTGTTCCGCCTGATTATCAGGGAACATGTGCTCAAGAGTTGTCTTCCCAGGTTGCGCCACCACCTGTTGCGGTGTGGGCTCTCCGACCCCAGGGAGCTTGCACGGGAGGCAGACCTTTGGGTGAGTGCCAGAGAGTCTGAGAGGGCAGTGGGGAGTGATCCTGAAGGGAGTGGTGCAGGGATCTTCCAACCCAGCGAGGTGGGAGAGGTGGAGAATAGCCCAGCTAGGTCCCAGGAAGGTGAGAGGGTTGTAGGGCCTCACATCCTATCTATAGGAAGGAGTGAGACAGGGAGGTGTCCCGAGGTGCCCCAACCGCAGTCTCAGGGCCTGGAGAGTTCCATAAGGGAACCCCAGGTTGGGATCCTAGGCTGTCCCGATGGGCCATCCATGGAAGGGGATCCCCCAGCATCAGGAGAACCCGGGGCGTCTGTATTCAGAGCTCCAGGGGTTCTGGGGTCTGCCCAGCCACATGGTTTAGATCCTGGGCTGGGGTGCCAGGTTCAGGGGCTGCCTGACCTGGAGGGAGGGGCACTTGTAAGCAAGGTCCCTACCGGTTTCACTTCCAGGGGTACTTCTCCAGGTGGGAGGGTGCGGAACTCTGGAAGGGGGTGCCGAGGGAGGAAGGACTCGCCTCTGGCACCGACTCAGCCACAGGGCTTAGATCCATGGTTGGGAGGCCAGGGACAGGTATTGCCTGACCTGGCGGGAGGGACGTCTGTAAGCAGTGTCCCTCCGGAGCTGACTCCCAGGGGTGCTTCTCCAGGTGGGAGGGTGCGGAACTCTGGGAGGGGTGCAGAGGGAGGGAGGACTCGCCTCTGGCACCGGGGCAACCTAAGGGTTTAGACCCTGGGTTGGTGGATCGGATGCAGGGTCACGGCCCTGGAAGAGTGAGAGAGTGGTGTTCTGAGGGTGCCCCGCAGAGGAGGAGAGGGCGGAACCCCAGAAGGAGAGGGAGGGGGAGGAGAGCCTCGCCCCTACCTGGTGGACAGTGTGAGAGTGTGGTCCCTAGGTGGGAAGACCATTGGCAGTTTGGGACTGCACGGAGGAGAGAGGAGAGTGGTCAACGGGTACTACGGGCCTGGGGCTACTGCCCCCCACTCTGTGAGACAGCCAGGGCCAGAGACATCTGGATGGCCTAGGGCCCCGTCCTGGCTGCAGCCAACTAGGCAGCACCAGTGGGGTGGCCTAGTTGGGTCAGGAGGAGTTGAGAGAGGGAACCATCGGGTTCCAGAGTGGAGAAGAACCTGCGGGTGTTCCTGCAGTTGTGGGCCCGCGTCCAGTTCTCTCGCCCTAAGCAGGGAAGCCCATCAAGGCATTGATCGGTCTACCCTGGCTTTTGGCTGGGAGGGGTTGTGTTGGACTTGGCCCTTATTTTCCTAAAATCTTTCGCTTTTCCCCCTTAGCCTTTTTACCATGTGTGAAATAATACCTACTGCACAATGGCGTGCGCAGATTTATTTGTACTGTTGTAAAGCAATGTTACTTTTAAAATGGACGCCATTTCTGTCTGCTTGTGCCGCCTGCCTGAGGTGGGTTGCCGGTCTAGTTGTCTGTCACCCAGCCCCAGCTTTTGGAGGGAAGTCTGGCAGACAGGGTGCTCTACACCTCCCCCTAAACCAGTTGGAACCGGTTCCCCAGAGAACCTTCTGGAAGCTGCCAGCCCTGTCTGGTAGGTGGAGTGAGGGGCGTATATATAGGGGGGCTGGGCTGCCATGTGCTCAGACAGCGACAGTGCGGAGCGTGGACTGATTGAGAGGGGACACTCTGCCAGGAGGTTCCGCCATATTGGGTCTGTGTGCTGGCCCCTGTGCCCATCTGCACCCTTCCACCGTCCACAGGGCCAGTGAGAGCCCCTTACTGGAGTGTAGACTGCCATGACAGGAGGAGTACCATGTTATGGGGGATGACTGCTTCTAGGAGCTGCGGCCCTGTTCCGATGAGTACCCACTGCCCGTTGATCTGACCCAGTATTGCTGACTGCTCTCCTACCGCCCTGAATCCAGCACCAGGGGAGCGCTATCCCTTATTGCCAGCTACCTGCTGTCCAGCACCCTGCGAGTATGTGGACTGGCCAGGAGAGAAAAGGAGCTGACACCTGAAGCGCTGTGCTGCCAGAGTACCACTCTATTCTGTGGGACCCTAGACCTGGCAGCTATCTAGCGCCTCGTGAGCGCTTTACTTTAATAGCCGGTGTTCCAAGGAGGTGAGGAGCGTGGGTGTCCCTGCAGCGCTGTGCTGCCCAAGTGCCACAAGGAAATCCCTGCGTGGGGGATTCCCCCCCCCCCGCTGTCTGCTGAAGAAACGGGTGCCCACCCCGTAATTGCCTGCTTCGATGCAGCGGGTGCCTACCCCGTAATTTGTCTTTGTTGGAAGGCGGGAGCCCACCTTGCGCTTCTAACGTGCCCAGGATCACTGCCGCAGCCCGTGTTCCCGGAGAGAGGAGACGCCGTGTCGGAGCGGCGAACAGGAAGTCTGGCGGCCTTGCCTGACGGTGGGCGGGGCGCCCCACGACGGAAGGAAGCCCGGAGCTGAAAGGAGCCAGGCGGGAGCCTACCCCGCGCTGGCCCGCGCCAACGGCGACGGAGACTTCGCTCCGTACAGGCGGGGCTCCCGGGAGAGGAGGAGAGCCCGCGCGCAGCAGCAGCCGTCCGGTAGAAGGGCCCTGAGAAGGAGGGGCTCGATCGGAGCCTCGCAGGCTCCCGTGCTGCCCACGTGGACCCAAGGAGCAGAGTCCCCGCAGGACAGCCGGTGAGTGGGGCCCATTGCGAAGTTGGGGAGTGTGTCGGGGCACATTGCCGGTGCCCGCCCCGGTGCCGTGCGGATCCTTACAGCTGCCCCAACTGACAGCGGACAGCTGCGACGTAGGAGGCACTTTATGTTTAGGGGGGCCCCAGAGGCACCGAAAGTGCCAGTGACCCTTGGGGACACACAGCGGCACCACAGTAGCGGGCCGCTGCAACGATTGGGCATATTTCCCCATCCAGAGTCCCGGAGAGGGGTTCCAACGTGGCCATAGTGGTTCTATTCCACCCAGCTGCCCCACAGGACCGTGGCAGCTGCTCCTAACGGGCAATTGTTGTTCGGGAGACCAAATTGGGCTTCCCCTGCACATGCAGTGCCAGTACTTGTTTTGGGCTGATTCCCAGCTGGCCTGCGAGTGCGCAGGCAGCTGCAACGGATTGGGGGCACTGTATTCCTCAGGAGACGAGAGAGAAGAGTGAGAGACACTCCTGCCCGGCCCCAGCGCTTCGCGCACTCTTGCTTTGCTGTTGTTGCAGCCAGCCCTGATTATGGCCTAATGAGATGCCCCCCTTGTACTTATGTTGAGGCTGATGTGCTGTATACCGGGGGTCCGTGCCTGACCTACTGGGGCTATGCCATGATGCCTGTATACTGTGTTCCACGTTTACATCGGGGTTCTGCCTATTTGTATGCATAATATGCCATTGAAATGCCCATGTGTTAGGCCCATGCTGACGGTGCTGCATTTAGGCCTAAGGTGAAGCCTCCTGCCATACCACAATGTGTTTCATGCCTAATGTTGCATTTATGTTTATGGCTCTGCCTAACCTAAGGTTTTCCTTCCAGGCCTCCTGTTCATGAGAGTTATGCAAATGTACTCTTGCCTATGGTTATGCCTCCAGGCTCATATATGTTATGCCTGAGGTTACGCATAATGGGTTTTTCATGCCTATTGGATTTATGCAAATACAATGGTGCTCAGTGCATGATCTTGCCAGAGGTTACTGGCTGACATTCCCTGATTATTACTACTGGACTTTCATGTGTCCCTTACCCTTGCATTCATCCCATGCTTTTGTTGATGCTGGCAGCGGCCCGATTGGCGCTGCACTGTAAATAGTCCCCACTGTTCATATCTACCTGGTGCCAGTTGGCGCTGTGTACACCCCTGTGATTAATTATGCTGAGTTCTGCATAATACAAATGCTGTTTTTCACCTAAACTGGTGTGGTCTCCGTTTGTAGTGTGCATGGTGTGTCGCCTGTGTGTGCTGCGCGGATGCTTTACACAATTCTTCCGGAGTTTGGCCTGCCCGCTCTGCACCACGCTACCCCGTTTCCAACAGCCTGTTTTTGGGTCGCAACGCAGATCTGGCAGTTCGTTGTGAAAGTGGTGTAGTGGTGTTTTCGTGTGTTTTTGCACGGGAACGCCTACTCTGCATCTCATTAGGGTTAGTTGGTGGTATCACCCGTGGAGGTAAATTTTGCGGCAGTTATCGCGGGAATACTTGCGTTGTCTGCAGTTTGCACCCGCTTGTGAATGGGGCGTTAAATCTATCTCCACTTTTGATAAGTTAAGGTGGCGATAACTCGGCGATAAGTCCTTGTGAATATCCCCCATAGAGTGTAAGCAGGGGATGCTTGCATCATCCGTTGCTCATCCACATACCTGGTTCACCGAGATCCATATCAAGTTTGAGCAAAAGGATCACAGGTCCGTTTAGCCAGCCCATTTCCCATGGGTTAAAGCATGCATGGAACATCTATGGTTTCCGAGATTATGTTTATTGGCTCTAAACCTGGTCTTAAACAGGCGAAATGATGAGAAATGCTTTATTTCTCCTCTGTGCTGTTTTTATGTGTGTTGCATTGTGCAGCACACATAAAAACAGCAAAACGCTCATATATGATGGTTTATGTGCAGGAAGGTGTACCTTCCTGCATATAAACAATCATTTTAAAATTGACGAGTTGTAACTACTATGTGTGCTACACAAGCAGCACACATAGAAGTTACAAATCGCCATTTATGGTTGTTTATGTGCAGGAAGGGACACCTTCCTGCACATAAACGGTAATTTTGCACAACACGCAGGCACTACGGTGCAAGGGTGCCTGCATTGGTGCTAGGCAGCTAAATTTTGTGCCAGTGCAGGGAGAAACGCAGGGCCACACCGTATTGTTGTAAATACGGTGCAGCCCTGCGCTTTTAAAGCCTTTTTGGCTTAACGCCGTGCTCCGCCACTTTAGTTGTAAATATGCCCCATAGAGTTTAGAAATCGTGTTTCTTTCCTGCTCACCACTTGTACATTCTACGCTTGTGTTGAAAATATGGATTTCACTAATACTAGAGCCTTTTAAGCAGTGTTCCAGGGTCACGATACCCATGAGGAGCAAAGAATTGTGTTTCAATATAAATAACATAGCAAAAGTACTTGTGCTTATGTAGGACCCTTCTGTTCGGAACTGACCTCCAGTAACCAAATGGCCGCTAGCCATTGGAAATGGATATCCAGACTTGGTTCATTGAAACCATCACTTTTCAGGACTGGGTATGACCATTTTCGCTGTTACATTTTTGGACTGGAAGATATTTATCATTATAGTTCTACTACAGCAGGGAGCATAGCAGCTGGGAATTCAGCCCATCAGTTGCCCAATTGTACCCAGAGGGGGAAGCCATTGAAACAGAGGGCCAGACATATCATAGCAAAGTAGTTACTTTGCATCATTTTGCGTTATGCCACTGCATTGTTGCTTGGTACTCGTGCCCCATTGACTGAAACTTCAGACACATTGTCAGTATTGTAATAACCCTTATGAGATAACATTGGGATCATGGTCAATGTGGCAGAAAATCAAGGGCTTAGTCTGTAAACACTTTGCAATTGTTGTTCGCATGTGCTGTGTTTTTATGTGAGTAATTCTTTTGAATGCTGTTTTTATTTTTAAACAAAAGCCCGGGGCTGAATGGACATGGACTTTGAGTATTATTTACTGTATCTGAGTTTCTAACCCCCACCGCCTCCTATAGTGCGCCATGGCTGCTTGACTACCTTCCACATTAGATGGAAGTGCCCAAAGATAGGGGATTATTTACAAGCCTCTTGCGCCGCCAGTGCATCAATTTTAATATGGGAAAAAGTGACGTACTGGCGGCGCAAGGGGCTTGTAAATAAGCCCCATAGTAACTTGGCTCTCCTACTGTGGTGGAGTAGTTTTCGTGGCCCTCGGACACCAGAGTCAATTGCAGTACTCATTCGGGATACTGGTCAATAACCGCTGTGTGCCCCAGGACAACAAGAAAAGGTGTCACGTATTTTCAGATGTTTTTGCTTTTCTCTGCATGATAATACTAGGGGTGAGGTGTGTATATCCGTGTCAAATCGTGACATTTTGGCCTTCATGAAATAAGCTAAAGTTTCACAGTTTCAGTAGAATATGTGAGGCATAGTAAAAAAAAAACAACAAAAAAACACAACCAAGCCTCTCAGTGAAATTTTCCTCCTCTAGGATGCCCATCACTGGAACATTCTAGAGCAGAAAATGGTAAGATCAGGAGTAAATCCCACTTGTCAGCACTAGTGAGCCTGCGAGAATGATGGGATCAAGAAAGGGGGGAATGATACGCCAAACATGCAGCAGCATGAGCTGAGAGGGTAGTATGCCTGTGGCACAGAGCCAAAGCTCACTCTATGTATATGTTAAAGAACTGGCAGCAATAGGTCTTACAGACAATGCGCTGTCAAGCCAGACATCGTGGAAGCGGCAACCATTCACCAAATTCTTCATGATTCTTTGTTTCTCACTCCAATGTTGCTTAAATGGTCTCTCCTTTGCACAAGGCTATAGAACAGTGATGAATTCCATATTCTAATACATTTATGCATACAATGAAACAAAATTACAAAATCCTACACTTCATAGAAAGTAGTGAGAGTCAATAGCGGCTGGTGTGCGGATTGTAGGGGAGGGGAAGGAGAGGGAACGGGGGGCAGACGAAAACAAAAAAAAGAAAGGAAACAAAAACTTACTTGACGCAGGCCCGCTTCTCTTCTTCTCGGAGTCCTTGCTGCAGCATATCCTCCCCTGAGGCCAATCCTGATGCTCCTCTCATGTTTGAAAGCAGCGTCAGGATTGGCCTGAGCATTGTGAATTTGTGCTCCCAGAGAGATTTGGAGCCTGTGCTTTGCTGTCTCCCACCCAGCAACGCAGCTTTGTTGGAGACAGCTTAGTGCGCATGTCGGTTTGGCCGGGCTGAGACGGCCAGTCAAAGCGATATGCGCACTGATAGCAGTGCCCACCACTCCCTCTACTGACTGCCCCCGCGATGGCCCTTCCCCCAAGATTAGAACTTGAAAAATACTCATAATAAACCCGTTTTTATTATCGTTTTATTTTTCAAGTTTTGAGGCTGGCGGGAGGAGGGTGACCCTCCTCCGCCATAGCGGAGGAGCCGCCACTGGTGAGAGTTTAAAGTTAATCAAAATAAAGCTGGAGACTACGAATAGACACTGAATGATGAAATGGGCTGACTAGATGGGCTTCGTATTTTTGTGCATTCACTTTTTGTGAGTGTAGGTGATGTGGACATGTGTCTGAGTAACCGAGAATGAACCAATTACTTACCGGTAATCTTCATTACCCTGATTAGGAGTCCTTCTCGTTCCAGTCAACATCATTCTTAAGGGTTTACAGGGGGCTCCCTTCGAATCTCAAGAGCAAATAATTCTTATGTGGCTGTAAGCAAAGACACCTTTTTAGTTGCGATAACGTCAGCCCGGAGGTTGGGTGAGTTGGTTGCATTGACAATTAGTCATCCATCCCTTTATTTTATTTTTTAGATAAGGTTGTTTTATCATTGGATCCTAAGTTTGTCACTGAGGTATCATCATCTTTTCATTTAGTTCGATAAATTGTATTGCCAATCTTTCAGGATGGCACTACCTTTTCCATTCCTTCCACTTTCGAATGTACTAAGCCTTTCAGATTCTCAAATTCCATAATTGTCTCTCATGGCACAAGATAGAAAGGTGTCTACCGATACTTTGAGTAGGTGGATTCACCAGGCGGTTTCACAGGTGTATTCCACTGAAGGTGAATCTCTTTCTGGCATCATCCAAGGTCGGTCATGGTCAGAGGCGGGCGGAATCCTTTTACTAGAGATATGTAGGGCTACCACTTGGTTATCACTTCAAACCTTCATTAAACACTATCGCCTTCATGTTTCTGAATCTGTGCATGAAAGCTTTGGCTCTGGTGATCTTTCTTCAGCAATGAAGCATTTGTTGAATGTAAATAAACAAATGCTGCATCTTGAACTTTTGGTGCAATTGCTTTAGCTTGGAAAATTCTGATTTATTTAGAATTGAGACGAGGAGGACTTCATGAGTGGGCAATGATCCAATTAGGTACTGGTAATCTTCATTACCCCAATTAGGAGCGCGCCTCCTCGCAGTTCATATCCCTCCCTCCCTGCCTTCTTGCACCGCCATATGTTAAGACCTGGTAATGAGACAGGAGGGTTGGAGGGGGGAGAGGGGGGAGTCATTTATATACTGTGTGTGTAACAGAAATAGAAAACATACACACAAAATTCTCTATAAAAAAACATACATAAATGTATAGATAGAATGTACATGAACTGTTGGGGAGGCGAGGTGACAACATTTATTTAGGACTGGAACGAGGAGGACTCAGTGAGGCGGTAATGAATACCTGACTTACCTACATTTTTTGATGCATACATAGTCAGGGGCGTAACATTGGGCCCTGCAGACCCTGTGGTACAAGGATGTCCCAGCCCATCAGCCTCCCCTATTCAGCCCAATGCCAATAAATGCCTGTGCGATATAGGAGACTCAAGGGGCCCTCACATTCTGCAGTGGGGTAGGCAGCATTTTGCGTTCTTTACGCCACTGAGCACAGTACAGTGGCTGTTCTCCTGCACCGTGACTATCTTCCTAACTCTGGTGCTGTGCATTGAATTACTGTATGTTTAGATTGTCCCAAAGCACCCTATGACTATAGGTCAGGCGGGTAAGGGGGAGAGGGGGCAGGCTATTCGTGAAAGGCAGCACTGTGGAATTAAACCTTACAAAACAGCCTTGCGTGAAACCAGCACTTTTGCTTTTATGGCACTGACCTGATTTCATTGAAACCTTGGCTCATGTTTCTTTTAAGTGCATGCGGCGTTAAGCTTTTAACATGCTTTGCTTTCCATCTTAAGAAATCCCACAGAACGTTAAGCAAGCTGTGACAGCACATGCATGCTGACGTAAACTCTGCATTGTATTGTAAAGTCAGTTTTGTAGAATGCTCAGTAAGTTGTGACATTAGAGGCGTAATTACCATCTGAATGTAAAGATATATTTAAATAATTTTGTACAGCTCTGGAGCGCCACCGTGTGGCCACTGTGGCGTGTTGTACGTCGTGGTTCGCTTAGGTAGAGCAGCAAGCGCACGGTTTGCGCGGGGCTCTACAGATTTTTCAAGTTCTACAAACGTTGCCGCAAAAAAAAGCGCATTCTCTAGGCGCTGTTCATCGGACGGAATGGTCTACGTTTCGCTGTATGTGCAAGTATTCGCATTCCTAGAGCACATCTGATGGCATAGGTGCATACAAGCCTACATTTTAAAAGAGAAAAGTGGGAGATTTGAAAAAAAATAATCAGAAGAATGGGGCATATTAGCAAGACCGGCGATAAAATTATCGCCGTTTTAGCGGCAGGAAACTGCCGCTAAAACGGCGATAATGGGCTTGTTAATATGCGTTATAGAATTCAATAGAAGCCCAGGTTAGATGTGCAGGACATCTAACCTGGGCTTCTATTGGAATTCTATAACGCATATTAGCAAGCCCATTATCGCCGTTTTAGCGGCAGTTTCCTGCCGCTAAAACGGCGATAATTTTATCGCCGGTCTTGCTAAAATGCCCCAATGTATTTTCTTCTTTGACCTCTGTTGAAGCAGAGGCAATGTCAGGCAGGAGGCAGCCTAAATAAAGCCTTTTTTGGCTTCATACATCGCGAGTCTTCCGCCTGGATCGGGTCTATTGGCATCATGGGGCAGATTTACAAGCCCCTTGCGCCACTTTTGCGTCACTTTTCCCATGTTAAAAGTGACGCAAAAGTGGCGCAAGGGGCTTGTAAATCTGCCCCCATGTATGTAGGGGGTCTGCGTCTTTACAGGAAATGTGTCGCTTGTGTTGCTTTCAAGTACATTTGAGCCTGAAAATTTCTCCTGTAATACAAATAACCTCCATCAAAATGCTATGGGGCTGGTGGGCTGCACTCCCTTTGTTCTTAGTGCCGAGACCTTGATTTCGGCCATGCTCGACTTGCTTTCAGCCAAGGCTGGGGTGAAAATCTGTTTACAGCTAGCTACATGATTTCATCAGCTTCCTGCACACCCAGGCGCCCACGAGAGGGGTGGAGGAGTAGTGGTGGAGGGTGGCATGCCCAGAGTCATTTAATGACTTCTGCGCCACTGGCTGGTTCACCTCTTCTGTTCCCTTTTCTTACATTTCTGTTAAAGATTTCCCAACCCTCTACTAATCTATTCTGCGTTGAGGGCTGTGTTTATTTAATTATATTTACTCGTATCCCCTCAAGGGGCTCAGCTGTTTCATGCGGTCTCGCCTGTCCTCATCTAGGTTTGGGGGTGGCCGGAGGAGAGGAGCTTGGGGTTTAAGTACAGCTGAAGGGTGACCCTCGAGCCCCATTTTAACCTATCCACTTCGCTGCGTGCTCAGCCCCATGAATAAAGATTAATAATGTAAGGCTTGATATTACTCCTTATTGATTAATGATTTGTCTGGATATTGCCATGGGTGGAAATGAGAGAAATTAAAGTGTAAATTATATATAAAGCCTGTTTAGACGCTGCATTGAAAAATGTTTCTAATTTATTTATTGCAAGGCAAAGGTAATTATGGGCTCTGTGCGAGTGAAGTGGCTTGCCTTTGGCTACCTGGTAAAACAGTTCATATGAAAAGGCCAAGTCCCCAGGAAATAGTCTGTCTTTGCTGTTTTCCCCTCTTTGACTTAGCAGTAGAGTGAAAGTGACTTCGAAAGGCAGACTGTGGTCTTCCTGCAGCTGATTTCCTCTGAGCACAGGGGTCCATGTAATGATGTGGGTGGCGGGGTAGTGTACTTCCAAACACAGACCAAAACATTAAAATGAAATGGTAGTTCGGTAGACAGATGCCTCGAACACTGCAAGGCGAGATGACTTGCCATTGTGGCTAGTGCTCTCCCCTCCCACACACAGACACATTCACAAGAAGAAACTGTGACCAAGGATGCAGTCACAACCAAATATAGACCACCTAGTCATGGACTCTCCAAGAATAACCAAAACTAAATGTGGCAAGGCTCTATGCACAAAATAATTCACAGTAATCCCCACAGTCAAATGCAGAAATATCAAATTGTGTGCTCCAAGGAAGAGGGCAGCCACTCATACCCCCAAAGCTGGACCAGAAAAATCCGGTCCTACAACAAAAAACAAGTTATCCTGAGCACTACTCAGTGTGTATTATGAAATCAAAGTCCAGTCCGTCTTCTTGCAACTCCGATGTTTATTCCTGAGATATTCCCATCACAGATCACTATTCATCATTCCTTTACACGTACAATCTTCTCCAGGTAGAAAAATAGCCAACACGTGTTTCGTCAGATCTGATGCGTCCGCATCTCTGACTTCATCAGGGCTATAGACAAATTGACAACATATGTTTGAGTCACACTAGAACTGTTAAATAAGATCCCTTCACCACATCACCCATGTGTTCGGCGATCTCAAGGTGATTCATAAATAAAAACCACTCCAACATGAATGGTCACATTAGTTACCATGAAGATGTTTGTGTCATAGAAAGAGGAATTGAATACAAGGTATTAATTATTTCATAAGAAGTTAAAAGAACAATCATTGTCGCATCAAGTGCGTACAGTATGTCCATACTATAAATACAAAACAGTAATTATAAAAGTGCATCAACAACACACAGACCTATTGTATGTAGTGCATAAATCACCACCTAACCCGTGACTAGCATCAGTTCACTCTTTAGTTGTTCCGGATAATGAGCTCACCTTATACAATATCTCTCTAATCCAGACATCTACTGCTTGAGATAGACTTCTGTACAGTCACTAGTCTTCTATAGTCCTCCATCCAGGATATTCAATAATCACAATACGATTTCTCTAACCTGTAGGTAATATAAGTGCATCAGGAAACCTGGTCTATCACCCAAATATGTACTTCCTGCGACTAATCATAACACTAACTAGAATTGTGAACATCCGCATATTAGGGTGCAATAAATAACATAATATCTTATTCTCTAAAAAATCAATCTGTTTCAAATACAAGACCCACGTCATGCCCATTGCATACATTATTCACGCTCTATTCCCCCAGTATTACTAACACCTATCGCTGATAATAAAAAAGGGAAATAAACATACACAATCAGACAGATTACACTACATCAGCGAAAGTTGCTGTAACCCAAAGTAAGTCGGTATTCTGCGGTAAGCTATCTATTACTGCGGAACCAAAATTGTATCCGATCACAAAGTCCCGCATTTCTTAGAATGCATGAGTTGCATCTAAACTGAGCTCATGGCTTGCTACGTATTGTCTATGGCATGTATGTTATATTAAAAGACACCCAATTTCACTCGGTGTCCTGGCATCTAATAGGCATCACAGTTATGCCCGTATACACGAGAAACATTATCAGTACTCACCCGAGTGGCAGAGAGTACTCCTCACTCGTCTTACCGGCGTCTCGCTCGGGCGCCATCTTGAATCTCTCTTATTTATAGCAGGCCCGAGGTCAGTTACCTAAACGTTACTGGTAACCGCTACATAAAGATGCCTTAACAATTAAAATCAAGCTTCTTTTCTAAAAGCACCTATCCTAGCATGTAAGTAAATTGCATGTAATTATAATACATCATAGTGTACAAAGCTAAGAGCCAACATTATCCTTACACAAGATGGCCGCTAATACCTTCAAATGCATGACGGAGTTCAACACAAGTAACGAGGCTACACTCGTCACCCATACATAGTTTTTATATATCCGGAAAAACTTTATTACTACCATTAACATGCGCAAAATAACGAATATCATTAATTTGCTAACCTTACACAGAAATAAATATCAATACTAAATGTATACGTAGTATTCCTATTCGTTATATCGCACATGATCCAAATTAAACCAGATTCCATGAGCTGGGGATCGCGTAACTATTCTCTCGCCACTAGTAAATACCTAAAAGTTGTCAAATATCCTAATCGCATTAAGTACATTATCAAATAAGGAAAACTATATAAAATTAATATAAATAACATGCAAATTCATGAGACAGCCATCATAGGCATCCTTATGGATAAAAATGTCACTAAATTCTCTCACAGTTATCTATCCTATGTATGGTGACCTTGAGCCCCTGTTCAAAGAAAGAGGCTACAAGTTCTGCATGTATTCTAGAAGGTGAGCCCACTCTCACGGAACAACCAAATTACTATTCTAAAATCTGTTGCAATATCACAAAGCAAGACATCATCAAAAGACTATTTAAACAACCTAACGTCCAGCTGGGAAACATACAGGTATGTACATTGATGTGTGTTACACAGACTACGCAACGTGACATTACTACTCCACTACATTATAAAGCCTCATCTCTTGCACATTACAGAATTCCATGTTTTGATGATCAGCATCACAATCTATACATTCCAACTGGCCCAATCCATCCACATCATGTACCCAGGAAATATTGCATTTCATGATCTATATTGAGTCCACGTTCCACAGATTTCAACGTCATTATCCAGCGTGCCTCATTCTGCCTCAACCTTAACTCCCTGTTACCCCTCTAGGGTTACTGGGTGTCATATGTAGACCATGGAATCTAAATTGAAAATGTTTACCCCGAGCAGTACAGTCGCACATGTGCTGTGCTATCGGGTATCTCATATCTCGTTGCTTGACTGCTCTAAAATGTTCCATGATTCTCTCTCTCATAGGTCGGATGGTGCTGCCAACATAAATCATCTTACAATTACAAATCAGTACGTATACTACATACTTCGTCATACAGTCAATGTGGGTCTTGATTTTAAACACGGAGGAACCATTAAAACTAAAATCCTGGTTGCCATCCACGGCCAGCTTACACATACTGCAGTGGCCGCATTTGTACGAACCAATCGTCATAGTATGTAACCATGTTTCTGGTTTCAATGTGGGTGGATAGCTTGGACTAATAATCCCTCGTATAGAGTTACCTTTTTTCTAAGTGATACTGGGATAGTCCCTCACATGGCTCTGCAGGTCCCTATCCATTCTCAACAAGGGCCAGTGTCTTTTGAGTATATTATACAGCTTGTTAGAGTAGGGATGATAGTTGGTGATTAATCTCACAGTACTCTCCTTATTTCCCATACTTGTATCTGCTCTATCTTTCAAAGTATTTGTACGTATAAGGTTCCGTGCCCTAGTCTCAGCCTGATTCACCACATCCTTTCTATAGCCTCGTTTGAGGAAACGTTCCGTGATGTCTTTCAAATTCCAGTCAAATGCATGTTCCTGGCTACAGTTTCTACGCGCCCGTAGCATCTCGCCATAAGGGATGGAATTAATTTGACTTTTAGGATGAGCACTATCTGCATGCAGCACAGAATTGCATGAAGTGGGCTTACGATGCATGCGGCTATGGATTTGATCACCTGAAATGTAGAGCTCAACATCCAAAAACACTAGTTCCGTTTTGCTCTGAGTCATCGTGAACTTCATATTATGGTCATTGTTGTTAAGAAACTCAAAAAATAGATCTAGTTTGAGAGAGGAGCCTGTCCAGATCATTATGCAATCGTCGATAAATCGACCCCAATAATGTATATCGTCAGTCAATTCTCGGCCGCGAGGTCCCCAGACATGCACCGTCTCGAACCAGCCCATAAACAGGCTGGCGAAAGACGGCGCAAATCTGGATCCCATCGCGGTACCGCATAGTTGCTTATACCACTCCCCGTTAAAGAGAAACATGTTGTTGTTAAGTATTAAACGTGACATCTCAATCAACATTTCTGAGTGAGACATGTACTCTACTTGCCGTTTGTCCAAAAAATAACACAGTGCATGCAACCCTTTTTCATGTTCTATATTGGTGTAAAGTGAGACAACATCAAAAGATACCAAGGTCATGCCCGGTTCCCACTTTACATCACACAACATGTTTAACAAATGCTTAGTATCACGTATATACGAGGGTAAATTTGATACATATGGTCGTAAATAGACATCAACATATTGAGAGAGTTTCTCTGTGGGCCCCCGTTCCCTGAAATAATGGGTCTACCAGGGGAAATTGGAGTCTTTTATGCACCTTAGGCAAGGTGTACAAACAGGGAAACCTCGGTCGATCACCACTAGAAATCTATATTCATCCTCATTTATAAGCTCATGTTCACGCCAATCCTTCAGATGTCCATTAATAATACGGGTGACGTCATATGTTGGATTACTGCTCAATTTGATATAGCACCTATTGTCTTTGAGTTGCTCAAAGATTTCATTGTCATAATCAACTTTGCTCATGACCACCATACACCCACCTTTGTCGGCATCCCGAACAATTATACTCTGATCTTGTGCCAATTCATACAAGGCTGCTCTTTCCTGAGGGGTCAAGTTGTCTTTAAAATGGTAATTCTTATATTTGTTTTTGTTTTCTTGCCATTTGTCAATATCTGTTAATACAGCTTTATGGAATAAATCAATATTATTACCACTTTGTAACTGTGGGGTCCAACGTGACTTAACTTTAAGACCACTGTCCTCACTTAGATCATGATTTAACTCTAGTTCTTGTAATAATTTATAAACTGTTACGGGATCTTCTTCATTCTCAGTAATTGACAACAGCATCGCTGTATTCTTAATATCAGCAATGGTACAAGATATAGGCGGTCTGTCACATACATCACTTATATTAGACGGTTCTCTGTTTGCAAAGAATTTCTTTAATTTCAGCTGTCTAATAAACCTATACAAATCAATTTTTGTATCAACAACATCATATATTTTAACAGGACAAAACCTCATTCCCTTACTGAGTACTGAAATCATTTCTCCCGTAAGGATCTTGTCTGATAGGTTGACCACCTTCATCTCAAATTCCGACCTCTCATCTATTGCTGTTTGTTCCACGATCTGGTCTGCATACCTCGTCTTTCTCCTGGTGCATTGCCCCCCTCTGCACCCCCTCCTGGTTTTGGTGTTTCTCCTCCTTTTACCCTCATATTTTGCTCCTTGTTTCCCATCCTTATTCTCCATACTTCCCTTAAAAAAGCACTGGATTGGTTAGAGGTTCCTTCTCCAGGGTCCTCATCCCCACTGCTGGACACATTGCTGGTAGATGTTGCACTCTTTTCACTAAAATATGATGCCCTACTGGTGCCTGCTGTAACATCTTGTTTAACCAAATAATCAAAACGCTTGGCAAACGTAAAGACTCTACCGCTCAAGTAGTCTGCCTCATCTCTCTTGAGCTTACGTGCTTTACGTTGCTTAATATCATCCTCATGTTTACTGAGTATCCCTTCTAAAATGTCATAGTTCTTCTTAGTTGCCTCATCCAATTTCAAATCAGCTATCTCTTTTTCCAATACTTCAATCTCACCTGCTAATTTATCCACCTTCCTACTTGCATTCTCTATAAGGATATTCATCAAATTATTCGAATTACTGGTTAGTTCTTTCTCCCATTGAGCTTGGAGATCTTGCTCCAAATCATCATAAGTTGGAAAGAGTTGCGACCGTAGTCCGCGAGGCACCCTACCCAATCTCTGATACTGCCTCAATGTTGCTCCGTCCCACCATTTGGACGCTTCTACTTTTTTAAACCTTTCTAAGCGTATAAACTTCTGTTTTAATCCCTCTTTCACTTTGGTATTACTCCTGGGTTACTGCTTTATTGATGGCAACCCCTGCACTCAAATCCTTAAATAAATCCTCAGCTACCTTGTCTCTATCTCTCCTCAAACTCATTTAGAGCACCTGCTCCGTTTCTCCTGGTTTTCTCAGGGATATAAATGCTGCACACCTTAATTTAACAGAATAACCAAAACTAAATGTGGCAAGGCTCTATGCGTAAAATAATTCACAGTAATCCCCACAGTCAAATGCAGAAATATCAAATTGTGTGCTCCAAGGAAGAGGGCAGCCACTCATACCCCCAAAGCTGGACCAGAAAAATCCGGTCCTACAACAAAAAACAAGTTATCCTGAGCACTACTCAGTGTGTATTATGAAATCAAAGTCCAGTCCGTCTTCTTGCAACTCCGATGTTTATTCCTGAGATATTCCCATCACAGATCACTATTCATCATTCCTTTACACGTACAATCTTCTCCAGGTAGAAAAATAGCCAACACGTGTTTCGTCAGATCTGATGCGTCCGCATCTCTGACTTCATCAGGGCTATAGACAAATTGACAACATATGTTTGAGTCACACTAGAACTGTTAAATAAGATCCCCTTCACCACATCACCCATGTGTTCGGCGATCTCAAGGTGATTCATAAATAAAAACCACTCCAACATGAATGGTCACATTAGTTACCATGAAGATGTTTGTGTCATAGAAAGAGGGAATTGAATACAAGGTATTAATTATTTCATAAGAAGTTAAAAGAACAATCATTGTCGCATCAAGTGCGTACAGTATGTCCATACTATAAATACAAAACAGTAATTATAAAAGTGCATCAACAACACACAGACCTATTGTATGTAGTGCATAAATCACCACCTAACCCGTGACTAGCATCAGTTCACTCTTTAGTTGTTCCGGATAATGAGCTCACCTTATACAATATCTCTCTAATCCAGACATCTACTGCTTGAGATAGACTTCTGTACAGTCACTAGTCTTCTATAGTCCTCCATCCAGGATATTCAATAATCACAATACGATTTCTCTAACCTGTAGGTAATATAAGTGCATCAGGAAACCTGGTCTATCACCCAAATATGTACTTCCTGCGACTAATCATAACACTAACTAGAATTGTGAACATCTGCATATTAGGGTGCAATAAATAACATGATATCTTATTCTCTATCAAATCAATCTGTTTCAAATGCAAGACCCACGTCATGCCCATTGCATACATTATTCACGCTCTATTCCCCAGTATTACTAACACCTATCGCTGATAATAAAAAGGGAAATAAACATACACAATCAGACAGATTACACTACATCAGCGAAAGTTGCTGTAACCCAAAGTAAGTCGGTATTCTGCGGTAAGCTATCTATTACTGCGGAACCAAAATTGTATCCGATCACAAAGTCCCGCATTTCTTAGAATGCATGAGTTGCATCTAAACTGAGCTCATGGCTTGCTACGTATTGTCTACGGCATGTATGTTATATTAAAAGACACCCAATTTCACTCGGTGTCCTGGCATCTAATAGGCATCACAGTTATGCCCGTATACACAAGAAACATTATCAGTACTCACCCGAGTGGCAGAGAGTACTCCTCACTCGTCTTACCGGCGTCTCGCTCGGGCGCCATCTTGAATCTCTCTTATTTATAGCAGGCCCGAGGTCAGTTACCTAAACGTTACTGGTAACCGCTACATAAAGATGCCTTAACAATTAAAATCAAGCTTCTTTTCTAAAAGCACCTATCCTAGCATGTAAGTAAATTGCATGTAATTATAATACATCATAGTGTACAAAGCTAAGAGCCAACATTATCCTTACACAAGATGGCCGCTAATACCTTCAAATGCATGACGGAGTTCAACACAAGTAACGAGGCTACACTCGTCACCCATACATAGTTTTTATATATCCGGAAAAACTTTATTACTACCATTAACATGCGCAAAATAACGAATATCATTAATTTGCTAACCTTACACAGAAATAAATATCAATACTAAATGTATACGTAGTATTCCTATTCGTTATATCGCACATGATCCAAATTAAACCAGATTCCATGAGCTGGGGATCGCGTAACTATTCTCTCGCCACTAGTAAATACCTAAAAGTTGTCAAATATCCTAATCGCATTAAGTACATTATCAAATAAGGAAAACTATATAAAATTAATATAAATAACATGCAAATTCATGAGACAGCCATCATAGGCATCCTTATGGATAAAAATGTCACTAAATTCTCTCACAGTTATCTATCCTATGTATGGTGACCTTGAGCCCCTGTTCAAAGAAAGAGGCTACAAGTTCTGCATGTATTCTAGAAGGTGAGCCCACTCTCACGGAACAACCAAATTACTATTCTAAAATCTGTTGCAATATCACAAAGCAAGACATCATCAAAAAGACTATTTAAACAACCTAACGTCCAGCTGGGAAACATACAGGTATGTACATTGATGTGTGTTACACAGACTACGCAACGTGACATTACTACTCCACTACATTATAAAGCCTCATCTCTTGCACATTACAGAATTCCATGTTTTGATGATCAGCATCACAATCTATACATTCCAACTGGCCCAATCCATCCACATCATGTACCCAGGAAATATTGCATTTCATGATCTATATTGAGTCCACGTTCCACAGATTTCAACGTCATTATCCAGCGTGCCTCATTCTGCCTCAACCTTAACTCCCTGTTACCCCCTCTAGGGTTACTGGGTGTCATATGTAGACCATGGAATCTAAATTGAAAATGTTTACCCCGAGCAGTACAGTCGCACATGTGCTGTGCTATCGGGTATCTCATATCTCGTTGCTTGACTGCTCTAAAATGTTCCATGATTCTCTCTCTCATAGGTCGGATGGTGCTGCCAACATAAATCATCTTACAATTACAAATCAGTACGTATACTACATACTTCGTCATACAGTCAATGTGGGTCTTGATTTTAAACACGGAGGAACCATTAAAACTAAAATCCTGGATGCCATCCACGGCCAGCTTACACATACTGCAGTGGCCGCATTTGTACGAACCAATCGTCATAGTATGTAACCATGTTTCTGGTTTCAATGTGGGTGGATAGCTTGGACTAATAATCCCTCGTATAGAGTTACCTTTTTTCTAAGTGATACTGGGATAGTCCCTCACATGGCTCTGCAGGTCCCTATCCATTCTCAACAAGGGCCAGTGTCTTTTGAGTATATTATACAGCTTGTTAGAGTAGGGATGATAGTTGGTGATTAATCTCACAGTACTCTCCTTATTTCCCATACTTGTATCTGCTCTATCTTTCAAAGTATTTGTACGTATAAGGTTCCGTGCCCTAGTCTCAGCCTGATTCACCACATCCTTTCTATAGCCTCGTTTGAGGAAACGTTCCGTGATGTCTTTCAAATTCCAGTCAAATGCATGTTCCTGGCTACAGTTTCTACGCGCCCGTAGCATCTCGCCATAAGGGATGGAATTAATTTGACTTTTAGGATGAGCACTATCTGCATGCAGCACAGAATTGCATGAAGTGGGCTTACGATGCATGCGGCTATGGATTTGATCACCTGAAATGTAGAGCTCAACATCCAAAAACACTAGTTCCGTTTTGCTCTGAGTCATCGGGAACTTCATATTATGGTCATTGTTGTTAAGAAACTCAAAAAATAGATCTAGTTTGAGAGAGGAGCCTGTCCAGATCATTATGCAATCGTCGATAAATCGACCCCAATAATGTATATCGTCAGTCAATTCTCGGCCGCGAGGTCCCCAGACATGCACCGTCTCGAACCAGCACATAAACAGGCTGGCGAAAGACGGCGCAAATCTGGATCCCATCGCGGTACCGCATAGTTGCTTATACCACTCCCCGTTAAAGAGAAACATGTTGTTGTTAAGTATTAAACGTGACATCTCAATCAACATTTCTGAGTGAGACATGTACTCTACTTGCCGTTTGTCCAAAAAATAACACAGTGCATGCAACCCTTTTTCATGTTCTATATTGGTGTAAAGTGAGACAACATCAAAAGATACCAAGGTCATGCCCGGTTCCCACTTTACATCACACAACATGTTTAACAAATGCTTAGTATCACGTATATACGAGGGTAAATTTGATACATATGGTCGTAAATAGACATCAACATATTGAGAGAGTTTCTCTGTGGGCCCCCCGTTCCCTGAAATAATGGGTCTACCAGGGGGAAATTGGAGTCTTTTATGCACCTTAGGCAAGGTGTACAAACAGGGAAACCTCGGTCGATCACCACTAGAAATCTATATTCATCCTCATTTATAAGCTCATGTTCACGCCAATCCTTCAGATGTCCATTAATAATACGGGTGACGTCATATGTTGCATTACTGCTCAATTTGATATAGCACCTATTGTCTTTGAGTTGCTCAAAGATTTCATTGTCATAATCAACTTTGCTCATGACCACCATACACCCACCTTTGTCGGCATCCCGAACAATTATACTCTGATCTTGTGCCAATTCATACAAGGCTGCTCTTTCCTGAGGGGTCAAGTTGTCTTTAAAATGGTAATTCTTATATTTGTTTTTTGTTTTCTTGCCATTTGTCAATATCTGTTAATACAGCTTTATGGAATAAATCAATATTATTACCACTTTGTAACTGTGGGGTCCAACGTGACTTAACTTTAAGACCACTGTCCTCACTTAGATCATGATTTAACTCTAGTTCTTGTAATAATTTATAAACTGTTACGGGATCTTCTTCATTCTCAGTAATTGACAACAGCATCGCTGTATTCTTAATATCAGCAATGGTACAAGATATAGGCGGTCTGTCACATACATCACTTATATTAGACGGTTCTCTGTTTGCAAAGAATTTCTTTAATTTCAGCTGTCTAATAAACCTATACAAATCAATTTTTGTATCAACAACATCATATATTTTAACAGGACAAAACCTCATTCCCTTACTGAGTACTGAAATCATTTCTCCCGTAAGGATCTTGTCTGATAGGTTGACCACCTTCATCTCAAATTCCGACCTCTCATCTATTGCTGTTTGTTCCACGATCTGGTCTGCATACCTCGTCTTTCTCCTGGTGCATTGCCCCCTCTGCACCCCCTCCTGGTTTTGGTGTTTCTCCTCCTTTTACCCTCATATTTTGCTCCTTGTTTCCCATCCTTATTCTCCATACTTCCCTTAAAAAGCACTGGATTGGTTAGAGGTTCCTTCTCCAGGGTCCTCATCCCCACTGCTGGACACATTGCTGGTAGATGTTGCACTCTTTTCACTAAAATATGATGCCCTACTGGTGCCTGCTGTAACATCTTGTTTAACCAAATAATCAAAACGCTGGCAAACGTAAAGACTCTACCGCTCAAGTAGTCTGCCTCATCTCTCTTGAGCTTACGTGCTTTTACGTTGCTTAATATCATCCTCATGTTTACTGAGTATCCCTTCTAAAATGTCATAGTTCTTCTTAGTTGCCTCATCCAATTTCAAATCAGCTATCTCTTTTTCCAATACTTCAATCTCACCTGCTAATTTATCCACCTTCCTACTTGCATTCTCTATAAGGATATTCATCAAATTATTCGAATTACTGGTTAGTTCTTTCTCCCATTGAGCTTGGAGATCTTGCTCCAAATCATCATAAGTTGGAAAGAGTTGCGACCGTAGTCCGCGAGGCACCCTACCCAATCTCTGATACTGCCTCAATGTTGCTCCGTCCCACCATTTGGACGCTTCTACTTTTTTTAAACCTTTCTAAGCGTATAAACTTCTGTTTTAATCCCTCTTTCACTTTGGTATTACCCTGGGTTACTGCTTTATTGATGGCAACCCCTGCACTCAAATCCTTAAATAAATCCTCAGCTACCTTGTCTCTATCTCTCCTCAAACTCATTTAGAGCACCTGCTCCGTTTCTCCTGGTTTTCTCAGGGATATAAATGCTGCACACCTTAATTTAACAGAATAACCAAAACTAAATGTGGCAAGGCTCTATGCGCAAAATAATTCACAGTAATCCCCACAGTCAAATGCAGAAATATCAAATTGTGTGCTCCAAGGAAGAGGGCAGCCACTCATACCCCCAAAACTGGACCAGAAAAATCCGGTCCTACAACAAAAACAAGTTATCCTGAGCACTACTCAGTGTGTATTATGAAATCAAAGTCCAGTCCGTCTTCTTGCAACTCCGATGTTTATTCCTGAGATATTCCCATCACAGATCACTATTCATCATTCCTTTACACGTACAATCTTCTCCAGGTAGAAAAATAGCCAACACGTGTTTCGTCAGATCTGATGCGTCCGCATCTCTGACTTCATCAGGGCTATAGACAAATTGACAACATATGTTTGAGTCACACTAGAACTGTTAAATAAGATCCCCTTCACCACATCACCCATGTGTTCGAGCGATCTCAAGGTGATTCATAAATAAAAACCACTCCAACATGAATGGTCACATTAGTTACCATGAAGATGTTTGTGTCATAGAAAGAGGGAATTGAATACAAGGTATTAATTATTTCATAAGAAGTTAAAAGAACAATCATTGTCGCATCAAGTGCGTACAGTATGTCCATACTATAAATACAAAACAGTAATTATAAAAGTGCATCAACAACACACAGACCTATTGTATGTAGTGCATAAATCACCACCTAACCCGTGACTAGCATCAGTTCACTCTTTAGTTGTTCCGGATAATGAGCTCACCTTATACAATATCTCTCTAATCCATACATCTACTGCTTGAGATAGACTTCTGTACAGTCACTAGTCTTCTATAGTCCTCCATCCAGGATATTCAATAATCACAATACGATTTCTCTAACCTGTAGGTAATATAAGTGCATCAGGAAACCTGGTCTATCACCCAAATATGTACTTCCTGCGACTAATCATAACACTAACTAGAATTGTGAACATCCGCATATTAGGGTGCAATAAATAACATGATATCTTATTCTCTATCAAATCAATCTGTTTCAAATGCAAGACCCACGTCATGCCCATTGCATACATTATTCACGCTCTATTCCCCCAGTATTACTAACACCTATCGCTGATAATAAAAAGGGAAATAAACATACACAATCAGACAGATTACACTACATCAGCGAAAGTTGCTGTAACCCAAAGTAAGTCGGTATTCTGCGGTAAGCTATCTATTACTGCGGAACCAAAATTGTATCCGATCACAAAGTCCCGCATTTCTTAGAATGCATGAGTTGCATCTAAACTGAGCTCATGGCTTGCTACGTATTGTCTACGGCATGTATGTTATATTAAAAGACACCCAATTTCACTCGGTGTCCTGGCATCTAATAGGCATCACAGTTATGCCCGTATACACGAGAAACATTATCAGTACTCACCCGATTGGCAGAGAGTACTCCTCACTCGCCTTACCGGCGTCTCGCTCGGGCGCCATCTTGAATCTCTTATTTATAGCGGGCCCGAGGTCAGTTACCTAAACGTTACTGGTAACCGCTACATAAAGATGCCTTAACAATTAAAATCAAGCTTCATTTCTAAAAGCACCTATCCTAGCATGTAAGTAAATTGCATGTAATTATAATACATCATAGTGTACAAAGCTAAGAGCCAACATTATCCTTACACAAGATGGCCGCTAATACCTTCAAATGCATGACGGAGTTCAACACAAGTAACGAGGCTACACTCGTCACCCATCATGGACTCTCCAAGGCCCTGACATCTTGCTGCACCAACTCAGACATGGATCCCTTTCCAATCTCTCCTTGGAATATGCATTGATGATATTTTGCAGGATGCTCATTTTGTGCTCCAGGATTCTCCTTTTGGAGGCTGTCCCCTTTTTGGTTTTTAGTCCTGAGGAAGACCCGCTAAGATGTATAACCATTAACATGTTATCAGAGGGTCGAAACGTCGGCGTAATTATCCAATGTCCTGCGTCAGCTATCCTACAAATATATAAAGGAAACAATACAAGGATACCTTGAGCATCACAAGTGTGGACATTTGACTATGTGTGGCTTTTATGTTTTCATGTCTGTATATGTGAACACTGTAAAAAATGTTTTGATTTTCCATGTTATGTTAGTTTAATTGATTGTATTATATGTAATCTGTGTGTTTTGGACAGCCGAATAATACATGTTATTGATGAATCACTCTTCATTGTCGTGGTTTGTGGATATTAAGAAGTATCATGTGCAGAGGCAAGTAAAGACTCAATAATGGTAGCTCTTGCGCACTGCCTGTTAGGGATCATCATTGAACCCTTCATTTCCATGCTTAATAATAAGCATTTCTCACAATTTCTGCTGAAATTGTGACACTCAACAGGACTCTATGTATCTGCAGCTCGAATATCATAAAGACACATTATAATAATGCCAAATTTTCAAAGACTTGGGCAAGTTTATTCAGTGGCGGCTCCTCCGCTAAGGAGGAGGAGCGTCGCCCTACTGCTCAAAAGGGAAAATAAAATGATAATAACATATTGTTATTATCATTTTATTTTCCCTATTGCAGTCAGTGGTGGGGTGTGCTGGGGCTGGCCAGAGAAGGGGAGGAGTGGTGTGTAGGCCTGGGTGGTGAACTTCGCGGAGTTTGCAGAGTTTTCTGCACTCTGCGGAGCTCGCGGAGTGCAGAAAACTCTGCTTCGCGATGTGCAGCGGAGTTTTTTTCCCGCTCGCGATCACGAACGGTAAGTTCGCGATCCCGAACAGTAAGTTCGCGAGCGCGAGCTGCTGCTCGGGTAGAATTTCTACCCGAGCGGCAGGAATACCAGCACAAACTGCAGTTCGCACTGCACTCCGCCTCTCGCGGAACGTCACAGAGTTTTTGTAACGTCACGGAGTTCCGCATAGCAAAACTCTGCGAGCTACGCCCAGGCCTAGCTGGTGTGTACTCCCTAAGTGCGCATTAACTGTTTGGCCGGCCCTCTTGGACCGACCAAAGAGTTCATGCACACTTTGCATGTTCCTACCAGGCTGCATTACACAGCTTGGTCAGGAACATGCACAGGCTCCCTGTTCCAGTCTGATCGCTGATCCACGGCACTCAGCCCAATCACAAGGCTGCATTGCAGTGTTGTGACTGGCTCAGGGGAGCCTGTCTGCCCGGGTGCTTCCTGCTGCCGCCAGCCGGAACAGGAAGATTACGAGGACTGAGGACCGAGGAGAGGCGGCTGCCAGCCACAAAAGTTGAGTCTTTTTTATTGCATTTATCACCCTCCCCCCCCAAACTCGCCCCCCCACCCAACCACCATGTCAAGTAGCAGCCGCTACTGAGTTTATTAGATCACAGAGCCTAGAAACTGCGATCTGCTGAACTCCAAAGCTGATCTTCGACTGACAATTTTGGAGTATATAGCAGGAGGTGCATCATCGCTAGAACAGAGAATACACATGGAAAAAGGGGGAACTAATAGTAGTTCCATTCCTGTATTAGTCTAATACAGGAATGGAACTTACATCAGGCACAGGTACAGCCATTCCTACACACAAAAATAAAACAACTCCACAAAATAACTTAGTAAGACACTTGTCAGCAAGCTTACAGCGAACCAAAGCAAAGTATTCTACAATAAAACGCCGAACCTTCACTGACATACAGCATTCCCTGAATAAATGACAAACATGAGGGGAAACCCCTTCCTGAAGTCCATCGGGGCTGGGCAAACAGCCGACCTGAAGAATGTCAGTCACTAAGGCACATATATTTCCAGCCATACCCTCTGTACGTTCTCCGCCTGAAAGTTTCCGCTTGCTAGAAATTGTTTCTTGACCAAGTGAAGGATCTGAATATTCATAAACAGGACTACTAGCATAAGGAGATTGCACCATCTGCACCTGGAAGGGGTTTGCTTATGGAATGTGACCATTCTGTCATAACTCCATGTTGGAAATGGCCCTTTTTGCAGGGTTATCCCCAAACGTTTTGCTTCTTCCTTCTATTTTTTTCCTGACCTGTGTTTGTTGGCTTTAGGACTCTGGGCACTTTACCACTGCTGATCAGTGCTAAAGTGCATATGCTCTCTGTGTAAATCGTTGTTGTGATTGGTTATCCATGATTGGCATATTTGTTTAACCAGCAGGTCCCTAGTAAAGTGCACTGAGTGTGCCAGGGCTGGTTAATCAAATGCTACTAGTGGGCTTGCAGCACTGATTGTGCCACCCACATGAGTAGCCCTGAAAAGAGGTCTCAGGCCTGCCACCGCAGTGCCTGCGCGCAGTTTGTTAACTGCCATGTCGACCTGGCCAGTGCACCCACTTGCCAGGCCTCACCCTTCCCTTTTCTTACACATAGGACACCCCTATGGAAGGCCCAAGGTACCCCCCTGGGCAGGGTGCAGTGTATGTGAAAGGTAGGACATGTACTGGTGTGTGTAACATGTCCTGATAGTGAAATACTACCAATTTCGTTTTTCACTATTGAAAGACTATCTTGCCCATAGGACAGAATGGGTAATGCTTTGTAACATTTTACAAGCATATCTTCCCATAGGAGTAAGATAGAAAATTGGAGTCTGGTATCCCGGAACTCAGAATTTAATAACACATCTTTCAGTAAAGATGGTTTCTAAATTCTGTGTTTGAAAATAGCACTTTTAGAAAGTGGCTATTTTCTTGTTCAACCTTTCTGTGTGCCTCTGCCTGTTTGTGGATTGACTGTCTGGCTTTGGGAGTGACAGGGGCTGGTGAGGTGTCGTGGCTCCAGGAGTCTGGGTGAGTCAGCACTAGGCTGAATAGGCCGATCTGCATTGGGAGTGGTGGGAGGAGTAGCCCCTGTACCTGAATAGGGCTGTGCCTGCCGCCCACAATGCTGGCTCCGCCCCCTGAGGTGTGTCTGAAGACCCAGGCCCTCACTAACAAAGGAAGAAGTTGTGCACTGGCAGAGTGCACCCAGAACTGGTTTGGACTTTGCTCAGAGCCCCTTACACAAAGAGAACAAAGACATTTTGGGGTATAAATATTAGAGCTGAAACCCCTGAATTTAGACTACTTCGTGATCAAGAGGAACCTTTGCCAAAGAGGACAGCTGAAGAGACTGAGGAGAAGTACTGCCCTTGCTGTGTGTCTGGGGCTGGCCCGCAGTTTGCTGTTGCTGCTGAGGGAAGGACAAGGGACTTTGCTGTGTGCTGTGTCCACCCCCCTGCTTGAAGAGGAGTCTCCAAGGGCCTGTGTGAGCTGGCCTCCTGTTGCAGAAACACATGGACATAAAAGTTTCCAGGATCGTCTCTACGACGCTGTGTGCATGTGTCTGCGCACAGCTGGTGACCTTCGTGAAACCTACATTGCCTAAGAGTGCTTCGTTTCCAGGATCGTCTCAGCGGCGCTGTGTGCGTGTGTCTGCCCACAGCTCTACCGGTCCTGAGACGTCGTGAAACCTGCCGAAGCCGGCGATGCTGTGTGCGTGTGTCTGCACACAACTGGTGACCTTCGTGAAAACTGCCGAAGCCGGCGACGCTGTGTGCGTGTGTCTGCACACAACTGGTGACCTTCGTGAAACCTGCCGAAGCCGGCGACGCTGTGTGCATGTGTCTGCACACAACTGGTGACCTTCAGAGAAGCCTGCCGAAGCCGTGATTACTTAAAGCGCTTCGTGCTCGTCACCACCGCTGGCCCGAGTCGACAGTCCCAGATTGTTATCATTGGAGAGGAAGCCGTGCTGTGATCGAACCGGCTGCGAAGCGTTGCCGGGTAACCAGGATTTCCTCTGAGAAGCTCGGCCGCTGACGACGGAGCCACCCAGCAGGACGTCCGCCTCGAGCCAAGTAGCGAGAACGCGCTCGAGGTAATCAGTAGCTGTTCTGCTCCCCGTGCAGCGTCATCCAGGATCAGCGACCCGAGGACCGAAGGAGCCTCGAGCCGGTACCTGCCTCGTCTCCCCAGGTAATGCGCAGATTTGCATCCTGAGCCGCCGCGTGGGGTGCTGCCTTGGGCGGGCTGCGGGGAACTGTTCTGAGCACCTATAACGGCCCGGTCCTGCACAGAAGGGAGTTGCGGTACCGGGGCCTCTTCTACTGAATCTGTTCGTTTCGAGCATCTGGGGTATTCCTTGGTGGCTGATCACGGAGTCAGTATTACAGTGGAGAAGAATTCGGTAACAGCAGGGGCACCGCATGTCGCTGCAAAGGAGACACGTGCTTATGACATTACGATTGCTGAAGTCAATACAGTCTCTGCAAGTGATCTATCTTAAATCTGTGAATGTTTGATCCCCATTGTATTTGCCTGAAGACATATAGAATCTACAAGCTCATTCTTTGTAACAACCTTCTAAAAAGACATTTCACTGAATCGCTGTATGTGGGATTTTTGTCGTTTTGGTCTTGTATAGTTTAGATAAAGATACCTTATTTTTCTAAACTGGTGTGGTGTCCATTTGTGGTGTTTCACTGTATTACTGTGAGTGTTGGTACAAATACTTTACACATTGCCTTTGGGATAAGCCTGTCTGCTCGTTCCAAGCTACCAAGGGGGTGAACAGGGGTTATCTAGAGTGTGTTTCCCCCTTACCCTGACTAGAAGCAAGGGTCCCTATTTGGTCAAAGGTACCTACCTCTGCCAACTAGAGACCCCCATTTCTAACACTCCATCACATACAACTGTTCAACAAAGCAGATGATTTAACACACAAACCATCTCACCATGGTCGTAAGGACCATGGAGGCAGTGAGGATTTTTTATTCCCACCTGATTTTGGTGTGTAAGGGGGGCACAGGGGACAGGGCCTCCAACCAGATTTTGAAGTAGAAACTAATGTTAAAAAGTGGCAGTCAGAACATGTCTCAGAGCCCTGCTGAACATCACCTAAGCCTCCTTGAAGCGCTGAAAACTGAGGAGCAAACTCTGTGAGGGCTCCATGACCGCTTTGTTTTGTTCATTGTTTAATTGCTGTCACCGAGGTGTTCAGCCTCTCCTAAAACCATTCTGTTTGCCAAGCCAAAGGAGCCATCAGAGTAAAGAGACTGTAGGAGATGTTATTTTTTATTAATGTTACTGCTGCCTCGACTTACTTGAGAAAACAAGCACTGGCAATGACAATAGATCTGGCTTTTAAATGAAAGTGCCTCCTCAGTCAATGATGTGTTTGGGCATTCAATAAGTCATCATACATGCACTCTGTCACTCATTTCTGCACTTGTACGTCCATTCATTCACCCACTGGTTCATTCTGGCAATCATCCACTTAGCAACCACAATAAACCGACACACAAACTCAACAGCATAGGCAAGATAAATTAAAAGAGCCATTAAAATAAAAAATGTAGAAAAAGAAAACTTGCTGCCACCTAAACATGGCAGCAATATGCTTGCACTAACAAATACAGCTAAACTTAACCGTAGGTGGAGTCTTGTAATAGAGTTGTACATGATGTTTCGTTGTTTGAATCTCCAGCATTGCTGCTCTGTTTAGACTCAATGTACAGGCCATCTTGGACTGGTAAAACAGTGAAGTTATGGATAATGCCATTCAATGATGGAGGACTGGTTTAGAGGCTTTGGCCTTGTGACATGAGACACACTGCAGATAAGCCGAGCAGTCTGGAAGCACTGTCTGGGGAGCTTTAGTATACTCTAAAAATACTGAAAATAAAAAGAAGAGAAGAAAAAAAAAATTTAAAAAAAATTAAAACCTTAAGGACTTGCCCACGTGTCCTGGCACTAAAGAGCAATAAATGTAAGGTGGATCTGCGTGTGATCAGAAAAAATGCTGTCACTCATACAGCAATAAAGTCAATGTCTGAATTGGCCCATGCTCAATGTTATCATGCATGCAAGCGGAGTGCCTCAGCCATTGATTCTACAGCATTGGGTCTGTTGCCCTGTGAGTGATAACCTTTTCTGATTGAATATCTTTTCTTTTCCTCTTTTATTTCCAATATTCATGTATGTGTATGCATGTGCTTGTGCGTGTGTGAGTGTGTGTTATTAATGCCAGTCAAAACGCTTCTATGTTTTGTAACCTTAGTCATTAAACAAACTACAGTGGCGGAACCTCTCTGACTCCGTTGAACTTTGTTTCATTTAAGAGGTTGGGCTCAACCTTAAGTGGGCACCAGCAGAGAGAGCGCACAACTAATGATCACAACATTGACTACTCCCTCTCTCTCTCACCCTCTGTCCCTCTGTGTGTGTGTGTGTGTGTGTGTATATATATATATATATATATATTATCTACTGGCGGTCGCCAGTAGATAGTTATAGTTACAACCTATTATCCATAGGAAATCCGCGACATTCTATTTGAAATAACTCTCTTGCCGGTTGACGTATCTTCGCAAAATTTTCAAACTTTGTGGGGCGCTCCGGTCCGCTCCTACCCTGAAAGTCTCGGGGATTCGTCAAGCGGGGCCGAGAAAAAGGGGGTCCCAAAACGCGTTTTCCCCATGCAATTTTCCATAGGAAACTTTAGACACGGCTACAGCCTGAACTGCTGAACGGAATTACACCAAATTTGGCAAAGAGGTAGTTCTTGGTTCAGAAAGAACCCTTTTGTTAAATGGTGTAAATCCGTTCAGTAGTTGCTGAGAAAATCAAAAGTAAAAGTACATATATATCTATGGCCGCGTCGGATTCGCGCACCCTCCCGATCACGAGCTGCATGCTAATTGGCTGTCAACACTCCAAATCAGGAAGTGTTGGCAGCCATTTTGTCCCTCGGTAGAACCGAGGGACAGAAACAAGTGCGCAAAGCGCACAAAGGGGGCAGGGTAGAAACACCCTGACCCCTAGGTCTGCTCAGGGGTCCCACAAGGACCCCTGGGCAAAATGTTTTTTTTTTTTTTAAATCGGCAGGATGCGCTCAGGGTGCGCAAATCCTGCCGAAAGAAAAATCGAGCGCGGTCTCCCGCGCTCGATAGCTAATTGCCCCGGGTGGGCCAAGTCCCGGGGCATGCTGGGGGTTAATTTATGTGTGGGGGCCTCTAGGGCCCCCAAGCCCCGGGACCACCACCCCGGGGCTTTATGTAGTACTGGTGCGGGAGGGCTCTGAGCCCTCCCGCAGCCCCGGGGACCGCCACCTCCCGGGGCTTCTTTTTATTTTTGAAAACCTGTGTGGGGGGCTCCAGCCCTCACACGCCCCGGGACCACCACCTCCCGGGGCACTAAGAAAAATTACAATGGGGGTCCGTTTTGGACCTCAAGCCCCGGGACCACCACCTCCCCGGGGCTTTCAAAATGTAAGGAGGGGGCTGCGCGGCCCCCTCCTGGAGCCTGTGGTGGCTCCTGGGGACCGCCACCCCCAGGGCCGGCTCCTGCAGTGTCCTGGGGTGCCTACCCCGGGACACTGCTGTTTGCAATGACAGGACGGGAGCCTCGCGGCTCCCGTCCTGTCATTGCAAACTGCTTTGGATATTGGAAGAGAGAGCAGGAAACCTGCTCTCTCCCAATATCCAAGCTGATTGCTTTTCACATGGGGAGCAGCATGTTAGCTGCTCCCCATGTGTAAAGCAATGCCGGCTCCCGTAGGACACGGGGAGCCGGCGGGACTGTGGGGGTTTGGGGACCCCCACAGTCCCCAACGAGAGGCCAGGCCCCGGGGGATGGGGTCCCCGGGGCCATAGTGGCCACGGAGGGGGCCACGCAGCCCCCTCCCCAAAGGTAAAAAAGTTTAAAAAAAAAAAAGTGCAAGGCCGGCCCCGGGGGATGGGGTCCCGGGGCCTTAAATGGCCTGAGGAGGGGGCCACGCAGCCCCCATCCAAATAAAAAAAGAGGCCATGCCCCGGGGATGGGGTCCCCGGGGCCAATACAGGCCCAGGGAAGGGGGCCACGCGGCCCTCTTCCCCGTTTTTTATTGTAATTAAATAAAAAGGGGTAAGGCCCTGGGGATGGGGTCCCCAGGGCCTAAAAATAGGAAAGGAAGGGGGCCACACAGCCCCCTTCAGGGAAAAAAAACAAAAACGATCGGGCCCGCAGGCCCCGCCCCTTCCTTCACCACTCTGCAAACGCGCCCTGGCGCGCTTGCAGAGGGGAACAATCCCCTTGAATACTGGGGTACCTGAGGCCAACTAGCCCACCAGGAACCTCCAGTATGCGCCAGGGGCTGCCTTGCAGAGAGGTGTACAGAGGCCACGCCCTTTTACACCTCTCTGCAACGCAGCTCTGTGGCGCTTTGGAGGTATATGGTGGGCTAGTTGCACCCCAGGGACCCTCAGGATTCAAGGGAGTTAATCCCTCGACTTAAAACGCGCCACGGGGCGCGTTTGCACAGTGGTGAAGGGAGGGCGCGGCTTCAGGTGACATGTGTGCAAACAGGCCCCGTGGCGCGTTTTAAGATGGGGAATTAAATCCCCTTCAATCCTGAGGGTCCTGGGGCCAACTAGCCCAGCAGGTACGTCCAGAAAGCGCCACAGAGCTGCGTTGCAGAGAGGTGTAAAAGGGGTGTGGCCTCTGTACATGTCTCTGCAACGCAGCCCCTGGCGCATACTGGAGGTTCCTGGTGGGCTAGTTGGCCCGTAGGGACCCTCATGATTCAAGGGGACTTAATCCCCCAACTTAAAACGCGCCACGGGGCGCGCTTGCACAGATGTCACCTCAGGCCCCGCCCCTCCCTTCACCATTGTGCAAATATTCCTCTAAAATCAGCCGAAATACGAATTCTGATTTACTCACCTGTTATCAGGAGAGACCTCAGTGCTGCATCTTTCAGCCCAGTACTAATCCTGAAAAGTAATTTTAACCGTACTTACCAGTAACTTGAATTTCCTTCCATAGGCTAACATTGACTGGTTTCACTTGGAAATTCTTCTAAGTGTGGAGTTTTGGAACATACAAATATTCCTCTAAAATCAGCCGAAATACGAATTCCGATTTACTCACCTGTTATAAGGAGAGACCTCAGTGCTGTATCTTTCAGCCCAGTACTGGTCCTGAAAAGTAATTTTAACCGTACTTACCAGTAACTTGAATTTCCTTCCATAGGCTAACATTGACTGGTTTCACTTGGAAATTCTTCTAAGTGTGGAGTTTTGGAACTTTAAAATATTCCTCTAAAATCAGCCGAAATACGAATTCCAATTTACTCACCTGTTATCAGGAGAGACCTCAGTGCTGTATCTTTCAGCCCAGTACTGGTCCTGAAAAGTAATTTTAACCGTACTTACCAGTAACTTGAATTTCCTTCCATAGGCTAACATTGACTGGTTTCACTTGGAAATTCTTCTAAGTGTGGAGTTTTGGAACTTTAAAATATTCCTCTAAAATCAGCCGAAATACGAATTCCGATTTACTCACCTGTTATCAGGAGAGACCTCAGTGCTGCATCTTTCAGCCCAGTACTGGTCCTGAAAAGTAATTTTAACCATACTTACCAGTAACTTATATTTTCTTCCATAGGAATCCATTGTCTGGTTTTCAGCAGAAAAGTTTCAAAGTGTCGATTTTCACAAACTACAAATATTCCTTAAAAATCGCCTGTATGACTTAAACGCATTCTTTCAACTGTTTACAGGAGATGCACCAGTGCTGGATCCAGGATCCAACACTGAGTAAGAAAAAGTAACGATAACAGTTTTTACCTGCTAAGTGAATTTCCTTCCATAGGATAACATTGGTGATTCTATGAGAAAAAGTTTCTAAGTGTCAACTTTTAAAATACAATAATATTCCTTAAAAATCACGACTGTAACCAAAACTTTTTTACTCAACTGTTTACAGGAGATGTACCAGGACTGAATCTAGGATCCAGTCCTGTGGTTAGAAAAGTAATCCATAAAGTAACTAATTGCATTTAACTAGAAATTCACATTGAGCTGAATGTTGCATTGTGTTTGAAAATGTGGTGCCCATTGCAACAACTGTAACTACTGTACTTAAAAGTCTATTGCCTATGTGCAAAGTATTTAAACTAAAGTAATTCATTCTGAGAAAGTATTTTTGTAATGTAATGTATAATGTAATTACAATGTAATTTAAAAATAAAATATGTAAAAAAAAATTCTAAAAATGTATTAAATCAGTATGAAAAAATTAATATAACAATTAATACATTTAAAAATTGTCATTTACAAAACCTTTGAAATTCACTAAAAAAACGTAGGTTTCAGACATGTTATAGTTAGGAATTAGCATTTAAAAACCTTTGAAATTCACTGAAAAAACCATAGGTTTCAGATAAGTTATAGTTAGAAATTAGCATTTAAAAACCTTTGAAATTCACTGAAAAACCATAGGTTTTAGGGACAGTTATAGTTAGTTGGACATTGCACTCGTACAAAACCCGTGAAATTCCCCGTTATAGTTAGTTCAGCTAACTATAACTCGCGCCCCGCAATGCACTGCTGATGACGTCACATATTACATCACTCATGACATGGTCAGTGACATCACTGATGACATCACTGATGACATCTCAAATGACATCACTGATGACATCATCCACGTGATAATCTGATGCACCTCCTCACACCCTAATATAACCTTTGATACACCCAATCTAAATTACAGACTGCCATTCGCAAAACCATAGACACTCCAACACCAATAACTACATACCCACTCACTGATTCTTAGGTCTACACACACACATCCACTCACTCACCCGTACAGTCACTCATACTTATGATCACTCAGTACAGGACAATCATATGCACTCTTACTCCTATATAGACACTCAAACACCGCCACTCATCCATAGAGGTACTCACACACCTAGTCAGTCATGCAAATAATTAAACACACTGCCATTTACTCACCTATACAGTTATACACACACCAGCTCACTTAATCATACAAATACTAGCACATTGTTACGCTCTTATACAATCACTGATACAAGCACACACTCATCCATACAGCCACTATCACAATCACTCACTCTCGCTTATAGCTATTTATATACTCCAATACACATATATACTGCCTTTCACATATGTAGTTACTCACACATGTACCACTGGGACATACATTCACTCACTAACACACTCTTACACACACTTACCCACCCATACAGTCTATCACAGATGCACTCTTGAAACCATCCACCCAGTGAATCACCCACTCACACATCTATGCACAGTTGCACACACCCCATCCACACAAACACTCAGGCACCCATACAGATACTCAGACAACAAATCAATAACTCTTATAGACACTCATGTAGCTATTCACAAACCCATGCAGCCACTTACACAGCAACAGACAGATACAGACATTAACCCAGTTTAGTCACTAACCCATGCATTCAGTAAGATACGTTTAATCACTCACTTATAGAATTAGTCACGCACCTACTAAATCATCCATACACACACTTATACACCCACTCATTCTTCAATACGCCTTTCCCTATATATATTAAAAATATTTAAACTTTACAGAAACACACAGTCACTGGATGATGTCATCAGTGATGTCATTTGAGATGTCATCAGTGATGTCATCAGTGATGTCACTGACCATGTCATGAGTGATGTAATATGTGACGTCATCAGCAGTGCATTATGGGCGCGAGTTATAGTTAGCTGAACTAACTATAACGGGGGAATTTCACGGGTTTTGTACGAGTGCAATGTCCAACTAACTATAACTGTCCCTAAAACCTATGGTTTTTTCAGTGAATTTCAAAGGTTTTTTAAATGCTAATTTCTAACTATAACTTATCTGAAACCTATGGTTTTTTCAGTGAATATATATATATATTCATTTATAGATATATATATGTTACCTATTGGCGGTCGCCAGTAGCTAGTTATTTAGGACCAAAGCTTCCATAGGAAAAGCGTTTTTTTGTTTTGCCGATAACTTTCGCGCCGCTTGAGGAATATTTACAAAAATGTCACAAACCTTCCCCTTTTTGGTTCAGCTGCAGGGTTGAAAGTTTCAGAGTGGTCCGTTAAGCGGGGGCCGAGAAAAAAGGGGGGTCCCAAAAAGCGTTTTCCCCATGTAATGTCTATGGGGATTTTTCATTTTTTAAACACAACTATAGCACAAGCTGCTAAACGGAATTACATCAAATTTAGTACAAAGCTAGATGTTGGTCCGGATAGCGTGCTTTTTGGGATTTGGTGTAAATCCATGCAGTAGTTTTTGAGATATTTAACTTAAAAATATAGGGCATATTAGCAAGACCCACGTTAATATCGCGCTTTAGTGGCAGGAAACTGCCGCTAAACGGCGATAATGGGCTTGCTAATATAGCGTTATGGAATTCAATAGAAGCCCAGGTTAGATGTCCTGCACATCTAACCTGGGCTTCTATTGAATTCTATAACGCATATTAGCAAGCCCATTATCGCCGTTTTATCGGCAGTTTCCTGCCGCTAAAACGGCGATAATTTTAACGTGGGTCTTGCTAATATGCCCCATAGATATCTGGGGATGCCAGTCCTTGCAGTGGGCTCACGGATCCTACTAAAAATTGATTGGCTGCCAACACTTCAGCCAGGAAGCCAAGTCCCAGACAAAAAGTAAAAAATAAAGAAAAGGGGGCAGGTTAGGAATACTCTGACCCCCCAGATATGTTGGTGGTGGGGGGGTCCCACAGGGACCGCGCAGGGCTTAAAAGCTTTTTTTTTTGTAATTTTGCCACGGACTCAAGGGTGGATCCGTGAATCGGTGGCAAAATTTGAAAAAAAGATGCGCGGGCTCCTACTCGTCTCTTGAAAAAAAGCTCCCGGGGCATGCTAAAAATGGAGGAGCAGGCACATGGGGCCCCGTCCTAGGGTGGGGGGGTGCATGGGGACCCCCTCCTAGGGTTTTATTAAACCCCGGGGACTGCCACCTCCCAGGGGTTTTCCTATTGTATGAATTGGGTGGGTGCCCGCATGCACCCCAGAGACCATCACCTCACCGTTGTTTGCTTATTTAAAAAATTGGTGGCCTCTTGGACTCCCTCCCAGTCCCAGGGACCGCCACCTCCCCAGAGCTTTTAAATGAAAATAATGCAGGGTGACCTCCCCTATGCTTTAACTGTTATTAGTGGGGGGAGCTGCACAGACCCCTCAACCCCGTGGACCGCCACCTCCCTGTGGCTTCACGTATTTGAATGCGGGGGGCTGTGCGGCCCCTCCGCAGCCCCGGGGACCACCACCTTCCCGGGTTAACCTCTAACAAAGGAGGGGGGCAGCGTGGCCCCATCTCATGGAGCCATAGATGGCCCTGGGGAACGCCACCCCTCAGGGCCTGCTCTTGCAATGTCCCGGGGTGCCCACACCCGTGAAATTGTTGTTTGCAAGGGCCATAGCAAACACTGTACTGCTTCTAGTAAGCAAGAGCAGAAAATGCTTTCGTTTACTAGAAGCGGAGCAGAATTGCTTTTGGACAGAGGGAGCTGCATGTTTAGCAGCTCCCTCTGTCCAAAAGCAATGCCAGCTCCTGCACAATGTGGGGAGCCGGCAGGGTCCGCAGGGGCCTTCAGGCTCTCCCAGGGTCCATTTGGTGAGTGGGTGCCTTGGAGGCACCCACTTTAAATGGGCAGGCCCCGGGGGATGGGGTCCCAGGGACTAAATTGGGCCTGGGGAGAGGGCCGTGCAGCCCCCTCCCTCAACCAGTAGTGCACCAGGAGCTGTGTTTGCAGAGTGGTGGAGAAAGGGAGCATTGCCACTGAAAACCTCTCAGTAATCCCACTGCGTAGGACTTACTGGAGGTAACAGGAGGGGTAGTTGGTCCCCAAGGACCCGCATGAGCAAAGGGGACTTCATTCTGAAACTAGTAGTGTGCCAGGAGGCGAGTTTGCAGAGTGGTGGAGAAAGGGGATGCGGCCTCTGACAACTTCTCAGCAATCCTGCTGTGTGGGACTTACTGGAGGTGACAGGAGGGGTAGTTGGCCCTTAAGGACATCCTTGGGGGCAACTACCCCTCCTGTTACATCCAGTAAGTGCCACACAGCATGATTGCTAAGAGGTCTTCGGTGGCCACGTCCCCTTTCTCCACCACTCTGCAAATGCAGCTCCTCGTGCACTACTGGTTGGGGGATGAAGTCCACTTTACTTCTGAGGGACTTTGGGGGCCAAGAAGCCCTTCTGGTACCTCCTGTAAGTCGTACACAGTGGATTCCTGAGAGCTGGCCACCACTCTGCAAACACAACTACTACTTAAAAAACGATAGAAATTCACTAAAAAAAACAAAGGTTACAGGGACGTTATAGTTAGGAATTCACATTTTAAAAAAAACCTTAGAAATTCGCTGAAAAAACCAGAGGTTACAAGGACGTTATGTAAGGCTCAGATTTCACTTGTACAAAACCAGTAAAATTCAGCAGTTAGAGTTAGCTGAGATAACTATAACTCAGGCCCCCGCAATGATCTGCTTATGACCTCACATATTACATCACTCATGACACTGTCAGTGACATCACTGATGACATCACTGATGGCATTTGAAAGTGGTGGGGCGTAAAGCCAGTCAATGAATTGTAGCACGAGCGAGCCAATGTTTATGGGGCAAGGATTCAGGGAGTACTTCCCCAAGAAAAGGTTTGAAAATTTGTATATTTTGGTACAATTTTCAGCAATATTTCTGTGCTAAATGGACAAAAAATAGAGGGCCTGATTCACCAAGGGCCTCCACACTCGTGGCTGAGGCCCCGCAGTTGTGCAGAAGTCTTCACACTCAGACAGAATCTCTGTGATGAGAATCCTCATTGCGGAGATTCCACCCCGAGTGCGAAGACTCCCCCCATGAATGTAGGTCCTCCGCCACAAGTGCGGAGGCCCTTGGTGAATCAGGCCCTGAGTTCTTATACTGACTTCAGCCTGCCACCTTCCCTATACCTAGGATGTGGTGTTACAGCCAGAGCAGCCTATTTAGGAACTGAGGAACCAGGTTTCATTCTCTGCGTGAATATCCTGTGATTCTGGACAAATCACTTAATCTCACATGTGCCTATAAAAGGAATGTGACCTTGTGTAATGTAACTGGTGCACATGAAAGTGCAAAATTACTTCGATTTGAGTTTGCACTACATAAAAACTGCACAAACAGGTTAAAAACAAAGCCTTAACATAATGAAAGACAAATAGATACTCATTTAGTGTCTGATTTGTGCAAAGTGAAACCAGAAAATATTGATAAATCATGGCTACCCCACTTAAATTGTGTGATCTTAGGCAAATATTTCAGAATATCAGTTGTACAAAAGTTGTGGCTAAAAAAACCAAAATATTCTGTAAGTTTCACTGTCAGGTATACAAAATAATGCACAGCTTAAATGAAAAATCAATTTGAAAAAGTTGATAATCAGTTGCAACTGCACTATAGTACATTATGAAAGTCTATTACTTAATGCACTGCAGAGGTCTGTGTGTAACCAGAGAGCCACAGAATTAAATCTTGGTTGGTGTAGTGGAGAATAGGGACTTGTGTATTTTTAGTGCTACGAGGTCACAGCCTGTGACAGAAAGCACTGTGAATATGTAAGTTACTATTTAAAACTTGTATTACACACAGTATAAGATAGACTGCTACAAAATTCACAAAAGATTTTAAGATAGAATGGTGTTTCCAAAATATATCTTTAATATATAATATAGAGACTGTACATAATGATTTTTTCTTTTACAAAACTGTCCCTGTCCCTTCAACACCTAGGGGGCCTATTACGATGGCGGTCGGAAAACCTCCCCGACCGCCATGGTAGCGGGAAAAGACCGCCCGCACGGACCGCGACATCACCGCCGGTCGAATTACGATGACCCGCGCTCGAAATCCGACCGCGGCGGTCTGATCGCGGGCCTTAACATTGCGGCAGTTGCTGCTGCCCGCAGCACCGCCACGATGCCGAAAGGAGCATGTCCTGCATTTCCCTGCACTGCGTGGCAGGCACTGCACAGTGCCTGCCACCTGGTACAGGGAAATGTAGAGAGGACCATGGGTACCCCCAGTGCACCCCCAACACATTGGGGGCCCGCAACGGGCCCCGGAAGACAATCTCCGCATGCCTTTCCATGGCGGTTTGACCGCTGAGGAAAGGCTGGCTACCGCCGGCATCATAATCCTGCCGGCGGAGCCTGCTCTGCACCGCCACCATTATCCCGGTCCTGCTCCGTCTGCCAGGCAGGAGTGCGGGTGGCAACTGGCAGAAAAGCGGCGGTCGGAATTTCCCACCGCCGCGGTCACCACCGCCATCCTAATTTGACCGGCGGTTTTCTTGGTTGCGATCGTGGGCGGATGTCCACCACCGGTCCAGCGGGTGCCATCCGCCGGCCGGCGGTGGACATCCGACCGCCATCGTAATAGACCCCTAGTTAGGGAGTAAGTGCTATATAAATACAATTACAATTAAAAGTATTCACTTCATAGCTCAGTTGTTAACTATTTGCACTATCACTCAAAAAGAATAAACCTTTGCCATCAAAAACCTTCGATCAATTAAAGCCAGTACCGGCTCCCAAGCATTCTTTGAAATTGTAGATTCTACCCTTTACATTCGCAGATTAAATGGCTCTGAAAATTTATATTTCTTTCAGGCCAGCAGGCACCATCAGGAAGGCTTGTTTAGCTGTCTGTCCGGCTTCTGTTTCACAGCACAGGCGAAACACTGAATAACACTTCAGATTGATTAATTGAACCATTGGAATTAACCGTCTCCACTGCTGCTACTTGGTGAGAAGGAGAAGAAATAGCAGGAAAAGGAGAGAGCGACAAACCAAGGACAGTTGGGAAAAGGAAGAGGGAAGAGAGAAAGGAGCTAAAGGAAGGGAAAGGGAACCTAACAGTGAAGGAAAGATAAGAGCACTCCCCCCAGTAGTCATGTTGTTCGGTGTCGCAGTAGAACAGTCCAAGGCACTTCCAATGAGGCTCAGCTGCCGACTCTACAGTACTCTACTCCATTCTACGTCACCCTACTCTACTCCACTCTGCTCCACTCTATGCCACTCTACTCTGCACTACTCCACTTTGCTCCAATCTACACCACCTCACTCTACTCCACTCTACTCTACTCCTCTCTACTTCAGTCCATGACACTCCATGATCCTCCACTCTACTGAGCCCCCACTCTACGACCCTCCACTCTATGACCCTCCACTCCACAGTACAACACTCTACTCTACAACCCTCTACTCTATGACACTCCACTCTAGTCCACTCTATACCACTCTACACCACTCTTCTCCATGACGCTCCCCTCTGCAACACTCCACTCTACAACACTCCACTTTACTCCACGACACTCCACTCTACTTCACAACACTCTACACTGTGGCAGTCCACTCTATGTCACTCCACTCTACAACCCTATGCCACTCCATGGCATTCTATAACACTGCACTCAACAGCACTCAACTACACTCTGCACCTCTCCACTCTAAGATTGTTCACGCCAGGTGACTCTCCTTTATCGCACTAACTTTCAGCCATGCTAGTATACAACTTTGCCAATGTTTGTTCTCTGTGGTAAAACACACAGAGCTTTTGACAAATTAAAAGCTGTACTCAGCTGAACCAACATCGGGGTGGAGCCAAAGTTCCCTCTATTTAGTTCCACTGAAAGTTTTTTTTTTTATAACAAAAGGTCTGGCAACAGCTGCAGTGTCAAACAAGACCTGAAGAATGATTTTAGGTGAGGGCCAATACCTCAATGCCCACAATTAAATAATCAGCAAAAACGAAGAGGTTGGAGCCCCCCACCCTCCCCAGAGTTTGCTCCTTAGGTTACAGCTATTCAAAGACACGCGTTCAAAGTACAGCATGATTTCAGGCAGGCATGTCCTGTCACTGTTTTGAAGTTCATTGTCTGTGGAAACATTCCAAACAGAAAAGCATGCCTTTAAATCTTATGATATGATATGATCACACATATGTTTAAACGTGTATGTAATGTGATAAGTGTATTTCTTGAATTCTATATACTAACACTACTCGTATAACTGAATACTGAACTAATAATTGAATATCCGAACACAAGGACAGACCTTTGGTGTTAAACGGATGAGAGAGGATGTAACTCTATATTCTCCGAACCGCCTTCCACACATGACCAAATTGTGTGAAGCACAGCCCATCGCTATGCTGCAATTTGTATCATTCCACTAACCATGCAATTTGAGAGAACACTGAAGTAATTCAGCGCAGGAGCTGACCTCAACAAAAACCTCACATATATGGTTAATATAAAATAATCTTGCCTCACATTTAATAATATAGGCTACATAAACAGAGAACATGACAGGCTGACACATTTTGCGTAACTCGTGGCAACATGGTCTGAGCATGGGGGGACGTTTCATGTTTAGAAAATATTCATTTCAATAAATGCCACTCAATTCATTGATATAATTGTATTTACTTAATTGAGACACTGAGAAATAATGTTTTTTTCATTATAAAGTCTTTATCATATTTTTTCATGTATTTGTTGCCTGTTTTACATATTGTGATGTCTCAGATCATGTTTTGGCTGTTAAAGCCAAGACAGAACTCTGGGTTGGCTCTCCTCAAGGTTGTTCGTGTTCACCTCCATACATTTAGGGGCCGATTCCGATTCGGGCCGGAAATCTCTCCGACCGAGCCGGACCCGGAGAGATTTCCGACCGAATCGGACCCGTGCAGCCCGACCGAACGAGTACGATGCGCACGTATGCCATCGGACTCGAGTCGGTCGGACTCCCATTGAAGTCAATGGGAGCCTGTCGTACAACGCGTGCGCGGGCTCCCATTGACTCAATGGGTGCGAGGCGGACAAGGGCACCCCCTACAGCGTGTACGCGGTGAAGCGACTCGCGCCGTACACGCACAGGTAGGGGGGACCCATGGGTCCCCCATGCGTGCGACTCGCGCGGCTACGTGTACAGGGGGGTCCGACACGGACCCCCAAAGTACGGCTCCGACTGCTCTTTGGAGCCGGAGTGCGCGGCTCGGTCGGACTGCTCGCGGCGCGCATCGTACTTACCCGGCCGGGGAACGTCTCCATTGCGCGGTGCGAGTCGAGTCCGAGCGAGTCGGTCGGTGCGGCTAGACCCGGGAACGAGTCGGTCGGAACAGTTGGGACGCCCGGACGAGTCGGTCGGCGATTTCGCATCGTACTCGCTCGCCCGGACGCGCGTACGAATCGGTCGGGCAATAGGGCTCCGAATCGGATCCGGTTAAGCCGAATCCGATTCGGAGCCCTACCGGCCGAGATCGGAATCGGCCCCTTAGTGTCTCCTACACCCTGCACACCATACTTTCCTGCTTACATGACACATGTTTAGCCTGATTATGCATTTGCTTGATGTCACAAGCTTCCAGACTTTTTCTCAACCACAAAGGATTCAGCTCAGTGTGAGCTTTTCTCTCCTTGAGCACCTCTAACAGAGGTGTAAATCCAGTTATATTGTGTGCGGTACAATGGTATGGCCAAATCTTCTGTTTGACAAACTCAATCACATTTTGTTCTTCCAAAGTCAATTGTACAGCTTTCACCTGATTAAATCCCTCTACCAGTCCATTCACGTGTGACAAGTACAAAGCAGTCCTTTCTTTTGTGAAGAATTCACCTGATGCTTAAAAAGCTTCTTTATCTTTTCTGATGAAAATTTAACACCGTTATCTTTATTTACAGACTTCGGAAACCAGTCATTCAAAAATTATTCCATAACAAATTCAATCATTGAAGCTGTTGTAGGTTGAATAATCCATTTAACGTTCATCCATCTGAAAAAATAATCAATAAGAGCTCACAGATATATTTTAGTGCTAATGAAAATTTCACACGGTCCCAATAATCCATAGCTAACTCTTCCCATCTTAGGATAGGATCTTTGCTCAAATGCAACAGCTGCTCCGTCACCGACTTGTCTGAATGTGTACACTGCATACAGGTTTTCACCCTCCTAACAGTTTGCTCGTCCATGTAAGGTACAAACATTTTGCCCTGACCTTTCCTTTGGGAGCAGAATCCACTACAGGTCCTTGGTGTGCTGCATGGATGATGAATCCTCTTGGCGAACTGGGAGAACAAAGCACTGGCTTTTCAAAACCACATCTTCCTCCACACACAAATCCTCCTTTACTTTCCAGAAAACTGGAAGACTGGAAGCTAAGCATTTTGCTCTTGGTCGTCCTTCTTCTGCATACTTCACTGCTTCTGAAGAATAACATCCTGGCAACAAAATATGGCATTACTAATACCAACAACCACACATTCTTCCATCTTATCTTTCTGTTACCCTCCACTTGACTCGTCAGAGGAAGTCTGGAAAAATGGTCTGCAATAACATTTTATTGTGTTTATTGTGCTTCAGGAATAAAAGTTACTTCGATGTTATACTCATGTGGTTTTGACAAAATGTGAACCAATCTTGACGAAGCACTTCTTGTGCCATTACTATTTAACAGTTCAGTTAAAGTTTAGTGATCTATTCTGGTGACAAATAGATTCCCCCACAGATACATTTTAAAAAGTTCAACACCCCATTCATGTAATAAAGGTTTCCTTTCTATTGTTGAGTATCTTTTTTCTGTATTAGATAAAGAACTTGAGGCAAAAGCTATGGTCTTTTCTTGACCCTGCAACTTTGAGTTAAGCCAACACTTAATTTAAGCCTGCGTATTCTCATGTAATTGCTGTCATTTCGCATTACAATTGTTATGCAAAATGCTTGAGACGATGCCAGTGGAACAGGGAAAACACACAAAAAAATTAACACTAGTGGTTGTAGTTTATGCCATGCATAATTTTCAACTTTAGTACCACGAAATGCACCCAAAAATGAATGCAAGGACACATTTTGCACAAACGTCGGTATTTCATGTAATAACACATAATTTCACATAGTTTTTTGGGCGGCATTTTGAATTCTTTCCACAGAGGAATTTTCCCCAGGCCAAGACAATGTAGCATATTGGCGTTATACACACTAGGACACTTGTGGTTCTGGGGAGGACTCTAGAAAGGAACTGCGTAATATGCTGGCAGGTGTAACGGTGTGGTTATCTGAAAAGTATGATGTGATGCGCAGTGCGTAAGTGTATGCTGAGGAATAAAGAAGTGTTTAAGTACAGCTTCTCCTGTGTGGTGTACTTCATCTGCATGCTCCAGGGCTGGGGAAGATACTACATCTGGCGACGAGTACGGGATACGTGCCCAGAAGAAAACGAGACTGTTCTTCATGAAAGTTTGCAATGATACAGCAAACTGCTCATGCATGCCACGTGTGCCCGAAATTGATGCACAGCAGTTTGTGACCGGCACATGACGAGTCAAAGCCTTGCTTCAGCCAGTAGATGGCCGCAGATAGAGTCGAAGGCCCTGCAGAGGAGCACATTCAAGTCACTTGCCAAGAAATCGCAGGTGAGGTCGCTGGTAAAGATGCTATGCTGCGCCCTGAACACAGAGCAATATTTAGATGAAACAAAGACATTAGCAGGGACAACCAGGTAGGAAAAACAGAAACTCACTCAACGTTAAGGACAAGTGAAGCGCTGCACGACCTCCAATCGGACGTGGAGCCCCAGATTCAAGCAACATGGGTGTTGCGTGCAGAGGCTGCCAGTCCCACTGGTGTGACAAATGCTGTCCGAACAGCACTTGCTCTCAAAGTGAGAAAAAGAGAGCACGAAATACATTGCAGCCGTGTTCCTGAAGCCACCACCACCTTTTGAAACATCTAGGAAGCCGAACATTGGTGCAAGGTGGGCTGCATGGATCGAAACATTTGATGACTCCATAGATGTGCTAGAAGAAGAAGATGAAAAGAAGATTGTCAAATACTTGACAAACCTTGCAGGTGATGGGTTGAAAGAAGTGCTGAAGGAAAATTTCACAACCTGAAGCAAAATCATACCAAAAGGTAAAAGAAGCGTTAGAAGGCAAGTTCAATCCAATGCCGAACGTCGACTATAAAAGGTATATCCTCAGTCAAGCACAATGGCAGGGACAGGCAGGTATGAAAAACAGGAACCTACTCACTGTCAAGGACAAGTGAAGCGATGTACAACCTCCGATTAAAAGGTATATCTTCAGCCAAGCACAGCAACAGGTTGGTGAAACAATGGATGAGTTTGTCGAAAGACTTGATGCACTCATTAAACATTGCAAATTCTGTGACTTCAGAGACGATGAAGCCATGCGTCTCATAATCATCGACGGCTGTCTTTCAGACTTGTTTAGAAGATGCATGTTAAGAGAAATGCACAGTTTGGAGAAAATGCTGATTGCTGCTAGGGTGGAAGAACGAGCAGACCGACAAGCTGCTGACATAGAAGCGGGAACCGGTCACAACGAATCAGCCCTGAATGTGAAAAGCAAGCACATGCAGAAGCATGATGCATGTAAGATGACATCTTTGAAGAAATCAAAACTATGCTTTCAATGTGGATTTTAATTTCCCCATGTTGGTGAATGTCCAGCCATTGGACAGATCTGTAAAAGTTGTTGGAAAGGAAATCATTTCATAACTGCGTGCCGAGCCAAATAAAAATCAAGTGCATCACGATGGGAAGAGAAGATGGACGCGAGAATGTTCCAAAAATACTCTCGCCCAACCCACTAAACCAAAAAGTGACATCAACTATGACAAGTGGAGGTCAGGCAAAATCATTCGTCGTCAAGTTTATCGTACAACGGATCTTCGATGTCAATATGGAGTACTGATGAAGAAAATGAGTGTGTCCTAATGGTATCAATCAACAGGCAGCATGCCCATGTTGGATTATCTACTTGTGAAGAAGAGCACAATTTAACAAAAACATGGCAAACAAAACAACAGACTTCTTTTGGGCACTGTCCAAAATCACGTTGAAAGTGAGCGATCACCCAATAACTTTCATCATAGACAGTGGTGTGTCGATTAACATTATGCCCATGGAAAAGTTTAACAGCCTATTCGATGTGCCTTGCCTTACCCCGTCAGGCACAAAGGTCTATACCTGGGCCTCATCTGAACCACTCCAAAGCCAAGGATCGTTCACAGCAACAATATGACACAAAAAGACATTGGTGCAAGTCACCATTCATGTACCACAAGGAACATCACAGAGTGCCTGTTTCCTCAGCTTTGCCACCGCTGCTGATATGGGGTAAATATCCCTCAACTACAACCTTTGCGCTCAATCTGAGATCAAGAGCTGATTCCCATTGTTGTTTCGCAGCCTGGGAGAACTCAAGAAAATGAAAGTACAGCTTCATATCAGCAAAGATATTTGCCCTCTTGCTCAGCGACATCGCAGAGTTGCTTTTCATCTACAAGAAGCCGTGGTGAAAGAACTGAAAGCACTCTTGAAACATGACATCATTGAACGCTCCACACCATGGGTTTCACCCATAGTCATAGTGCCCAAAAAGGACAGCAGCGGATCTGTGCGCATAGTGGCAGGCGAACAAAGCCATTGAGAGAGAGAAAGAGAGATAGAGAGAGCGAGAGACACCATGGCCCTAAATTGGGGGATATGGTCATGAAACTGAATGTAACCTAAGTATTTTCCCATCTTGACCTCAATAAAGAATACCATCAACTTGAGCTAGAGGAGAACTACAGGTACATTGCTACTTTTTTGACTCATTGGTTTGTTCAGATACAAGAGACTGAGTTTTGGAGTATAATCGGCTGCTGAAATATTTCAGGATGACATTTGCTGAGTAATTCAACCTGTCACACAGGCTTTCAACTATACTGATGATATACTGGTTTTTGTAAAAACACATAAAGAATACAACAAAACCCTCAAACAAGTGTGCCAGTTATTCACTGATGTAGACCTCACTCTGAATGCTGCAAAGTGTGAGTTTCACAAGTCCAAACTCAAGTTCTTTGGGCATATATTCTCTGATGGCAAATGACTCAAGGTGCAGATAAGGTGCAAGCACTGTCATCCACTTACCCCCTCCCCCCCCCAAGATGTTACCATGCTGTGAATCTTCCTAGGCATGGCCAGTTATTGCTCAAGATGCAAGCGCAACTTTGCTACAGTGAATGCCCCATTTCTCCTAACAAAGCAAAACATACCTTTTCATTGGTCTCCACAGTGCGATAAAAGTTTCAGAGACAATAAACAGGTGATTGAGAATGCAACTGGAATGGCCCATTTTGATCCCAAGTTATATACCAAGATAATGGTTGATACATGCCCAGTTGGGCTAGGGGTAATCCTTGCTCAACACAATGGTCATCCAAATGCTCAGATACATATTGTGCCATATGCCATTCGGAGCCTGTCTGAGACAGAACACGCCTACTCTCAGCCGGAGAAAGAGAGTCTGGCTGTGGTGTGGGCCTGTGAACATTTTCATGTATTCCCCTATGGAAAGTTGTTTACTGCTGTCACAGACCACCAAGCACTACCCACAATTTTTGGAAATCTGAAAGCTAAGATGTCCCCTTGCATTGAAAAGTGGAGGTTAAGACTTAAAGAGTATGACTATGAGATTATACACAAGCCGGGGAAAGATCAAAACCCTGCAGACTGCTTTTCACTAGTGCTGCTACATCATCCCATCTCTACATCCAAGACAGCTGAAGCATATCTCAACTTTATGATGAAATCAAGCACACCAGTGGCTCTGTCAGTTGAACAAATCATTGCTGCCACCAATGCTGATAAGGACATGATCATTATCAAAGAAATCATTGCCACGCAATCATGGAGAAGGAATACCTGACCCACTGCCAATGATGTTGAGTTTCAAAAGTTTAAAAATGTACAGAATGAGTTGCCAGTCACCCCAGAAGACGTAATACTAAGAGGTTCACGAATCGTCATACCTGAAAGCCAAAGGCAGAGAGTCATCGAGATTGCTCATGAAGGTCACCGTGGTATTGTAGCCACTAAAAGAGCCCTACAAGATCGAGTGTGGTTACCTCGACTAGATGAGTGAGTGGAGAAGGAGCTGAAAGCATGCCACATTTGCAACTGTTTGTCTCCTAAGGTGACATAGCGACCAGTGACAATGTCTGACCTTACTGCCTATGCTTGGGAAAGGGTCGCTGTTGACTTCTTTGGACATTTAGAAAATGGACACCATCTCATACTAGTCATCAACGAACACTAACATTTTACTTCTTTGTAAGACCTGTCGTCAACAGCTCATGACAAAGTCATAGAACGCCTAGATGACATCTTTGCGATGTGAAGCCTTCCTGAAATCCTCAAGACTGACAATGGACTACCCTTTAATAGCAAAGAGTTCACAGAAATTCTTGTCCGACTAAATGTCAAACACCAAAAGAGCACACCTCTCTGGCCCCAAGCCAATGGTGTCATTGAACGATTCATGAGTACCCTAAAGACAGTCATTCAACGAGTATCCCTGGAAGGACTCGACCTGAACCAAGCCTTGTACCAGGACCTCAGAGCGTATAGACCAACTCCTCACTCTACAGCTGGTGGAAGTCGAGCCATCTTGCTATTTGGGAGAGCCATCAGAACAAAACTGCCGCAATGGACCTCGGATCGGTCCGTAAACACTGATAAAATTAGAAACACCGACGCGACTCAGAAAAGTAAAATGAAGTCCTATGCCAACCAGTGACGCCAAGCCCAAGAAACAATCTTTCATGAAGGAGACTGGGTACTGATTAAACAAAAGCACAAACAGAAAAAGGACATTCCTTTTGTAACCGATCCTGTACAGGTTGTGGCATGCATAGGACAAATGGTGACAGCACATCATCCTGGACGGATCATCCTTCGGGACACATCACATTTTAAACACCTACCACGACATTTGTCAAGTCCTGAAACCATGTGTGAGGTGACCCCGCCAGCAGGTCCGGCTCAAGCGTCTGAGCCTAAGTCGCAGTTGTCCGATCAAGGTGGACCCTGATCATCTCAGCTCGCCCGAGCCGGCAGTTAAGTGCGAGCACCTCGCCGACTAATTGAAGATATTGTTGTGTGTTTCTTGCATGGCCCATGGTTGTTTTCCCAATGATAGCCTAATGGTGCATGTTTTAGGCCGCTTTTATTTTGCACACGTTACTATGTAGCACTTAGACATAACAAGAGAATGCAGCTGCTGTTTGTAAACACACATATCTTGTCAAATAACTGAGGACAGGGGTTCAAAAAAACACACACTGAGCGAAGGTCCTGAGGCAAGAGTGCTGCGTCTGCCGAGATGTAGAGCATCCATCTATGTATGCTAAGGTACGGGGTCCGCCACTAATCCCAGAGATCTATAATATATAATCATTTAGCTTCAGTAGGGGGAGGGGGTTAGGCTAATCTGTCTTATAACATGTCAGGTCTTTTTATGCTATATGGTTTGTTAACCATGCAAATGATATTTTTGGTATGTATTTGTTTTCTAATTGTGGCCAAATTGTGCATCCTAGAGCACAATAGTTTAAATATTATAAACGTCCTTTGTGTGTCTTGTTTATCCTATTGTGGGTAAGTACGGGTGAGAAAGCGAAAGGGTGTGTCCAGTTACTGCGATCCCTGAGAGGGTCAAGAGTGTTGTGTTCTGGGGTACCTACTCACTTGTTTATCTGTAAAGGTTAGGAGGGCATGTGAGGCACTATAGTTAGTCAGACTCGGACTCATAGACACTGAGGTGGTATGGTGACTCAGTCCCTACATACTGATGTTCTATGGTCCCAAGCAGAGTTCTGTTCCTGAGCAGAATACCTGCAACAGGGTGTGATTTCTAATGATGTTTGCCACTTTTTGTTTAACTAAGGGGGAGATTTAGCATATTGGTGTCATACACACTAGGACCCTTGTGGTTCTGGGGAAAACTCTAGACAGGCACTGCGTAATATGCTGGGAGGTATCAGGGTGTGGTTATCTGAAAAGTATGAGGTAATGCGCAGTGCGTGAGTGTATGCCTAGGAATAAACAAGTGTTTAACTACAGCTCCCGTGTGGCATAGTTCATCTACATGCTTCAGGGCTAGGGCAAGATGCTACAGACAACACCCAATTCTTCTCCTCGAGCATCAACTAAAATCGTTTTGGGCTGTGTGCGAAAATGAACTGAGGAGACACACCCACAATAGATTTTTTAAGCAATGTAAATGATTGCTCATGCTTATTAATTCAATTGAATATTACACCTTTCTTTAACAACTGATGAAGGGGTACAGCACCGTTGGCAAAATTCTTCACAAAACACAAATGAAAATTGCACAAACTTAGATAGGACTTCAAATATTCCTTTCGTTTTGGCACAGAAACTTCCTCACTGGCACGTAATAGGCTTTAGTCTATCAGAAATTCTATGTCCCAAGTTTATATCTCCTTAAACATGCAACAAGGACATTTCTCCCACTGCAGAGTCATCCCTTTACTTTTACATTTTGCCAAAGTCAATTACAACATACAATTCTGTTGCTGAAAATCTGAACATCGTCTGGGAATATGACCACGCCATGCCCTACCCCAAATAGGAGAAACATTGGGGGATATTCTCAAGAACGTGCGATAATCATCGCCAAAGTAGGTTAACGCAATTTTTCATATCGCCGTCTATCGCGTGAAAATAACGCTGTGTTATGTCTTATTCTCAACACGGGGGTAACATGCGATAGTTTCCCGATAACGCGTCAAATGTCCGCGATAAAATTACTGGGACGGCGAAAAAAATCTAAAGCCGAACGTGAAAAAAGTGGCGATGGGCCCAACCGCGATAAAAAAATCAGCGATAAGCTGCTCCAGGCCTGCAATTCACACACGTCAGGCGGGAAAAATCACTATAAAAGCCGAAAAAAACCCACAAACAAAACCAAAACAACTGCGAAGCACAATGGAGGTAGCCGGAGCAAGTACAGAGGACAACCAGAGCCCCACAAGCCCCACAGAGGACCAGCCTGGGACCTCGGGGTCAGGGAAGGGCGAGGAGAAGAAGAGGAAGACGCGGTTCAGTCCGCAGGAAAACAGGATCCTGATAACGGAGGTGATAAAACACCATCAACAACTGTTCATCACCTCCACTGTGTCATTGGCAACAAAAAATGGAATATGGCAGTCCATCGTGGACAAGATGAATGCAGTCGGAGTGCTGAGGAGGACAATGGAAGAGCTCAAGAGGTGCTGGACTGACGTGAAGCGCAAAACCAAGCAGAAACTCGGCAACAACCAGAAGGCAGCAATGCAGACTGGAGGTGGGAGTCCAGCGCCACAGGAGGAGCTGGATGAAATGGAGGAAATGGTGTCCACAGTCATCAGTGTGGAGATGGCAGGAGTTGGGGGACTGGACACTGCTCAACATGACCTGACACAACAGCAACAGGGTGAGTAACGACCAGGGACTGGGGGGACGGGGGGAGATGGGCACAATGGCACACATGCACAATTAAGTATAGCACAGTGCACACCCACAATGACTCTGGATCATGTCCCTGATCCCCTTGGCACACTGCAGCACACCTAGAAACAGCAAGTAGGCCCCCGTCAACTATGTGCCCAGAGGGGGCCCTTCCCACACATCACCAATCTCACAACCAAACCATGCACATGTGCCAAACCCAGCACATCCGTAAAGGAGCAGGTCACACTCTGACACATCCAAGTGCACAAACAACCCATGACGTCAACAACACATCTGCGGACAAACCATGCCCCAGAGTCCCAGCTCCCACCAAGAGCCCAATTTACCCAAGTATGCAACATCTCAGCACTGTATAAGCACAGAAGTCAAAGGCACACCACCAGAAAGGGATAAGGGGCAGCAAAATCAGAGCTGCAGGGGCGACTCTCCCAAAATGCAGCACACACACATAACATTCAGAGCACATCAACATTGACAACAATGTGGTACAAACTGCAACACGTTCACAACAGAACAGAGGACACAACTGGTGCCGCTTGTGTGTAGAAACTGGCCAATCACATTTGGCATAGCAGGGAAATGTGAGATGATAATGTACAATCAATCAATCAATCAATCATGTCACTTATAAAGCGCACTACATACCGCGAGGGTCTCAAGGCGCTGGGGGAAGAGGGGGGTGGTGCTGCTACTGATCGAAGAGCCAAGTACAAACACACATCCGTGATGTTGTCGAAATGTCCACTGTCCCGCATCAAATAGGCAGCTCCTCCCAAACAGTCACAATGTACATTGTCATGCAGTCTGTATGTAAACCTGTACAATGCGTCAACATACATGTGAACACAATGTTAAACTGCATCTCCCCTTCACATTGCAGAAGGAGAATCAACACCTCCTGCAGAGCAGGCCGAACATCTCTTCACTGATGACGAAGAGGACCTCTACACCTTCGACACTGACGCCCTCCAAGTGCTCATGGACAGCTTCGGCACCTCACCTCCAGGAGCAGGGCATCCCAGCTGCATCAAGGAGACCTCACCCCCTGCACAGACCACACAGCAGGAAGAACCCACCACCACGGCTGACTCCCAGGACCCTCACGAACAACACATGGCAGTCCAACGCCATGTGTTAGGGTGCCAGGAGAAGATGGCTGATCAGGTGCGGGTGGGGTTCGACCTCATGGCAGCCAAACTAGATGCCATACGTGGGTGTCTAAGTCCCATCAGGGACCACTTACAGTCCCTAACGGACACCCACAGTCCGCTCCATGCTGTCCAACATTCCATGGCTGACATCGCTGGAGTCCTGACTCTGAGACAAGGACAACTGTCTAGTCAGAGTGGCTCCAGCGATGTCAGCCGGGAGTTGGGACACATGCGGAGGCTCATGGAGAACATGGAGCGGATGCAGGCGGAAAGAATGGCTGCCACGGCTGCACACCAGCGAGATGTAGCTGGGATCTTCCATGCCCTGCAGACCCACATCATGGCATTGCCGCCACAAGGCCTGGCGCCGATGAATGCTGCTGCTGCTTCTACATCCACATCTCCGTCCCCTGATGTGTCAGTGACACACAGTGCTGCAGACAATCCACCTCCGGCCACTGATGTGTCACTGCCACACAGTGATGCAGACAAAACAACACCACCCACATGTGAGGCACATGAAACATCAGAGGACGAAGATGCGGATGAGTCTGCCTTAGTGGTAAGAAGGAAGCGGTAGCATTCATCTCCGCCATATGGCCTGTTTCTGCTTGGTTCTGCCCTATACATCATCACCTTCCACTGTCCCCCGATACACTCTGCGACACTCACCTTGGACCGCGACATGGACTGCCATATTCTGTTTGGTTACCAATGACACAGCAATCAGACTGCGGACTGAACTCTTCCTCTTCCGATGAACTTGTCATTCCCTAAAGGACTCTGGCTGGCCCTCCACGGGGCAACAATGTAAAGTGGGGTTTGCATGGCCCTGTACTGCTCCAGCTTCAACACTCTACTGAATGTGAATAAAACATTCAAATTCACACAGATGTGTCATGTCTATGATCATTCAAGTATGAAAGTATGGATGAACGTAGGGTCGGTGATTCCCCCTTACGTCCATGTTGCTCATGTTGTGGGACTAGAGTCACAGGGTGCAACATTGCCGATTGCGGTCCGGGTGGCGCCGACACTACAACAGAGACACACGCATTAGTTACTTTCTTGTCCAGCCCAGAACTGAACAACCCCCAGAGCCCCGGGCTCATTGTTCACACCCCTACGCTGGACTGGCATACGCCAGCCCAGCCCACTCCGCTTATGCTTACAGGGGGGGATGACAAAGCTACATGTCCAAGGTCTTCCACACTGCCTGAGGTAACCTGTTTGCGTCCACTGTCCACAACACTACAAACACCAGCAGTATATGTCCACATGGACATGTCTGTGCTCTGCATACTGAAGTCTGTCCAGCACATCACCGCCACACTTGGCATTGTGTACATTCTTATTGATGGGTCACTTGCCTCCTTCGCACATACTTGGTTCCCACCTCTCCCCACATTCTGCAATTGTGTGGCAGAGGTGCCATGCCGTGGATGGTTTGTCTACATGGCTGGCCACGGTTACCACAGTTACTTGTGTTGTCGTGTCTGGTAGTTGGGCATGTTGATTGGCATGTTGTATGTGATTTTGTAACGTGTGCATTCCCACAGTTGTGAGTTGTATGATTGTGGAGTTGAGGTGTGTGGTGTGTTCAGTTGGTACTTACCAACGAGCAGTGCATTTCCATAGGTGCCATCCTCAAAGCGCTGGTTGGTGATGGACTTGCGGAAGATGTAGGAATCATGCACACTGCCTGGGAAGTTTGCGACGACATTCGTGAACAGGCCCCGGTGTTCCACTTTTGCCTGCACATTGATGGAATGCGTGTGGTTTCTGTTGCGGTTATTGTGTGCAGTGTCGGCAGCGGGCACAAGTAGTACATGTGTGCAGTCAATTGCCCCCAACACGTGCGGGAAGCCAGCTATGGCGTAGTTCCCTTGCTTGGTCTCCAGCTGTTCCTGCGCAGTGTGGGGGAAGTGAAGGTGCAGGGGTATCAAGCTGATACAAACCGTGATGCTTACAGGTATGATACATCCTGCATAATAAGACCTTAACAGAAGTTTGTGTGGTCGTAACCTTCCTTTTCTTTCCTATGAAGGTTACGCCCACACGAACTTCTGTTACGGTCTTTTATGCAGGATTTATCATACCTGTTAGCATTCCGGTTTGTCCAAGTGCAATACACTGTACCAGATTACGTTTGTGACTATACGGACGCTTGACCATTGTCACCATTTATCCAACAGGTTTCTGAATACTGACTTTCGGAATATGGAATTGTATTGGGGAGTTCCCGCAGCATATGCAGTTAATTGAATCCACACGTTGCCCTGATGAAGTTCCCCGTTGGGAATGGAACGCGTTGGCTGAGCTTTTCGTATTGTTGATTTATGTATTTGTAATAAAGAACTGTTTTTACACTACTGTTGACTACTAGACTTCATGACCTGGCGCACCCCCATTTCAGTAACTACAATCTTGGATCTGGAGCAAAGATGCGTCAAGAAACGGCTGGCATTGGGGTTGGTTGCGGAGGAACACTATGACTTGGAACTAGCGTGTGGTGCGGATACAGGGGCCCGCCGTTGCTTTTGTGGACATGCATCCAAGACATGTGTGTGGAAGTTTGATAGGGCTGGCTGTGAGACTCCTCCGACTCTGGCAGTTGTTGGTTGGAAGGTACCAGAGGCCAACAGGTGCAGCACAGCCAGCAGCTTTGTCTGCGGAGAGATGTTGGTTCTCCGCTGTGTTGGTACCATCAGCCTTTGGGCAATGTGGGTCAGGATGTGGAGGGTGGTTGTCCTTTTGAGCCTGTAGTGGGCTATGGCATCCTCTGGCGTTGAGTGTCTGAGGCTGGTGCGTTTTAGGAACGTTCTCTGTCTTCTTCTGCGCTGCCTAGGTGGTAGTCGTGGGGGGGTGGTCCGGGGGGGGGGTCCTGGGGGTGGTGGCGGTGGGTGTTGTGGCCCTCTTGGGTCTCCAAGCTGCATGATCATTGGCTCCATGGCATTTGTTGGTCTTCAGATGTGGCTCTGGGCTGGGCTCCCTTTCTACTGCAGGTTGTCGTATTGCTTTACACCAGTAAAAGGCAGGTGTTAAATCCCTGCTGCTAACGCGCCTTATCGCCTGTTTTTGGATCGCATCACCGGATCTGGCTGGTCGTTGAGAATATCGCGAAGTGGTGTTTTTGTGTGTTTTTGCACGGGAACGCCTACTCTGCATATCATTAGCGTTAGTTGTCGCGCTCATCCGTGGCGATGTTTTTTGCGGAAGCTATCACTGGAAAACTGGCGATATCGGCAGTTTGCACCAGCTTGAGAATAGGGCGATAAATCTATCGCCACTTTTGCGGCGCTAAAGTGCCGATAAATCAGTGATAAGTCCTTGAGAATATGCCCCATTAATTTTTGGAAAACCGTTGACTAATGCCAACCAAATGGTATTCTGGGATCACTGACAGAATATCGAGGAGCAAAATATCGACCTGGCAAAATATCGAGGAAAAAATATAGAATGGCAGAATATTGAATTCCTATCTACAAACAGGTAAGTACAAAAATATCGAATCCAAAATATCGTTGTAAAAATATAGTTAGTCAAAATATCGAATTTTTTAAATGTCTTAAAAGTAATGTAAAATTAATAAAATAATACATATAATTAAGTAAAACATACTTAAAAATACTTAAATAACCTTAATATTAATAAATATTTAATGTAAGTTATAAAAAATATACATGCATTTTTATTTTGTAATACATATATATATTAACGTAATATTAATAACAAATATTCAATATTTTTAGCGTAGGATAGCGGGAGGGTAAAATTTACTATTCCCACTCCAGTGAGTGCAACAGTAGGGAAAGCGTTGGATAGCGGGAGGGTAAAAATTACTATTCCCACTCCAGTGAGTGCAACAGTAGGGAAAGCGTTGGATAGCGTAGGGGTAAAAATTACTATTCCCACTCCAGAGAGTGCAACAGTAGGGAAAGCGTTGGATAGCGTAGGGATAAAAATTACTATTCCCACTCCAGAGAGTGCAACAGTAGGGAAAGTGTTGGATAGCGGGAGGGTAAAAATTACTATTCCCACTCCAGAGAGTGCAACAGTAGGGAAAGCGTTGGATAGCGTAGGGGTAAAAATTACTATTCCCACTCCAGTGAGTGCAACAGTAGGGAAAGCGTTGGATAGCGGGAGGGTAAAAATTACTATTCCCACTCCAGAGAGTGCAACAGTAGGGAAAGCGTTGGATAGCGTAGGGGTAAAAATTACTATTCCCACTCCAGAGAGTGCAACAGTAGGGAAAGCGTTGGATAGCATAGGGGTAAAAATTACTATTCCCACTCCAGAGAGTGCAACAGTAGGGAAAGCGTTGGATAGCGGGAGGGTAAAACTACTATTCCCACTCCAGAGAGTGCAACAGTAGGGAAAGCGTTGGATAGCATAGGGGTAAAAATTACTATTCCCACTCCAGAGAGTGCAACAGTAGGGAAAGCGTTGGATAGCGGGAGGGTAAAAATTACTATTCCCACTCCAGTGAGTGCAACAGTAGGGAAAGCGTTGGATAGCATAGGGTAAAAATGACTATTCCCACTCCAGTGAGTGCAACAGTAGGAAAAGTAATGATTTAATATTTAAATTAAAAAAAAAAATTATCAATACCAATAAAAAATTAATTAAAATTAATTACCAATTACAACATATTTAATAATTAATTAATTGTAAATACCAATAAATATTATTTATTAAAAATTAATTACATATTAATAATTAATTAACAACCAATTAATTTTCAATACCAAAAATTAATAAGTAATACAAAATGTTTACCAATTAATAATTAATTAACAGTAAATTAATTATCAATACACAAAAATATTTTCAATAATTATTTAATTACAATTAAATTACTTCCCACCCTATTCCCTATAAACCCCACAACCCGCTCCGAATAATAAATTAATACAATTAATATAATTATCAATTAATCAATTAATAAAAATTAATTACCAATTAATACAAATTAATTACCAATTAATAAAAATTAATTACCAAATAAAAATTAATTAACAATAAATTAATAATCAATACCAATAAATAAAAATAAATAATTACTGAATTTCAATTAAATTACTTCCCACCATATTCCCCTATAAACCCACAACCCACTCTGAATAATAAATTAATACAATTAATATAATTATCAATTAAAAAATTAATAAAAATTAATTACCAATTAATAAAAATTAATTACCAATTCATAATTAATTAACAATGAATTATTTATCAATACCAATAAATAAAATTAAATAATTACTTAATTACAATTAAATTAATTCCCACCCTATTCCCTATAAACCCACAACCCGCTACAGAACTAAAAGGCAAAATTAAATTAAAAATAATTAATAATTCCTAAAAATTAATATTTAATTTACTATAATTAAATTACTTCCCACCCTATTCCCTATAAACCCACAACCCGCTACGGAATTAAATTACGCAAAAATTAAATAACAAAATTCATTACTTTAAAAAAATTAAAACATACATTACAAAAATAATACATACTTTTAACACATATACTAACACTTAAAACACTATAAAAAAATTCGATATTTTTAACAACTATATTATGACTGTCGATATTATGACAATCGATATTTCTTACCTGAATTTCGATATTCTGCACCACTATATTTTGGCAATTCGATATTCTGTCCATTCTATATAAAAAACTCGATATTTTGGCAATTCGATATTAAAAATTCGATATTATGTCTGTTCACCGGTATTCTGGTATGTCTAAAAACTCGATCTGGAGTGAAAAACGTGGTAAAATCTCGAATTTCGGGAAATAATTAAATCTGATGGTACTCTGCCTTTAACTGCAAAGTGGTAAAATATTTAGCGTCACCCAACACTTAATAATTCTGTTATTTTTGGAAGAGAGTAACAAGCCGCAAAAATGTCTGCGTTTTGAGAGTCAAGGATGGCACACAACCTGAAGCAATCATATTTATTTTGTACTAAAACAATAGGAAAAAGCCATACGCACAAATCCGCTGCCTGGATTTCCTCTTCCTTGCACATGTTCTACAGCATTTAAGTCAATTTACTCCTGATTATTAATTCCTCAACTTGTGTTCAACAGGATTAGCGTTTTCCTTCATTTCAGCTGTATGGGGAACCCTTCCTCATAATATTCAGCATTGCGAGAAACATCCTTCAGTTTGCGTGAAATATCTTCAATATCCTCTTTCTCAGTTCTCATCCAGTAGGGCTCACAGCACGAGCTGCCTTTATAGAGAAAACAAATATGGCTGCAACACAACTATGTTGGTGTCGGGTGGCCTCGTGAGCTCAAAGGCGACAAGGCGGCTGTGATCTCACGACAGAGGTAGTTAGACTGCAGGAAAGATTTGCAAAGGTTTGAAAGACAGTTAAAAGCTAAATTGGAAGAACCGATATGTCCACTGAATGCACTTGAACTACTGGCAGATACATTCGCTGTTAGCCATCTTGAAAAGGAACTCCAGGCTCCCAGGGGTCAGTGATGCAATGGTAGCTAAGTTATGATTTAACTTGCACTGTACATTGCAAGGCTGGCAATTGGAGTTGAGGCTCTGAGCTATGTGTTCTAATAAACGTGTTTAATACTCTTGACACGGGCGGCAGCTTCCTTTGGGTGAAATGGCTCCACCTACTCAATTTCCTTCAACATCAACATGCTAATTTTCTAATTATTGTTACAATTATTACAATAGTAATTGGATCATTAGCTCTGCCTGGCTGGCTGTCACTCTTTGCCCCTTGCTACACCAAGACCAGACGGCCTGGTTCTTTTCACAGGCACATGCTCGAATGTGCATGTGTCAACTTAATGATGGGCTAAGCCAAGGCTTACCTGGCTCTAGCCCTGGCCTGCTGATCTTCAAGCCTCCTTTTAACAGGACTCTACAAGCATCACTCCCTAAGGTAGGCCTGGGTGAGGTGAGTTTCAGCCATGTCCTGCCGCGGGCTACCTGTCAATCTTGGAGAGCTCAAGTGAGGTGTGGGAGGCAGGAGGGGGGGACAGGACATCACCATGTGATCCAGCGTCATCAGACTGAAACCTCTGATGTCTCTGTGACGTCGTCCACATGCAGTAGACGGATACTCTGAGCATGTTTTAGCTGTGCATACACAGTGTGTCTGTTTACTTTTATTTTCTCCATCGTGGTACAAACTGAGCTTCAAAAGATTGACCAGGCCTCCTTTACATAGGCGAGCCAGCCCTCCCATCCGTGCCGCCTGTACCTTGGCCTCGAGACTCCTCCATGCCCACTACTAGTGTAATGCTGTGGGGCCCTAGGTCCCCGATGTATATTGAAGTACGACACAGACACTGGTAATTAGTTGGTAGAATTGGCTCAGGGCACGTGCGCCCGGCCCCTTTTATTGTCAGGGTCACATGTCCCGTGATGTCTGTGGCGGATGGGTGTAGGGTGGGGTGTAAGCCAGCCCTCGGGGAGTGGCTGGTAACATAACCACAACAGTGACCCGCAGGTCACTACATCCTCCAAAACTTTATTCAAAACTGGAACTACAAAGTCCAACCTGTGGGAGAGAATACAACAATAAATAGAAACTTCCACTGAGTCTGTTCAGCTGCTTGCAGAAACAAAACAATGGTACGACTGCAGCTAGGACCACCAGTTCTGCTTTGCACAGTTCAGTGGTGCCCTGCGGGTCCGGTCCTCCTCTGACTCAGGGCGTAGAAGTTGACACCAAAGTCTCTCTATCTACAGTTCTCTGTGACAGTGCAGGTGTAGTGAGAGTGAATCTGGTAGATGTCACCTTCCCACTAAAACAGTCTTGGTTGTTGTTGTTGCATCTTCACAAAGGCAGCATGGCTTCTAGCTATGGAATGGTGGAGTACTTGCAAACATCCCTCTCTCACCAGGATGCCCCTCTCATGGGTGTTCCCCTCTCACAGGATGTCCCGGAGGCCCTCTTCACCAGGCTTCCCCTGGACTGGGTGTGCTTCGCCGTGTCACTCCAATGCCACCCTCTAGGTACGTGGAGGACGCACTACGAGTCCCACCTTCAAGTCCCTCGCTCCACCTGAAGAGTAGTTGTTTCCTAATAGGATTACGCCTGCCACCTAGCACGAGATCTTTGTCTTCCTGGGACCTGCAGAGGAACGGCTGTAGACTCATCTCTCGTGGAGGGACCCACTCTCACCGGCATCCCTGAGGCCTTTGCCTCTGGGTCGCCACGCTCTGTTGTGGAGTGGTAGGATCCTCTTCTTCAGGACGTCCGAGCAGTCTCACCGTCCAGCCTCCGGTGCGACTCCAAAGGTGGATGTCACAAATGGTCCAGCTTGTTTGCCTCCACAGTCACCAGGTTTGCTTGGTGTGAGGAAGACTCCTGGACAGCTAACTTCTCATGGTGCCACCGATGTTTCCAAGGTACTGTGCTCCATTCCAGATGTTTTTGCACAGTCATCTTTACCTTCTGATGTGCGAGTTGTCTGATCATACACCCCTCTCTTCTTTCCTCTTTCTGGTTCTTTCACTTCACGATGCGGTCTAGTCCCATCAGGTCTTGCACTTCTTCTCTGACCAGGCCTCTCCATGTGATGTGCACTTCACACGGTTCTCCCTGGTCCTGCCCTACCCCTAGAACAATCCATTTTCTTCTTTCGGTGACCAGACTTGTCGTTGCGACCTTCTTCATTTCACGACTCGTCCTCGGTCTTCATTCTTTGATTTCAGGTCTTTCTTCTCTGACTTCTTTAGTCCTATTCACGGACCTCTCCATGGTCATCTTGTCAGACTGCTCCTCAGTCATCTTCTTTGACCTCTCCTTGGTCATCTTCTCGGGCCTTTCTCTGGTCATCGCTTTTCTGGCCTCTTCTCTATTCACTGCTTTTCTGACCTCTTCTCAGGTCACCGCTTCTCTGACCTCTGGCAGGTCGTCTTCTCCCTGACTTCATGCAGGTCATCCTCACCAACCTCTTTCAGGTCATTCTCGCCGACCTCTCGCAGGTAATCTTTGCCGACCTCTAGCAGGTCATCTTCGCGGACCTCCTGCAGGTCATCTTCACTGACCTCTTGCAGGTCCTCTTCGAGGACCTCTTGCAGGTCCTCTTCGCTGACCTCTTGCAGGTCATCTTCGCTGACCTCTTGCAGGTCATCTTCTCGCTCTCGGGCTCCAACCCATACTGTCCATGTCTAGGGTACGATCTTCAGCACACTTCACTTCTTGCGCTCTCCATCCTTCGTCTGACGGTACTCGTGCGTCGGGCGGCTTGCGCACTTACTTCTTCCACTTGTGGTGGCGTCCTTTTGCCACTGGGCGCACATGCAGTGCCCATTCTTCAGGAAATTGCTGCCTAGGGCTGTTGCCCTGTACACCGCATGTCATCCTGGTGCACTAACCACTGGTATCTTTACAGCTGCAGTGACCACCCATGGCCACTAGTTGTCACTGCATTCCTGCTGACAAACCCTGGCAGCCTTTCTTCTTGGGGTTCCCTTCTTGTGTCGCTTGACACCACCAGGTGTCTCCTTCTGTTTCACTTGCAGAGTGGGACTTGCTTCCTTCCTTCTCACATGACATGGCAAAGTCTTGGGGTGGGGGTGCTTGTCACTTCAGTCAAATCCTATGCGCTTTCCTCACCATCAACTTTGTGCCGCAGAAGCTGTCCCTGTGCTGCATTCGTTTCCTTAGTCATTGTTTCTCACCAGTACTTTTACTACTGTTTTTTTTTCTTTTTCTCTGGCGCCTTTCCTGACTACTACCACTAGGTGGCAGTGCTGCACTCTTCACAGCGCTTGTCGCGGCAGCTTTCCAGACGCTGCAGCCTACAATACAGGACACTCATTGCCAGTCCCAGTTGGGTTCCCTGATGCCACGACTCTTCACGCCGCCAGCAGCACTCCCTTTGGTCACGCGCTCGCTCCACTCGCGGGGGGGCACATTGCCGAATGCTGCCACCGGGCCCACACGCTCTGGGGGAGCCTCCACATGACAGAGGCAGCTCCTCCCCTAAATGGTAAGTTGTTTTTTTTGCTTTATTGTTTTTCCAGGCCGATTGGGAGGGCACACCCGGCCTCTGGAGTGTCTCTTTCCTCAGTTAGCATTAATAGGCTTCATTGCTCTGCGGCCGATCGCTTGAGTCCTGTTACGCACTTCCGCCCCTCCGCAACAGCCTCTCTTACCGCATGGGCTGTGCGGGGCTGGAGCTGCCACCGGGAATCTCCACATCTTCACTTGCAGCGGGTCTCAGGCAATTTTGTGCTGTGCCGGGACAGCTTTCCTCCTCTCCCTAGGACAGATGGCACCAGGCGGTGCACCTTGCACCGCCCACTTGAGACCTCCATATCACTTCCAGCTCTTCAACACACCCGGCGGGTCTCTCCGCTACCGGGTGCGGCCTCACACCTCGTACTTGACATGCGGGGCTGCAGCGGCAACTCACTTGAGGAGGATGCTCATTTTCACATTGACCTGTGCAGCCCTGGCCAGGCCTCTCGCCTCAGAGGGGACGACCGTCCTCCGTGTCCGCTTCTATGATTGGGGGCACCATGGCTCATACTCAGTGCGTCCCGGTCTCCCCGTACCACGCCGGCTCAGACATGCCACTTCTTCCCTGCTGGCTCTCACATCTGCCAGGCAAGTGATCATCGTGCTTGCACCGCACGTCGGCACCGGCCAGGCCGCTCATCACGAAATGCCACTTTACTTTGCACGCCGTTCTCCCCTTGGCCGGTCATCACGGGAGAGGCTGCAGGGCCTTTAGCTTTTAGACACCATCAGTCTCGCTTCTCCCCTTGCCGCACTCTCCTTACGACTCTTCATAGGTGCCGGGTGGGGTCCTCCTCCCTGCGGGCTGCTGGGCAGTCTGCTCACCCCACACGGGCACTTCACACAGCCCGGCCCACTTCTATGCACCCTGTCGTGCTCACCTCACGGCCACCACTCAGAGGGCTCTTCTGATGCGGGGTGGGCTCCAGCTCCGCTTCACCAAACTCCTTGACCACGCAGTTCATACTGCTGTCGAGTGCCGCCATACACGTACAGGCACATCATGTGCGGGCTGGGCTCCCGATCACCTCCTTCACCCCACGGCTCCTCACATGTCCCGCAGGCCATCAGGCACATCCTGCGCCTGCTAGCATGGGGTGCCCTCGACACGGGCTACACTCTCCCCCTCAACCACCAACAACAAGGCGTCTGCACACGCAGGCTCACCCGCTCGTCGCCAATGTAATGCTGTGGGGCCCTAGGCCCCGATGTATATTGAAGTACGGCACAGACACTGGTAATTAGTTGGTAGAGCTGGCTCAGGGCACGTGCGCCCGGCCCCTTTTATTGTCAGGGTCACATGCCCTGTGACACTTGTGGTGGGTGGGTGTGGGGTGGGGTGGGGTGTAAGCCAGCCCTCGGGGAGTGGCTGGTAACAAAACCACTAGAACAGTGACCCGGAGGTCACTATAACTACCTCCCGCCTCAGGAAAGGTGGGTGAGCCCCTGAAAGCTCGAGTCAGATGCCAGGCTCTTGTGTTAAGTATGTTGGAGGCAAGAGAGTGTAAAAAGTTAAGGACCAGTTACAGATATTTCTTCTAAATTTATTTAATTAGTAAAATACTAATTATACGTTGCAAAAAAGAGAAACAATTTAAAATAGCTGAGAACATAAGGGGAGCACATGCAGCCTGCTTTGCAACAAGTGTGTTTGTAAAGTGTTCTTGGATCGACCTCGAGCATAAAAACAATTGAAGACAATTAATTAACCTTTGATGTAATAGATATGTTTTTAAGATGTTCTTGGACCAGTCTCAAGCATAAAAATTATTGTAGACAATGCAATACCCTTTAATGTAAAATGAGGCACAGAATACAATAGATATCCATGAATGGCTGCACTACATAATGTGAATTAAGAAACCCTGTAATCAATCCTGCCTACCCAGCTCGCAATTGATGTGATCTTCGGCAAATATTTTATTTAACGGAGCCTATGTAATGAGAGAGGGCCTTCAAAAACGTGTGCTCTGTACAAAACCCTTGTACTTGCTTTAATATAATATAATATTTCTCCATCTGTAATAATGTAGGCCACATTTAGGAAATATATGACAGCTTACTTGCCTCTTATTTCACCAATTGCATTGTCATCACAGCAGAGGAGTATGCATGTTTTTAACAGTTCATGATTAAACACTGGGGGGCATATTATCAAGTCATTTATCGTCGCGTTAGCGGCACTTTCGTGCCGCTAAAGCGTTTTTTTTAACGCCCTATTACCAAGCTGTCGCTAACAGGCGTTAGCGACAGCTTTCCGGCGATAGCAGCCGGTTTTCCTATTGCCTTGCATGCCAGCGATAGTTATCGCTAATGACATGCAAAGTAGGCGTTCCCTCTCAAAATTTCTCGAAAAATGTCGCTAACACCACATCGCACTATTAGCAATGATGGCCCGGACCCGCGAAGCGATAAAAAAAGTCGCGCTAAGGCCCCTTAGCTGCAGGAACCTAAGACCAGAAAAAAGCAGGTCTAAAAATGGTGATAAAGGGAGGCATATAAGGGAGACTAGCTCAGAGCCCCATCTGAAGACCCACTGACGCCATGGAGGTACTAATCATTCAGCTTGGAGCCCCACGAAGGCAACAACCACCACCGCCACTGCCACCTCCCCCAGGACCACCACCGAGGCAGCGCCAAAGAAGACAGCGGGCCCTGCGCAGACGTCTCAGCCTTGCAGACCTAACGCCAGAGGATGTCATTGCCCACTACAGGCTCAAAAGGACATCCATCCAACACATCCTGAACCTGATAGCCCACAGGCTGACGGCACCAACACAGCGGAGAACCAACATCCCTCCGCAGACAAAGCTGCTGGCTGTGCTGCACATGTTGGCCTCTGGGACCTTTCAACCAACAACGGCCAGAGTCGGCAGAGTTTCACAGGCAGCCTTTTCAATCTTCCTCCCGACTGTCTTGGATGGCATACTCAGCCTGATACCCCAGCACCTTCACTTCCACAACACTGTGCAGGAACAGATTGAGACCAAGCAAGGCTTTCACGCCATAGCCGGATTCCCGCAGGTGTTGGGGGCAATTGACTGCACACATGTCCTATTTGTGCCCCCTGCGGACAGTGCACACATATACCGCAACAGAAAGCACACCCATTCTATGAATGTGCAGGCAATAGTGGACCACCGGGGACTGTTCACCAATGTCATAGCCAAGTTTCCAGGGAGTGTGCATGATTCCTACATCTTCCGACAGTCCATCATAAACCAGCGCTTCCAGGATGGCACATACGGAAATGCAGTTCTTGTTGGTAAGTACTAACTTAACACATCACATGCCTCAACTCCACAGACATGCAACTCACAATTATGAGAATGTACACGTCACAATCTCACATACAACATGGCAATCAACATGCCCACTTACCAGACCCAACAACACAAAGAACTGTGGGAACTGTGGCTAGCTATGTAGACAAACCATCCCCAAAGGCTTAGCCCCTCCGCCACTCATTAGCAAATGTGGGGAGAGGTGGGAACCATGTATGTGCGACGGAGGGACTCGATCCATAAGGAAAGTATGTACACAAGGCCCAGTGTGTCGGTGTTGTGCTGGACAGTCGGGACTAAGCTGAGCGCAGATGTGCACATGTGGGCATATAGTGTGTTTCCGTAGACCAGCCTGATGGCAATGACTGTGTGGGTGACTGTCTTACCTGACAATGGGGGAATCCATTGGAAGGTTGCATGGAGGATGCAGAGGCAGGTGAAGCAGCTTCAGGTCACTGCGTAGACCTGTTGGTTCATGGAGAGGGAGGAGTCAAATACGGTGCCTAGGTACCTAGAGTTGGGGGGGCCTGCCAAAGGCGTTGGCCCAACGGGTGATGCCACATGCTGATTGTTTTGTTACGAGGATGAGGACTCATGTCTCCTCTGCGTATAGCATGCCCCAGCTGTTGATCATCCATGTTGCAACTCACAGCAATCCTTCCTGGAAGCCCAGTTTGGTGTGTGGGCGTATTGTTGATGGAGAATATGAGCTTTGTGTCCTTGTAGGTGGTGATGTTTAATGGTATCCTCAATCTTGCACCAGTTCCTCTCCATGTGTCAGCAGATGCATCTGCCAACTTTGAGGTTGTTGGTGACCGAGGTGGCATTTATTGCCTGCTGTATGTTGCAGTTGCATAGTGGGACAAGTGTGTATGCACAGTTGGAGATACATGTCTGTAAAATGTGGTCTAGCGCCATTGGTGATGACTGCAGCGTTGTGGGTGTTGCTGTTGATGGTGGTGTATAGCATCTCCTCGGTGACTGAGCTCCACTAACTGTGTGTGGGTCCGCATGTGGTCTACGGTGGCTTGGGGTTCACCAACAAGGAAGTGTATTAGTTTGTGGTCACTACATGTGCGTTTAGTGGGGTTGATGAACTGGACGAAGTCTACACATGCAAAGAAGGTGTCAAAGGTGTGCCCTGCCTTGTGGCTCAGTGTGGTGAAGATTTGGGACAGTCTGATATCAGCAAACATTTCCCAGAGTGAAATAGATTTTGAGTAGTAGTGGTATGTGAGTTGGAGGCTACGCTCAGGAATGAGTGCGTAGTCCAGGGAGTGGACGGTGTGGCGTCTGATGATGTTGATGGTGTGGGTGAAGCGTTCCTGCCCTCAATGGGCCCTTCAGGCGAGGGGGCTGCTGAGTGTTGCTTTGTGGCAGCTCGGGACATGAAACAGCATGTGTTGTGTGGTGGGGCAGGTCTGGCGGCAGCAGCAGAACTGAACGTGATCCGTGTCTGGTGTGGCCTATTGCCATTTAAACGTTCCCATGGCATTGACTGCGAGGAGGGCGGATGAGTGCCATCGCTAGATGGTAGGAGAGCCAGGGTGCCTGTTGGTGTGTGTGTTAGGCCTGCAGACATGCCCAGATGGCCTTAACATTGTTGCACAGTAGGAGTGCCAGTGATGCAACCGCGCAGCGCACACAATCAAATTGGCTCGGGGGAGGGAGGATCAACTGTGAGGCAACGTAATTAGCATTGATGCTGGTAATCAGTCTGAAGCGACACATGGCTAACATGAAATCCAATATAGCACAAATCACACACCACAAAACTATCAACACTAACAATACAGCCTGCATAAACAATAATGGACACATCTCTCCATCACATGTTACAGGTGATCAAGGATATGCACTCTGCCCGTGGATGATGACACCCCTCTGAAACCCCACCACCCAGGCCCAGAGGCTGTCTAATGCGGCCCACAGACGCACCCGGTCCATTGTGGAGCGCACATTTGGCGTGCTAAAGTCACGTTTCCGTTGCCTGGACATCACAGGTGGCAGACTGCTGTACAGCCCCGAAATGGTCAACAAAATCATCATAGCATGTTGTGTATTGCACAATATATGTGTGCGCACCAATGCTCCATGGATCCAAGTGCCTGCTGCACCGGACGATGACCAGGATGATGATGAAGATGAGGCAGGTGGAGCACACCCCACAGTAAATGCAGCAGGAACTGCCCGAAGGAACCGAATAATAAACAATTTCTTCAACTGAGCACGTCACATTGTGACAGTCCCCATCAAATGTATCTCAGTGCAAAATGACCCCAATCACGGTTTGTGCCAATAAAAAACACAACACACATACCCTGTCTGCATGTTACTCTCCTGCATAAGTACATCACTCTGAAAAGTGTACGTTGCACAATAAGTGCAAAGAAAATCACAATACTCAATTCACGGTGGGAATGTCTCCTCAGTACAGAGATGCTTTTCAGTGTGTCAAATGTGTAAAAGTAGAGTTTTCATGGTGTAAATTGTGCTACCAAAATCAAATAGTTTGCATGTCCTTTTGTGTAATTCATTAAATGTAGGTTGTCCTCTGTGAAAAAATTCTTAATTGAAGGGTGTTGTTTGGGGTCAATAATTTATTTGAGTGTGTACGTTGTGTAACATAATGAAAGTTAGGGTGTGAAATGGGGTAAAAGAGGAAAAATGGGCGTGCAATAGGGTAAAAGATGAAAAATGGGAGTGCAATGGGGTAAAAGATGAATAATGGGCGTGCAATGGGGTAAAAGAGGAAAAATGGGCGTGCAATGGGGTAAAAGATGAAAATTGGGCGTGCAATTGGGTAAAAGACAAAAAATGGGCGTGCAATGGGGTAAAAGATGAAAAATGGGCGTGCAATGGGGTAAAAGAGGAAAAATGGGCGTGCAATGGGGTAAAAGATGAAAATTGGGCGTGCAATTGGGCAAAAGACAAAAAATGGGCGTGCAATGGGGTAAAAGATGAAAAATGGGCGTGCAATGGGGTAAAAGATGAAAAATGGGCGTGCAATTGGGTAAAAGACAAAAAATGTGCGTGCAATGGGGTAAAAGATGCTTTTCAGTGTGTCATATGCAATTAGCTTGGAACCTACTTCTACCTCAAGATCATAAACCTCTACGACAAGTATGTGGACCACACACTGGACACAGCAGCCGGCCCACCCGCACCCCTGAGACACCAACCAGCCCACCATCTCCAAATGGACACCTGGCACGGATGAAGACACCGCCTCCACCATGAAAGGCATCCACTCGGGGGCCCACACAGACCCCTGGCCCCCTCACATCCATCACAGAGCCACATCTGCCATCGCACACGAACCACTACGCAACATCAACACCACTTTCAACACATGCACCTTCACAGACAACTGGAAGCGCGCCGAAGTCATGCCCCTGCTCAAGAAGCACACAGCTGACCCCACCGACCTCAATAACTATCGGCCCATCTCGCTCCTCACCTTCGCAGCCAGACTCGCTGAGAAAACAGTCAACAGGGAACTGACAAGATTCATCAAAGAGAACGCCATCCTCGACCCGTCACAATCCGGATTCCGAAGCAACCCCAGCCCTGAGACCGCCCTACTTGCCGCCACAGACGACATCAACACCCTCCTGGACCAAGGACACTACGCAGACCTCATCCTACTCGACCTTTCAGCAGCCTTCACCAACGTCTCCCACCGCACACTAGTCACCAGACTACACGACGCAGGCATCCAAGGTACAGCCCTGGACTGGATCCGATCATTCCTCACCGTAAGAAGGCAAAGGATCAGACTGCCACACTTCATCTCCGATCCCACGACAATCACCTGCAGAGTCCCATAGGGGTCATCACTGAGCCCGAGCCGCTCCAAAATCTACATGGCCCCCCTCGCAGCCATCGTCCAACAACACGGCCTCAACATCCTATCCTACGCTGATGACACCCAGCTCATCCTCTACCTCACCAAAGACCCCACCACTGCCTAAATCAACTTCCAGAAAAGAACGCAACACGGTGCAGTATGGACGACCAACAGCTGCCTGAAGCTCAACCCCGAGAAGACAGAAGACCTCGTCCTTGTAACCACCCCTTCAGCATGGGACAACACCTGGTGGCTGACGGCCCTCAGAAGACCACCTCCCCCCCGCAGACACGCTAAAAACCTCTGCATCATACTCGACTCATCACTCAACATGAACCAACAGGTCAACGCCGTCAGCTACAGCTGCTTCAACACACTCCGCATCCTCTGCAAGTCCTTCAAATGGATCCCCCCTGAGTCAAGGTAGACAGTCACCCACGCACTCATCACCAGCAGACTGTACTACGGAAATGCACTCTATGCCAGCATCAACAAGTCCATACTCTGCAAACTCAAGACAATACAGAACACCGCCGCCAGACTCGTCCTCGTCATCCCCTGGCACAAACACATCAGCCAACACCTACGATGACTCCACCGGCTCACAGTGGAGAAAATAGTCAGCTTCAACAGCCTCATCTCATGCCTACAAATGACTACACAACAACGGACACAAATACCTCAATGACAGAATCAACTTCAACGTACCCAAAAGAAAACTCCAAATGACAAAACTCTCACTGGCCGAAACCCCTCGCATCCACTGAGCCAGAGCAGGCGGAAGATCCTTCTCTCACATTGCAGCCAAGACCTGGACCGAGCTACCGGCAGACATCAGACACGCCCCCTCCTTGAACACCTTCATGAAGCCCCTCAAGAGCTGGCTCTTTGGCTAACAGATCAGCGCACCCCCCTCCCCTAGTGCCTTGTGACCCCCACGGGTGAGTAGCACACTTACAATTCCCCTGATTGATTGATTGATTGATTGATTTGTTGTTAAATATGCAATTATGGGTTCACCTGGGGTGAAAGTTGCAATTTAGGGTGTCATGTGTTGTGAAACATTATATTTATGGTGTCATATGAGTGCTAATCAAGCCTTTCATGTTGTTATAGGGCTCTGAAATGATTTTTGCTCTAAGACTGTACATCTGTGTATGGACTTGCTCTTAGCGTGAAGATCTGGCCGCTAAAACGACAACGCAATGCTTTTTTCATACGCCCGATGTAAAAATACATTGCGCAAAACATTGTACAATACAAAATATTACTCATGAGCCTATTTGCGTGCAGATTTTCACTGCTTTATCACAAACGGGCCGCAAAGAGACAGGAAGTGATGTATGTATGCTTCCTGTCTACTGGAGTAGTGTTCTGCACTTTCACTTTCTCTTTTGAGCACATTGCTGGTGATTATGGAGAGTGTTGGAGGTGTTTGGTGGTGTGTGCTGCAGTTTTGAAATTTGGAGAGTGTTGCTGTGTCCTCTGTCCTGTTGATAGTGTTTGTGAAGTGTTGTGTACCGATTTAACTGTCTCTTGTCCTCAATCTTGTCGGGTGTCTGTCTTGGGGTAGTTAACTTTCTTTGTTGTTGTTGGGGATATTTTAGAGGGTTCTTTTTTTCTGGCTGTGGGCTCACAGGTGTGCAGGGAGATGCCGGCTGTGGGCAGGGAGGGCAGGATGTCCGAGGGGGCATTGGGGGGCTTCTGTAAATGATAAAATTCTACCTGCCCTTGATGTTGGAGAGGGGTACAATGTAAGTGTACGGAAGATGAGGTGGGAGCGTGTGCGGGTGCAGATGCTCCGGTGCTTTGGAGTGGACCGTACCATGCGCCAGTGGAAGCACTGCTGGCAGGATCTGCTGGCACGTGAAGCTGACCTCCTGGACTATGTGGGAGTCATGACTGGCCTACAGGGTGGTAAGTACAAACTCCACATTTAATCGTGAATACTGTAACGAATGAAAATTAGGACGTGTGTGACATTGGTGTCTAAGTGAAAAAAGGTTGCTGAGTGAGGTGGGAGACGTAATGCGTTCATGCCTAATGTTGGCACATCCGAGACACAACGCTGCATCATATTGACAAGCATAGGGTGCAAGTCTGTGTTACCCACTGCGCTGGAGCAACACTTAGCACTGTAGTGCCATAGCTGGCACACCTGCGCAAAAACTGCATGCAGGATGAAGATTGTTTGTGTACAGAAAGGGTGACTGTGCATGAAATATCCAAGGAATTGTTTATGTGAGCTGTGTGCTGGCCAAAAGGTAGTGTTAAAATGCTGTCCTCATGAATTGTGGTACGTTAGCTATGCTGGCCTGTGAACATAGTTACTGTGTGACAATGTATTTTATAGGAACAATTGGTCAAAGGAAATCGGACATCTCCAGATTGTCATACACCAACAACATCTGTGAAACTGCCTTGTGCGATCTGCAGCGATGCAATCGTACACAGAGCATGTATAACATCATGTTGCATGTAGTAATGGTGCCTTGTGGATGTCTCTCACTACTATTATGTGCATGTTAGCTAGCATTATAGTCTTGTTTGTCCCGACTCAGCATTCAAAGGTCTGGTGTGAATGGCAGTCAAAGTGGATCCAATCATGTAGTCAACATGAAACGCAACACTACAGTTACGTAGCATTTTCTATAATGGTGATGATTGGTATGAGGAATATGACACATATGATTTCACGTCTGATACCAACACATATTTATTTTGTTGTCTCACAGATGGTCGTCCACCAATCACACAGGGGGACATCGACAGCTTCGAGGACCCACACGCCACTGGTGAGTTTGGACATCATATATTGGCATAGTGCGGTGTCATGGATGTTTGGGTAAAATGATCAACGTTGCAGTATGCAGTATGGGTGTGTATCACATGTCCCTTGCCTACAGTGTGATGATGTATTGTGGAAGTCAGAAGTGTGCACAAATCGGTAAGTGAAGGTTGAGCAATGCATTTGTCTCACAGTTGTAACTTTGCCCATCCCCAGTCAGTGATACACAGTGAAAGTAAGGTGCATATCATCGCGGCCCTATCGGCAACACAACGTTACTTTCACTGAAGTTGTGCTGGCGATAGGGGCCTAGCATCATGACCGAGGCAGCGTTAATCCACTTCACATGGAGCAACGCTTCCTTGTTAATAAGGCACCCTTTCACGCTGTGTTTAGCGTGAAAGGGTCGTGCACTGGGTGTTGCGTTTGGCGTTCCACAGCAACACCCATTGTTTTTGACGCTGCCCCCTATGTACAAGTGCGGCGGTGATAGTTGGCAGCGCACAAATCAACACCAGTGAAATCCTGGTCGTAATTTGGCTAAACGAGGATGAATGCTTTTTCTCATCATCTTTTTCTTGTTACATGTGTGCTGCCTTGTGCAGCATACATGGAAAAAGCTAAATGACATGGTTTGTATATGTACAGGAAGGTGGGCCTTCCAGTACATACAGAAACATTTTTTGATATTACATATTGTATCTTTCCTGTGTGCTGCACGAAGCAGCACACATGAAAATTACAACATGGTATTCTGGGATTGATTATGTGCAGGAAGGGGCACCTTCCTGTACAGAAACAAACCTCCCCTGCACACACACACCCTTGCACTCTGGTGCAAGGGTGCCTGCGTAGGCGCTAAGTTGTGAGACTTGGCACCATCGCAGGGGGAAACGCAAGTCTGCACCATATCCTTGATAATATGGTGCAGGCTTGCGTTTCCAAAGTGGCGAAGAGAGGCGTTAAGCCAAGGAGGCTAACGCCTGTCTCTGCCACTTCCTTGTCAATATGCCCCTAGGTCTATGGGTTCTGTCACCACAGCACATGCCTGTGGATTGCAGAGCGCACTGATAGGAGAGAAGACATGTAAGTGGGGCTGCTGATGACTATCAGATGACATGGAATGCATGTACATCCTTTACTGAGATGACTGTGCAAGTGTGCCCGATGATGCACAAGGAGGCAGTGCTTTTCAGTCCGTAAGTGCGCAGACACAGTTCGGCACTACGAATTTGTAGGTATGCTGCATACTATCTTCAAAGAAGTGGCAGTGCGTATCTTTGAGCCAAGCATATCAAAGGCACGTTCCCCAAACACACAGCAAAGGTGGCCCTATGAATCTCATTGGCATGTTTGGCCACTGCAATGGTGTTGACAAGCTGTCTCCTTGAGGCCATTCCCTGATTGACTCTGGATCAGGTGTGGGAACTCCTCTGTCCCAATTGATGACATTACTCTGCACGCATTTACCACGCATGCTTCAGCTCTGCCTTAATTGATGTGCCATATATTTTACAATGCAGGGCTGTACAACGCTATCTGTGAGAAAGCATTACCCATAACAACACTATAAGCATCATGACTCCAGGGTGCCGTTACAATGGGGAATGCATTGTGACTGTTTGCGTGGTAAAGGCCTGTGTATTTTGATTCACAACGAAGTGAGATTAGCGTTTACAAGACATGCATGAGTGCGTGAGAATTTTGAGGAGACGATGTTTCCCCCTCTCTGCGGCAACACTTCACATATTGTGTAGTAGTGTTGGAGAGCGGGACAGCGCCTCATGTATGAGTCAGCGTTCAGCCACACAACGGGTTTCCATGTGTGCTGCATGATACAGCATAGTTGAAAGTATGAGTAGGGCTGTCCCAGGATTGCTCCTGTGCAGGCAGGGTAACCTTCCAAAACATTAACAAGCCCTCCGGCACACAGACACCCTTGCACTCCTGTGCAAGAGTGCCTGTGTTGGCGCTGACTTGATGAACTACACACAGTTGGTGGGGGACACACAGGCCTGCACATGGGCATTGTACATATAATGCAGCACTGTGTCACAGGAGCGGGTGAGGGTGGAGCTACACACGGCGGGCTAATGCCTCCCTCCTCCGATTGCTTGTACATGTCACCCTCAGTCTGGGTATGTCATGGCATCATCGTTTGACACTGTCAGTCTCATTTGGTTGTGACAGTACATGTCCCATGCCATGCACTGTCATGTCAGTCTCCCCAGCATGTAGTCACTGATCCAGGCTTCAACATTTCGTAGTCCAGGTCACTCTCTGACTTTACATGGTTACGCTGGAGTGTAGGCTCACATGTTTAAGTGATCTTGTATTACAGATGTGAATGGAGAACATTGACATAGTCTAAAGGACTCAAAATTTCCATTGTTGATATTTTACAGACAACATGACGCCAGCCAAAAAACATGCGTTCCAGGTGAGGAAGGACCGCTTCAAGCATGTCAAAAAGGTGGCAAAAGGGTACCGCAACATGTCGAAGAGGCACCAGGAGGAACGGAAGAAAGGTACATGGAAGGCGGTGCCCGAACTTGCGACAACTGGCACACAGGCCATCCCAGGCCCCTCTGGCATCAGTGGTGGGTCCCAGCCTGGACAGGTGTCCCATCCCCCTACGACCACACCCCCCCAAGGGACAGTCCCACCGGCACCTGGCAATCAGGTTGTGCCCTTCACAGTGAGGGACAGGAGGATCCTGCATGACAACCATGTGTTTCTGGCAGAGATCAGGCGGGAAATGGCAGATCTGAATCGACATGTAACAGACATAAAGAAAGACCTTGGACTGCCATGATGCCGGGACATGTTGGACCCCATCCCCCTCTTCGCCCTTCCCCCAATGTTTGTAACTTCTGACATTAGGTAGTGTTAGGTTAGTTCTTTTAATTGTTAGGTACTGTAATTTTAGCGTAGGTTATAGTTAGTGTTAGCTTTTAAGGTAGTTTTTAGATATGTATTATTATGCCGTATTTGGGGATACGTTTCCTTTTCCTTTGGGTGGGGGGTTGATGTATTTGTTTTGAGAAATTTTTTTTAAATATACAAAAAAATATATCTTTGTGTAGGTTACATGTGTAGTTTGTTTATGTATAGCTTAGATGTCTTTGTCCTGTCTCGTGGTGTGCCTTAAGGGTGGGAGGGGGGTTGATGTCTAAGATATGTTGTTGCGTGTTTAGGAATAGTTAGGGTAGAAGGTTTAGGTAAGTAAGAATTTTCTAGTTAGTTTAGATTTTAGTAGTAGTTCTAGTGATCAGTGTTAGTTTAGGGTAGTTCATTCTTTTTGCTGTTCTAATAAATGCTTACTATTTTGGATTTCTGCTTGCACTGATGATGTTGGGGAGTGTGGCTTATTCCCTTGTATGCAACTCATACCATCACTGGACAATCCATTGGAATGTGTAAGTCTGGTCTTGACATGTTAGTTAGCAGGATGTATTGTGTCAGGATACCTTAGATGTGAGCACAGTGAACTTGCATGGATGACAGGGTGGCAAGTGGGATTTACGGCCTAGTCTAAGGACAGTCGTTTGTGACGTTCTACATCTTAAGTGTGACTCACGGAGTTGGACAGCACATTGTTGCCCATTTACAACACAACCTAGGGACATGGCATTGAGAGGAAATACAGTTAGCTACTGTCATCCATCATGGAGATGGATGTATGCGCCGGGTGTCACAGATTCCGTCACACACCTGCATATCAGATGCTCCTTGCGCTGAGTCCATCTACATTGCACAGACCTTGGCACACTTGCTGCGTAGTGCCAGTGTGTCAGCTTCCTTTGCAAGATATGTTCCTGTGCATGGACGCTCAATCTCCGGGCCATGCATGATTTAGTAAATTTCTGTGTCCATTGTGAACAGCACATGGAACAACAGTGTTCCGGATTCACAAAAGTCATCTGAGAGTAAGTAATGACTTTACATTTTACGGTATTCGCAAATGGCATTTAGGAGCAGTGCTGTTAGGTATACTGACGGCACTTCTCCTAAATGCCTTTCGTGACTCACTTAACTTGTCAAGGTATGATTTTGTCCCAGCTAACGTTTTGGTGCGGGCACACTGTTCTGCTGCACACAAGGGGGGAAATGTTGCATTGCTCCCTGTAGTGACTGTGTCATAGCCACTTGTCCCAGCTGTTACTTCTGCCATTGGCTCATAGTGATGCCACCCTTGAAATGTTGGCCTTGCATCTGTCTATATGCTGAGTGCAGTGCACCACACATCCCTAGACACATTGCCTGATACGCTCACAGTGGTCACATCATGAGAGGGGTCAATATTTGGTATGCATAGTTTGTCTACAGGGAGGGGCTGACTGACGCCTTGCACTTTGGGGTGAGTCCCTATTTGAAACTCTACTTCACTGAGGCAGACATTGTGGTTCCATATGTGTATGGTAGACATGTGCCCTTCCGTGTCTTCCTCAATGTGAATATGGTGTGCAACATCTTGGGATGTGACATGCAATGTGCACCATCACAACAGGCTTTGTCCACCTGTAGTGTGTGAGTAGATATGCCAAGAGATATATGTTTGCAATTGTTAAGGAGGACACTACTTGTGGCCTGCAACAGACTTGGACATTTTAGCACACATGCCTTTTCCTTAATGGACGTGGGGCTAGGTTGGTATATTGCTAGATTGTTGTTTTGGAGCAATGAGGGCACAGCTAGTTCACACATACCCGGCCATCTCACTGCCTATCTGCATCAGGTAAAACAGGTACATTGCTCGTATTTCCCTTGGTCTACCTTCTGGTGGATTCAGTGTCCAAACACTTTTTACAGACTTCTATACTTGATTGGTCATGGACGACACACAGCTGTGTGAGTTAAATATTTTTATTTACATTCAGAGGATGAAGACTGGACCAGTGCTTGGCCATACATGCACACATTGCATGGATGCCCGTTAGAGGGCCAGACAGAGTCCTTTGGTGGTAACAGGTCCAAGGAAGAGGCAGAGTTCAGTCCGCAGGCTGATTGCAGTGTCATTGGTAAGAAAAAATGATATGGCAGTCCATGTGGAGGTCCAAGGTGATTGTCGGGGGACAGTGGAAGACAGTGCAAGATGATTTTCCTTGGCATGATACTAAGCCCACCACCAAGAAGAAACAGGCCTTTTGGTGTCGATGGATGCTACCGCTTTCTCCTTAGCACAAATGCACTATCATCCTCCTCTTCGTCCTCTGATCTGTCATGTGCCTCACATGTGGGTGGTAGTATGGTGGGTGCAGCACTGTGAGGCACTGACACATCAGGTGGCGGAGCTGAGGATGTGGAAGCAGCAGCAGCATTAATTGGTGCCAGACCTTGTGGCAGCAATGAAGTGATGAGCAGGTGCAGGGCATGATAGATTGCAGCTACATATCGCTGGTGTGCGGCCCTGGCAGACATATCTTGTGCCTGCATCCGCTCCATGCTCTCCATTATCCAACGGATGTTGCCCAAATCCTGGCTGACATTGCTGGAGCCACTCTGACCAGACAGTTGTTGTTGTCTCAGAATCATGACTCCAGCAATGTCAGCCATGGACCATTGCAGAGCATCGAGCGGGCTGTGGGTGTCCGTGATCTTCTGCATGTGGTCCCGGATGGGATTCAGACACCCACGTATGGCCTCAAGTTTGACCGCCAGGCGCACGAACCCCACCCGCACCTGTTCCGCCATCTCCCGCTGGACCTCTAGCACACGGCGTTGGAAGGCCAGGTGTGGGTCCATAAGGTCCTGGGAGCCAGCTGTGGTGGGAGGTGCTTGCTGCTGGTTGGTTTGTGCAGGGGGTGGGGTTTCCGCAATGCTGCTGGGTTGCCCTGCTCCTGGAGGTGGGGTGCTGAAGGAGTCTAGCAGATTTTGAAGTTCGTCCTGATTAATGGTGGGGTAATCATCCTCGTCATCAGTGAAGGTTGGGCCAGTCTGCTGTCCATGAGGTGATGTCTCTCCCTCTGCAATGTGATAGGGGAGATACAGTTAAACAGTGTTTTTCATGTATGATCATGCATTTAGATGAGTTTACAAGCAGACTGCAGGACAGTGTACATTCAGACTGTTTTTGAGGAGATGCCTATTTGTTGCGGGATAGTGATAATTTTCAGGACATCACGGATGTGATGTTGTTGTTGTACATTGTCATCTCACAGTTTCCAGCTATGACAAATGTGATTGTACAATTTCTACACACAAGCGTCACCAGTTGTGTCCTCTGTTCATTTGTGTGAGTAATGCAGTTTGTACCACATAGCAGTCAATGTTGATTAGCTCAGATTTGTATGTGTGTGCACTGCATTGTGTGATGGTGGCACCTGCAGCTTTGGTTTAGCTGCCCGTTATACCTTTCAGGCAGTGAGCCTTTCACTTCTGTGCATTTACAATGCTGAGATGTTGCAAACTGGGAGGAATATGGGTCTTGGTCAGAGTTGGGAGACTTGTGTATTGTTTGACATCAAATGTCTTGTTTACATCAGGGGTTGTAAGGTACACGAGGATGTGTCAGAGTGTGACCTGCTCCTTTAAGGATGTTGTCCACACTCAGCCACCTCAGTGAGGTGGCGTGCACCATGTTAATATGTTGGGCCTGCAGGCATGCTATTCATCATGCAATGTCACTTGCCTTGTCAATGTGGCTCACGGACATACAGCATTGCAGGGTACTGCACATGTGTTTTGGGCAAGATTAGTTATGCTTGAGGAGGGCCCCCTTTAGGCACATTAGCAATGTGAGCCTACTTGCTGTTTCAACATGTGCTGCACTATGTAGTGCACATGGACATCCAGGTAGCTTTGTCTATTGTGATTTGTCTTGTGTGCATGTCGTCCTTCATGTTTTATCTTGCAGGCATTGCTTACTGCCCTCCTGTTGGCTTACCCGTTGTGAGTATGGTGCAGCGTGAGTTTCTATTGTTGTTGCTGTCTGAACAGACAGTGTCAACACCCATTACCCTCAAGGTTGACCCCACGTGTGCTGGGTAAGTGGTCAGTTTTCTGATGTATGTGCATTTCATGATGCCTATTTATGGTGCTCAGGCCTAGTCACCGCCACCCTCACAAGAGATGCAAATGGCCAGGTGATGTGTGTTTGTGTATGCGCCACGCAGCTGCTGACATGGATGATACATGCTGTCCTGGTTCTGGTATTCAATGCCTGGCTTAGCGTGTGGGTGATAACTACCTGACTGCATATTTGACTTACCAAACAGTTACGTTTAATTGCACATGATGGTGTGATCGGCAACTCACGTCAGGACTGATGTGGAATGCTGTTTTCTGTATGGCAGATGTGTACACTTGGGGGTGGAGGAGTGCAATTTGACCTAAGGGTTGAGGGTGCCATTTGGGCCTTTGTAATTAATTGCAGCAAATTTGCTATCATTGCTTGTTGTCATACTTTGGTTGTCATACTGCTTTACAGGCACATTGTGGTTCTGTGAGTATGTCACACAGACAAGGCATGCAATACATATTTGTGTGACACATTCCTGATGTGCATTGTCCACGTACTGTGGTGTTGTAGGCATGGCCCCCCTGCTCATTGTATTCCATCGCCCTTTGAGTGAAGTGTGCTGTTTGTGTGCATTTTTGGATGTGGAGCTTTTATCCAGCAGCCTACATGGTCAATTTGTTGTGACATTGCATGTGTGTGTGGTATGCAGACTCACTAGATGCTTCCCCACTTGGTGTACACCGGACTGCATCTCATGAACAGGCAAGGGGGCACATTGCCTGGAAATGCAAATGGATGTCAGAATTTCCCCCTTACCACATCACCACGCACATACAAATCGCCTGCACAAGGACGCATCTCTCTCTGACGCCAAAATGAGGATGCACTGTGAATGTGACTGATCATGTGCACGAGTAGGCATGCCACCACCAATGTCAGCACACCTGCAACATTGTGCACGTGTGTCTGAGTTGTGTGCAGGAATGTGCATGTGCATATAGGTGGACTTTACTGCACATACACAACCTTGCACACAACTCAGACACACGTGCACAATGTTGCAGGTGTGCTGACATTGGTGGTGGCATGCCTCTTCGTGCACATGATCAGTCACATTCACAGTGCATCCTCATTTTGGCGTCAGATAGAGATGCGTCCTTGTGCAGGCGATTTGTATGTGCGTGCCGTGATGTGGCAAGGGGGCCATTTTGCCACCCTGCCGCATCTCAAGTTAATGTGCCACTTTGCCATTTGATGTAGCACTTATTTAGTGGTCTGATGTTGATCTTGGACTATGTTGGGCTTACTTTTCTGTGCACATTTCCAAGGCTGTGTTCCCACCAATATGTGTCGTGCAATGTATTGTTTGAGTAGGGTGATATGTGGCTATGCCACCATGGACAGGGGTATCCGTGACATGACCCACAGTAATTGTGGGTATGCGCTGCTATATATTTAATTGTACATGAGTGCCATTGGGCCCATCCACCCCCGTCCCCCCAGTCCCTGGTTGTTGCTCACCCTGTTGTTGTTGTGTCTGGTCACGTTCAGCAGTATCCTGGCCCGCGACTCCAACCACCGTCTCCTCACTGATGACTCGGGACACCTGCTCCTCCAACTCATCCAGCTACTCCTGTGGCGCTGGACTCCCACCTCCAGTCTGCTTTGCTGCTTTCAGGTTGGCTGCTAGTTTCTCCTTGGTTTTGCGCTTGGTATCATGCCAGCGCTTCTTGCAGTCGTCCACTGTCCTCCTCCTCTCTCCGACGGCATTCACCTTGGACACAATGTCCTGCCATATTTCTTTTTTTCTTGCCAATGTCACTGTGGAGGTGACAAACAGTTCTTGTTGGTGTTCAGTCACCTTCGCAATCAGGACCTGGTTTTCCTGCTGGCTGAACTTGGGATTCCTCTTCCTCTTGGCCTTCACATGGGTCTCTGGCTGGTCCTCCTGGGTATTTGTGGGGTTGTTTGTGGCCTCTGCACTGGTCCCAGCTTCATCCATGGCTCCTCTGCTATTTTCCATTTATTTATTTTTTTTCTGCTTGGCGGGCCTTTTATAGTGTATTTTCGCGCTGAACGTGAGAAATGCAGGCCTGGTGCCAATTAGCAATCGGATTCTGTCGCTCATTGGCCCATCGCCACTTTTTTTACGTTAGCGTGAGATTTTTTATCGCCGTCACGCTAAATCTATCGCCGTCCATTTCCGCCAGAAAAGGAAGCTATCGCCTGTTAGCGGCGTGTTGCTAATACGCTGCTAATACAACGATAGATTCCGGCGATCGGCGGCGATAAAAAATCTCACGCTAACCGCGAATTGCGATAAATATCACCCTTTGTTGATAATATCCCCCCGGCACTTTTAACAAATACTTCTAAATATGGTGATATAATCTGATGAACTAAGGCAAAAAGCTTCAGTTTTTTAAACAAATACACTTTTTTTGAATTCTGGAAGACTTTACCATATTTTTACATTACGTTTACATGATTTACATGCCAATAATGTTCAGTGCTCGGCTCGTACGCAGACTCTTAGAATCAAGCCTGTCCATTGGCTCGCCCACCTCTACACCTCAGTAGCCTTGTGTGCCCGACCCCGTCCATGAGCTCTGCAGGGCAGGTTTTGGTACCCGGGTTGGTCTAATGACACACTTTATTGCCCATGAATCTAGACCTACACAAAGCATGCTCTAATCGATCCCCTGGGCTTCAGTGACCTTACCTGGTACGTAATTAAAGTGGCTTTAACCGCCCCCCCCCCGCCCCCCCGCTCGCAATTCCACAACAATAACTGTAAAAGGTTATTACTGCACCAATAAACGGCGGTGCTCATGCTGAGAACTGCTGATAGCAATCATAGAGATAAACGCTGCATTAATATAGCGCCTTGTATATATGCGTGATTTCTAGGTGCTGACAACAGGTGTTTATAATTTGTTCTCTGAATGAGAGGCTGAACGTTCCCACCAGGATTCAAATCGGAGACCCCCAGCTTACACAGAGACCTCCTCAACAGGTGCACGATGCATCTGGTTGTGTGAGGTTTTCTATAGGGCAGAGGGTTTCGGTGCTAGCTCAGCAAGCTGAGCATGATGCCTTCAAAATTCGAATACAAATACAGCAAACATAAAACATAAAACATTGCACAGCATAAGTCATAACCCTTTCTAATGAAAGTTAAGTACATAATTACTCACTCTCTCTCTCACATACGCACGCATACCCCTCACCTGTGAACACAGCATTTTCTTTGTTTTGCGGCTGTCAAAATTGTAACTCCTGTGTATACCTCCTTTTCACTTTCATATAAAATGGTAATTATACCTGGAACACCGGTGAGCATGGCTCTGGGTGTGCTCAGCAGAGAGGCCATACCAGGGATGGGACGAGCATATCGTTTGCTCACATTTATGGCCGACAGACGGGCACTGTGGGTATCTCGAGCTGCCTTCAGCCTCAAATCTAGAGCTCTCAACTGTTCTCTTCATGCACACCTGACCACAGCCTGGACTCACCCAGACATTTAGAGGTGACCCAGTTCACACTAACCACCCTGCAAGAGTCATATGTTGCATGGAAAAACCTGCAGAAACACAAAATCAAGAATGAGCCAATACTCGCTCACACGCATCACATCCACGGGCACTCTCCCACGCAGGAGCAATGTTATTAATTTTAAAAGTCTGACTGTGAAAAGGGGCGGCCTTTCAGCATCCCATCTGGGAGGGAGCGTGGAGAGCTGGGTCCATCTGCTCACTGTCTCGCAGACATCTCGATCTCACACAGACTGGTTGTATTTTTGGCCGTGAACTTTCTTCTCACTGTTTTGGTAGTACTTGGGAAACAAACATTGTGATTGTATTCCACCCACTGGCGTACCGGTACCATAATTAACCCCATATGACCCTGGACCCATCACAAGGGTCTATCATAGGGTTTGCAAAGCAGCCCACAGGGATTGCAAGAAGTAGTAAAGCTAGTCTAATTGTTACCCCCAGCAAAATGATTAAAGATTTTTATTCTAAAATATTTTGATGTATAATATAAATGTAAATTAATTGTAAATATTTTTTCACCTTGAACTAATAAAATAAAGTGTTAAAGGACATTAATTCATCAAATTAAATGCGTACTTGATAATTACTTAATTTAATATCAAGTTAATCTATAAATGATAATTTGCATTATAACAAGCATAGAATATTTATCTGTGCATTATGATTTAACAATTAAAAATCCTGCTACTAACACTTTTAACTAACATTTTAATTTTTAATATTTACTAAATGTTCTTTAAAATTATGTATTAAATACATTTAAAAAATCTTATTTTTTAATAAAAGTTAAACGTTTAATTCATTAAAAAAATAATGTTTACTATTCATATTAAAATAATAAAATATTGAATAATTATGTACGATTTTTTAACTTAAAACATTTGTATTATTTAAATGTCTGGGTTGGAGGAGAGCGAGGCAAATAGAAAGTATACAAACGTGAAGCTGAGTTGATTCTTCCAGAGCGCTTTCCAAGGCAGAGAGATCTACTGTAGTCACTGTTACACAGCTTGATCCCTTGAGTCCCATTGGATGGATGCATGCTGCGAAAGGCATGGTGAATGTATGCAATTGATGTCCTGGGTTATCTGCAAGCAGCAGTCATTACCCCCAGGTCCCTCTAGTCCTCGTCCCCTTCATAACAAATGAGATAGTCCTATCTCGCATACAGAAAAAAAGAACGAAGGAATGCTGGACCTACCCCTCCCCTCCCTCTGGGAGTACATAAGCGTACAGGTCCCAGCATTCCTCCTGTTCTTTTTCTGTCTCTGCCTATCGGAGAGAGAACGTTGCAGGAGCCTCTTGCTCCTGTATGTGCTGGTTTACTCACGGGGATACTGCCGGGTGAGTGTCCTCGTGTCTTTTTCTTGTTTCCTCACCCTCCCTGCCGGGCTTGGGGGGTGTGGTACGGACCCCGTTTGGCCTCCTGGTGTTGCTGGGGTCTTCTGGCCGCCCCTCCTGGCTTGCCGGGCTTTGCTGGGGGGAGCGCGGCGTGTACGGCCGACGGAAGGAGGGTTGCTGTGGTTCCGCCTTCCGGGTCGTGTTGCCTGTCTTCCGGGTCATCGGTGCGGCGGAAGTCAGGCATTTCGAGGCGGGCTCCTTCGTTTGAAGTGCTTTTAGGAGCCCGCTCGGGTGAGTACCGCATAGCGGTTTTGGATGTGTTATTTTCCTGCCACTTCTGCGGTTTTGGGGCATACTTTCTCCTGCTCTTCACCTGGACTCTTGGTTTCCTTGTTGGCTGGCTTGCTGGTTACCAGTCGTCATGGGGAAACATGCTCGTAAGAGCCGACATAGGGAGCGCTCCTCCTCTGATTCTTCCTCCTCCCCTTCTCCTGCCCGGTCTCGGCGTCGCAGGGAGTGCGGTGATGCCAGGATTAAGCGTCTCATCAAGGAGACTCTTTGCGAGATGGGAGGTGATGGTGCTCATTCTAAGGGCACTGGTCCGGTGTCCTCTGGCTCATCTGGTGGCGAGGCTGAGTGGTTGGGGGATTCTGAGCACAAGGGCAAGTACATTGACAAAGACGTGTTGGCTGGGTTGCTGAAACATGTCAAATCTAACATGGGGTTTCCGGATGGTGAGGCTCCCAGTACGTCTGGTGGTCCCTTGTTGCGCCAGTTTCAAAGCTCTACTACTGTTGATGTGCCTGTTCATCCTTTTATTAAGGATGTCCTGCAGCGGGAGTGGGTGGATCCTGATCGGATCTTGCTCCCTCGTTTCATGGCTAAGCTTTATCCTTTGCAGGATATGGTTGCTGGATTTGCCGGACTCAATTCCTATTGATTCCTTTGTGGCCAGTCTAGTGGGTCGCACTTCCTTGGCGGAGGATGCGGTTCTGAAGGATCCGGTTGATAAGAAGGTTGATTCCTCCCTTAAAAGGTTTATTCTGGTTCTCATTTGGCTTTGAGGGCTGGCGTTTATGGGACCTATGTTTCGCAGTCCTTGCTTTCGGATCTCAAGACCCTGTACCAGTCTATGGACGATGCTACTGACTGTTCCGGTCTCCTGGAGCAGATTGAGAGACAAGTGGAGTTCCTGTCGGATGTGTCCTTCGATGTGGTGCGGGCCTCTGCCCTTTCCAGTGGGGCGTGTGTGGCTGCTCGTCGCAATCTTGTGTTGCGGGACTGGAAGACTGACTCTGCCCAGAAGGCTTGCGCTTTACGTCTGCCTTTCAATGGGAGGATGATGTTTGGGGAGGAGTTGGAGGATAAGTTACATAAATTGTTTAAGGAAAAGAAGCATTCTTCTTCTTTTAAGCAGGCCTCCGCTGTTTCTGTTTCCTCTAGGCCTAAATCCTTTTTCCGTCCTTCCTCTCGTAGGCAGTTTTCTGGGGGACGGGGTAGGTTTTCTTCCGGCCGTGGCCGAGATAGGAAGGCTAAGTCCCCCCTCCCAAGCCGCGTTCCTGACTATATGACTGGGGATCCCGGATCCTTGGTAGGAGGTCGGCTGCGCTTCTTCCTGCCTGCCTGGGTGCAGTCCTGTTCCGACGCTTGGGTGTTGGACATCATTCGCATGGGTCATGTCATAGAGTTCTCATGTCCTCCTCCAGACTCGGGGGTTCGTCCGACTCCTTGGCCGTCCTGTCTGTCCAGGAGGTCCGAGCTGTCTCTAGGGATCGATGCTCTTCTTCAGAAGGGTGCGATTCAGGAGGTTCCTCCTCTGGAAGTCGGGCTGGGGTTTTACTCTCGGATTTTCCTGGTTCCCAAGGTGACAGGGGGGTTCCGCCTGGTCCTGGATTTACAGGCCCTGAACAAATGGGTGGTTCGTCTGCCTTTTCGCATGGAGACTCTTCAGCGGGTGATTCCGTTGGTGCTTCCGGGTCATTTCATGTGCACCCTCGATCTTCAGGACGCATACTACCATGTCCCTATTCATCCCCGGTCCCGTCGCTTCCTGCGGTTCTGTGTTCAGGGGCGTCACTTTCAGTTTCTGGTCCTGCCGTTCGGCCTGAGGTCTGCTCCACGTGTTTTTACGAAGGTGGTGGCTCCGGTGGTGGCTGTGTTGCATCTTCGGGGGATCCTAGTGTACCCTTACCTCGACGACTGGTTGATCCATGCTCCATCTCGGTCCCTGTTGTTGGAGGCTCAGGGGTGGTGTGTTCTGTGTTGAGGGTTCATGGGTTTCTTCTCAATCTGCCCAAGTGTCAGCTGTCGCCCTCCCAGGACTTGACTTTCATCGGAGCCCGGTTTCGGACCGATCTCGGCAGGGTGTTTCTGCCCGTGCCTCGGGTCTTGACGTTGGTGTCTCTGGCTCGGCGGTTCCTGCGGGGGGGTTCCTTTCCGGTTCGCCTCTGGTTGCGTCTTCTGGGCCTCATGGCGGCGACGGTGTTTACTGTGGCCTGGGCTCGTTTTCACCTCCGTCCTCTCTGGTTGTACCTTCTGTCTCGCTGGAATCCTTTTTCTCGCGAGCTGGATTATCTTCTTCCTGTGTCCCCTTCGGTCCTCCCTGCCCTTCTTTGGTGGACGGTGTCGGCCCATCTGTCGCTGGGTCTGCCTCTGCAACCGTCTTCTCCGGTCGTCCTGACTACGGATGCCAGTTCTTTCGGGTGGGGTGCGACCTTGGGTTCCCTGTCCCTTCAGGGTCGTTGGTCCCTTCGGGAGAGTCGTCGTTCGTCCAATTGGAGGGAACTGTCGGCGGTGTTCCAGGCTGTGATGGGGTTTCGGTTTCGGTTGCTAGGTCGCCATGTTGTGGTGAGATCGGACAACACGGTGACTGTTGCTTACATGAATCATCAGGGGGGTGTTCGCTCCTCCTCCCTGAATTCGGTGGTGATCCCCCTGTTCTGTTGGGCGGAGGGGCATCTGTTTTCTCTGTCGGCGGTCCATATTCGGGGCGTGGACAACGGGGTGGCGGATGCCCTCAGCCATTGTTTCCCCGCCTCTCTGGAGTTGTCTCTGACTCCAGTGGCTTTTCGGCTTGTGTGCGGGAGGTTTGGTCTTCCTTTTCTCGACCTCTTTGCTTCCCGGCTCAATGCCCAGCTGCCACGGTTTTGCTCCCGGGGTCCTCAGGTGGGTTGCTGGGGAGTGGATGCCCTGACCATTCCCTGGCCGTCCAGGCTCCTCTATGCTTTCCTCCTCTGGCGTTGATTACCCGGTTTTTGGCCCGCCTGTGTCGGGAGGATCGTGTGGTGGTGGTGGTGGTTCCATTTTGGCCTCGGAGGTCTTGGTTTCCGACTCTGCGGTTGTTGGCTGTACAGGGTCCCTGGTTTCTTCCTCTGTCTCCTTCCCCCTGCGGTCTGCTCCGTCGCTGTCTCTTCTGAGGTTGCGTCTGTCGGTGTGGAAGTTGAGAGGCAGGGTTGGCGTCGGAGGGGTTTCCCTGAACATTTAGCTGTGGCTCTTCAGGGGTCCCGTCGTCCATCTACCCTCAAATCTTATGACCGTCATTGGGGTAATTTTCGCCGTTGGTGTTTGGCTCTGGATTTGTCCCCTTTGGTGTGTTCTTTGCAGGTGGTGCTGCAATTCCTTTGGGAAGGTTTTGAGAAGGGTTTGGCTGTTTCCACTTTACGGGCTCAGTGGGCTGCTGTTCGGGCTTTCCGTTCCCCTTGGGGAATTTGTCTGATGTCGAAGATCTGGTTTCTCGTCTTCTTCGGAGTTTTTCTCTGTCTCGGCCGGTGGTACGTCCTTCCTTTCCTTTGTGGGATCTGCCTTTGGTTCTTCGGGCTTTGGTGGCTCCTCCGTTTGAGCCTTTGTCGGAGGTGGACGTTAAGTTTGTGACTCTTAAGGTGGTCTTTCTTGTGGCTATTACTTCTGCCCGTCGCCTGGGGAATTGGGGGCCTTGATGGCCCGGGAGCCTTTTTGTCCTTTTCCACGGATGGGGTGGTTCTCCGTTTGGATTCTGCTTTTGTTCCGAAGGTTTCCTCCCAGTTTCATCGTTCTCAGGAGTTGGTGTTACCGGCCTTGGGGTCTGATCTGGACTCTCCGGGGATCCTCCTTGGTCTTTGTTGGATGTGTGCAGGGCGTTGCGTTTCTACTTGGAGCGCACTGCAGAGTTTCGGAAGTCTGACTCCCTTTTGTTTCCTTTGGGGTTTCTTCTCGTGGGGGAAGGCTTCTTCTGCCTCCATTGGTCGTTGGCTGAAGCAGGTCATTGCTTTGGCTTACTCTCTTTCTGGGTCTCCTCCTCCTGCGGGGGTTCAGGGGAGGTCTACCCGTGGGATGGCTGCTTCCTGGGCTGAGGTTGGTGGTGTTCCCCTGTCTGAGATCTGTCGGGCGGCCACTTGGGCGTCCTCTAATACCTTTATTCGGCATTATCGCCTTCAGAATTTGTTGGGGGATGATGTTAATTTTGGTTTGGGTGTACTACATGCTGGGTGCTCCTGAATTTCTTGTGTTTGCTGTTCAATAAATCCCTGGCCTTTTGCATTTCTGTTGGTTCTGGTGGTTTTTGTTGATGAATGCCGGAGTCTGCTTGGGTATTCTCATTTGTTATGAAGGGGACGAGGACTAGAGGGACCTGGGGTAATGTCCTATTACTTACCGGTAATCTTCATTACTCCTGGTCCCGTTGTCCTCGTCCCCTTCATGGCTTCCCTCCCTCCCTCCCTGCCTTGCTGGCCTTCATCTGGGCTTGGTATTGTCAGGAGGAATGCTGGGACCTGTACGCTTATGTACTCCCAGAGGGAGGGGGAGGGGTAGGTCCAGCATTCCTTCGTTCTTTTTTTCTGTATGCGAGATAGGACTTTCTCATTTGTTATGAAGGGGACGAGGACAACGGGACCAGGAGTAATGAAGATTACCGGTAAGTAATAGGACATTCCTCTGGCAATGAGAAAGCTTTTGATGCACCCACGTTGCCCCATACTATCACTAGTCGTGCACTGTATGTATCCCATGCACACTCTGCATTTGACTTGGCTTATGTTGACTTCAGAGGATGAGGAGCTCAAAGTGAAGGCTGTAGCAGGCACTTCCATGATCGCAGACCTGAGACTCGCCACCCAGTCTATGCAAGCCTCTTTGGACTCACTGTCTCTTTGTGCATCTCGGTTCTTCAGTCTCTTGAGTACCGACAACTTTGGTTCCATACGGTGCCAGTGGGTGAAGGAGTTTAACAGCTATGTGGTGCCCTTGGTATTGAAACTGAGAAGTGTCTACTCTGCCTCCTCATCCACTGAGTCATCTTTATTGCAGGGGTAGCATCTGCAGAAGATGAGCTGAAAGACAGCCTGATGATGTATTTCCTAGCCGAGACAAATGTTAAGAACAAAAGATACATTTTATATTTCTACCATCCAATGACCTGGAGAGGCAATTGTCTCTTGAAGGAGGGTGTTCACCATTGCAACTTTGAAAACCACAGCTGCTCCCTGCGATGCAGCCCTTCACTCACAGATCATGGCATGCTGTGACTTACGTGTCTTTCTGCCAAAAGTTGTTGCAGAAAACCCATAAGCTAGAATACCATACTGAGATCACGAATCGTTGCAAATGTGGAAATATCATTGAAAACTGTATAATTGTCGTTTCGGATCTGCCCTTTAAAGACACTGAAACCAAACGCTTCTGCCACAGGTCTGGTTACCACCTGCCTCATGCCAGTCTCTGCCCTGCTGCCAAGTGGAGCTGTAGCTGATGTGGAAAAATGGGTCATGTCCAAACTGTCAGCAGAAACCTCGCTAAGCAGAGGAATGGCAACAGACTCTCTCCATTACCGGCAGATCCAAACACTCTGATACCGAATGTACCTAGAGAGAGCGCCATGGCGTCACGGAGGGAGTGGACTCTTCACCTGCATTGCCATCCGCCAAGAAAGCCAAAGGTTTTTCCGTGGTATCCTTATAGATCATGATGATGACGAAGATGATGGCAATTACCTGAACTTGTGTTGAACGAATAGCACTCGTTGCAACGCATGCGTTTACAATGCATGCCATTACAACGCAAGTGGTTACAACAACACGTTGTTCCATTGCATGCCATTACAACGCAAGTTGTTACAATGACTTGCTGTAGGGGGGTGCTGGACTTTGGAATAGTATAATTTACTATTCCAACTCCAGTGTGTGCAACAGCAGGGAAGGTGTTGGATTGAAAATCCAACACCTTCTGCCCCCTACAGCAAGTCGTTGTAACAACTTGCGTTGTAATGGCATGCGATGTAACAATGCGTCATTGTAACGACTTGCGTTGTAATGGCATGCGTTGTAAACGTTGTTTATCATGTTGAACATTCAAATAGAAGAGGTAACAGTCCCTTTTCTAGTAGACACTATCATATCTATAACTATCATGGCAGACGCTCCCTTTGCAAACATCTCTGGCACATGCGGATGTATTCATCTGTGCCCACTGCTCAAGGAAGCCTCTTAAGGGCATAGGTCTCGTCTGCTTCAAATTCTCATCGCTCTCATGGCCTGGACAGTGCTGTATATGTGGCAGAGGCAGCTTCTGGCACTGGGTGCCTTCTCAGTTTCAGGTCCGCAGTCAAAATGGGCCTCCTACAAGCACTGTGCCAATGTGTTTCCCGAGTGTCAGGAGAGGAAGGAACCATAGAAATCAGTCAAAGGTTTCCTGACATTTTCCAAGGTATTTATAAATTCATCGGCCAACTGATTCTCCTGCAATAGATGAGTCAGTCGAGCCTGTGCCCTAGCACCTTCATGGTATACCATTAAAAAACACCAAAAACATTTTGAAGATGAAATTCATAATCTGCTAAAGCAGGGCATCATCAAACCAGTGACTGGTCCTATACCCTGGGTTTCCAGCATCATTCAAATCTCATGCTGGGAACAAAGTGTGTACCCATGTAGACAGGCGGCACCCAAATCTTGCAATTCAACTAGAGAGGTATCTAACACCTCATATTCGGAACATGATAGACCAACTCAATGGCATAAAAGTCTTCTCCAGCCTAGACCTAAACAAAGGTTATTCACAGCTCAAACGTAAGGAGAATTCTGGCATCCTCTGCCGAGAAAAATATTGACCCAGAAGCCCTACTTAAAATAGTGGTATATGCCAGACCCAGCCTTACAATTCTAAAGCAGAGAACATAAGACATGATGCCGTATGGGCCTGTGAACACTTCACTATTATCAGAGACCATCAAGCTTTGTTCTCCATTTTTGGCAACCTGAAAGCAATAATGCCATAACGCATTGAGAGGTGGGTCCTTCATCTTGAAGACTACAAACTAAACATTTCTCATTGCCGGGGAAAATGAAATAAAACCTGGCTGACTTTGTTTCAATATTTCTGCTTGCTTCATGTGAAACAAAACCTGTTGCAATTCTACTAATAAATATCGACCCCCAGAATATCATGGTACAAGAATAGCAAGGACAGAATATTGAGGGACAAAATATTGAAAGGTAAGTGCATATAGGAAAGTACAGATTTACTATTCCCAACTCCACATCTGTGTGCCTTGAAGAAGATATATGTATATATATCATCAAGGTACATTTATGTGGAGTTAGGTATAGAAAATCTGAACTTACTTACCTGTCGATATTTTATTTGCAAAATGTAGTCCTCAATATTGTGTGCCATCGATATTCTGGTGTCAATATTCAGGGTGCACACCTTCTGTTGCTGATAAGAACCTGTGATATACCATGTAAAAAATGTACCCATGTACCCTCAAGAAACAATCAATTGCACAAGAGCCAAGGAATGATCAAACCCTCAAAACAGTATCCAATCTCTTCGAGACCCAGAGTTTGAAACACTTGCAACTCACAGCATGTATAAACTGTTGACTGGCAAACCTTGGGGCACTGTCGAGTCTTGGGGCTTTCAAAATGTAGATAGTGAATTAGCAGAACATCAAACTGAATTGATAGTGCGAGGATCTTGCATGGTCATACTTTGATGGGCCATGTAGCCCACAGCGGCATAGTTGCCACTAAGCACCTCCTACATCAGAAGTTCTGGTGCCCTTCACTTGACACCATTATCAAGAAAGTCAGAGAATGCCACATCTCTCAGGTCCTTCTGACGGATCGAGCCCCAGAACCGCTTTAAATGTCCCCTCTACTTTTACACATATGGGAAGAATTCACTTGTTTGGTACTACTGATATGGACATCTCTTGATAGTAATAGATGAGTGTTCTTTTTTTCCCTAGTTGATTGCGATTCCTAGAACTTCAGGAAATATTGTTATTCCTGCATTAAATAAAGTATTTACCACATTTGGCATGTTCTTTCTTGACAAGCCTCAGCACAGGCCCCCATTCAACGTGTAGGAATCACACCACTTTTTTTGCCTATTAGCAGTGCTTAATTTGAGCTGGTGGTTTCTGGTTCTCGGCACCAGCACTTAAGGTTTGATTTAAATCTTGGCGGACGGGTTTTTCTTTCACAACACTGATGGATATCCTGACCGTGGAAATATAAATCCCATAGGATATAATGGGGTTTATATTTCTGCAGACCGGATATCCGTCACTGTTGTGACAGAGTAACCTGTCCACCAAGAGCTAAATCAGGCCCTTAATTGTCAGCACCAGCACTTATGATAGTATGCCACATGGTGGCACCGTCTGTCTAATTTAGGTATGAGCATGTTTGTTAATTCAATATACATTAACAATTACTGATACCTGCCACCCAAGCCATTCTTATAGCTTTGGGGGCCTGGAATACTATGAATTGTGTCACTTGCAAGAGTGTGACAGTTAGTAGTTGTGTTGGTACTGTCAGTGGCAGAACTGGCAGGGGCGATGGATGGTGCAAGCTGCAGTGTCCTCCTGACTAGGTCTTTGGAATTTATTTTATTTTTTTACAAATTAAGCACTGCCTTTTAGGCTTTGAACATAGGAAAATCACACCATTGAGGCCACGGGGTAATGGCACTGTTGAAAGGCTTATGACTACCCTCAATAAAACTGTGCAGAAAGCCAAGACCATTCACTCATTGATATCTGAAGTTCTCTATCAGACTTGCAAGATTACAGAGACACACCACACAGCATCACCAGTGTGTCACCAGCAGGACTAATGTTTGGAAGAAAGTTGTCATCAAAAATTCCACTGCCCGCCACCAAGCTGCAACACAACGTAGGGCCTCGAGATGCTGAGAAAAAGAACAAAACAAAATCATATGCCAACAAATGATGTACATCTCAAACATCTGATTTGTGCCAGGGAATGCTGGTACGACTAAAGGGCGCTCACAAACGTGACCCTAACTACGACCCTCTTCTATACATAGTTACAGACATCAAGGACTCCATGATCAACGCATGATGGCACGCCATTTCATCAAGTGAAGCTCATCATTCGCCATACTGCCCATGGACTAGAGATACAAGTCACAGTGAAGCCTATTGGAATTGCCTACCCGGCCAAAAAAAGTAGGTGTTTGTTTAAAGATCCTCTCCCACTCTAGTAGTGGCATGCTTCATCATTGGGTCTGAATGTGGTCCCTACATACCAGAATGGGCTCAACCATTTTCTAGGGAGCACTTTGAGATAGTTGCCTGCCGGGGTTTTCTAAAGGATAAAAATAGCTCAAAACACCCATGTATCCCTTTTAATGATTAGTGGTTTTGGAATGGATTTAAAAATATGCTATAGGGGTATAATGGCCCCACACCCTCATTAGTGTTAACATGTTTTAGCCCTTGTTTAAAGACCCGTTGGGATCCCAGGCTTTTGCTCAGCCCATCCTGGTTTGAGGCATCTGGAAGCAACCCGGTGACGCTGGTCACTCACCAAGGCAAATGGGAAGTAACTCATGCTGACTTTCAAAAAAGAGATGTGCCTTGCCCCAGGTTACAATGCCTGTTCCTTTGAGCCACATTAAATAAATGCAGAATAAAGGTATAGTGAACAGATGCAGCTGACACTGATATGGAAAAATGGGCCACTTCCAAACGGTCTGCAGGAGCCAAACAATGCACAGAAATGGCAACAGGCTCTCTCCATTACCAAGAAATCCCAAAAATCTGATATCAAAGCCAATATTGAACGAAGTGACCCGATTTGGGCCACCCGGGTCACTCACGACCACCTCTCAGCCTTCCATACAAATGAAGAGTCGGTCAGACAGTAGAGAATACAAACCAAGTTATTTATTAGTATTCGCTCAAGCGGAGTCCAGTCTGACCAGCCTCCTTAGATAGCTGCAGAGAGACAGACCCTCACCAACATAACATCAGATATTATACATTTCAAATACCCAACAGGACCCGCCCAGACTGGAAATTTCCAGTTGGAGCAGGTTAACAAAGGAGGCACAGAAGGATGAGCTACCATCCTGAGACCAGGAACACGCTATCTTAGCTTCAAGGTTACTCAGGCCGTGCCCGTCTCTCAGAGAGTGGGAGCAGGGCTACCTACAAGGAAAGGCATGCAAAACAGAACAAGCTATTCATTAGTGCAGCGAAGCTTAACCTTGAATAATAAAAAGAAACAATCGAGACTGCTTTCTGCTCAGGCAGACAGTATGAGACAGAAGCTTCATTTCGATCATAGTACAAAATTTCAGCTGAATACAAAATGGTGCCGCAAATGCTAACTTAACTTGCATAATGCTAGAAGGAGTCAGCCAGACACATTTTCAGTCTTACAGACCCTCCTTTTAGCATTTGCTAACAATTTTGTCTAATGCTATATGTAAAGTAAAAGGACTATTAGTATATGCCAGGACACACATGAGTAATATTGGAGAAAAAAAAACAGGAATAGACATTAAGGGGCCGATTCCGATTCGGGCCGGAAATCTCTCCGACCGAGCCGGACCCGGAGAGATTTCCAACCGACCAGAACCGTGCAGCCCGACCGAACGAGTACGATGCGTCCGTATGCTATCGTACTCGAAGTCGGTCGGACTCCCATTGAAGTCAATGGGAGCCGGTCGTACAACGCGTACGCGGGCTCCCATTGCCTCAATGGGTGCGAGGCGAACAAGGGCGCCCCCTACAGCGGGTACGCGACAAAGCGACTCGCGCCGTACACGCACAGGTAGGGGGGACCCATGGGTCCCCCCTGTGTGCGACTCGCATGGCTACGCGTATGGGGGGTTCGACACGGACCCCCGAAGTACGGCTCCGACTGCTCTTTCGAGCCGGACGGCGCGTGTCGGTCAGACTGCTCGCGGCACGCATCATACTTACCCGGCCGGGGAACGTCTCCATTGCGCGGTGCGAGTCGTGTCCGAGCGAGTCGGTCGGTGCGGTTAGACCCGGGAACGAGTCGGTCGGAGCGGTTGGGACGCCCAAACGAGTCGGTCGGCGAATTCGCATCGTACTCGCTCGTCCGGACGCACGTACGAATCGGTCGGGAAATAGGGCTCCGAATCGGATCCGGTTATGCCGAATCCGATTCGGAGCCCTACCGGCCGAGATCGGAATCGGCCCCTAAGTCGTGGGCAGGCTGCATATTCATTAGGGACGTTGTCTGAGATGCATAGGAACATCAACACTTAAAATTATCCATATATTCAATATTAGGAATAGAAGTTGCAAGGGAGGTGGTAGAACCAAAGATACCCTCATCTATTTGCATCATTTCATGAATATCCTTCTGCAACAAAATCGCAGCAGTGTCACGGACTGTCTTCTGCGGCTTAGGGGTGAGGAGCGTTATACAGTAAGAACAGCATAAGGGAAGGCACTGCACCAGAATGCAACAGACAACTAGAATCACAACAAAGTAGATCACCTTTTCCAGAATCCAACCCCATCCACCAAAAAAGGATCAACTCCAATTTCCGCTCTCCATCCCCTTGACATTCTCCAAAATATTTAAAATGTGTTGGGTAATATTCTTTTCCATATTTGTGCTCTCGACTACACACTGGTCTCCTACTACTGCGCTCGTACCTTGTGTTGTCGTTTTCCCTCTGCCAGCCATTACCGCCAGAGCTACAGGGGGAGCAGGGACTTCCACCCCCAGGCTGCCACGCGGCGCGCACGCCACCAACGCTGTTTCCTCGAGCCAGGAGGCACGTAAACTCAGCCCAGGGCTCCCGCAGCGCGGGAGCTCGTACCTTGTGTTGCCATTTTCCCTCTGCCAGCCATTACCGCCAGAGATACCGGGGGAGCAGGGACTTCAACTCCCAGGCTACCACGCGGCGCACACACCGCCAACGCTGTTTCCTCACGCCAGGAGGCGCATAAACTCAGCCCAGGGCTCCTGCAGCGCGGGAGCTCGTACCTTGTGTTTCCGTTTTCACTCTGCCAGCCATTACCGCCAGAGCTACCGGGGAGCAGGGACTTCAACCCCCAGGCTGCCACGCGGCGCGCACGCCACCAATGCTGTTTCCTCGTGCCAAGAGGCCCATAAACTCAGCCCAGGGCTCCCACAGCGCGGGAGCTCGTACCTTGTGTTGCCGTTTTCCCTCTGCCAGCCATTACCACCAGAGCTACCGGGGGAGCAGGGACTTCAACCTCCAGGCTGCCATGCGGCACGCACGCCGCCAATGCTGTTTCCTCGCACCAGGAGGCGCATAAACTCAGCCCAGGGCTCCCGCAGAGCGGGACGCACACGGGCGTGCCCGGGCAAAGCCCGGGCCAAGGGCAGGCCCGTCTGCGCCCGTCCGAGACTGGACGAGGCTGGGCTGGGCCTTCTCCCTTTGTTCGCCACTGGATTTATCCTACTACTTATCCATGGTAAAACCTTTGTGCCTTGATTCAACGATCCGGAGCACCTTATAGTCTGTTCTTCAGTGGCAGTTGCAGCGGATGAGGAGCAGGTAGGAAGGCAGTCTGTCTTACCCTGTCCTGAATTGATATTGGCATCATTGTGTGTTTGCAAGCCGGGGTTTCGGCACCCTGATACTTTGGAGATACCTTTTAACGTAATTAAGTCATTTCAATCAATCAACTATAAATTTCGCCAGTTTTCGGGACAGAGACCTGTTACCAAGTGCATTATTCTGGTTTTAATATGGTGAAGCGCAAGGCGACCTTAGCCCCCGGGAGGGCCCCGGCCGGCACCACAGCCCCAGTGATAACTATGGACGCGTTTCTCCAGCGTGCCGCAGCTGAGCTAGATAAGGAGATTGAGTTGGTAAATCGCAGTCTTTCCAGGTCTCCTGTTATTGTTCCATCTCTTATGCCCGTAGACACTCAATCATCTTTGGCTAGTGCGGAGGGTGATTTATCAAACATCTTGGGAACGCGAGAGTCCATGCAGGATTGTACTGAGACAAATAGCTATTCAATAGCTCAACAGCTACCCCTCTCTCCGGCCGTCATAATTAACAACCAGGGGGATGACAATGTACGCCTAAATCAAGGGCACGCGGCAGTCACTCTGAGCAAGCACCCGGATAACCTAAAAGCCGCTGGTCCTACTACACGAGGGAGTCTAATAGTGGCTGAGCCGGGCAGCTCAGGGACAGGCACTAAACGAAAACTCTAACAACGGGGGGTAAGGCCAAAAGATCAGACCCAATTTGACACCTCACGAGTTGTCGCTCACTCAAACCCTGACCAAGGCAGATCTGATGGGCATTTTAGAAGCTTTCCAGGAGTCGATGAAGACTTTATTGGATGTTAAACTGGGTTCGTTAATCCAACGTTTGAACTTGATTGAAAAGGGCCTATCTGATCTTAAACACTGTGTATCAACAGGAGGGTCAGTCGCCAACCCAGAACCAGGTCCCCCATTGGTTCCTTTAGTCCCGGATAGCCCTACCTCGACAGGCCCACCCATAAATACCAGGGGACACTCACAATTGTCAGGGGGAGAGGTACGAGCAAACCCCTTAGTGTCCGTCCCGGGTGTAAACCATAGACATATGGACAGGCCGGCCAGGCGGGATCTTTCAGCTTTGGAGAACGATCTATCAGGGGGGCACTCACAGGGGGGAGGGGAGGCTCCTAGGCAGATTTTACCTGTTATTCACTTGCCAGCTGAATCAACGCCCAATGTCGTGATATTGGGGGAATGTGCCAACTCTCCCCCAAGGCATTAAGGAGGACATTTCTCAACTAAAGAACAAAGTCTTACAATGGTTGTCGCATAACACCACCTTAGGATTGAGGGTGGAGAAAAACATCAACATGGTGCATAGGGTTAACTGGATTGGCAGCTCCTTTAAAACCTGTATGGGCGATTGTGCTATTATAAACTTTAACAGGCCCCATATCGCAGAAAGGATCCTAGTGTCAGATTTGCACTTTGCTCCTTTTGGTCACAAGTCGTCAATTATGGCCTTACCCCTCGGTTTCTTCTATAAACCAGTGGCATCGCGGTGTAACTATATGAGCAACGTCAACATGGCTTCATTTAACAGTCGGTTGCCGGTAGACGACAGGATCTTGGTCTGCCCCCTCTGGAGCTGTCAAACAGGTTTTCCTCCCTGGCTGTGTTGGATGTCTGTGATTGACTGGGTGGCCCCTCTCCTATGGCCCCAGTGAAATCCAACGACCAGCGGGTTTGTCCACAGCAAAGCCAGGGGTGTTTGGGTGAATGTGTTAGCAACTTTATATCTTAGAACATTGCAGGACTAGTCAACAAGTTTTCTGATCCATTGTGGATTGCATTTGTGAAGCAATTTTGTGTGATATGCTTGCAGGAAACATGGCTGATGGATTGTAGCTTATTTTTAGAAGGTTACAAGTCTTCCTTCGTCCCAGCATCCCCCTCTTCGGCTGGTAGACCAAAGGGTGGTCTTGTAATTTATATTTCTTTAGTGGTGGAATGCAAGACAGTGGTCCTGCCTACACTGAGTCCGTGTATACAGGCTCTGGCACTAAGAAAGGGGTCGAATAAATTGGGTCTTATTAATTTTTATAACTCACCATCATGTCCCAAGGGTGGGTGCAACATCACTAGGTTAGGTTCTTTTATAAGACAACACTGTAATACTGCTCTTCAAAATCTTATGATTGCTGGGGACTTCAACATCCACCCATGTGGAGTCCCAGGGGCAGCAATGTTGGCCGATCTAGATTGTCCACGTGTGAGGGGAATTCATTTCGAACACTCTTCACAGGGGGACATGCTGAATGATCTCCTCCACGAAATTGATTTAATGTCTCTTTCATCATTATGTGACCCCCGTAGTAAGGCTGTTGTTCCCTCATTCAAAGGGAGAGGCGGTGGTTCACTTATCAATTTTATATTAATCTCATCGTCTGTAAAAGTTTTATTTGCGGGATTCAAGATACAAGCAAGCGCCCATAGTGACCATAACCCCTTGTGTGTTGAAATCCGAGGTCCCTTACTGTTGCCTAAAAGAGGAGCTGGGAAAAGTGGGTCTGTGCGACCTACAGACGGCAGAAGGCGGCTAAAGTGGTCACAGATCTCCCCAGATGTATTTTACAAGTCAGTGAAAGACTCATGTGCCAGCGAGTTAGCACTGTGTACCTCATCGTATACATCCCCGGGAGGTCATTAGTGCTTTTAATACCATCTCTGTTAAAGTAGGTGACCATTTAAGTATCCCGGCCCGACGCCCAGCCACCCAGACCCCTAGATGGTTTGACTCCTCCTGCTCTCTGGCGGGTAGAATGTTGAAGGAAGCCTTAAACAGTAGTCCAAGAAATCAGACCCTGGTCAGATCGTGTCGAAGAAACTACAAACTGGAATTGGCCAAACGCAAGACCGTTTTGAAGGAAGAGGCATGGAGGGGGTTAATTGAGGCTAGCACGTTGAGGGATAGCTTGAGATTTTGGAGCATTATTAATAGTCCCTTTCTAAATCACGATGAAGGCTGTGCAGTAGATGCACATATCACAGAGGACGAGTGGGTGCTCCATTTTGAAACCATGTTCGAGAGCCCCGCCGAGCTAAATCGCTTGCCAAATCAAGAGACAGTCATTGCTGATCTGGCCTTTAGTATAGAAGAGATCGAGGAGGATATCGTCGGGCTGACTTGCAACAAAGCTCCAGGTCCTGACGGTATCCCTCCGGATCTCTTCCAACCAGGTCCAATCTTTTGGGCTCCGGTCCTTGCTGCAGTAGCCAATGCTGCGGCAAGGACAGGCTGCCCTGAGTCTTGGGCTACCTCGATTATTGTGCCAGTTTTTAAAAAGGGTAATCGTGATAGTACACACTGTTACAGACCAATTTCGCTGTTGGACTCGGTGGTTAAGGTGGTGGGCCGAGTGCTTCTAGATAGGTTGACTAGCTGGGCAGAGGAACACGCCACGTTATCAGATGTTCAGTATGGGTTCCGCCCAGGCCGGTCTACGGTGGCCCAGTGCCTTAACCTAACCATGATTCTTAACAAATACACGGTTGCCCGTTCTGGCACCATTTATCTTGCATTCATGGATCTGTCCTCTGCGTTTGATCGCGTGAATAGGACCAAACTCTGGCAGTCCATGATTGATATCGGGGTAGACAGGAACATTGTTTATTTTTTTGAAGATCTTCACCGCGCAACTAAGGCCCATATTAGATTCTCGCAGGACTTAAGAGTCTCACGTAATTTTGACATAAGGAGAGGTGTACGTCAAGGGTGCATTCTAGCACCCTTTTTGTTTAACTTATACATTAATGATTTAGACAAAGCACTATTGTTAACAGGGGTAGATCATCCGCATGTCGGCCGACGTGGTCTCCCAGTCCTTCTATACCCGGACGACGCGGTCCTTATATCTAGGACCGCTAGGGGGCTACGAAACCCTGCTTGACGCATTCTCTGCCTTTATGTCAGAGCGGGATCTTTCTATAAATGACTCTAAATCCTACGTTATGCAGGTTGGTGTTCGCCCAAAAAAATCCTCTCAATTTAGGGTTGGTTCTGCCAAAGTACCCCGCACTGACGTCTTTTCGTACTTGGGGGTTGTAATGGACGAGCAGATGAAATGGGGCCCTTTAAAACAAAGAAAGAGGGGAGACCTGGTGCGGGTGAATGCAGCTATTTTTAATTTTGCTTCAAAATTAGGAAAGAGACCTACCGCAGCACTTTTAAAGATCTATCAGGCCAAGAGTGTCGCAACAGCTTCTTATGGTAGCGAAATAGGGGGACACGTTACCACAGATGACCTACTAGTAGCTGAGAATGCATTCCTGAAATGCTTATTGGGCGTCCCGCATGGTACTTCTAATTTAGTGGTACATGAAGAACTGGGGGTGCCTTACTTGAGTGACACATTGGCCCTCCGCCCCTTAACCTTCTGGATGAAAATCTGGTTGAGTGAGGGATTTCATTGAGTCAACAGATTTAAAAAGAATGTATGACCCTTGACCATGCCCTCCGCATACCATGGCTCAGATATATCCAGAGCAGTTTTGTAAGGTTAGGAAGAGCCGAATTGTATACTAACCCTGAATTGGTAACTAAAAAGGATGTGGGGTTAATAAGGGAGTCTTTTAGCAGTTTAAGGAAACTGGAGAGGGAAGAATTGGAGCTGAAGAAACCTAGTATTCATAAATTCTTAATGTTGAAAACAACATCGTTAGCTGAGCCTTATCTCTTGGGGGTTTTAAGTACTTATGAACGGTTCTTACTAACTAGGTTTCGCCTGGATCTTTTCCATTTTTTGCTGGCTATCCCTAGGGGGTCTAGCAGAGGCCAGGTGTTAGCACCATGTGGCTGCAACGGTGAGTCTCCACAGGATCTGCTACACTTCACATTATTTTGTAAACTATATGAAGTCCCCCGGAAAACTTTTATTGTTCCGATTTTAAAGAGGAAGAATTTTACACAGGCCCGTCCAGCTTTTATTTATTTACAATTGTTGCATGATGAAGGTATTTTTTTTGTTCTTAGTTACCTGAAATCTGCTATGAAGGCCAGGGCTTGCCTGGATTAAATGTCAGTAACGGTCAGGGTCTATGTTACTCCAACGATACACATACTTTAGAAAAGGCCTCGGACTTACTTTTTTAACTGTTTACATTTTTTTATTGAGGGTCAAGAGTACACGTACCTGACCTTGCACCTCAGGTTTTGAATCAACATGGACTCTTGTGGCAGGTGATTTAATTGTGATGAATTGTGTTATTATTTTATGATATTTTTATGTGTTGATAACTTTTAATTGTGATGAATTGTGTTATCATTTTATGACATTTTTATGTATTGATAACTTTTATGGTTTTATATGCTGAAATCAAATAAAGTTGATTGAATTAAAAATTAATTAAATTACTACTGCGCACACACCACCGCTCTTAGCTAAGATGAAATCAACTGCATATCTTGTTTGCTCGGAGTACTGGGTGGTGACGTCACGTAAAGCAGCTACTATAGAGTTAGACAGTAACTGCAGCTTAAATCCAAAATATTCCCTAGCCCTTTCACCCCTGGCCATAGCGGTACCACCAAATGTAATAATGAAGGAAAGTATATACCCAAAGGTGATACCATTACTATAATTATTGACCTCCAGGTCTGTCACTCTGTCACAAAATTCCTTTGTTAACGTCCTTTTAACCCACCTTATATTTTGTTTACTATACTTACAAGGCACCCCAAGAGGAAGCACCATCCCCAAAGCCACGTCCTCAGTACCATTATGAACATTGGAATAAGTTCCATTAGACAAGAAGTAAAATGCTGGGTGTGCATAAAATGGACCTTGGTAATCTACAGGAGTATATCTGGTATTCATCCCCATTGTACTCGGATCATCTTTCCTCACTAAAGACATCGTATTCTTAAACAATATCAGTCCAGAACAATTTATGTATAAGAAAGCGTCAGTACTATTTACTATCGGACAACATGCAGGACAGTAACCTGCTTCTCGAGTAACTGTCAAATCTTGATAATGCCAACCCGTTAAAGTAATGTTCTGTTCCTCCATAATATACAGATTGTCACAATACACATTAATGTTACAACCTGAGTATCCCTTCCCTCGTGGCTTCCTATAATACAAACAAGGACCAGGATATCCCATCCCGATCTCACCCTTTACCTCTACAAATTGTGGTGGGCGAACATATGTATGATTAACCAGTGACAATGGGTAAGCAGTCCACAAACTCGTAACAGATTCAGTAGGATAGCAAGCTGTATCTTCACCAAAGAATTTCCTGTGTGTATCTAGAAATACATTGCTTGGTATTGTTCTTTTGGCACGAACTGGAGAAACACTCTTGTATATAACACATGATGGGGCATTACAATTGCACTCCAAAATCCAGGACACCCCTCCCAAAATCAACAACAGTAACAATACAAAAACAGCACGGAGCACTTTTTTCTTAGCAGACCAACTAGACCAACCAGACCCATTCTGTCCGAAACACGTGGCTGCAAAGGGCTGTTCTTCCTCCATAATAGGGCGACCAAATGGGTACATTTGTGAATCAGAGGAAAGGACATGCAATGGAGCCAATGATAATAAAGCAACAAAAGGGGCAAGGTTCCCAGCGTCCGTCAGAGTCTCGCTGGTAGACTCCTATTGTTCATCTACGGTGGTGCTGTTGAGCACTTTCCGGTGGAGCTGCGCGATCGCAGCCATTTCTGTCGAAATCCCACGTCGTTCAGGGTAGTGTACCCCCCTCTTTCCGGGAGAGCACGTCGAATTCACCCTGTCCAATGTCTGAACAATGCACCAATCTCCCTTTCCCTAAACTACCATTGGTACCACAGGCAAGGTACACCCTATTCTTCTTCCTCGCAGTCCATCCCTACTAGTCTGACTTTTCCTTTGGTGCACTGTTCTTCCGTCGGGGGCGCAGATTGTACCTAACTACTCCAGGGACAGAGGGGTCTACAAACAAAGGCTCAGACTCAGAGGGACCAATGGACTGGGGCTCAGACACAGATGGGCCAACAGGCTGGGGCTCCTGGATGGCCTTAATCTCAGGTGGCACCCCCTCGTTCAACACTGCTTTGCTCTCCTCCTCGGTGGGTGCCCATGTCAGTTGTGCATCTGAGAAGGGAATGAAATGAGGTAACTGCTCCGTTTCAGAGTCACCAATCCCATCGAGCACCCAGGGGTCGTAGGGCAACGGAAGGGGCAGAGATTAGAATGTATCCAATTCTTTCGGCCGTCCACCTTCACTGCCGTTAGAGTGGTGAGGAGGACCTGGATAGGCCCTTTCCAACAGGGCTCCAAACTGCCTTTCCTCTGAACGTTCCTCACTAGGACAAAGTCACCGGGCTGGATATCATGACCTGGTCCTTCGGGAGTTGGTGGCAAGGCGTCATGGATCTGTTGGTGAATAGAATGCAAGCTTTTAGTCAACTCATATAAATAACCTACAAGTAAAGGGTATTCTATCTCGGAAAACCTACAAGGTCGCGGGACGCCCCAGACATTCGCCGGGCGGCCAAACACGACCTCGTACGGTGACAATCCTGTCCTAGAGTGAGCCGTAGCTCTTGTAGACAACAGAGCTAATGGTAAGGCATCTGGCCATTGCAATCCTGTGCTCTCTTTGATCTTTGCCGGCTTCAGTTTGAGAGTACCATTGTACTTCTCAACCAATCCTGCCGACTGGGGGTGGTTTGCAGCATGAAATCTCTGCTTGATGTGCAGACCGTCGCACACCAGCTGGATAACTTTTGAGTTGAAGTGACTTCCGTTGTCACTCCAAATCAAACGGGGCAAACCAAAACGCGGGAAGAACTCTTTTAAGAGTGCCTTCGCCGTCGCCATGGCTGTGTTCTCTTTAGTGGGGTAAGCCTCAATCCATTTACTGAACGCACAAACAACTGCTAACACGTATTTCAGATTGTTGACTCGTTCCATTTAGATGAAATCCATCTGGAGAACCTCGAAAGGGAAGCAAGGCGGTGCAAATTTACCAGGAGGTGTAGGGGTGCCTTTTCCAGGATTATACATCATACGTACCATACAGTACTTCACTAAGTGAGCAGCAACTTTGGTAATGTTGTCATTCTGCCATACAGCGTCTAACAGCTTACATAGTCCCTTTGCGCTAATGTGGGCTGGCCTGTGCGCCATAGTGACCACAGGAAGAACATATGCATCCGGTAACATCCATCTCTGCTTTTCTGACTTGTCAGGCCAGCACCCATCCTCATCCAAACGTGCCGTACTTTCCTGCCATACTGCTAACTCCTCAACCGTTGCCTCACTCTGGATCTCCTTGACATTGTCCAGAGTGTCCTTAAACATGGGGGCCTCGGGTACCCACCTGGCAGGACCCTCTACAAACATCTTTTTCGTCTTCGGTCGAGCTGTCTCCTTAGCTATCTGATCTGCAAATGCATTTCCCCTCCTCACATCATCGGTGATTGCTTTGTGGGCACTGCACTTCACTATAGCCAGTTTCTTAGGGAGTGTCAGGGCAGACAAAAGCCTATGTATAAGGGGCCCATTCTGAATGTGTGTCCCATGGGATGTGAGAAACCCTCTCTCTGCCCAGAGCCGCCCAAAATTATGGGCGACCCCGAAGACGTACTGACTGTCAGTGTACATATTGACAGCCAGTCCCTCGCTCAACTCGCAAGCTCGAATAAGGGCAACTAACTCAGCTGCCTGGGCGGACTGATAAGGAACTCGTGATGTCTCAACTACCGTATGCAGTGTAGTGAGTGCATATGCTGCGGTGGTAGTGCCATCTGGTAATTTGAAACAAGAGCCATCGACATATTGTTCCCCTTGGGGGTCAGATAAGGGAACATCAGTCAGGTCTACCCGTCCCTTTCGTCTCCTCCTCCGTCCGAAAAAGACAATCATGTATGTCTTTTTCTTCACTCTCGGAAGGAGGGGTAGTAACGTGGCAGGGTTCAGAATGGCACATCTTTTTATCGTAATATGCGGGGCAAAAAGAGTTAACTCATAGGCGGTCAGACGTGCACTGGTAAGGTGCTGCGTCTTGGTTTTGTTCAAAAGAGTGTCCACAGCATGCGGTACCTTGACTGTGAGGTCATTATCAAGTACGAGCCCAGCCAATTGCCTTATAGAGATGGCCACAGCCGCGACCGCTCTTAGACAGCTCGGGAGGGCTCTGGCGACTGGGTCAAGCAAAGCGGAAAAATAAGCACACGGCCGTTGCTTACCTCCAAAGGCCTGTGTTAAAACAGAAAGCGTGCAACCAGCCGTCTCGTGTACGTACAACACGAACGGCTTTGCGTAATCAGGTGTGCCAAGCACAGGAGCAGAGCAAAACGAAATTTTTAATTGCTCAAAAGACTGCTGACATTCATGCGTCCAAGGCAGGGGCTCATGCACATCTTTAGTGGTTAGCGCTAGCAGACACTTTATTAGTAATGAATAATTAGGGATCCAATGTTGACAGTAGGAAGTGATGCCAATGAAGGTGCGCACATCTCTCTGAGTTTTAGGGATGGGCATTTTAACAATGGCGCTATTGCACTCAGGTGTCAATCTCCTACCCTCCTTCGACAGTAGGTGACCTAAGTAGGTTACCTCCTGTCGACAATATTGAAATTTAGAAAGGGACACTTTATGTCCGTGATGGGCCAAATGCAACAACAACTAAACGTACTAACTTTGCATCCCTGTTCAGTGTCAGAAGCAATTAGTAGGTCATCCACATACTGAAGCAATACATTACCTGAGGGAAGCGTGAGGGAGTCCAATTGGGCTTTCAAGGCTTGACTATATATACTAGGGCTTTCAGTATAGCCCTGAGGAGGGCGGCAGAATCTAAAGCTTCTGCCAGCTAGTGTAAAACCAAACAAGTGGCGGCTATCGGGATGAATTGGGATACTGAAGAACGCATTTTTCAAATCAATGACAGAGAAGAATTTGACAGAGGAAGGAATCATTGTGAGAAGGGCAGTAATGTCAGGGACCACCGGGAACTGAGGAACCACTATTCTGTTAACTGCGCGCAAATCATTCACAAAACGATACACATCGGCATTGTCGGGGTAGTATGGGGTTGTCTTCTTGAGAATAGGAAGAATAGGGCTGTTACAAACATTCGGTGCTGTCTCCTCAACCACCCCCGACTTACTTAGAACCTGGATAATGCGCAACAAAGCTCGATCTCCCGCTGGTGATATTTTGTACTGAGGAATACGGGGCTAGATAGCGTTATCTTTAACCTTAATGGAAACTGGGGGAATCTGCAGTAATCCTACGTCCGTGTCACCTGTTGCCTACAAAGTGGGCGGCACAGCTTGAAACTCAGCAGGGAGGGGCGCATCTTTGGACAGGCACTGCTTAGAGCTAATCACATTTGGTCCCATTGTCATGAAAACACCATCCGGAGAACAAAAAATTGTTGCATGCAATTTCTTCAATAAATCTAAGCCCATTAGATTTTCCCCACAATTGGATGTCAATAGAAAGGGCGAATCCACAGTAAAGGGACCGATAGTCAAAGCGAGAGGTTTGGAAGTGGGGCTCACAACCAGCACACCAGAAAAGCCTACCGAAACATTATTTTGGCCAGACAGAGCTGCCCCAGGGACCAGCTAACGAGAAACAGACCTATTCATTGCACCTGTGTCCACTAAGAATTTCTTAACTGAGCCTTGCAAATCTGCGGTGACATAAGGACCGCGCTGATCTACAGGTATCTGAACTGGTCCCTCACCCTGTCCCTGGCTGTCCTAGCTGTGAATCATCCCTGTCACCTCATCCATATCATAATCATCGTGATAATACTGTTTCCCTCGAGGGTCATCAAAAGTAATTTTGATCAGAGCGACCCTTCAATGTCCCATCCTCCCGAGCCCCAGCCTGACCACTTGCTCCACGGCCCTGCCCACGAGAACCTTGTCCTCTGGGCGCGACAGCTTTCTGCAACAACACCGGACACTCGCTGTGCCAGTGCCCCTCCTCTTTGCAATACGCGCACTGATTCAGCCCTACAGGTGCAGCATTCCTGCTAGTACGGGGAAGCTGCCGGGCCGGACCAGCATCACGTCCTCTACCGTTACCCCTTGACGCCTGCTGTAACAACACCTTCGTCTTCAACTCCTTATGCTTCTTTTCCACCTTCTCCTTTTCCTCATTTTCCCTATGTTCATAATACTGTGCCATACTCAATATAACGGAAGGGGAGGATGTCGTCCAAGTGCTCTCCGAAGCCTGCAACTGAGCTGCAATCTCGGGGAGCAAGTTTGTAACAAATCTATTGACGAACAACCGGACACCCCTTTCTACTGACAAATCTTGTCCACTGAAATCCAAGAACACACCCTCGAACCGTGTGAAAAAATCGGACACATTCTCATCTTTCTTCTGACGACATGACGCTAACTTGTCCCAATCTACCCTTCTCGGAGGAATAAGGGAGTGCATATAGGTAATAATTCGACCGGGTAAGGCTAGTATCTCGGCCTTTAGCTTCTCTCCAGGCTTCCTTTCCTTATCCCATGCTTTAATCTGGTCCCATGTACCACCCAATTCCACAGCGTGGTCCTGCGTGTGCACCTGCCTCCAAATGTCGACGGGCACCAGCAGACCAAAGAACATTTCAATATCTGCAAGCGTCATTACTGTCGATGAAGCGGCTTCTGTCAATTCCTTATAGTATGCAGTAGGATTTTTCCTAGGGTCAGGTAACTGAGTCTTAAGGGATAACACCTCACTCCTCTTCCATGGGGTGTAGACCCACTGTTCTTGGAAGCGGGCTTCTACCTTTTGTCTACTGACAGCATCATGCTGATCTCAAAGCTCTGGCACCTCAGGGTGATATATGGGGTGGACTTCCCTCATCAGAAACTGGGACACTGTCTTCGAGCTCTTCTCAAACAGCCTACCGCGGTAAGCGACCAATGTCGCAACATTTCTGAAAACCTCCTCAGGTGCCATACCAGCTACATATACATTATCTTTAATATCATAAATAATCTGGGGCGCTATAGCATTAAAGCACTGTTCCCACAACCCAATCAATGTAGCCGACATGTGCTTGAGGGCATGCTGTTGTAGAAACGGCTTATAATCTCTCATCACACTCCACACATCTTCAGTACTATAGATTGGAGTGGCCTGATTCGCTACCGCCCTTTTTTCTTCCTCCCCCCACATCAGATCGTATTAAAATTCATCCCAACCGCTCCCTAGCTGTCGCCCAGCCCCCGTCCCACAGTCCACATACAGGCGTTCCACTACCTAGTACTGCCGGGGAGTGAGGGAAGAGGGAAGGGGTAGTAACCGAGTGGGTAGGCACCAATGTTGTTAATGGCTGCGTTGTGGGCGTAAGGGCTGGAGAGAGAGAAGACATGAACACGATAGGCATAGCAGAGAGGCCAGCAGTCATAGCAGGCGCGGAGGGCAAAGCCACAGAATCGACAGGAGGCGCAGCTATTGAAGCAACTGAATCAATAACAAAAGAAACAGAAACAGCAGGGGCAGACGACTGAGGCTGTGGCACAGCAGGGTATATTCTCTGTGGGGCATATGGAGGCAGAGGTCGGGTGTCTAACAATTCCTCCATAAATATATCGCCTCCCTCTCGGGCAACATAGGACTTGTCACATTGCAATCGAAACTTTCTATCAGCACACTCTATACCTTTTTCTACTTTCTCTAGATCATACGCTACTGCTTTCTGCGTCATTGTCTGCATTCTCCCCTTTCGGGCCTCCTTTTCTGCTTTCATTCGTCTCTGTTTAGCTTCCTTCTGCCACATTCTAAGGGAATCAAACATCAACTGCCTACTCCTTTTCACAAACAATTTATCTTGCAGGAAATTATGCTTTTGCTCATCAAAAGTGCCCGTCAACGGCCACTGCAACTCGGCGTTGTCCCTCGTATATTTGTGCAACAATGTACTAAACATAATAGGGCCAAGGCCATGTTTGACATACATGTCAAAGTTCGGGGTGCCTTCTGGAGGCGCAGGCTGACTTTCTTCCAATCGAGCATCAGAAGAACAACAACGACAATTCATACAACATAGCCTACTAAAACAAGGCATCTTGAAACGAAAACGTTTTCACTATCTATGCCGAGCAGATATTTGCAACTATCTTTCCAAAGTTGGTCCACAGACCACACCAAATCCGGATCAGAACAATACCATGTTCACAAAGAATTCAAACAAATTCAAGCGCTTGTCCAAAAGTGAGCCTCAGACTGTACCAAACTCAAACAAAAGTGGCGCCATGACCCAAAGCAAACTCACCTGGTGCACACGGGTCAAACGAAGTTATTCTCCACTGTTGACTCTTTGGACCAAACGGTCAGACTAAGGGTTTCGCCGTTCAGGACCCCAGCCGGGATGACCGCTGGCCAGGGCACCGCCCGGTCAGACAGACGGGGCAGCTGCGAGTACCAGACTCTCTCGTGCAGGGATCCCCAGTCCGCCCGTCCGACCCGACGTGGCCCGTCCTCCTCACCCGTCCGCGGGCAAAGATGGGTCACTCATCCGATGGGGTCCCTGTTCAGGCGCCAACTGAAGGAAGTGACCCGATTTGGGCCACCTGGGTCACTCACGACCATCTCTCAGCCTTCCATACAAATGAAGAGTCGGTCAGACAGTAGAGAATACAAACCAAGTTATTTATTAGTATTTGCTCGAGCGGAGTCCAGTCTGACCAGCCTTCTTAGATAGCTGCTGAGGGAATGACCCTCACCAACATAACATCAGATATTATACATTTCCAATACCCAACAGGACCCGCCCAGAATGGAAATTTCCAGTTGGAGAAGGTTAACAGAGGAGGCACAGAAGGATGAGCTACCATCCTGAGACCAGGAACACGCTATCTTAGCTTCAAGGTTACTCAGCCCGTGCCCGTCTCTCAGAGAGTGGGAGCAGGGCTACCTACAAGGAAAGGCATGCAAAACAGAATGAGCTATTCATTAGTGCAGCGAAGCTTAACCTTGAATAATAAAAAGAAACATTTGAGGCTGCTTTCTGCTGAGGCAGACAGTATGAGACAGAAGCTTTATTTCAATCATAGTACAAAATGGCGGCTGAATACAAAATGGTGCCGCAAATGCTAACTTAACTCGCATAATGCTAGAAGGAGTCAGCCAGACACATTTTCAGTCTAACAATATCAAAGCTGGATATAATGATCTGCAAGCAGCAGTCATTACATTCCAACTGCCATAAGGACAAGGTGTAACAATACAAAAAAATGTAAAAAAGCTTTTTTTTCGCATTGAGTCATGTGTCATTCCCATGGTACCATGCTGTTGTGTGCAACTGGAGGTACTAGCTCTTTAAGATTAGCCTGGGGTTCGCTCTGAATGCAATGAGGTGATGCTCTGCTGAATGTCAGTCCGAGTTAGATGCAGCCAGTGGTTGAAGTGGGCAGGATCTGAGGGGCACGACGTGCCCATATTAAAACGTTCCCCTACTTCTTGGGAACAGACAACCATCCCAGGATGGGTAATTCCGACATTTAAGATGCTTCAGCTGAAATGTAAGACAGGGAGTCTACTGTGCTGTGAAATCGAGGGAGGGACAGATAGCTAAACACACCTTTTTGCCAGGGTGCCTGCTTCCCTGAAAGAAATGTAAATGTGCGCATCTGGTCAATATGCAAATATAAAGGGTGTTTGGAAGCCCTTATTAGCTTTAACTAATTCAATCACTTGAAGCTTCCTGATGACAGAGATTTACTCTTTTTGAGAAGCATTGTAAGGTAACTACCAGCTAAATTGTGAAGTGTGCGCATTTAATAGACAGTTTAAAAATAATTAGCACTACTTGCAGTCTGGGTATCACTAAAATCTATATTTTGCATGCACTTTTTTTATCTTAAACTTTTTTGCACCTTTTTTAGCAGCCTATCTTATACCCTGTATAATGCAGTGTAAAATAATGACTTACATGTTCTCAGTGCTTTCTGTCACAGGCTGGGACCGGGAAACAACCTTTACAATGTGGTCATTATACCGCGATACCTTTACAATGCGGTTGTTACAACGACCGTGTTGTTACAACGCAGTACCATTACAACGCAAGTCGTTACAACGACTTGCTCTAGATGGCGCTCTAAACTAAGGAATAGTATAATTTACTATTCCAACACCTTCCCTACTGTTGCACACACTGGAGTTGGAATAATAAATTATACTATTCCTAAGTCCAGCGCGCCATCTAGAGCAAGTCGTTGTAAGGACTTGCGTTGTAATGGTACTGCATTGTAACAATGCAGTCGTTGGAACGACCGCGTTGTAAAAGCACGCGATGTAATGACTCGTGTTGTAAAGAGACATATTCGCTGGGACCACGTAGCACTAAAAATAAACAAGACCCCATTCTCCACTGCCCCAACCAAGATTTAATTCTGTGTCTCTCTGGTGCCGTGCTTTAACTAATAGCGGTTTTCTAATGTACTCTAGTGCAGTTCCAAAATTACTACATTTATTTTTCATTTAAGCTGTGCTTTATTTTATGTGTAGTTTCCTGAAGTTGAAAGACCGAAAAGTTACAGAATATTTCGTTTTTTAGCCATGCCCATACACTCACTCACCCCTCCCCCATTGCTTGCAGCATCACAGCTCCCATACTTTTGTTAATGCACTTTGACCACTGGATGCAGCACAATGTGTGCGTACCGGTCCTAGGGACACAACAGCTGGTACCTGAGGCTCTTCGACCACACCATAGAATGTAAAATCCATCCTGTAGGAAATGTGATCAAGTGTCAGGATCCTAGAGGAGCCTGGCCAGGGTCGCCATAAGTAGAGGATTCCCTCACTTCAAATGTGGTTAGAACATATGGCCTTTTACAAGGTGGAGCACAACCCATGTCCCTACGTTTGAGACTCAAGCGGGAAAGGAAAGGACCTAGTACCTAACAGAATGCCTCTGCACACATGGCACATTAAAGACACTGCAAGGTGATGTAGGGCCTGACATATTCTACACTAAACTACCAAAGGTATGAAGCATAGCCACATCTAATGCCAGGATGTCCATCACCTCACGGTGTGTCTGTTCAAAGAAACCAAGAAGAAGGAGACCCCACTCAACAACCACACACCGCCCAGTCAAAGAACGTAATGACACTGTCATTGGCACAATCTATCCAAAGGTACCTGCACACCACTGCTCACAGAAAATGCCCACCAATCATGCTGGCATGGTTTGGTGTAAAGTCACAAGACAGGGCCATGTATGAACCTGCTGTGGATGGGGAGCATGCTGATGTCTGACTCCCTGGGGTAGGGATAAATGGGCATTGGGCTGGCTGAGAACAAGTGATAGGGTTAGACGAAGGGATGGGGTTTGACACACTGGGTGAGGAGAAAGAAGCAGTGTATGAGATTGAGAGATGACCAGGGGTGGGGGGGGGAGAGAGAAAGAGAGAGAGAGAGAAAGAGAGAGAGAGAGAGAGAGAGAGAAAGAGAGAGAGAGGAGGTATGATGGAGAGCAATATCCTGAGAGGACTGGAGTATGACCGGGAATCTCTGTGGTATGAGGTAGGACTTCTCAAAATATGCAGAAGCTAATTGTGAATATGCTCCAGAACCAGGACCAGCTAAGCAATGTGAGACAGCCAGGGCATAAAGGGTCCCTTTCGGAAAGCAAAAGTCTGACTGTAAGAAATAATGCGAAACCGGGAAACTCATCCTCGGCGAGACAGGCTCGGCAGGATGGAAGAAACTCCGGGATCGGAGTGCAAGATATTCAAAAATGAATGGCACCTCCACGATCACGGAAGGACCCAAATTGCTGTTTTCAGCAAACTACCCCTCTCTGGTTCCCTCAGGTAACTTCCCCGGTTGTGTGCGCATTTAACGAAAAAACTCACGTGAAGAAAACGGTTCTGACGAAATCATTTCATAGAACCATAATTGGAGAACTTTTCTTTAAGAATGCTTTTTATTTAGTTAACAAAGCTGATATTGTGAAAGTCATTCATGAAAAACATTTGTTTCTTCGTGCGAATTTGTCATTTTGTGTCATTCTTCTGTTAATGCATTTTCCATTGCCCCTTTTGTTTCTTTTAACCCACACCCCTCTCTTTAATAACCTGTTGCTGCCCCCCACCCCAGCTTAACCCGCTCCCAATTTTTTGTCCTATTCCTATTCAACACCCAGTCTTGAGCTTAGACCAGCAAATTGGTGTCTTTGCGGGATCCTGACAGGCCCTATGATCTCTGAGTGTCACTCATACCTGCACTGTGGACTTTTGTAGGATTATGATATGAACTTTGGCCTCTAATATCTCCCTTTCCTGTTATATCCAACTCAGAGACTTCACTGTCCAAGCCTGACTTCCTCATTAAACTCTCAGAAACCCAACCTGCACTTACACCATCATTGTTTTATTTGTAAACAAATTAAGTGTAGGGCCAAAGTTTTCCTACGTGACTTCCCTATCGCTTGATTTATATATTATATTTTTTATTTTTAGATTTTTTGTCCCTGTATGTGCTAAATCTCATCGGACTCTATTTGTAGTAGCCATTCATTGACCATCGATTGTCACCTTGAACGCTTCCCATTAAACTTTCTTGCAGTCCACTGTATTGGAGTTAAGTTTAACGCATTCCTTGACGTGCTCTTCAATAGCGTCTCAGCGTTGCATCCGGTAATGCTTTAGTTTGTAACCTTCACTTGGGAAATGATGATATATCTCTAAATGGGTTCGCTATTCTTTTAAGAGGTGTATGCCTGAAAAAACATCTCTCTAAATGGTTTGTATCCCTTAATCTACTTATCTGTTATCTCTGGACTTATTAGTAAATATACAGTACTATACTGGAGAATGAATTTTGGGGCCAGGGGAATATGAATGCGCATTTGGGTCTTGCACCGAATTTACCAGAATAAGCTTCAGCATAGTCTCCATGAGTGGGATAGAGCACATATCCAGGATGCTCCCTGAGTCCCTAGAGGTCTCCAGAGTCCAATTCAAGATCAGCAGTTGAAATGCATAAAAAAAATTATGGGAACTGTGATGCTGTGCCCAATGGGGATGGGCAGTAAGTGAGCATGGGAGTGGGGTCAAAGGCGTGGCTAAAAAAAGAAAATATTCTCTAACTTTTTCATTTTTTTTACCTTCAAGTAACTACATATAAAATAAGGCACGGCTTAAAGGAAACATAAATACAAGTTAATCAGTGGGGAATGCTCTATCGTAAGCTATTAAACCTCTATTAGTTAAATGTACTGCAGAGGTCTGTGTCTTTAACCAGAGAGTCACAGAATTGAATCCTTGTTGGTGCAGTGGAGAACAGTGACTTGTGTTTGTTTAGTGCTATGAGGTCCCAGTCTGTGACAGAAAGCACTGTGAATATGTAAGTCATTATTTTAAACTTGCATTACACTCAGTATAAGATAAGCTGCCAAAAAATGTGCAAGAAGGTTTAAGAAAAAAAGTTCTTCCAAACTATAGATTTTAGTAAGACCAAGACCAAGACCAAGACTGTACATAGTGCAGTTTTTTAATAACTGTCCTTTAAAAGCACACACTTCACAGCTCAGCTGGCAACTCCCTGGCAATATCACTCAAAAAGATTAAATCTGGGTGATCAAGAAGCTTCAAGTGATTCCATCAATTAAAGCCAATACCGGCATCCAAGCACCCTTTACATTTGTTTATTAACCAGTAGCGCACTTTTACACTTCTTTCAGGTAAGAAGGCACCCTGGCAGGAAGGCTTGTTTAGCTGTCTGCCCCTCCTTCGGTTCAACAGCCCAGGGGACTCCAAGCCTTACATTTCAGTCCCCGCACCGTTGTCTTTCCCCAAAAAGTAGGGAAACTGTTTTTCTTAAAATAAAAATCTATAGGCATGTCATGCCCCTCATATCACACGCTCTTCGACCGCTTTTCAATATATAATTAAATCCTCTGACCGATGTTTTCTGAATTGAAGGAGTCAGGAATCATTGTCTTTATTAAGTGCATAAACATTCAGCAGCAGTGGATCTTGTTCATCAGACATATCCCAGGGCGGTAAGTCTATCAGATACTTTCAATACTGCTACCAAAGTAACAGTTAAAGGCTTAATCAAGAAACTTGGAGCTCTTTTATCAAGGACAATATCAATGTTACTTTCCAATTGTGGGGACACGAGGACCGGATGCTGATGGGGGACAGCAAGATTGGAATCCCCAGCAGCAGGACTCACTGAATGTAAGAAGGAGTTCACCCAACCCACTAGCGAGTCTACTGACATCCCTCCCTCACAAGACCTCTGCGACAAACTCAGCACCTTTTTCCACCACAAAATCAAGAGCATCTACGACAACTTCGACGAAGACAACCAACACACTGAACCCTCACCAACCACCCCCGACACCCGGAAACCAGCGATTGACGACTGAACAGCCCTCACCACGGAAGACACACTGAAGACAATGAAGTCAATCCACTCAGGGGCCCCCACGGACCCCTGCCCCCACCACATCTTCAACAGAGCCGCCGACACCATCGCACCCATGCTCCGCCACACCATCAACCGCTCCCTGGCGACCGCCTCGTTCCCCGACGACTGGAAACACGCCGAGGTCAACCCCCTCCTAAAGAAACCCTCAGCGGACCCCACCGACCTCAAAAACTACAGACCCATCTCCCTGCTCCCGTTCCCAGCGAAAGTCATCGAGAAAGCCATCAACAGCCAACTCGCCACATTCATTGAAGAACACAACATCCTCGACTCCTCCCAATCCGGCTTCAGAAAAAACCACAGTACGGAAACCGCCCTCCTCGCCGCAACAGACGACATCCGCACCCTACTGGACAAAGGAGAAACAGTAGCCCTCATCCTCCTCGACCTATCAGCGGCGTTCGACACAGTCTCCCACCGCACCCTAATACGCAGACTCTACGACGCAGGAATCCAGGACAAGGCCCTAGACTGGATCCGCTCCTTCCTCTCCGGCAGGACGCAGCGGGTCAGACTCCCCCTTTCCTCTCGGACCCCACACCTACCACCTGCGGAGTCCCCCAGGGCTCCTCCCTCAGCCCGACGCTCTTCAACGTCTACATGGCTCCACTCGCCCCCATCGTCAGAACCTACGGACTCAACATCGTGTCATATGCAGACGACACCCAGCTCATCCTCTCCCTATCCAACGAGCCCAACACCGCCAGACGCAACTTTCGAGAAGGCATGGAAGCCGTCGCCAAAGGGATGAAAAACAGCTGCCTACAACTAAACACCAACAAAACAGAAGTACTCATCATGGGCCCAAACCCCGATGCCTGGAGCGACACCTGGTGGCCCCCCGCCCTCGGAAACCCGCCAACCCCCACGGACCACGCACGCAACCTGGGAATCATCCTGGACTCCGAGCTCAAAATGGACCGCCAGATCAACTCCGTCTCGTCTTCCTGCTTCCACACCCTCCGCCTCCTTCGTAAGACCTTCAAATGGATCCCCCTCGAACACCGAAAGACCGTCACTCACGCCCTGGTCACCAGCAGACTCGACTACGGCAACGCACTCTACGCCGGAATAAACAAAAACCTCACCCGCAAGCTACAGAACATCCAGAACGCCGCCGCAAGACTGGTCCTCAACCTGCCAAAACACTGCCACATCTCCCAGCACCTGCGCACACTCCACTGGCTCCCTGTCGAGGCGAGAATCACCTTCAAGATGCTCACCCACGCACACAAGGCCCTCCAAGGCACCGGACCAGCATACCTGAACAGCCGACTCAAATTCCACGCACCGCAAAGGACCCTACGATCAGCCCAGCTCTCCTACGCCGTGGTCCCCCGCACCAGAAAGACCAGATCGGGAGGCCGCTCCTTCTCCTTCCTCGCAGCCAAAGCATGGAACGCCCTTCCGCTCCACCTCAGACAGACAACATCGCTCCCCATCTTCGCAAGAAACCTCAAAACCTGGCTCTTCGACAGACCCCCTCCTTGATGGATGGAACCTAAAACGGCGATAATTTTATCGCCGGTCTTGCTAATATGCCCCAATGTTCTATAATCTTGGGACAAGCAATGAAAAGTCTGATAAGTTTTGTTTGTAGAGAAACTCATGCCGCCTTTGGATGTGGGTCTATGGGTTTCTCAGTACTGAAAAAAACAATAATAGTGACAGAACAATGTCTCAGCTGTTATCAAACCACTCCACACTACGGAAAACTGCTCAGGGGGCAGACTTCAAACACACCATACACACATCAATATCTCCACATAGACACTGACCCCCAGATTTGATCGAACTGCATTAGAACCAAGCTGATCATCAGAGGAAAGACAAAAACATGAACACCAGAAGAAGGGGGATACTTACTAAAGGTGGAGACAGTGCACAACCGAGGAACCACTCACCTCACGGAAGCCCCACATGCCGTTTAAGACAGCTCTTACAACAGAAAGTAACTCTTATCATGGCTGCTAGAGGGGGGAGTTAGGAACAAGAATTGCGTTTTTTCCAAGATCCCAACGAATATTGATAGAGAAAACAACTTTCTGCAAGACTCACGACAAAATCCCAACGCCTCAGAATGTGCATCAATCTCACTGTTTACGCTCCATTGTGAGGAAATCATTTCATTCCCCTACTCAAATGTCCTGGACTCGTTGGATTTCCAGTCCGCAGTGTTCAAGTGTTGGGGTATTTCTTTCGGCTCAAATGCAAAGCTGCAAATCTAGAAATGAGCCCTTTAGTGTTTTTAAGTTCTGGCTAAGAGGTCTGTTGAGCTTTGTTTTGATTTTTTGGAGGGAACTTGTGCACAGAGGCATGGCTATTATATTCTACTGGAGGTAAGTGCACCTTTAAGGAAAGCCCAGGGTAACGGAACGGGGGGAGGGGTGGGGGGTGGAGGTCACATTTCTGAAGGTAATGATGCTCTCTGCTGAACCGCAGGCCCAATACCATGTGTGCCTATTTTACTTTTAGAACAAACAGTCAGAGATAGTGTGCTGTAGTTTTAAGGAAGCAGCATCTGCCAAAGCTAAAACATAGACACACAAGCATTGGCAAAGCCAATAGGTTTTGCCTTTCTAATGTGAGTGCCGAGCGATTCACTTTGCCAGTCTTTGTGACAAAAAAAACGTACTGTAGGAAAAACAAACGCATATTTCATTGTATCTCAAAACTGTTAATTGAATTAAATGTTTTCAATCTTTTTAATTGACATGGTTTATGTTTTAAATACTTTTAACTCAGAAAACTCAGTACATAATTTAAAAACAATGAGAAAGTGTCCGAATATAAAGGGAAATGCTTGCCAAGACCTAATTTACTTTCCACAGGATTAAGGCATTCCACCCTCAGTAGTAGTCCAGGGAGCAGATTTATGGGCCTCCAGGAGAACTGTCATGCCGAGTACACCTCCTACCTCAGACTCTAGCTGAATGAGTGCAGCAGATGGCCCTTCCATTAGCGCCATAAAAGCCTTTGTATGCCAAAGCGTGTGCTTTCATGCAATGTACGTAATGCATGAGGTAAAGCAAAAACAACCCTAAAAAGTCTGCTTTTCAGCAGTACCCCAGCAAAAATATCCATGTTGCTGTGTTTTTTTCAGACAAGCTGGGAGAAGAAGGGAGAAACACAGAGCGGGGGCAGATAATGGAGGAGGAAAGGAGAACTCAAGGGAAAGAGCTATAAAACACATACACTGTCATGGATTGCTGAATGAAAAAGAAAAACATAGTTCTCTAAATGTTAGCAGTGGATGTATATAGGTCAGCTAATCAAAGGTTTTTAAAGAGGCTATGCTCAAGGGGAAGAAAAGGAAGGCAAGCCATTGAATAAGATGCAAGCAAATGAGAGTGACAATTAACCCAACCAATGGTAAGCAATGGGTGGGCTGTAAGCCCATGGTAAGTTTACAGAAGGCCTCTCGCAACCAGACAGCTTGTGCTGTCTTCAAGTGGAGAACTAAATATGGGTCCATGATATCATGCCCAAAGTGTCATGTCCAGGTTTCCTTCCCAAACTGAATCTGTGTTTGTAAGTATAACGGATAATTTATAAAATAGAAACACATAGTATTAAATGGTGAGAGCATCAAAAGGTTCTAGAGCTTTTAGCTCTTCTTTTAAGTCCCTCATGGGGTGAAGTTAAGCAAAGGTTTGTTTATCCCAGCCCATTATAGGCTGTTATTGCCTCATTGTCTCTCCTGATCTCCATCTTCAGGTTCGAAACGAGCCCACCAGACACAACCGGAATACTTTTTCCTCAAAGTTGTATATTCTTCCTCTTTTAAACAAATTCCTTTAAGAGGTTGGAAGATGACAAAGGATCTGCTCATCCTGGCCACTTCCTGTTTTGCAGGTTTTCTGATTTTCAGAATAAGTGAAAAGGAAACATTTTACTCTGGTGGCTGAAAGGATTCCATTAACATATGGCTGAGATTTGAAGGTGAAAGTCGAAAGTCCATTGGTCACCGCATCCACAATATCATGTGAGGATCTGGATGGTAAGAGGTGACCATACCTACATTGTTTCTCTGAGTCATCAGCGGTCAAGTGGGTCGGATTCCCTCTACTCATTCTCATGATGCTTCGGCTGTGATTATGACGTGCCAAAGTCCTTAATCTTGAATATTTGGTATTCCCTGTGCTTGTGATGACCACCTTATAACTGATGTAACTGATCTTAAAATGGTCTACGGTGGCAGAGGGTGTGTGGTAATTTATGTTACTTTCTATCACTGTTTCTTTAACTTATTAGAATGTTATCATTAGAACCTTGTTGTGTCATTCTTGGTTCTATGCTAGCCCCGACAGTTGCTGCTTGTTTCCTGTTCCTGCAACTGCTTCTGCCGTGGGCTCCTTTGCATTTAACTTCTACTTTAAATCTACTAATAAAACTAGTTTGGATTTGGACCAGTGTCTTCTGGAGTTTCTGGCGTTCCCCACCACTACATATTGGTACCAGGAGTGGGGTGGATTTTTTTTTCGCCGTCTCCACGCTGTCCTGCGCTACTTCTGGAGCCCACGGGACTGCCTTTACTGCATACCTGGCACCCCGATGGCCTCTTGGGACATTACTGTGAGGTGGGTCAATATTTGCCAGTTTCTCCTGAGTTTTAGCTTTCACGCAAGCTTTCTTTCCGTTGGGCCACGCGCGCACATTTTAAAAGATTCATCGCTTGCTTGGCTCGCTCCTACCTCGTCGTTCCAGATTCCTGCAGCTCCGGAGTTCCGTCTTCCACTCCATTTTCCTGCTGCCTCTTCTGACGACACCGCTTCACGAAGAGGCTGCCGCTGTGCATCCTGGGAGGCGTCTTGACGTCACACGCACTGCGGCGGCCATTTTGGGTGAGTCAAGAAGTGGATTTCTACGCTCAGTTTACTGCAATTACCTGCCTCTGCTATGTGCGACACCACGATCGGTGATTCGCACACCCCAGTCAGTTTAGCGGCAATTACCAGCTGTCAGCTTTCCGCACGGATCTTTTGCGGTGCGACACACGGTGATTCGCACACCTTTCTGTGCCTGCTTTATGCACTAGTGAGTCAGTGTTACGTATTTTATACTTTAACATTTTATCCTCCGTGACTCACACGTTATTTTAATTCCTCGTTCGAAGTATATATACATTTGTGTGGCACGATCTTGGTAATTCACACTTCCTTTTATTGCCGTGTATTGCCGTTCCAGTGCAATTGTTCATTTTGTTGACTAATTGCTTATTCATAATGGCGTCCAGTCAAGGTGTTATTCAGCCGGCGCCTTTCTTGTTGAAACCAGGTAAGCCTGATTTAAAGTGGACAGAATGGCTAAGAGATTTCGAGCATTACCTCACTGCCATTGACGCTGATGGTTACTCTCCCTCGAGGAAATTAGCTCTGCTAATAAATTACCTGGGCACAGCTGGTCGCAGAGTTTTTGACAACCTACCATGCCATCCTGCTCCTACATCTGAAGATACTGTATGGAACGTTTTCATCGAGGCTAAATTGCGCATGGCCAAACATTATTCTGACTCCACAAGTGTCCTGTTAGAGAGGTTTAATTTTGCTATGTGTAAGCAATCCTCTGAGGAGTCAGTTGAAGATTACGTAGCAACTTTAAGAGTTTTGGCTGAGAAGTGTGAGTTTGGCCCCAACGTACACACTTACATAAGGGACCAATTTGTCTTCTATTGTCACTCCAAGAAGATCCAAGAGCGTCTCCTCACTTCACGTAATCCCACCTTAGCTGAAACGATTGACATTGCCAAGAGCATTGAAAGATCAATCGTTACATCTAAGGTTTTGTGTGGTCACTTTAACCAAACTATGCTTGTTCCTACCCAGTCCACCACACAACCTGCAGTTTCTTCCAATTTGAGTCTAGTTTCTGATGACAATACTGTGTGTGCTGTCAATGCGAAACAAACCTTTAACAAAAAGCCTTATAAGAGTCAACCTTTTAGAGCCCAATTGGTTTGTTTTCGCTGTGGTTCCAGAAACCACATAGGAAACAATCCCAATTGTCCAGCTTTAGGAAAAAAAATTACCAAATGTCAGAAATTTGGACACTTTCAAGGGGTATGTAGGAGTGGTATGAATACTACGTCACCCAATAGGGTTAAAGTTTCTAGCATTTCTTTGGACACACCTCATTCCACCACTGGGGTTACACCTTTCAAGGCTCTCAGGGGCAGAGAAGCTAGATCCAAACTCATGCCACAATGGTTCTGTGATTTGGCTGTAGGTTCTGCTTTATGTCACAAGAGAAACACCTTAGCAGATCCCCAAATGATTAAAACTAGAGTTGCTGTAAAGCAGTCACTGCAAAAAAAATCCTATGATGGTTTTTCCACATCACACGGCCCTATTCTCAAAACCAATGACTGGGTTCTCATCAAAAAACCCTACAAAGTTTGCAAGGGACAATCTAAGTTCACACTACCTGTTCGGGTTGTCAGGGTCACCAAACCTTCCGTCCTTTTAGAAAACAGCGGCTGGTGGAACAAGAACAATGTTGTAAAACTTACTGACACCCAAGTTGGTATACTTAACAAAGTTTATGCTAACAGGTCTAATGAAGACGATTCAGATTTCACCTTTGGGCCTGGTTTTGATATCATAAATTTTCCTAATGCATCTAATGTTAACTCTAATCTAACTACATTTTCTTCCCCAAGCTGCTCTAATGTTGTTTCACCTACTCATTCCTCTACTTCACTCGATGTTGTACCTGCATGTGATCAGCGAGTTTGTAGAATGCCTGTCAAATTTCATGACTATGTATTGTATTAATTTTTTGCATTCTATGGGGGGAGGGTATGTAGTAATTTATGTTACTTTCTATCACTGTTTCTTTAACTTATTAGAATGTTATCATTAGAAACTTGTTGTGTCATTCTTGGTTCTATGCTAGCCCCGACAGTTGCTGCTTGTTTCCTGTTCCTGCAACTGCTTCTGCCGTGGGCTCCTTTGCATTTAACTTCTACTTTAAATCTACTAATAAAACTAGTTTGGATTTGGACCAGCGTCTTCTGGAGTTTCTGGTGTTCCCCACCACTACAGGGTGCTAGTGACATTCGCCTTAGGCCATGCCTGGCAGGGTGTTTGGCCACAGGTGCTGCGGCCAAACCCCCTCACTCAGCCAACCCCACCATGCGGGGTGGGGATTGGCCACAGGGCCTGTGGCCAACCCCCTCCAAAGGCAGTCAACACGGGAGGGGGGGTCACATAAAAAATACTGCTCCCTGTGTGTGGGAGCAATTTTTTCATTTGTTTCCCTGCCCGCTTCACAGCAGGCAGGGAAACAGATGAAAAGTCTGCTCCCAGCAGGCTGGAGCATTTTTCCTGCTCCCTGCCACTGGGTATAGACTTATTGTTTCCTCTCACTTGGTGGGAGCTTTAAATTTCTCCCCCCAAGCGAGAGCAAACAGAGGTTTCCCTGCCTGCACAATGTAGGCAGAGAAACCACTATATCGCAGGCGTGGGCACCCCAGGACATAGCAGGAGCCAGGCCCTGGGGGTTGGGGTTCCCAGGGCCAATAATGGCTCCGAGAGAGGGGCCGCATGCCCCCCTCCCTTTTGATGGCATGGCTGGGCCCTGGGGGTTATCGGCCCGCAAGGGGGACCGTGCGACCCCCCCTCCTTCTTCTATTCAGCTGGCCCTGGGGGATGGGGTCCCGGGGCAAAAATCGGCCTGGGGAGGAGCCACACGTGCCCCCTCCTCCATTTTAATTTTGTAATCCATCTCCAGGACCTGGCCCACCTAAGGGGCATATGCCAAAGAAGCACAGGAGTCCACGCTTGTTTTTTAAAAATGTTATTTTACTGTGAATTTGTGGATCCTCCACGAATTTGGGGTAAAAAAATTGGAAAAACTTTTTGGGCCCCCACTGGTGTCCTTGTAAGACCCCACCACTAGGCCTACCCTGCCCCCTTTTTTTTTTGCCTTTTTTCTTGTCCCAAGATGGCTGCCAACACTTCCTGGTTGAAGTGTTGGCAGCCAATCAGATCTCGGCATGAGATCTATCGAATCTACAAAAAAACATTTCTTTAATATCTCCAAAACTACTGAACAGATTCACACCAAATTACACAAAGGGGTCTTTCTGGACCAAGAGTTAGCTTTCTGCCAAATTTGGTGTACAGCGGTTCAGGCTGTAGCCAAGCTCAAAATCCCATTGGAAAATTGCATGGGAAAAATGTGTTTTGGGACCACCACCTCCCCAGGGCCATAATTAAGTTGTATTGGGGGGGCCACAGGGACACCCTCAGGCCATGGGGACCACCACCTCCACAGGGGCCAAGATCTTTTTTAAAAATTGGGAGGAGGCTGTAGGGCCCCCCTCCTGGGCCATTCTCTGCCCCGGGGACCGCCACCTCCCCAGGACAGGTCTTTCAAATAAGAAAGGAGGGGGCTGTGGCCCCCCCCCCTCTTTGAGCCATAGATGGCCCTGGGAAGCACCACCCCACAGGTTTGGCTCCTGCTTTGTCCCAGGTGCCCACCCCGGGGACATAGGTGTTTGCTGTGACTTGGCAGGAGCTTTACTGCTCTCACCAAGTCACAGCAAACGCTCCGCTTCCAGCAAGTGAGAGCATTTAAAATATTCTCGGTTGCTGGAAGCAGAGCAGGCATTGCTTTCACACACAGGGAGCTGCCTTACCAGTAGCTCCCTGTGTGTGAAAGCAATGGCAGCTCCCGCACGAACCGGGGATCCGGCAGGGACCATGGAGGCCTTCAGGCTTCCCCCGCAGTCTCCAACAAAAATCACTGGGTGCCCTGGGTGGACAAGGGCACCCAGAATGGAGGCTGTGTCCTGGGGAATGTGGTCCCCAAGGCCAAATTTGTCCCAGGGAGGGGGGCCACACAGCCCCCTCACCTTCTCTAAATGGCTGGGCCTCGGGGAATAGGGTCCCCAGGGCTGAAATCGACCCGAGAAGGCAGGTCGCGCAGCCCCCCTCCCCTAGTAGTAATGAAAAATATTTTAAATGTGGGGGCCCCGGTGGATGGCGTCCCAAGGGCCGAAATCAACCCAGCGAGGGGGCTGCATGGCCCCCTGCCCTATTACAGGTAGGACGGGACCCGGGTGATAGGATCCCCGGGGCTGAAATCAGCCTGGGAAGAGGGGACTCACAGATGAGGTCCCCTTGTATGCTGAAGGTCCTTGGGGGCCAACAAACCCTCCTGTTACCTCCAGTAAGTCCCAAACAGCGGGATTGCTGAAAGGATGTCAGAGGCCACACCCCTTCTCTCCACCACTCTGGAAACACCCCTCTTGGTGCACTACTGGTTGGGGGATGATGTCCCCGTGGCTGCTTAGAGTCCTTGGGAGCGAACAAGCCCTCCTGTTAACTCCAGTAAGTTCCACACAGTGGGATTGCTGTGAGCTGGTCTCGGCCCCGGGGACCGCCACCTCCATGGAACAGGTCTTACAAATAAGAAAGGAGGGGGGACGTGCGGCCTCCCTCCTGGAGCCATAGATGGCCCTGGGAACCGCCACTCCACAGGGCTGGCTCCTGCTATGTCCCGGGGCGCCCACTCTCAGGACATAGCTGTTTGCAAGGGTGGCTCCTCCACTAGGGTGGAGGAGGGTCGCCCCGCTGCTTTCTCGCAGAGCGAGAAAGCCAAAACATAAAATGGTAATAACTTTTAGTTATTACCATTTTATATTTGCTTTGCGCATTGCGGGCGGGTCGGTGGGCTGCTCTGCTCTTTGAGCAGTGCAGGGGAGGAGTGGTTTGCCCAATCCTGAGTACGCAAAGACTGTTTGGCTGGCCCATTCGGGCTGCCCAAACCAGTCATGAGCACTCTGACCTTCTCCATGCAGGCTGTATTGCAGCCTGCATGGAGAACATGCCCACCACACTAGCCCCTGGCTGGGCGCCTTCCCAACCAATGATTGGCTTAGGGAAGGGAGCCTAGCTGCCTGCTTCCTTTTCCTCTCGGAGGCAGGAGAGGAGGAGCAGAGAAGACGCAGGACCTGGCAAAAAGGTAAGTTTAATTACATTTTTTTATTTCCCTGCGACACCCCCGCAATCCCCCCATGAATCCCCCCCTGGAACCCCTCGCGCCCGCCCCCCCCCCAACCCGCGAGCAATGAAGGCCGCTACTGGCTGTTTGGTTGGCTTGGATGGTATTTTACCAATCCAAAGCTGTAATACTGTGCCTGGAGTGGTAAAATTCCACAGCTCGGCATGGATAGCACTGTACTAAACCTATGCTTAAATACTTTGCTGTAGAAATGGCAAAAGACTTTGTCCCTTTCTATCTTGGCGTGGATGGCACTGTGCTAATCCTATGCTTAAAGACTTTGATAGAAAAGCAGACATTTGAGGTGAGCAAATTTAGAGTGTCGCTGGTGTTGAGAATGCTCTATACAGGAGCTGCTTTCCACCTAAACTTGAGAACTACCCAGAGTTCTCTGCTTCTTTCTTTTTTGCATAATTTATGCATCACTCTATGCCTGAAAGGGTTTTGTTTTGAGGTATATATATATATATATATATATATATATATATATATATATATATATATATATATATATATATGAAACCAGGATCCCAAAGAACGACCGCGGTGGGCCAAACAAGGGCACAGACTCAAGTTGAAGATGCAATAAAGAGAATTTATTGTCTTAGCATGTCAGGATGACGCGTTTCGACCACAAGCCTGTGATCTTGATCACATAGTGCGCTTAAGTGAGAGGCATACAATTTATAGTGACATGAGTCACTTTACTATGTCAATAGTGACAAGGCAGAAAATGTTACACTTTTGCAGCATGTAGTAAAACATCTTGTCATACAGTGATGACTAGGCGCAGCAATGACAAGCAGTTTTGGTAGCAGGCATAGAGAAAAGACTACCCCTCTATATGTAGGTGTAGATGGCCATATGTTCTGTAACATCAGTTGTGTGTGGCAGACTAGAAGGTAAGCTCGTGTAATGCCGGTGCTGGCTGCATTGTAAAAGATAAAAAAATGCTAAATAAATGCAAGAATTGGGTTTGAAGTCTCCCAAATTATGTCTGATGGAAAACAAAATTAAACGGTATTCCTCATTAATCGTGGGTGTGTGAATACATCCTAGAAACCATGAATGCCATGTGGCACAATTAAATGTCGGAGGAATCCAGTGTACCATCGTAACTAGGAGGGGAACAATGTATAAAACCCATTCATGTTAGTAAAAGCGTGTGGAAGCCAATGCCAAAGTCTCTGTATCTGTCAGCGCGCAACTAATGCGGTTGTATATTGTAAGCTTAGTGCTGGTGCGGACGAAGGGCCTAGATATTGCTGGAGTTTAATCATAACATGTTGAGGGCTGAGCCTGATGTATGGAAATCGAGTCAACTGCCAAAAAATATGTCAAATAAGTGAAAAAATGCTATACAGTGCAGTCACTTATGGGTAAAGTTAAAAATGAGTGCATAATAGTGGGAAAACTTAAGGGCCGATTCCGATTCGGGCCGGAAATCTCTCCGACCGAGCCGGACCCGGAGAGATTTCCGACCGAATCGGACCCGTGCAGTCCGACCGAACGAGTACGATGCGCACGTATGCCATCGGACTCGAGTCGGTCGGACTCCCATTGAAGTCAATGGGAGCCTGTCGTACAACGCGTATGCGGGCTCCCATTGACTCAATGGGTGCGATGCGGACAAGTGTGCCCCCTACAGCGTGTACGCGGCGAAGCGATTCGCGCCGTACACGCACAGGTAGGGGGACCCATGGGTCCCCCTGTGTGCGACTCGCGCGGCCACGCGTACAGGGGGTCCGACACGGACCCCCAAAGTACGGCTCCGACAGCTCTTTCGAGCCGGAGTGCGCGGCTCGGTCGGACTCGCTCGCGGCGCGCATCGTACTTACCCGGCCTGGGAACGTCTCCATTGCGCGGTGCGAGTCGTGTCCGTGCGAGTCGGTCGGTGCGGTTCGACCCGGGATCGAGTCGGTCGGAGCGGTCGGGATGCCCGGACGAGTCGGTCGGCGAATACGCATCGTACTCGCTCGCCCGGACGCGCGTACGAATCGGTCGGGAAATAGGGCTCCGAATCGGATCCGGTTAAGCCGAATCCGATTCGGAGCCCTACCGGCCGAGATCGGAATCGGCCCCTTAGTGTTGGTGCCGTGAGATGTGGTGAAGACAAAAATCCAAACAGTCGCTAAAGGAATAGGCGTGATTGGAGCAGAATAGTTAAAAACTGTGTTTGTAGTGGATTAAAAACTGGACATCTAACTTAAAGTCAGCCAACTTCGAAAAAATGTCATATTGGCGAAATTCTCAGAGCGCACGACTGGAGTGAATATTGTAGAAGGACACTATAAGAAGTTATAAAAAGTTATAAAGGTCTTCACTGATGTTTAATCCTGCCGGGGCCTTAGTGTTGAGTTCTATTATGTATTTCGACTCCAGTTGTCTCAACAATTTCTCTCTGTTGCCACCCCGTCTGAGTGGGGTAGACTTTTCTCTATGCCTGCTACCAAAACTGCTTGTCATTGCTGCGCCTAGTCATCACTGTATGACAAGATGTTTTACTACATGCTGCAAAAGTGTAACATTTTCTGCCTTGTCACTATGAACATAGTAAAGTCACTCATGTCACTATAAATTGTATGCCTCTCACCTAAGCGCACTATGTGATCAAGACCACAGGCTTGTGGTCAAAACGCGTCATCCTGACATGCTAAGACAATAAATTCTCTTTATTGCATCTTCAACTGGAGTCTGTGCCCTTGTTTGGCCCACCGCGGTCGTTCTTTGGGATCCTGGTTTCATGTTCAAGCGGAGCACGACTGACTCTGCACCACAGACCCTCTCTTTGCCACGAAGGGCTCGTGTGATTTCTTTCAGTCGTACGATATATATATATATATATAGCAGCTAACTTTAGAAAAAGGGAGGTGAGCCCCACTCCATGAGTCTTTTTTGGCCCCGGGGGACCCCCATCTCCGGGGGGCAGGCTCACATGTTGTGTCCCGGGGAGCACACCCCCAGGACACAGAGGTTTCTTGCCCGCACTGGCGTGGGCAGAGAAACTAGTGTTTGCTCTGACTTGAACACTGTCTCTGCTCCCAGCAGGCGGGAGCTTTGAAAATTCTTCCAGTCAGATGGGAGCAGACTTGTATTCTGTTTCCCTACCCTCACTGGTGTGGGCAGAGAAACAGAACACATATTGCTCCCGTCCAGAGGGAGCAGCTATTTATGTTGCTCTGGGTGAGAACAATGTCTTGTTCTGAGAAACGGATCAAAAGTCTGCTTCCAGCTGCCGGGAGCATTTTTAAAGCTCCTGCTCACTGGGAGCAGACTCTGGGCCTGATTCACAAAGGGCCCATGGTGGAGGCCCGCAGTTGAGTGCAGAGACTCCCCTATGACTGTGCGGCCTTCGCACTCATGCAGAAGCCCTTTATGAATCAGACCTTCAGTGTTTGCTCTCGTTTGGAGAGAGTTTGTAAAATGCTCCCACCAGGCAGGCGCAAGTACAGGTTTCCCTGCCCACTCCGGTGTGAGGTGGGAAACCGCTGTGTCCCAAGGATTGGCTCCCCAGGACACAACATGTGAGGCAGCCCGGGAGATGGGGTCCCCAGATTCAAAAAAGGCTCAGGGAGGGGGTTGCGAGGCCCCCTCCCTTTTCTTTTTCAGGTCCTTTTCAAGGCTTGAGGATGGGGACCTCTCCTTTTTTGGTAAAGTTCAGCCCTTGGGGTGGGCTCCCTGGGGCCTACAAGGGCTCAAGGAGGGGAGCCGCGCAGCCCTCTCTCATTATTTGGTGAATGTTGGTTCCGGGGGTGAGCTTCCTGAGGCCTATAATGGCCCTGTGGCCCCCTCCCCTTTCTTTGTTAATTTGGGCTCGGGGGTGGGCTCCCCTGCGCTTCTCCAGCTGCCTATAATGGCTCCCCATTAAAAAATAAAACAAAACAAAAGGTGGGGGTTCAATCCTGCAGCAGTCCCTTGGGATCATGGGAAAAACTGCTGATTTGTTTTTGATTTTGGCACTCTGGGTCCCCCCCCCAGAGGCCTAGGAGGGGAGAATATGTTCAGGACAGGGGACTAAGGACAGGGGACTAAGGACAGGGGACTAAGTCCCCAAGTCCTATAATGAATGATTGCAACATCTTTCTCATGTTGCTGGCAGCCAATCAGAGCCCTCGCTCCCGTTGGAATCTGACTCCCACAGGAGCGAGATGGCCCAAGGGAAATAAAGCTCCCTGGGCCAATCAGAATGCTCTATTTTTTAATTGGTGTTCCCACAAGAGTCTCTTGAGACTCTTGCAGACCCAACCATCCAGATATCTATATATTTTAACCTTAATTTCTCAAAAACTGCTGAACGGATTCACATCAATCACTAAAAGCACAATCAGCGTACCAAGATCTAGCTTCCTGCCAAATTTGGTGTAATTCCGTTCAGCAGTTTTTGTTGTAGCCATGTCTATAGAAGTGCATGGAAAATGCATGGGGATTTTGTGTTTTGTGACCCCCCTTTTTTCTCGGCACACGCTTGACGGATCTCCCAAAAACTTTGCATGCACAAATTAGTCAAAATGTAGCACTTTTCTGGAAAGTTTTGTGGAGATTTGTCAAATGGTGTAAAAACTATTAGCAACATATAAAATGCTTTAGTAACAGCTAACCTAACTATAACTAACCAGTGGCATCTGCCACTGGGTAATATATCTTCAAAGTACGTAGATGTGGAGGTAGGAATAGTAAATCTATACTCCCTTAAATACACTTACCTTTCAATATTTTGTCTTTTGATATTCTGTCCTTGATATTTCTGTACCAGGATATTGGGTTGGGGGGGTGTCAATATTCAGTAGCAAAATCAATATATAGAGCAAATATGATGAAGGAGTAGTTTCAGTTTTCTGTGAATCATAAACAAGCTTTGTCATAAACTGAATCAATTTTTGTCATGCATTGGCTCATTTAGTCGCTAATTAGCAGGCAATCTGTAAAAAAGTCACCCCTTTTACTTTATGGGTGAAAAGTCAATGGGACACAATTGGCCCTCTGCATCTCTCATGCGCCATTCAGTGTTAACCCTTGTTTTTTGCAAACCTCTCCGGAGCTCACTTAGAACAATAAGTTATCACAATGCACATGGTGGTTCACACACCAGGATGCCTTGCTCACTGTAGGGTCTCTGATCAATGCAGTGGTCTCATCTCCATCCAATAAGACACAAGCACAATAGTGTTCTTGCTCCATATTTATATATAGGGTGGCTTACTGTCTTTGCATGTGTGTGTTTCTGCATTTGTGTGGTGTGTCATGTAGCTTGCACTCAACTGGTGCAAGATGCCAAATGCCCTGCTTTCTGCTGCTCACAGTTGGGTTCCTTACGGGGCACCACTTTCCAGGGTGTCTACCACTCTGTATTTCAGATCTACATGAGCTGTGAAAGATGCTCTTGTCTTTGGCTTAAGAGGGAGGTGCTGCAGCCCTGGAGGGTTCCTACCCAACCAAGCTTCAGACACAAGGTCACCCATAGAGATGCTAATAGGCAATCAGGACACCTGCAGTTACTTTGAATGTGAATGCGTGAACGAAAACCATTCTGGGGATGGTAGAGATATTTTTCATATTTTCATATTATGAGTTTTACATTCATATCGACCTTAACATGTAACACACAAATTTGCTGACTGTGTATTGTTCATATTTAGATTGACTATAGCTATATCTGTCTGTTTTTTAAAACGGCTAATGTTTGGTTATCATCTTGCTTCACGTAATGTGTCTTTCTTTATTCCAGGAGAAGCTGAGTCTGTGTTTACAACGTGAATGTGGCCTTGTTCATGTTTTCATGTGAAATGTTTTCTTACACTATAACTACAGAATGCCCTAATTAATTGCTAGCGTGCACCTGCAGTGTACAGCTTGGCGCGATGTATCACGTTATTTTGCAGATAACTGTAAGACAGAAGGATGCTTAGAGTTGCCTCATTGTGTAGTAGCTTGAGAAAATAATGAGCTTAGTTATCTACATGTGCCTTAACTCTGATTGGTCTGTTATATGGGAACCATGTGTAAGTGTATCAATGTTTGAATTTTGCAATTTAAACTAATGTTGAGTAGGCAAGAGTTCCGATGTTTTCAAATGATTTTGAAAAACCTTTCAGATGCCTTTTAGAAGCCCTTACAAGCAGAATCTTTCCCCGATGTAGCAGAGTAGGAAGCTCTCTTTATGAGAGAACTGATGTTACTTAGTTTGCCTTTTTGACACAGCTTTATCCTAGTACTTCTGTGCTTTTACAACTTTTGAAATGCTTTGAAATAAAATGGCTAATGCATTCATGTATTGATTATTGATTTATAACAAAGCTGATGATTTGAACTTGTAAGCTTGCTAATCCTTCAATAAACTTTTATGGTTTGAAACTTAACTTTTCCCTATCATCTTTGTAAAGCCTAATTGCTTCACGTTATTAAACTGTATTGATTTTTTGATGTTTAACTCCAGTTGGAAATGAAGATTCATCAGAGAGCGCTTTGTGGGCCATGAACTTTCCCCAGAATTTGGAAGAAGCAAATTTCACCACATGGGGCCTTTCCCGGGAAAATACCTTTGGTGTTTATTTCTTCCATTAAGCCTCTTTGTAAGTTCTCACATATTGTCAATTATGGGAACAGAGGAAAGAGGAGACAACAATTTGACCAAACCGATGTGGTGAAGTTGGGGACCTAAGATTGTAACGCAGAATTCATTGCTGAAAAACTTTAGCACTGATCCAGTGATTTGGGACTAATAATTTTCCACAAACTAGGCCCAATTTCATCACCCACAAGCCCCTTCACGCTGAGATTAGTGAATTTCCAAACCAATTACCAAATTACCATAATCCAATTTGTGTCTTCATTTCTATTATACCAATTGTGGCGATGCGATCTTTATATAGTTGACAGGGTTTGGCAAACCAATCCTTGTTTCTAAAATAATCATAAACTAGAAAAACACCCTAATAAAGACAGACACATTTGTATATTTATAATGTTTATCTAAATAATGTGAAATAAATGCTCATTAATATCAAAATACAGTACAAATCATAGATCATCACAGAGCAACAATATCAGAGAAATAGTGAATAAAACACATCTCAAATTATCGAATGCATAAAGGAGTGGAAAGGCGAAGAGACAAAAAGTTCAGAGACAAAATACATTTGCAAATGATTATGCAAATTCAGTTTTCTGTCTACACTAACCCAATTGAATAGGATCTACTCCCTGGCCATGAGAGCAGTAAGGCCCCTCAAGAAGAGTTGAAGAGGCAAAGAGTCAGGAATCAGCAGACAGGAACAGCCAGCTCAAGAATAGGAGACAGCAAAGCAGGCCTCTCCTCACGCAGGTAAGAAAGCAAGCCACCAACTAACCTAACCCATCCCACCAGGAACCTCAATTATACCCTAAAACCCAAATGTCCAACCCACACTTGTGTCAGAACAGAGGATTTCTCTACACATGATTGGTTAAGGAAGGGGGTGTACTGTCACACCACTCTCGTCATGTCCATCTCACTCAATGTCTTTTTTGTTTATTTATTCTGCATATCTACTTCCACCCCAGGAAATACAAATTCGAGCCTCTGTCATAGCATTCGTTTCCTCCATCCTAGTCATGTAGCAAATTTTGTGTCACATTTATCCGTTCGTGCCGCACGAAGAGGAAATGTTCTTTCACTCAAGGAAAATTTTGTTTCTATCAGCTGTCTCTTGGCAGGCACACAGGACTGGCGAAGGACACTTGTCTTCCACTGCCATAGTCTTGCTCAGTGTTATTTTGCAGAATTTATTCTATTCTCATTAACCTCGTGTTTTCCCGCAGAACAAAAAATCATGCTTCTATGAAAAACACAGGCATTATTAATCACTTATAATGCTTTTCATTACGCATCCACCCCATGTTGCATCTATCCATGCGGAACCCATGTTAATATTATTTTTCTAGCAAACGGTATTAATGTGCACAAAAGCAGCATTAGTCTTTTATTTTTCGTTTGTCAAGAAGCATTTGCAGCCTACTTCAGTGCTTTAGTACGCGCTTGCGCAGTAGCATTTTCCCTCACGTTAGGCTCTTTTCCACATTAGTTTTTCACCGCACACGGTTAGTAAATGTTACAGAGGGTTCAATTCAAGCAGGTTTTATTTCGCGTAAACCCTGCTTCATCAATCCCCCCTTTGATGGCGCTTTGAGCCAGCACCAAAATACCCACCAATACAAATTATAACTTTTAGAAAGCAGTTGTTCTCTCTCGCTTTATCATTATCCCATCTAAATCCTTCATTATTTCATAATAATTCCCTTTCTTGTCCTTTAATTCTATCTCTTCTTTCTTTCTCTTTCTCGCTCTTCGTTTTACATCTGATGTCTCCTTTCTGCATTTACAACATTTATAAATCAGAAAAATCATTAATACTGCTGTAGCTACTGCAATGATAGTCGTTAATATTCTTCCTAATACACTATTCCCAAAGGTAGCAAACCAATTACTCATTGAGGAAAAACTCTTACTAAGTTTCTCCCAAGCACAGTCAACCTTTAGTTTAGTCAAATCTTCTCGAAGATTCGTAATGTTCTTAATATACCCCTCTAAACTCTTACTCTTGTCAGGTATATAAGTACAACATTGTTGAATATTTAACATATTACAGCCTCCACCCTCTTTGGCCAATAATACATCAAGGGCAAGTCGATTTTGTAAAACCATTGATCTAATCGCAACCATTTCAGTATCAATCATCAAGAAGCCACCAGCAGTATCTATTGATAAACGATCAACCACTGTGGACAATTTTCTAATTTTGTTTGAGTTTAATATGACTCCAACTGAAGGTATCAATGCTCCAAAAATATCTCCCACTATTTCTGAAAAACTCGCTCCTCTCTTATTACGTGTTAGTCCATTCTTAACTTCATTGATTCTGTCATTTTTATCCAAGTGGTACACCTTTGGAAATACCATGCCAATATATAGCAACATCCATACCAATGTGCAGGCAACCTACAGTAGGCATTCTTACCACACACATAATAGATTCCTGGAAAGACAGGATCAGTTCCTCCTTTTATTCCCCATCCTCCGGTAATTAGGAAAGTATGATCACACTCACTAGAACCAAAGAAATAATTGTTATAATCAGTTTTTAGTCTAAGCAAGCAAATCTTCCCTCTATGGTGCCAGTCCAGGGTCATGGCAGCGTATGTCTCACCCTTTTTATAATCTCCTTCTCTGAAAGCCCATGGAGGTACATGAGACTTTTGCTCAGCAGCCTTTCTCTTAAAATCGTGACTTCTATCCTCTACCATGTTAATGAATTCTATTTCTTCAAACCGCAGTCTACATGTTAAGTTATGTCTATGAGCGTATACTATATCAATTGTTTTTGTTGGATGGAAAAATTCCCCATATATTCTGCATTTTCAGCACTACTTACTCTATTCATGTTCTTTCTAATAGGAGTTTCTGAAAACACTAAATCCATGTTAGAATAGTAATATTGTAAGCTACCTCTCTCGTAAAATAGACTCGTGCGTACACTACAAGACACACCATATGTTAAAGGTAGGTGATGATAAGTCACCCCCTCTGAGACAGACAATGGTAATTGCATGCACACATAACAATCTCTCTCATCTATCGTGTCAACATATTCATACAACAACTTAGTAAAGACATTTAACGAAAAGTCATTCATTGATTTATCTTGATGGTAGATGCTGTCACCTTCCATCTTTTCTATATTAGTATGTGAGATTTCTTTAAGACTTTTAGAATCTACTTTCTCACTTGTCACACCATTAGTATTATTTTTATGGTTAGTTACCATTAAGACAGGCACAATAACAATTAGTGTAAACCACATCAACATTAGTAATAAAATACTAAATAGGCAAGCATTAATACATCTACGTTTGAACCTACAATTTTGATATCCAGTCTCTGTTATTTTTGCCATTTTAAGGAAAAAATTTGTATCAATTAAAAAAAAATATATATATATAAAAACTGGAAAAACTATAAAAACTATCTAAGTAGTGTATCCAAACACTTCAAGCCTTCTTCTTTCTTCACCCCTCTTTTTTTTATATATATATCTTCTTCACAGCCTTTAGTTCAATTTCTTCTTTAATTCTCTTTTCTTTTTCTCTGAGTGAATTCTTTAATTTTCTGCACCCTTTAGTTTACACAGTTCTTTTAGGGTGGTTCAAAACCATTTCCTTCACTCTGTTTTGTACCAGTGTCTTCTTTGCTCTGATCTGTATGCTCAATTTCTTCCAATACCACATATGTCCATTCTGGAGCTGTGTATTTCCTGTTTGGAATTCTTACTCTCTTAGTTTTCCAAACTAATTCTTCTTGTGACTCACTTTGTTCCGTTTTATTTGGTACTTCAACTATCGTATCTGGTATTTTCTTTTTCAGAGTGTATTTCAGTCTTTTCACTCCTTTTGGCCACATGTCACCTTTTCTTGCTCTCTTAACTTGCACAGTTCCCTCTGCTTCAGTGTCAAGTTCGCAAGTTCTTTTATTCAGTTCTTTTCTCTGTTGCACTTGCTCTTGATCCTCATTTAACACTCCTCCATCATCACTTTCAACAGCAGTTGCACGAGACGCAGTAGCTGGTGCCCACTTTATTCGACTTTGTTCTCGATCATTCATGTGTTCAACACTCTCAGAATCTGTAGCTTCAGACTCTATGGTTTCACGTTCTACAGCTTCTGGCTCATCTTGACTCTCTGCCAGTCTCTGTTCTTCTTCTTCTTATCTTTCAAGTGGACTTGGGACTCTTCTTGTGTGACTTGCGTGGATCCAATTCGGCAAGCCTCCACACTTCACTGCTGTCGTTGTCACCAGTATTACCTGTTATGGGCCATGCCACCTAGGCTTCAGACTAGGGGTGTGCGGAATTTGCGTAGTCGCGCTACGCAAAGCTCTGCAAAATGGTAAAAAATCTCCGCGAGCACGCAAAAGTTCCGCGAACACGCGGAATTGCTTGTTCCGCCCGTTTGCAATGCTTTTTTCCTGTTCGCGAACGCTGTTTGCGTGCTCGGGGAGAAATATCTCGTGAACACGCATTTTGAAAGCGCAAACAAGCAAAAAACTCAGCGAAGCCGCGGATCACAGAATTTTTGGCAATTTTGCATTCTCCGCTGAACGCGAAATTACCCAAATTCCGCAAATTCCGCGAGCGGAATGGAATTTACCGCTCAGGCCTACTTCAGACATGACTTTCTCACATGTTTCTTCACCAGGATCCACTCCCCTGGATTTAAATCATGTGCTTGCCCTTGCTGTGTTGTGGTTGCACTTTCTCCAACCTGATGAGACACAGAACGCACCACATCAGCCAATCCTTTGCAATAATCAAGCACCAAATCATCAGTTATATTCATCAGTTGATTTGCTAGTACAATCGGCTGTCTCATTGCTCTCCCCATTATAACTTCATGAGGGGATAATCCAGTCTTTTTTTCAGGAATGCTTCTCAGACTCATTAATACCAAGGGTAAAGCATCTGGCCATTTCAGTGCTGTGGATGCACATACTTTTGACAGTCTTGATTTAATAGTGCCATTAATTTGCTCGACCACACCTGAGGCTTCTGGTCGATAGGCACAATGCAGCTTTTGCTCAATTTGTAATGCTGCGCAAATCATCCGAATTATTTAATTATTAAAATGAGTTCCTCTATCCGTTTCTAAAGAGACTGGAAATCCAAATCTAGGAATGATCTCTCCCAAAAGCAATTTAGCAACCGTTAAACTATCATTTCTTCTTGTTGGATATGCTTCTACCCAATGAGAAAACAGACAGACACCAACCAAGACATATTTCAGCCCATTACAAGAAGGCAGCTCTATGAAATCTGCCTGTAATCTAGTAAAAGGACCTGCTGCTTTTCCAATCCGCCCCCAACTGACAACAGTCTTTCTACCTGGATTCTGCTGCTGGCACACTACACATCTCTGGCAAAGACTTTCTGCAATAACCCTGAACTTTGGATTGTACCATGACTGTTGAAGAGCCTAATCATAGCATCTCTTCCCACATGAGTCACTCCATGGTACATCCTTGCAAATTGTGAAAGTAAACAGTCTGGCATTACTGGTCTATCATCCATGTACACCAGGCGCGGTCGGTGGTAGGAGTGCCGGTCGGGCGGTGACGTGGGGCAGGGGAGGGGCAGGGTGGAGGGTAGTAAACTACGGATTAAGGCCGAATACAGGTAAGTAAACATTTAAATAAATAAAACGAATTTCGTTGCGCGCACTGCATCGCATTTGGCGATGCAGCGCTCACAACGAAATTCGTTTTATTTATTTAAATGTTTACTTACCTGTATTCGGCCTTAATCCGTAGTTTACTACCCCCCACCCTGCCCCTCCCCCGCCCCACGTCACCGCCCGACCGGCACTCCTACCACCGACCGCGCCTGATGTACACCCATATTTCATCTTCAGGTCTCTTTGTACATCCTGCTTTAATCCAAATTTCTTTCTCTTCTTCACTAGCTTCTTCTTGCAATTGTCTAACTTCATCCCATGTTTCTACAGAAGGGAACATCAAGTGACAATTTGTATTCTTTTTACTGCTCCTTTATTGATCGAAACCGAATTTTGTGCACAGAAACGAGCCACTTGGTCTGCGTATCTGTTGCCACTAGTCACATAATAATTTCCTGATTTCTGTGCTTGGCATTTGACCACTGCAATTTCTTTAGGCAATTGTAATGCATTCAGCAAATCTTTTACACCTTTGCTGTTTCTAATCGGGGATCCTGAAGAAGTCAGAAATCCACATTGCATCCACAATTGACCAAAATCGTGCACCACCCCGAAAACATATTGACTATACGTAAATATGGTTATCCTCAAATTTTTGCCAATTATACAAGCTCTGGTCAAAGCGACCAATTCAGAAATTTGAGCTGAATTTATCCCTCTGAGACAAGATGCTTCAAGAACCATGGCCACTGTACATACTGCATATGAAGCACGCAACGCACCCTTTTCATCTCTCAGACACCAACCATCTACAAACATCACACAATCTGATTCTGACAATGGTGTACCTTTTATGTCAGGCCTTGGTTTCGTACACAACTCTGTCACATCCAGACAATCATGATCTGCTTCAACTTTTACTTCTTCACAACTCGAACTCGGCAACAAAGTCGCTGGGTTCAGTGTCAAACGACTACTCGTCATGTGCTGTGTCCTCGCCCTTGTTAGCAAAATCTCAACAGAATGTGGCACATACACTCTCAATGGATGTCCCATCACAATTGATTCACTCTGCTTCAGACTCACACATGTAGCAGCCACTGCTTTCAAACAACCTGGCAATGCTGCAGCCACTGAATCCAAAGTAGCAGAGAAATATGACACTGGACGACGTGCCATTCCATGTGCCTGCATCAAAACTGAAACTACACATACATCCTTCTCACAACAGAACAATGCAAATTCTTTAGAATAATCTGGCATTCCCAATGCAGGTGCTCGACAAAGACTATCTCACAACTCAACAAAAGCCTTCATGCTTTCTTCATCCAGTTCGATCGGATCGACTACATCTTTGTGAGTCAATCTCTGTAATGGCTTGGCTATCAGTGAGAAACCACTCATCCACTGTCTGCAGTATCCAAACATGCCCAGAAACATTTGAACTTCTTACTGTGTTCTGGGAGGACCCATTTGCAAGATCACAGCAATTCGATCTTGTGATACTTTCCTGACTCCTTTCTCAATTTTGTGTCCCAAATATTGAACCTCTTTTTGACAAAACTGCAATTTTTCTGGTGACACTTTATGCCCACCTACTGTCAAATGGTTCAGTAGAGCAATTGTATCTGTCACACATGCTTCTCGAGTCTTTGATGCCACCAATAAATCATCGATGTATTGCACCAATACTGAGTCTTCTCGCAGAACCAATGACTCCAGACACTTTTTCAAAATCTGATAAAAAATCGAAGGACTCTTTGTATACCCTTGACGGACTCGGCACCATGCCAAGACACGGTCTCCAAACCGAAAAACAAAAAGATACTGGCTATCTTGATGCAAGGGTATCGAGAAAAAGGCTTGACATAAATCAATCACTGTGAACCATTCCGCGTCACAGGGAATTTGGTAAAGAATTACTGCTGGGTTTGGCACTATCGGACAACAAGGTACTACAATCTTATAAATGTTTCGCAAATCTTGCACAATTCTGTTCTTGCCACTCGGTTTTTTAATTCCCATAATAGGTGAATTACAAGGACTCCCTAGTATTAGTCTCAGGACTCATTTTATATTGTGGTGTGTTCGGAAATTCTGCACCTTGTTTGCCCCAAATATTATTATTTTTTTTTTAAAGTTTTATTTATGATTTTCATGGTGCATCATAAGATACATACTGACGATAATGCAACATAATGACAGTATGAACGAGTGAGGAAATAAAAGGGAACAATATCTTCAATTACAAGAACAGCAAAAAAGGAAAAATAAAAAAGAATGGCCGTAAAAATACATAAATAGATGGGTAGATTCCATTTGCTACAGCATAGTTACAGTAATAGTACATCACAGTCATTAATAATATCAGCATTTATACAGCTTCCGTGTCAGAGGCTTCATGTGAGACAATGGAACGTAAGTAGATCAGCAGGGGTTCCCAAATATCATTTGGCCGAGAGGTCACAGGTAACTCTTCCGCATATAACACCAAATTCTCCCCACAATATGTCAAGTCTTTAAGCCATTGCGCCCCTGTAGGACTCCGTTTACTGTCCCACACCATCGCCACTCGCCTCTTTGCAATGAGCAGCGCCACTCTAGCTAGTTTGCCTTTAGCGCCTTTCAAAAAGGGGAGCAGTCCCAATAAACATACCTGGGGCAAACAAATCAAATTGACACCAATAATTTTTGTTAATGTAGTGGTCACTGTAGTCCAGTAGGTCCTCACCTTGTTGCAGGACCAGGCCAGGTGCCAAAAATCCGCACCAAGAGTACCGCATCGTGTACACGCATCAGACTCTCTCAGACCATATCTAAAAAGCCGGTGAGGTGTATGGTAGGTCTGATGAAGGAACTTGAAGTGTATAATGCGGAGGTTCCCATTGGATGTGAGGGCACCAGTTAATGCACAGCAATGTTCCCAATCTTCATGGGTGAGTGGCGGGTCTAAGTTCTCATTCCATTTATTCAGACTCTTATCCTCGGGGAGTGTCCTATCCGCCCTGGCGGCCTGATATAATTTAGTAACAAGCTTGCGCCTAGTGGGGCTAGTTAGTAAGGTGTGCAAAGCCATGGACGACGGAGGTTCCGCAGGAAATGTAGGAAAGTGAACCTGCGATGCCCCTCTCAATCTATGCAGTGAAAAAGTAAACAAAAGGGTTTTATGTTGGATATATTCCGTATCTGCAGACGTCAAAAACGAGCCATTAGGGAATAAATCCTGCATTTTCTCAATACCAGCCCGAGCCAGAACACGCATGAGTCCCTCCTCATGTGTCACTGAGATGCCCTCATGGCAAGCAATGGGGAGCAGCGGAGAATACAAGGGTAACTTCCCAGCTAGGCGGCCCAGTGCCCGCCATGCCGCAATCGTCGAGTTGACGGTATTGATTTCGGCAGGGGGGGTAAGCCGACGGCTGTGAGTAAGAATAGAGCTCAGGGGTGCGCGTCCCAGTGTTCCACCGCCACATGAGGGATGAAGTCGTGAGATGCAAACCAGAAATGTGCATAGTGTGCCTGTGCACATAGATAGTACAGATAGATATCAGGTGCGTTAAAGCCCCCATGTTTATAATCAAGAAGGAGAGTCTGCCAGCCCACACGAGCCTGCTTCCCACCCCAGATCAAATGAAGGAGCAACGACCGTAATGTCTTAAAAAAATGTTGAGTGAGGGGAATAGGCACGTTATTGAAAAGATATAAGAATTTTGACAGCACCACCATTTTTATAAGTGCAATGCGGTCCGCAAGAGAGAGCGGAAGGCGAATCCATTTGTCTACCTGATGCTCCAGCCATGTTATAGCCGTGCCATAATTCTCCCGAAAGACTATATCAGGATCACGATGCACCCAGATTCCTAAATACTTAACCGACTCTGCCGCCCATACAAGGGGGAAGTCTAGCTCATGCGGCCTTGTACATATGGTCAAAGGCAGTACTACCGATTTGGTCCAGTTTATACAGAGCCCGGAGAAACATGCAAACCGGATATATTCGCGCAAAACTGACGCTAGATAAGTGCGGGGTTCGTGGATGAAAAGCAGCATGTCGTCTGCATAAAGCGAAATGATGAGGGGGCGATGATGCAGATTGATAGCCGCTTGTTTGTGGCATTGTCGAATAAGACAGGCCATGGGTTCCAACGTCAGGGCAAACAGCAGCGGCGACAGTGGGCACCCCTGTCGAGTGCCTCTAGTGATGGTAATCGGGTCCGAGGTGTGACCCCCCACCTGAACTCGGGCCGTGGGTCTTGCATATAGTAGTTTAACCCAATTGATAAAAAAGGGGGAGAAGCCCATACGCTGAAGTATAAAAAATAAATAGCCCCATTCAATTGAATCAAACGCCTTAGCGGCGTCAAGCATGACAGCCACAGCTGGCAAGTCAGGAGAGAGAGTGTGAAACAACGCGAATAAGGTACGGAGATTGTAAGATGTAGAACGCGTGGGTATGAACCCAGATTTGTCTGGGAGGACCAGATTCTGCATCAATGGTTGGAGGCATGTGGCCAAGATTTACGCTAATATTTTCACGTCAGTATTGATTAGCGATAGCGGCCTATAAGAGTCACAGTGTTCAGGGGTTTTATCCTTCTTTAATAAGGTGATAATTAAGGCCTCACGAAGGGACGGAGGAAGGATGCCCGAGTCGTAGGCCTCCGCGTACATCTCCAGCAAAAAAGGGGCGAGCTCCTCTGCATACGCTTTGTATAATTCAGAGGTAAAGCCGTCCGGGCCTGGGGCTTTGTTGTTAGGGAGAGAGGCTATGGCCGCCCGGATATCTTCCACTGTGATAGGGTGACCCAAATAATCCCTCTGCCCTTCCGACAGCCAGGCAATGGCCACCTGTGACAGATAAGTATCGAGTTCCACCCGGTCAGTCTCACCCTGAGATGTGTACAGCGCCTCATAGGTCTGTCTAAACTGCTCCGTAATGTCAGGAATGCTATAGTGATCCTGCCCCGACGCGTCTGTTATCTTAGTAATGATGTCTTGGTTTAGGCGGTGTTTAATTTTTTGGGCTAAGTGGTGTCCAGGCCGTCCCCCTTCTCCATAAGAGCGAGCCACATAGCGTTTGGATATATATCGCATTTCTTCCTCTGCTAGTTTCGCATGTTCAAGCATGGTGTCTTTAAGAGACGCCAGAGTCGACTCCTTGGGCGCACAGTCATAATCGCGCTCGAGACCAGCTAACGTGGCTTCTACCTTGGCAATCTGGCCCCGAATATCTTTTAATATACCGGCTGTTGTACTGATACACGTGCCCCGAATAGTAGCCTTAAAACCCTCCCAAAGCACTCCGGCACTATCAACCGTCCCCGTATTGACAGCAAAGTATTGTGTAATAGCTTCACAGATGGTTTCCAAGTAGAGAGGATCGAGCAGTGACACAGAGCGGAAGCGCCAAGTAAAGGGTCTCGTGGTTATCGTAGGAATGCATAGAGTGAGTTGGACAGGGCAGTGATCAGACAGAGTGCGTGGCAGATTTTCTACCTCCGTTACCCAACCCGCCACCCTGTCACCCACCAGCCAGTAGTCAAGGCGGGACCAGCTGCCATGAAGTGATGAAATATGTGTGCCTGCAAGTGTGTCTATATGTCTATGCCTCCAAATATCTAACAAACCAAACTCTTCCAGTCCGGAATTTACCACCTGAGCTGCCCATGGTGAGTGCCAGTCCCTACCGCTGGATTTGTCTTTGCTGGGGTCCAGGTGCGTGTTGAGGTCCCCTCCCCATAAGATCGCTGCATCCGGCCAGTCTCGCAGGACCGCTAAAAGGTTCACGTATAGACCAGGATCATCTACATTTGGACCATAACAGTTAACTATGGTGACCAGTTTGCCTGCTAGTGTCCCATGCACGATAGCATAACGCCCTTCAGAGTCAGTGTGTGTACGATGAGCCGTAAAAGAAAGACCTTTCCGTATCAGTGTAAGGACCCCCCCGGCTGTAAGAAGAATAAGAGGAGGCAAGGCGAAAGCCAGCCCAGCGGGCCCCCACTAGCTGATCAGTATGTCGTGTCAAGTGAGTTTCCTGCAAAAGGGCAATGCTGATACTATGTCAATCCAAGTGAGCCAGCACCTGGCGGATCTTCTTCGGTGAGTTTAACCCCCTCACATTCCATGTTAAACAGCGGACAGTCACACCAATACCGTGCATATTGAAAGCAGAGCATAATGATTAAGGAATCTACCACTTATACTAGATGTACACAGAGAAACATAAACAATATATGACGGAACCAGTATTCGTCCGGCCACATGAACAACCCATAAGCCCTTCCCTCCCACCTCACTCCCCCCCACCCACTTCAGCAACCCCAACACGCTAAAGCCATCCCGAACACCCACAAACAAAACCTCAGCAGAGTACCGAGGAAGTAACCATTGACGGGGAACACCCATATAAGGGGGGCGCCGAGCGCAAACTCCCTCCCGGTAGAAGTAGGAGGTGGCCGAGCTATCATGACCTACCAGCCTCGGCCGCTGCCATCACATATCAAACTAAGACATGTAGGATAGCCATCCCAACATAATGTGAACATAAAGGCCTCTAGCATTCAAACATTATCTGCCATCGTTCAGGAGTTACTGCAGCCTCCCAAAGGTCCCGGCCATTAGAACATAGGCCAATAGCAGAGGAGAAAGGGCCAGAGGCAATGCACCCTTGCTACCCAGCTGCGTCAGTGTCCGCCTTGGTCAGCAACTGCATCGTCGTGATCCACAGCGTCCGCTCCTCCCGAGGATCGGGGGGACCGATTGCGACGGGATATAGTTTTGGAAAAGTCTAGAGCTGATTTCGGGCAATTTAAGAACTTGTATTTCCCGTTGTCCTCCACTCGTAACCTGGCAGGATAGAGCATGGCATACGGGATATGCGCAGCTAGGAGAAGTTTCTTGGCAGGCTGGTACTCCCGACGGGCCTCCTGTACCGCCAATGTAAAATCGGGGTAGAAAGCAAGGGTGTTGCCTTCATGTGTGATGGTGCCCCTCTCCCTGGCAAGGCGGAGAATCGCATCCCGATCTCTATAATTTAATAGGCGGGCGATGATGGGACGAGGTGGGGCACCCGGTGGGGGTTTTGCAGCCAAGGAGCGATGGGCACGCTCCACGATGAAGACCTGCGATAGCTGTTCCGGGCCAAAGACATCACGTATGAGCTTCTCCATGTATGTCTCAAGGCGTCCCGTATTCGTGGACTCTGGCAGGCCCGTAATTCGCACGTTGTTGCGGCGCGACCTAGCTTCCAAATCTTCATTACGGGCCTGGATGACAGCAAGAACTTTCTCCTTAGAAGTCGCCTTCTGGGTAACCTGTTGCAGCCCATCTTCTGCATCTGAGATGCGCGTCTCAGCCTCCCCCAGACGCTGCGCATTCTTGTCCAGCTTGGACGACATGTGATCCATGCGGAGGTTGAGGTGATCGATCTTGCCATCAATAGATTGTAGGCTGGCCTGCACCGCAAGAAGTGTCTTATCAATATTTGTCAAGTGATCGTTAGGAATGTCCGCCTCCGAGTCCGAGGCTGCATGCTGAGCCGCCCTGTTGGTTTTCCGGGGCTCAAAGGTAAGGCGCGGCTGGCTTTTCCCCATGGCGCACACCCAGATCAGCGCACCCAGTAGGTTGGATGTGCTAGAGAACACAGGCCTATACAATGTCCGAATTGTACTGCAGCCCCAGCAATAGGCAGTGTTGTAGCGTCCGTAGCAAAAACATACTGTAAGGGGGCCTGGGAGGCCGCGGAGGTAGCAGTGTGAGCGAGGCGGTGTTCCCTCAGAAGTCCAGGTTGCAGCTGTCCCCAACCAACCTCAAATGACCGGCCAGGCGGGCAACCACATCGTGTCAGCGAGCAGGTGATGAGAAGATGAGCCAGCAATGAAAGTAGAACAGGAGCAAGCTGGCGAAGGTATCAGGCCAGCACCATGCCCGGAGAAGGGGAGGAACACCAGGCAGCGAAAAAACAGAGCAGGTCTGAGCCTTTGGGGGACGCCAGTATTAGGAGAGCCGGGACATGGAGTAGGCCTAGGCATGGGAGGGTGCGCCCAGGCAGATGCAGCACTGTCCGGACAGACACGAGGAGGCAGACGCAGTCCACGCTAGCTGCAGGCAGGTACCACAGGGTCGCGTAGCGCAGCGGCGGTTCCTCGGTGTGCACCGCAACCGGGGCAAATTCAATGCGGCTGTTCGCCCGGTGGAGCCTTGTACCCCCCACAGATCAGAGAGCCCGGAGGCCAATGGCAGCAAGGAGGCCCTCCGGATAATGAGGGCGATATGGCAGTGCACAGGCCAGGTATACAGCGCTAAGCGGCGGCAATCAGGGACACAAAGCGGAAACCCAAGCAGCCCACAGCAGGCCCGCGACAATGCGCCGGTGGGCCGCGAGGTCCAGAGATGCGGCACAGCTCACCGTTAGATCCGCCAGTGGCAGGCCATGCGGTCAAGGCCCCGGAGGCAGCACGGCCCTCCAGCCCACGAGGTGCGTGGCAGCTGAATGCCACCAGCCCCCCAGGTGCCGCCACGCAGCCCACCGCAAACCAGGCCAGGGATCCGCGCACAACTCCAGCACTCCCAGCCCCCCTCAGCGCCAGCCGCTGCCTACTTTAAGCGCCCAGTCCAAGCGCGCCCGGAGCCGCCATGCTGTCAGCGCGGAGTCCGACTCGCACTCGCCGATATCTCTGCAAAGACGCTGTTGTCGTCCACGAACATCGGCCACCACAGTCCGCCGCTAGACAGGAAACCGTTGCAGTGAGTTGGGGCAGACGGCGGGCCTGGATTCCAAGGATTACTGACGGATTTTGAGCACGGCCGGCGGAGCACCTCTACAGAGCGGCCATTTCGCAATGCGCCCTCTAGCGCCCCCCCTGTTTGCCCAAAATTTGAATTGGATCAACACCGTTAATCAATCCGATGTCTTTCCCTGAAAAATCCCACACATCAGTTGTCACAGTATCTCTCAACTCAACAGGCAAATCCTTTGCTGTAAATAAGGGATACAAATCATTCACTTCTGTCCCTTGCCTTGCTAACATTACTTTGAAAGCATCATCCTCATCTGGTGTTTGGAAAGCAATACCATCTGGAGTACAATAGATGGTACAATTCATCTTGCACTACAAATCCCTACTTAAAAGGTTCACCGGACTCGTATCACACACCACAAACCGATGCAAATCTCTAAATTCTCCAATATGAACCTCCATTGGTTTGGTCACTGGAGTTCTAATATACTTGTTTGAAACTCCTACAATTTGGATAGTTTCTCCCGAGAAGGGTAGGTTTGGAATTTCTGCTGCTCTCACAGTAGAACGGGTAGCACCAGTGTCCACAAGGAATGTAATATCATTACCTTCCACTTTCCCATCCACAAAAGGACCTGATTGATCTACCTCTAGAGATGCGCCAAGCACGCACTCTTCCTCCCCCCTCATGCACCGTCATTGAGATGAATCTGAATCACTCTCAGGACATTGCAACCAATATTGCGAAACCATTTGTCCATTTTGTTTCTTACCAATTTGTTCACTCGAGTGAAATCGAACATTCGCACTGTATCTCTGTACCTGAGCATTCACATTATTTGGCATAGGAGCTTGAGGCACTTGTACCTGTTGTACCTGTGGTGTAACTACTTGTTGCTGTTGCAGCTGTTGTTGATTCACAACCACCTCATACTGCATCTGTGGATTAGAATTTTGAACCATTCCATTATTTTCTAACAAGAACTTACACTCGTTCTTCCAATGTCCTAACCTGCCGCACGCATGACAAGGGAATTTTCTCTTCATCTCTTCTTTATTATTTCTACCTCTACCTTTTCCCGGTAATTGCACTTTAACACCACCATTCGGTACAATACTCAAACCAGATACCTGTCCATTTTGAAAATAATCAACAAAATTCCCTTTTTTCTGCTGAGCCGCTTTCACTTGCGCCCACATCATTTTCTCTTTCAATTTCTTATGTCTAGATTCAATATCATCACTACAATACTTTGCATATCTCAATATCTCATCCACTGTTTTGTTCTGCCAACAAATCAAATGCTGCTGAATCATATTACTAATTTCTGGTTTCAATCCAAACGCAAACTTATACACAAAATGTCCCATATCTTTGTCAGTTATGCTTTCAAAACCACTATATTGTTTAAACACCTGTAAAAGTCTCTCGTAGTAGGCGTGTACTGTTTCTTTTGCCTCCTGTGTCGTCCTGTCAATCTTAACCCAATCTGTTTCCTTTGGGGAAATCTTACTCTTCAAATAAGTAATCACTTGATTATATTTCTTCATCACCTCTTCTGAAGGCGCTCCAGTCTTAACATCTCTAAGACATTCCTCTTTCGGCCAGTCAATTGCAATTTTGCACTCAGTCCATAAATCAGCTGGAACTACAAAGTCAAACAAACCATCCAAATCTTTTAACAAAACTTTTGAGACCTTTACAAACCTCTCTACCTGTTTATACCACTCAACAGGCTTTTCTCTCAACCTTGGAAAGTCATTCGTAAAAGACAATATGTCCTGTCTTGACCAAGGAATATGAACATATCCACCACCCGGAACTTCTCTCATTGGATATATCATTTCAGCAGGTTCTGCCTCTTTTAACGGAAGCAAAGAAGATGCAGTCACACCCTTACTTGCAAGCGCTTCTTCTTTCTTTCTCGCCCATCTACGTTTCCATCGATCCAGATCTCCCTATTTTTTCAAAGTATTAATCAACTCTTTTATTTGTAATCGTTTACCAGATGCATTCAAACTCTCTAAATCTTTGTCACTAAAATCCAACCTACGTATCTTTTGTAAAGCTTTTGATTTCTCAATATCCACTCCAAATTCTTGTGCTGCTTCTGCTAACTTCTCATGCAAATTTCTCACTTTCAATGTAATATTCTTACACAAGAATAACTCATCATCCTGGTATTTACTCAATCTCTCCGGACGTATTGTACCAATAATCATTTCTTCCAGATCTACTCTTAACCTACCTATATCTATACTCTGTTTAGACTTACTAGGTGCCATTCCCCTAATCCAATCATCCAACTCTTCTGGCGAAGGTCCCACTGAACTCCCTGATACTGAAGTCATTTCTCTCACATTTAGCATTAATTTTGTAGGATCAATCTGTACATTTCTTTTTGGCGTTTCAGTCACATTTCCATTTGCTGGAATATCAATCAGTGACGAATTCATTTCATTTGATTCTGGTCCACTAACATCCCTAGCACAATTCACTGGAACTGTCAATGCATGCACTCTCAAAATGTTTTGACCCTCACTATACAATGGAACTATAGGACCAATTGTTACCGGAACTGATAATACTTCAGCATTTAAAGTCATTTGACTAATTTTCTGAGTCAATTCTTCTTTTGCTCTATTGAGCATTTCAATCTCTCTCTCCTGTGAGACTCGTGTAGCTGAAGAAGACGGTAAAACTAATGGAACTTGTGAAGCTTGAGGTACCTGTGAAACTTGTGGAACTTCTATTTCAATTAATAGTGCACTTGGAGTAATCTCATCTGGACTCTCTTGATATGGTGGAGGTCTCTTCAATAACATCTCATCTAATAAATCATCATCAATTTCATTCGGATCTATATATAGTTCTGAAGTCTCTACATTATTCTTTTTCTCCTTGCACTTTGCACCAGCTTGTCCCTCAGCAACCATTACTGGATATAATCCATCTATCATTACATCTCTCCTCCACTTTTTCAACTGCGCATCCCATTTAGCCTCTGAATACCATCTCATTGTATTCCTATATTTCATCCCATTCCTATCTCTCTCCCTTTTGTACCCTCATGTTCCCATTCCTCAAGCCCCTCATACTGCATAGGTCTAGGATTTGGTTTTAACGAATTCATTTGTCTTCTCAAATTCTCCAAAACTTTTACATTGAAAGTACCATGCTCTGGGAAAGCTAAAACTCCATCATCCTCCGTATAACTCACCCAATTCTCTAACCATGTACATGTATGATATCTAGTAACTATTGGTTTGTCTTTTTGAAACAAATCTTGTATCATCTTTATCAACTTCATTTTCAACTCTCTCTTTTCGCAAAATGCTTTAGAAATCAAGGAAAATTCTTCCGTAATTCCTCTCACTCTATTGGCTCGCACTCGTCCAATACCAGCGCGACTCACACGAACCAAACAATCACAGCACAATACATGCTCGCTATCTGACCAATGCCAGCGCGGCTTTTTGTGACGTCAGTATAACTCCTGCGACTGACACTCCCTTTACAAAATAATACGGCAATGTACTACAAAAGTCTTTCTAAATAAATTCTTATTAGAAACGACACAAAACGCTGCTACTTTGTCTGCTCCACTAATAAAGAGATAGTTCAATTACTCAAAGAGATTCCTTTTACTTCCAGTAAAATAACGACCAGCGCCACTCTACTCTCAATCAAGTGAAAGAGGTCTTGGTACTCCTTTGGGGATACTAGCCAAAGTTTTGGAAGAGGACTTTTTAGAAAAGAGGTCTTGGTACTCCTTCGGGGATGTAAGGCCAAAGTTTCGGAAGCGGACTTTCACTATTTCATACAATCTTCTTATATCAGAATAGGTCCCTTAGAATAACATCAACAGCATTTCACTGTTCGATATTACAACAACAGACAAAGTACTTCTGCAGTGTGATACTTTTCCACACTCTTCCTCTGCCCCTGAGGCTAAATCAACATCCCGGGATCTTAGGTAACTCTGTACCCGTACTTCCAGACTACATAAAACAAAGAAGCTAACTTTTCATATTAGTAACCAAAATCAATAATTCAACCATTAATTTGCCAAAATAATCAATATAAACCATCAGGCTGCTACCAAAACTGATCCAGCGATCTAGGACTAATAATTTTCCACAAACTAGGCCCAATTTCATTACCCACAAGCCCCTTCACGCTGAGATTAGTGAATTTCCAAACCAATTACCAAATGACCATAATCCAATTTGTGTCTTCATTTCTATTATACCAATTGTGGCGATGCGATCTTTATATAGTTGACAGAGTTTGGCAAACCAATACTTGTTTCTAAAATAATCATAAACTAGAAAAACACCCCTAATAAAGACAGACACATTTGTATATTTATAATGTTTATCTAAATAATGTGAAATAAATGCTCATTAATACCAAAATACAGTACAAATCATAGATCATCACAGAGCAACAATATCAGAGAAATAGTGAATAAAACACATCTCAAATTATCGAATGCATAAAGGAGTGGAAAAGCGAAGAGACAAAAAGTTCAGAGACAAAATACATTTGCAAATGATTATGCAAATTCAGTTTTCTGTCTATACTAACCCAATTGAATAGGAAATCTACTCCCTGGCCATGAGAGCAATAAGGCCCCTCAAGAAGAGTTGAAGGGACAAAGATTACGTCAGGAATCAGCAGACAGGAACAGCCAGCTCAAGAATAGGAGACAGCAAAGCAGGCCTCTCCTCACGCAGGTAAGAAAGCAAGCCACCAACTAACCTAACCCCTCCCACCAGGAACCTCAATTATACCCTAAACCCAAATGTCCAACCCACACTTGTGTCAGAACAGAGGATTTCTCTACACATGATTGGTTAAGGAAGGGGGTGTACTGTCACACCACTCTCGTCATGTCCATCTCACTCAATGTCTTTTTTGTTTATTTATTCTGCATATCTACTTCCACCCCAGGAAATACAAATGCAAGCCTCTGTCATAGCATTCGTTTCCTCCGTCCTAGTCATGTAGCAAATTTTGTGTCAAATTTATCCGTTCGTGCCGCACAAAGAGGAAATGTTCTTTCACTCAAGGATAATTTTGTTTCTATCAGCTGTCTCTTGGCAGGCTCACAGGACTGGCGAAGGACACTTGTCTTCCACTGCCATCGTCTTGCTCAATGTTATTTTGCAGAATTTATTCTATTCTCATTAACCCCGTGTTTTACCGCAGAACAGAAAATCATGCTTCTCTGAAAAACAAACAAAGGCATTATTAATCACTTATAATGCTTTTCATTACGCATCCACCCCATGTTGCATCTATCCATGCGCAACCCATGTTAATATTATTTTTCTAGCAAACGTTATTAATGTGCACAAAAGCAGCATTAGTCTTTTATTTTTCATTTGTCAAGAAGCATTTGCGGCCTACTTCGGTGCTTTAGTACGCGCTTGCGCAGTAGCATTTTTCCTCATGTTAGGCTCTTTTCCACATTAGTTTTTCAGCGCACACGGTTAGTAAATGTTACTGAGGGTTCAATTCGAGCAGATTTTATTTCGCGTAAACCCTGCTCCATCAGCCCCATTTTACATTTTGTTGACTAGGTTATGAGAGTAGTCACTGTCTACCCACCTTCCCCAAAAACATATTGAGTTCAGGTTTTTTTCTTACTACAAGGTCATTGACAGCTTTTAAATTGAATCTAAATTCTCTTTGTCCCAAAATGGGGGCAGATGAATACGTTCAAAAGGTGACTGTTCAAGAGCACATAATTTAGCTGAATGGGGAGACCTGAATTAAAATCCATGTCGTCTGGTTCCACATTTCAAACTAGCCCATTCAATCATGTTAGATCTGACATCCTAGACTTGGTATTCCCCAAACGTTTTTGCCTTCACCCCTCCTGTGTGTGAATTTGTTTTTGTTGGCATTAGAGCTCCATGCACTTTACCACTGCTATCCAGTGCTAAAGTGCTTGTGCTCTCTTCAAACTTGGTAAAATTGGCCTTCACCTAATTGGCACATTTAATTTACCTCTATATACCTAGTAAATGGTACTACCAGTATTCCCGGGACTGTAAATTAAATTCTACTAGCTTGCAACAGCACTCATTTTGCCACCCACTAAAGTAACCCTTTAAAATATGTCTCAGGCCTGCCCTACAGCCTGCAGCGCAGTTTTAAACTGCAATTTCAACCTGGAAAAATAAACCTTTTGCCAGACCTAAACCTTCCTTTTTAATACTTGTAAGTCACCCCTAAGGTAGGCTGTAAAGGCTTATAGGGCAAGGTGCATTGTAATTAAAATGTAGGACATTTTTGTTTAAGTTTGTTGAAGTTTTAAATGTCCTGCAGTAAAAAACTCCTAAAATAGTTTTTCACTGTTGTAAGGCCTATCTCTCCCATTGACTAACACTGGATTACCTTATTACATTTAAGGTGCTAACTTTGGATTGGGTGCAGGTAGAGATATGCCATTTACACTCAAATTAATTGTGATTTAAAATCCTCTTTAATGTCCAAGTCAGATTTTAAGTTACAATTCTAAAAATGCAGCTTTTGGAAAGTTGGCGTTTTCTTGTCCCAACCAACTGTGCCTTCTGTCACTGTTCTGGTCACATAACTGTGAATGGTACGTCTGTTAGGGTTTGTGTATTACTTCCAGGGAGTAACACAAAGGGGGCTTAGGTGTGGACAGGATGGATCATCCTAGCAGGGTGACTCGGGAGAGACTACCTAGCCCCACTTATACTTCAAAGGGCTTTGCCTCCTGCACACAGGAAAGAACCTGACACCAGGCCTGTCCTGGCTTTCATCACCCCATATAGTTTTGGGCCTTGACATGGTAAGGGGAAGAACTTTCCAGAACCAGATGTAGGGGAATGACAGGGGGTCTCAGGAGGTATAAATAATGGACCTCTAGAGCCACTCTTCAGAACACTCCTGGCCATGTGGAATATTTAGAAGAAGGACTGTCAGAGGACTGCCCTGCTGTTTGAAGGACTGCCTTGCTGTCTGAGTAGGAAGATTGGACCTGCTTGTCTTTGTCCCAGGCAACTTGGTGTGATTCCAAGGGTCAGTTGGCTGACCTTGTGTGTGTGCTACAGGGACACAACAGGCTTCAGGGGCTTCCCTGAATTTGCACAGCTGGCCTGCTGCAACTGGACCTGCCTGGACCTGCAACTGGTCCTGCCTGAGCCCTGCCACTGACCTCTGCTTTAGTGAGTTCTGATCCCCAAGAGGTGTCCCCAGGTCTTAGACTCTTGACTGGCACATCAGTGAGAGCTCTTCCCAAGTGAAAATGTGAACATTTTGACATTTGGGCTTCCCTCAACCGCAGATCAGACACGTTTTCACCAAGACTTCTACCCAAGACGACCGGCAACATGAATTTCCAGAGAAACCTGTTCTTTGCAACTGCAATGGCTGTCTGCGGCGACTGGTACACTTTGCGCTATAGCAACAACAGTCTATAATGACCGCCATTGCAAAGCTACAGCAATGACCAACTGTGATGCTCAACTGGCTCTTTGCACCACAGGGACAACTGTCCGCGATGCCGGACCTCCTCTTCACGCTACAGCGACAACCATCTACGATGCTCAGCCTTCTCTTCGGGGCACCTACTCCACTGCAAATGGAACTCTTCACGTTGGACTTAGAAGGAAAGTTTTCAGAAGAACTAACCTTGTCCCTGTATCTGACCCATGCTCCATTGCGGTCAGCCTGACTTGTGACTTTCCCTCAGTCTAATGTGACTAGATGACCGCAAGTGGTGCTGTGTGCTTTTAGGTGCTATTTTCATTTAAAACTTTAAAAGTTAATATCTTCAATTCTACTAAGTAGATTTTTGTTATTCTGGTTTCATTTTATTTATCACAATTTACTCTACTTTTCCAAATCAGTTTGGGATTTTCTTGTGTTGTGTTTTTGCTTTATTGCTGTTAATATGTTGCATTAATACTTTACACATTGCCTCTAAGTTAAGCCTGACTACTTCGTGCCAAGCTATCGGATGCTGAAGCACAGATTAATTTAGTGACTTTTGTGGTTCAACCTGACAAGGATTGTAGTTTTTTTTTTTTTAAATGTATCCCATATATTGCAGCATCCACAGTGAACTCATTCTACTTAAAAAAGGTTAAACAGCCTTTGTTCCGGACGTTGATTCACTAATATGGCAGGGGTAGTGGAAGTGAAACAATTCACCCTTTGACCCCAATGCAATTGCTGGAACTGACATCAAGACCTTAGACCCAGGTGAAATCACGGGCAGTGATATTATGCAGCCTTTGAAACACAGGACATAAAGTGTGACATAATGGAAGTGGATTTTCTTTCCAAGTGTACCCTTTCTGATGGTCTTTTGCTTTTTTTTACTGTTTCCTTTGTTCTCTGTCTTGGCTAATTTGCTTTTATTCAGCTATATTACTGTCCGATCTGTTTTACTTTCACTCTCTTTCTCGCTCTGTTTGATTTATTTGGTACCTCTTTTCCACTTACATTTCGTTCTCCTTTTCTTTCTCCATTTTCTCCTTCATATATTTCTTTCCCCTTCCATACTACCACGTGTTTTTGTCATTACATCTTCCTTTTTTTCTGTTGCTTTCTCCTTCTAGTTTGCCCCTCCCCTCCCTTTCCTTTTCTTACTTCCTTTTCTTTCCTTTCCTGCTTCTGTTATCCTTCACTTTCTACTCATTCCTTTTTTCTTCTCCCTTCCATCCTTTCTCCTCCCTCTATTTACCCCCTCTAGCTCCCACTCTGTTTTCTTACCTTACCTCCTCTTATATGTCTTAATAGGAAATGCAGTAGGAGAACATGTTTCTGTCCCAAGCAATAGGTAGAGGACAGGCAGAAGTAGTGCAAGTTTCCTACATACACACACAGGTTCTGTATAGTTAGTACCATTACAAACGCCATGCACATACGAAACAGATACAGCACGAGCAAAATAATAAAATCACTCATACTCACAGTACACTTACAGCACAAGCACTAGCAGTGATACATCACATGGAACAAGTTCACCATTAGCTTCACAAGCTTCCTTCCTACAGCATTTGCAACTCCTATTTAGTGCAAGCGACCCTGACACAAAAGGGCATAGCACAGACTTCGGTGCAGTACTCACATTTTCACAGGTTACTCGTAGTTGTCGATATTTTCCCCATCCTTTAAATAATGGTCCCCAAGATGTTGTTTATTGGGTAAATTAAATAATGGACCTCTAGTTTATGACAAGGATTGTAGTTGTTGCCTGAGTGGGGCTTCCACCTCCTCAACCAATTACTCAGTTTCTTACAGACAATTGGTGAGGCAGTGATTCTGATAGAAAGGCCAAGAGAGTACCTTCCCCAGGAAATGTCAATGTATTGTGGGCCCAGGTCAGACATATTTCAGTGTTTATTTACAGCATATTGAGGTAAAGTGGTGAAGCCAGAATTGGGTGATAAGTCCAATAGTGGTGCCAACCAAACCCATTGAATTACCCACCTTGTTAGAGGTCATGTCAAGGACTTTTTTAATAGTACTTGCTACCTGTATTGGTTTTATTTCTAAGTCCCCTCTCCCAATATTCCCACACAATAGGAAAAAAGCAGAAATGGATGGTGAGACCTTTTTTAGGTATGAGGGCAGTATGTGGTTATTGGATAGTATTCGTGGTGGGCATTGCTGTTTTACACTGGTGTATCAGGTGTTAACACTATTTGATTCCATTTGGATAACTGAGTTATTCATATTAAGTTGTCTCTCCAAAGGTGCCAATAGTGAGTCGTCAATGCTTACTCAAGGAAGGGATAAAGAGGCTGGGACTCAAATACAGTATGACACAGTAATCAGACTCAATAGGCTCATATCTGACCGAACAATAACTTTTAATAAGCCTGCCAGGTTAAGAAGGGGTTATGGAAACATTCCCCAAAAATGCGCTACGTGACTCATAATCCTCCAGTTTCCCAGCCAACAATTTCTGAAGTGCATTTGCACGCAAAGTGTCTCTGCATGTACAAAGTATCCCAGCATGTGCAAAGTTTCTGTGAAGTGATAATGGAAAGTTAGCAACTCTACATTTATATTTATGATACTATTAAACAGTGGCTATGCATTATGGGTAGACACATAGGGGCATAATTACTAATCTGTCACGCAGGGTAGCAAGCAAAGTTGTTGAGCTGTGTTCTGTGAAAGGGAGAGAGCAGAAATGCTCTATATCTACAAAGATATGGAACATTTCCACGTTCTCCTTGTGCTGGTGCAGTGTGTGCTGCCTAGAGCCAATGCAGGCACATGTGCACCATGCACCAACAGTGTAATGTCTTCATTATGGGCAGGATTGTTTTGTGTAGGAAGGGGCACCTTTCTGCACAAAAACAATTCTTAGAAGCATGTTCCTCTTTCTATGTGTGATGTGTAATGCAGCACACATGGAAAGAGTAAGTAACCAGGAGAAATAAAGCTATTTCTCCTCGTTACTGCTCACTGGGTAAGTCGTAGTATTTTGACACATTTCCAGGTTTACTGGCTTTAGTAAATCTGGGAATGAACCAAAATCAATGGGTGGATGCATGGGAACGCCCATGCTCCACCCATGTAACGCCTCCCTGCTTGAAATGTAACAGAAAGCAAAGCAAGCCACTGCACTGTGTTACATTACTTTACAAAGCCAGAAAGTTGGTGCAAATCGCTCATTACGTGGCTTTGTAAATATTACTGAAGCCTTCATGTTGTCCTAACTCAAAGGCTTGATAAATCTGGGCCATGGTCTCTTGAAATCTTCCACTAGCACAGCAGGTTTGTTCTTCCCTATGTGATGCCAGAGGAGAAAATGAAAACCATTCTCCACTGTGCCTCATAATGTTCCTAAGCTTCCACTTCTGCAACGAGTTCTGGGCCCTGGCAAAGAGGCGTACATGATGTGCCTCACCCACAGAGCTGCACTCATTGCCTGCTGATGCCTTCATTATTGTCATCCTCCCCCTCGAATTTGTTTAATGAGCGGAGTGCGTGAACATGGTGCATTCTGTCAATAGCCATCTCGAGCTATCAATATCCCTCTGAGCACCGAAAATAAATCGTTCTGTATAAACAGAATCTCAATAAGCGACCCAGGCTTGTCTTGAAACTTCCTGCAGTGTAGAAGGACCAGACAAAGCAGGGAGTGTCGGTGTGTTGTGCTGTGATAACGGTACATTCTGAGTGACTATTTACATAACAGGATGCTTGGCTGTGTCACTACCACAATGCTGACTTCTTTTGAAGCTATGGACACCGAGGGGAAGGGGCAGTAAAAGAGCAGAGAAAGAGATAGAGAATAGAAAGAATCAGGAACAGTGGTGTCTAGTGACATTTGAAAGTGGTGAGGCGTAAAAGTTTGGGATGAGTGCCCTGTGGCGAGCGAGCGAGGCCAACTGTAACAAGGAGGGTACGTGGGGGTTTCCCCCGGGAAATTTTGAAAAAAAAGAGTGTATATATATATATATATATATATATATATATATATATATATATATATATATATATATATATATATGAGTGCAGCCTGTAACAACAACACAACACACATAATCAACATTATATTATTCTAAGTTTGTGTTCACGCCTTTACTAGAAGAATTCACCCATGACTGTAGCAGTGCCAGCACAATATTCTGTTCTGCACTATGGTATGCACAATACAGTCCTGCACCAGCGCACTTCCAATCTACCTTACATTATTTCACTTTATCACAATAAATGGTTTGGATGTAAAAACCAAGCAAACCAACCGAACATTTCAGGTGAAAACAATGTGGGGTAAAGGGATAGTGTAGTATGGAGAGAAATAGTACGCAAATATATATTTGAAGTTGTACACTTCAACTCCACTGGCTTTTAGTTTACTTGTAGTGCGTATAACTTGTAGTATAAAAAAACGTTTATCGTTTCAGGAGCAAGACCACTGCTAAATATTTTCCTGACAGGCCTGCCTTCAGTCTGGATCTCTGACGGCCTCACTCAGAGTGAGCTGCCAGCCCTCACGTTCACAGCACATTGCTGAGGGGAGGGACGGGGAGCCCTGCTCTCTCATACAGGCCCTGTATGTAAACATACGGGCTCTGTGTACTCCAGCTCGCTGCTGCTGCACAAGGGGATTATTCAGGGGAATGTTAGAGCACAGCACTACAGTGACGTCAGGGTAGTTAGAACCCCGAGATGGGTAGAACACGTCCCTGATCCTGGGATGCTCACAGCCCGCCAATGACATGCAGAATATGATTTAGGAGCCCGTCACGGACACGTCACTTACCAGTGTGGACTGTAACACTGCAGCCTTTGCTGGGTGCTGCAAAGACAAGCCTCCTCTCCCGAGCTGCGTCCTCACTGCCGGCAATGGTGCGTCCCCTGCTGCCTCAGCTCCGTGAGCTCCATCCTTAGTTACTCTCCTCAAATCTCCTCTGGCCGGTCCCACCAGCCCGGTTCTCCTATCCTGGTCCGAGCTCCACTCTTCTTTTGAGCTCTCCCGCTCGCAGCCCGCCTCTCTCCTTCCCACTGCCTCGGGCCTGCACTCAGTGCCGGAGTCAGAGCTGCGCGGCGGTCGGCGGGCTCTTCCGCAATCCGCAGCCCACTCCCTCACCTCCCACTGTCCAATCAGGAGGTCTGGGACTAGCGCGAAGGCAAGGGAGTGCTCCGGTTGTTGCCACCGACTGCCCTGCCCCTTGCCATTCATTTCAGTGGCGCGCTGCTGAAGTTGCCTGGGGCGCAGCATAGGCGCCCCATTTGAAACCAGTCATTTTGCGCTTTCTCTGGCCACTCCCTTCAGGATGACATCACTCCTCTCGCATGAGCTTCGAGGGCGAGCAATAGTCCTCGCCCCGGCCAGCACATGCGCAGGAGGTGTCTCTGACCTGTGACCTCGTCCCGACTCCCTTCCTAGGAAAAAACAAAACACAAAACATAATAATTTTTGATTTGTGTTCGAGTCCGACACGAGGCAGTGAGCACTTCATTTGAGGCTGCTCCATTGCGTGTGGTGTCTCTCTTGTCTCCTCCCCGATCCTCGTCCCGAGTCTAGTGAGGCAACGCCCCTTTCGCCCCTATGCACCAGCCACCACTGATCAGGAATGAGAAACAAAAAGTAAGGGTGTGAGAGGTGGGCAAAAGAAGAAGAGGGGGTGACATGCTGGGAGGGAAGTAGAGAAAAGAGGATAGTGGCTCCCCTTCATAACAAGTGGTGGGCGGGGGTGTGTGGAGGGTAGGGGGTGAATATTTGTTTTTAAAAAAACACTTACCTGCTGCTGCCAGCCATGTCTCAGGGTTATTCTGCTCCAGTTCCTGCACACTGTGTAGGTTGCTAGACGCCAATCAAGATGCTGCTCTAACACTGGTAATACAGCATGAGAGCAGCACCCTGATTGGCCTGAGCAGGCTTGTTTAACACTCGCTCAGGTCCTAGGAGCCTGTGCCTCTACTCCACCCAGCTGTACAACACAGCTCGGGTGCAGAGAGATCAAAGTGAGCATGACGGTCTGGCCGGCCTTAGACAGCAGAACCAACGATTATGCGCACTTACAGTGTGCATTACTCCCCTCCCTGCTCTCGTCATGGCCTCACCCCACCCAGGCTTGGCTGCCTTTAGTGGAAAGAAAAATAAAATGATAATAAATACGTTTTATTATCATTTTATTTTTCCCGTTTCCCTCAGCTGCCTAGCTCTCAGAGGGGGTGGTGCTCCTCTACCAAGCAGAGCAGCCACCACTGGAAAAGAGTGAGAAAGACAAGAAAGATAGGGCTAAGAGAAAAGACAAGTACAGATGATTCACCATAAAAAAAACAAGACTCGGGTTAGGAAGTATGAGTTAAAGATACGAGAAAGTTTGAGGATAAGAGAAAGATAAGAGAAAGAAATCAAAGAAAAGAAAAATAGAGAGAGTGAAGATTCTGAGAGAGAATGCCTGTATAATTAATTAGTATGTTTCCTTCCCCGCTTCGTCCTTACGATTTTCACTGTGAAATGTCTAATGCTTGCAGAAAACGTACTCCTCCCATAACAAACAAGTTCAGGAACCTTTCCCACCCTTTATCACATCTGCTTTAGGAGCGATTAAACAAACATACAGTAGTGTGAGAAATATAAGAGGATTTGGTCAAATGGGTATTTAAGACTAAACACACCAACTTACCGATTTCGTCCTCTAGAATTCCTGATGGCTTTTGACAGGTCGATGGACCTTGGCCACCGTTTTCTGAATTGGAGCTGAAACAGAATGTACAGGGCAAGTATATCATCAGCTGTCAAGTTCTTTATTGTTGAGAGGTTTGAGTAGTTTTAAAAGGTTTTATTTTCTAATTAAAGTTTAGGTTTCTCTGAATCTTTATTTATTAGTCAAATATCAATCAGGTTACAGAATGGAAATAATAAAATAAAGTTAGTGCAGATCATATTATAATGTGCATACTGCATGTTCCATAAAGGAAAGAGTCCCTATTCTAAAAATGGGGAGCAAATTATGTCAGTCAGAACCCATGAAGAGCTCAAACATAAAGGCAAGAGTGAGATTAGCATGAATCTAAAAATCAATGATTAATAATTGCAGAATTTCCCATAAAGAGAAAATAAAGCATATAAAAAATAAGCCTTGGCAAAGCCAATGAGTCAAAGCCTAAAGCTTGGGTTTTAATAAATGTCACAAGAACGCAGCCTGTCATTTTTCTGCTCTAAATCTCAGCTGATCTGCCTCTCATCTCTCCAGTGGAATCTGTCCTGTGCTAAAGGAATCTCTCCAAGTCTAAGTCTGTCCAAATCTTCTCTGTCCAGGCCTCCTAAACTAGGAACACGTTTATAAATTGGAACTCAAAGTTGTTCCATTCTTGTCTTAATCCAATGGTAATCTAAGCATTCTCCCACATCATCCACCATGCGAGCTGGCTATCTTCTTTGTGGCAAACAAAGAAATATTTCCCATGGCACATTCTCTTCACAGTTCGAATCTTCATCTAAAATGACTTCATTTCCTAACCTTCTAATTATGCATATGTTATTTTAACTGAACACAAGGTCTGTAAGCTGCAAAGAAACGTATTATTTAAGCAGGAAATCATTAGAAACAAAATATGGAGATGCATTTTGAAATACATGTGTTTTCTGTTCTCTATGGCAAATAAATGATGCTTTAAGTCAGTTATAAATTGGGGCTCCATTTAAAAATGATAACATTCTACCAGCAACAAATACGATATCAGAAACTTTCTGAGGTTACATGCCGAGGCGTCTTTATTTCACAAACGAAAGGCACATTATCTGGAAGGTCAAAGATGAAGTAAGCTTCTTGAGCAAGCTGCATTTCTACAAACCATTAATTCTAGTTACCTCTCACTGTTTTCTGCACTTTTAATTGCTGTGCTAATTTAATACAATATACACACTAATGCTGCACACGTGTTTAATACTTATTGCAAGTATGAAACCCACATTCTATAGTTAAGACAGAATCTAAACTAGTCACATTAACTATAAATTATATTTGTGCATGTTTTAGCATTCTAAGTAACATGATTTATTAAAGGGTAAGCGTCTGGTTAAAGGCCTTTGAATATCAAAGCCTCATGTTTTCATGTTTTCAGCACCAAATGTCTGCATGTCATGTTTGTAAAAATGTTTTTATGTTTGAAGCCCAAGGTAGATTGTCATTCTAATTTGTTTTAAAATGTATTTCTAACAGTAGCTTAGAGACAAACAGGGACACTTACACGTCAGGGGTCTCCCTTGCGACCCCTTGCTTGTCTCTTGCTACCCTGGCACTGCCTTTGTGACCCCTGGCTACAAGATCACAAAGGCAGTGCCAGGAACAGAAGCAAAATGGGACTCAGAGCCCTGTTTACCTTCTTCTGCTCACCCGCAAACCAAGAAACATTAATTGATGAAAGTGCACACAAAACTTCGTAATGTTTTTAATTTCCATACATTCTCAAGTACCTGGAATGGACACCTTCAGGAATTAAAATACTATACTGCAGGGCAGGGGTAGGGGGTCTGCTCCACCAGCATACTTTGTTTCACTTTTCACTTTCTCTGCTGCTTTAAATCACATGTGCAGAACAAGGTTCCGTCTTCACCAAACAGAGGAATTGAAAAACAAATCTAGAGAGAGTGGAGTGAGGGATAACACGCAAATAGTTTTTCCCTCAATTCTGTTATGTGCAAACCAAGAATCTGTGCTTCTTGCAATTCTGCCAGCTGTTACGAGGCCTTTACAGTTCTATGTGGTGAGACTTGCACAAGAGTAAGGGAAAACTGCATGCTTGTTTACTTCCTGTGGTGACTCTTTTAGTGAGGTATACACTCTAAAATAATTCTCACGCTGTAACATTTGTATGAAGGAGACCTTACTGCCCATTCAGTAGCTGTTTGGTTAAGAAACATTGCCCTGTTGCTTCTCTCCAAAGCTATAACTGTTTTGTGAAAGAGACTTACAGAACTCCTGCCCTGGTGTGTTATGTTTTCTGTGAGGGTTTGCAAAACTCCTGCTCATATTAAACCTGAAGTGGGAGTGACAGAGTGAGGAAGGACAGGTGTGAAGCATGCAAATGAACAGGGAGGGTACAGAGAAAAGAAACAGGAACTTCAATGAGTTGAAACATAAACTGAGAAAGGTAGAGTTAAGAGTAGAACTATTGCAATAGAGCATCGTGATAGAGGAAGATGGACTCTGGAAAGAATGTTTAAGGTAGCGGTGACATAAAAAGGAAACTTAGAGATATAAAGGTAAGAAGAATATAGTGAACAGTGAAACTAAAGCGATAAGGATAATTAGTAGAAAAAGATGGTGGTGAAGATGAAGTCAAAACTAAATGGGCTTCAGCTGAGACAATTTGAATTCTGGAACTCTGCAAGTGCAATGAAAGCAGATTAGACATAAGAATGATGTGGAGTTGGAGAGAAACTAGGAGAGATATAGGCAGTGGCGGTTTCTTCATTAGGGCGGAGGAGCACCGCCCACTGCGAACCACACGTAGCAAATGTAAAAAATTAAATGGCAATGTAACTATTTCATTGCCATTTTATTTTTTACTGATGCGCACCCTAGCCTGCCCCTAGCAAAGTGAAATGTGGGGCATGTCCTCTGCTGCTGATTGGCAGCATGGAGGACTGGAGTAGTGGCCAAAAGTGTGCATGTCACTTTGGCTGGCTGTCTTGCGACGGCCAGCCTGACATATGCAATTTGAAACTGTCCACCCAAGCTGTGTTAGACAGCTGGGTGGAGAGAAAGCACAGGCCTCCAGGGCCTGAGTGAGCCTCCTGCCAACCTGCTCTGTCCAATCCTGGCACTTCTCTCATGCTGGCTAATAGCATGAAAGCAGCGTCTGGGTTGGTTAGGGGAGTTAGCCCTTCGATTCATGCCACATAATGCAGAAGAACACAGATGAGGACGCACAGCCTGTGGGTAAGTAACATTTAATTGTATTATATTTATTTCAAATGTTAGTGTAATGCATGTCAGTGTAGTGATTTAGCTTGTATTTATATTGCATGCTGCTTGTTGTTTATCTTTGGCTTTTGGAAGGATTGATTTATTTTTGTCTTTTGGAGGGGTTGTTTTATTTTTGGCTTTTGGGAAGCTGTGGGGCACTTCCCTCGCCCCACCACGTTCAAAGGTTACCAACCGCCCCTGGATGTAGGTTAGTGAGAAACAGGTAGAGATATTGCCAAAGAATGACATTGACAGAGTTGGAAGAAACAGTCTAATTGGGAAAGAGAAACGTAGCAAATGAGCGAGGTTGAGGTGCAAAGAAACCCAAGGAAAATAAAACGAAAATTAAGGCTGTCAGAGATAGAGGGGGTAAAATATAAAAAAGGTATGTGTATTAGGAATGGCATGCATAATGAGTGTAGGCAAATGAGTGGTGGCATTTGGAGGGACATGGGACACAGGTGTGAGAATAACAGATGTAGATTTTAAAGCAAATGGGAAACTAGAAGAGTTGGGTGTAACCTGATTGTAGAGGTACTATTAAGAGGAGAGATGAGTATGACAGAGGAAGGGGTAGTAGTGAGAGCAAGACAGAGAACAAAGAATATAGATATTGTCACTGTGGAGGTTAGAGAGAGACTCCGAGGCACCGCTGAGAGAGGTAGAGATGGGGACAGAAAAAGATATGGCATGATATGATTGAGGTAAAAATAACACAAAGCATGAGTACAGCTCGGAGTCTGTTCTGAAGTACTTATAGTCCTGTGTCTGTACCTTCAGGTTATTTTCATTTTATAGTTGCACACAGTAGGTAATGAGTACACCACTGACATTTCATGTCAGTATGCTAATCAAAATATTATTGGTTACTAAACTAGACATACCTGCTTTATTAATCCTCATTGCATTTCATTCATCTTGCAATTATTGCAGGATTGTTAACTTTAGCGATGTAATACATATTAAGTCATTGGGGTCAATGAGCATATGACATCATATCCTGAGAAGACATCTGATCCTATGGTATCACTTCCTGTGAAGTCATAGAGGTCAACAGATGTAGAATGTTACTTCTGCTACTCCTGGCATTTTGGTGAATCAACGCAATGCATGTGTGGTGGATCAGCAAACACTAAAAGCAATTTCGATTTCTGAAAGAAAATAAGCATACCTTAGTTTCAAGATCAAGGCCCAAAATTATTAAGCCTGTATAGTTTTCTAAAGTGGTGCAAACTTTTTATCAAGCCATGATGCCTCCTTTCTTGTCCTACAGCCTCTATGGAGAAGGCAAAACCATTTAATAGTTTTTCAAAAAGAAAATCATTGGCTTACAAGGTGTCTTAGGGTGCACAAGTTTAGAATGGATTACTGTAGCACCACTGCCATGGATCCCATTTTAACCACTTAGGTCTAGTTAAGGCAAATCTGTACCCCTAGTTTAATTTTTCTCATGTTAAGGAGGTGGCAATTGAAGGACTTCTAAAGCAACTGCAGTCAGCCGGCAATGAGTATTACACCCGACCTTCACTGTTACTGGGTTACTAGTAAAATGGCTTCTGTCATTACACCATGCATTACTAGGACAGTCACTTTTTACGTTCATGCAAGATTCCTGATAATCTATATCTCTCTTTTTTAACACCCCTAATTAAGAAATCCTCCCTAGATCTGGAAAACCTCTAGAATTATCACCCTTTAACAGGGTTGCTCTATTCTCAAAATCCTGAAGAAGGTGGTTTTTTCACTTCTCCCTAGGGATTTTTGGAATCTATATCGGGATTGGAATCTATATGGAGAATGTACTGCTGTCGGTCAGGATTTAGGTCACATCACAGTACTAAGATGGCACCTGCATCTTTATTTAGCTGATGTGTTAGCTGCCTTTGTTAAAAGCGATTTGGGTCACAATCCCACTCTCAACCACCCCATGAATTCACTTGTAACGTCATACACTGAATCCCCTCCTACCTGTCCAACCGACACCTCACCTGGACCTCCAGGTCCCAGATGCTCCCTATCACTGTCAGAGTCCACCAGTGATCTATCTTGCCCATTACAATTTAACGGTTGAGAACTGCTCTATACCTGACCTGCAACATGATGGTTTTCCTTTTCACTTATAAACCCTGTGAACCCTGCAGACACTTTGGGGCAATATTCAGGCATAGCATAGCACACACAACACAGACATCCAACACCTCAAACAGAGCCTCCACTTCACCCAGAGCTCAACCACTCAAAGGAAAGAATTCCTGCTACTTGTCAAGGACTGTGAGCAACAAACATGGCTCAGTGACATGAACATAAACAGTTTTGAAGCCCAACTTTCATCAAATGCCAAATTGTTTGTATTCACACTGGACATCCTAAAGCAACACATAGCAGTGAAAATTAAGACAACCTGGTACCAGCTCTTCCTATTAAGAAAAGAGAACTGCTCATCTCAAAAAGCAAGTTCAGAAATACTGTTCAAGTCATCACACTCTTGCCAATGGATGGTGGCAACCCTTCCTTCATGGCCTCACAGAAACTACACTGGCCTCCTTAAGGGCATCCTATGTATTTTAGTACAAAGCTATATCACTGCATCGCCTCTGATGGTGGATGATGGAACTCTATGTGCTCCCCTTCCCATATCACATCATCTTGTAAGCCACCTGCATCGGCTACAAAGCCATTGGGATCAGCACTCCTGCATTTTTAGCTCACAAATGCACCATCTCCATTGGCTCTCACCACACCTACAGTTAGGACAACATCAGACTAAAAATAAAGAAATGCAAAAAGAAAAAAAGAAGGCAGCAGACCTTCTTCATGATTGCATCCAAGATCTAGAATGCCATCCCAGTAACCTGCAGGCCCATCCAACCCTACTCTATTTTAGGAAAGACCCCTCTAAAGAACTTTGCATCATGTCATACAACATATCACTTCCTATATGACTATATATGTTTGCCTTTGACCCTATATAACACTCCACAGCCTCTTGGCCAGGTTTGCACTATACAAATTGCACATGCATACACTCTTTGCGGTAAAGAGGGTACTCCTGCCATCTGAAAAGTAGATCACAGCATGATAGAGACATTAGGGCAGCCAGCAATACAAAGATGTATTTAAGGCTTTGTTGGACAGGACATCATTGGCATGGTTTTTTCCCCTAACGTTTTGCCTTCCATCCTCTTGTTTTTGCTGGCTTTAGGACTCTGCACACTTTACCACTGCTAACCAGTGCTAAAGTGCTTGTGCTCTCTCCTTTAAACATGGTAACATTGGCTTACACCCAAATGACCCATTTAATTTACTTGTAAGTCCCTAGTAAAGTGGTACTACCGGTGCTCAGGGCCTGTACATTAAATGCTATTAGTGGGCCTGCGTAACAAAGAAGATCGGACAATTTACGTTCTCTCATGAATTTGAAACCCGTCCAGGGCCATCATAAATGCTGCATGTGCACGGTCTGTTGCTCTACAATTGAGGGGTCCGTTTACACTGATGGCCAAGTATAATGGTAGCACAATTAGTTTTCTAACTGCAAAACAAAGAACGTGGTATATGCAGTAATTTGCCCCGGTCCAAAAATGTATATATGCAAGACAAATCAGGAAGTGAAACAAAGAATTGTCCAATACTGCTCCAGACTAAAAAACAAAATTACAGCGGCACCCATGGTCAACCACTTTAACGAGATGGGTCACAGTGAAAGGGATTTTAAGTGGACTGTCCTCAGCGTCATCAAACCAACCCTAGAGGCGGGGACCCTAAAACTTTATTAACAAGAAAAGAAGCTTACTTGATTATGAAGTTTAACACAACAACACAGGGATTAAATTAAATGACTGAGATCAATAGATTATAAGAACCACATTCATTTACATGTCCCAAAAAATCTGAGAAATAAAAACCCAGCATGCAACACTACAGGCTCGGTCCAGCTACGACGGACCAAAGAGAATTAGCAGCACCGGTGCTCGATTCATTATGCCTGGGTTATCCACCACCATTTCAAATCCGTCCGCCCGCATTTCTGAAAGATATAGCGAGGGAGGTGAGCCCTGTGCTCACAGAAATTTTCAATAACATGTTCACGTCTGGTATCTTTCCGGCTCCATGGAAGGATGCGTCCATACTTCCATTGATAAAAAAACCCAATCTGGACGTATCTAACACTAACAACTATCGCCCGATAGCCAGACTGCCACTCCCAGCCAAGATAGTGGAGAAAATCATGAACAAACAGTTAGCTCACTTTATACAAGAAAACGATTTACTCAATCCCTCCCAATTCGGCTTTCGACCTGAGCACAGTACAGAAACAGCATTAATCAAGGCCACCGAGGAGATCAGGACTGTGATGGACAGAGGGGGCACTGCCGCCCTTGTCCTCCTCGATATATCAGCGGCTTTCAACACTGTGGATCATAACCTACTGGAACTGCGGCTGGAAACTTTAGGGGTTAAGGGTATGGCACAGGCCCTGCTATCCTTCTTTCTGAAGGAAAGGAGACAAACAGTGACACTGGACGAATTTAAATCAGCACCCTATGTCCTTCCATGCGGAGTCCCACAGGGCTCATCGCTGAGCCCATCCCTCTTTAACGTTTATATATGAGAACTTGCCCCTCTGATCCAAGATTTCGGCTTCAGTCTAACTTCATACGCCGACGACACACAGATTGTGGTGGCAGCGTATAAAGACCAAGCCTGCCCAATATCGCAGTTTCAAAACTGTATGATGGAATTAAACAGATGGATAGGAAAGCACTGTCTCAAACTTAACTCTGAGAAACCCGAAGTAGTGATCTTTGGGAATCTGCAACCCAGATGGGACAACATTTGGTGGCCGGCGGAGATGGGGGAACCGCCTATACCAGTTTAAAAGGCAAAAAACCTGGGGGTGCTGATTGATAACAAACTAATCTTATCTCAGCAGACCAATGCTACGGTGTCTGCCTCCCATTTTCTGATTAAGAAACTGAAGAAGATTCTACCTTATATCCCTGTCGACTCCAGAAGGACGGTAGTGACTACACTCGTGCAGTCAAAATTAGACTACTGCAACGGACTCTACCTGAATATGCAGAAACAATACCAAAAAAAGCTTCAAATGGTACAAAACGCAGCCGCTAGACTACTACTGAATGTCCCTAAGTAAGAGTCAGTAGCTAAGGAAATTCGAAGACTCCACTGGCTCCCGGTGGCTCATTGTATCAAATTCAAGTCGCTATGCCTAGCAAACAAGGCCCTGAACAACACCGGACCAATGTTCCTTAAAAACCTCTTCTCTTGGTACCATCCAGCCAGACAATTACGTTACACAGGCGCCAGACTTATGAGGGTTCCAAGGATCCGGACCTCAAGTTGGTGAGGCCGAAGCATCTCGTATGGCACAGCAAAATTATGGAACACTCTTCCAATGGATCTCAGAAGCGCTAGCTCACTTACCTCCTTTAGAAAGGGTCTCAAAACATGGCTATTTCAGAACTAGATGCCCCTTCCTGGGCTAACCACAGTCTTAGCGCCAAGACACCTCCGGGTATTCGTGCGCTCAATACATTTTATTAACATAACATAACATCTTGCAAGACTGATGCCAGTTCAACAATGGAGACGAACGATGCAGATCTAAGCTGAATGCTGCTGAATGCTGAAGGCAAGTAATCACATAGGGCCAGATGCATCATGCATTTTGCTCCTCGCAAACCGTTTGCGATTGCAAAAAATGCATTTCTGATGCAGCAAACCCAATTTTGCGATTCGGTAAATTACCGAATCGCAAAATGGGTTTGCGATTTGCTATTTGGAAGGGGAGTGTTTAGGGCGTCCCTTCCAAATAGCAAATCCTAATGGTATGCATGAATGTTTTGTGACCGTGAATGCGGTCGCAAAACATTCGCATTTTACCACCTACTTCAAGTAGGTGGTAACCCATTCGCAAATGGGAAGGGGTCCCCAAGAGACCCCTTCCCCTTTGTGAATGTTAGTAAAATCATTTTTTAAGAGCAGGCAGCGGTCCCACGGACCACTGCCTGCTCTTAAAAAATGACTTTAAAGAAAACAGACTGCATTTAAAAAAAAAAAGAATTGCTTAATTTAAAAGCAATCACAGACATGGTGGTCTGCTGAGCCCAGCATGCCACCATCCCAGGGATTTTTTGCGATTCCTAGGGGTTGCAAATTGCAACCTACCTCCTTAATATTCATCAGGTAGGTCATTTGCGATCCCCTAGGAATCGCTAAAGATGACACACTTTGATGCATTCCGTTTTGCGATTTCCTAATTGCGAATCACAAAGATTCGCAATTAGGAAATCACAAAACAGGGCCTTCATACATCTGGCCCTTAGTCTCCGACACAAAACAACGTAATGATTTCTCTCAGAAGCACAATTTCAGCCTGTTGGTTTGCAACACAGTTTCAACACTGGATAATGTAATGGCTTCTAAAACAAGCGAAATGGTACTTACTAATTTGCAACAAAGTTTCATTGATTGATTGTATTCCCACTCCACAGACGTGCCGGTACGGAAGTTGGAACATACACCGCTCACTAAAAGAAAAAGAAAACTATCTGAGCGCTTCGAATTTGACAAGGCAAGTTGCTTTAACTGCAATATGGGGGGAGCGTTTGAAACGGCTACACGCACATCTCTCAACACGGGCACTTTAGATCATTCAAAAAAGAACGATCACAATAATGCACGAAATTGAGGGTTTGAATAACGACCTCTGGAAGTCATAGAATGATAATAACAGCAACAAAGTACAATTCTGAGGCAACTAACATTGATCGTATGCCCCATCAGTAGCCATGTTAATGTGTTCACCGCCCGAATTGAAAATCAGTCCTGCTAATGCCATAACGCATTACTTTTCTCACAGGTACACCCTTACAAATATATCACAGGAGATACATACATCTGTGAACTGGTTCCAAGTTTCTCGGAAAAAGAAATTGCCTCTACCACTTGACTCAGCACAAAGAGAAATGGAAGTGTTTCATGGCAATGGAATTTACTGTGGTTATAAATGAGAGGGAAACATTTAAGTTCAGAGTTTTAACTCACTGTTCTACATTACCTTTCACAGAACCGACCAAGTCCCGGTCCTGAGGAGAACCCCTTTAATTGCAGAGGGTTTGAAACGTGTTGGCTTAGCTTCTGGGGGAAGAATATTCGCAAAAACTAACATTGTTTGGGAGATGTTGGCAGAATGCCTATTCCTCTAGTACAAACATTCAGAGTTAGCGACCCCTGGTAGCCCACACCGGCAGGACACATTGTGTCAAAAACATAAATGGACTGGTCTAAGAAAGGTCAATTTCACTGCTTGTTCGAATTGAATGAAAAAACTTTATTGTTCATTGTCATTATATGTTTTTTGAATTTGTCAAACGTGTTTGAAGTGTGCATTTGAATTTTCTTTCTCCAAAAAAGTTTGCCTTTCAAAAAGACATGTGAAAAAATGTACTAAATAGTCTGGAGTCAATATAGAAGAAAAGTGAAATAAATCACAAGGGCTAATGAAAATGAGATTTTTGGTCCTTTGAGTTCAAGTCAACACCACAAAATATGGCCCGATTCACAGAACTAACTTAAGACAAAATCCTAAACTTATTACCATTTTGGTATTCACAGAAGGCACTTACTTACTCATTTTGAGTAACTTACTCATCTTGAGTAACTTACTATTTTGGTATTCACAGAAGGCACTTACTCATTGATGAGTAAGTGCCTTCTGTGAATACCAAAATGAGTAAGTTACTCAAAATGAGTAAGTTACTCAATATGAGTAGTTACTCATTTTGGTATTCACAGAAGGCACTTACTCATCAATGAGTAAGTGCCTTCTGTGAATACCAAATGAGTAAGTTACTCAAAATGAGTAAGTTACTCAAAATGAGTAAGTAAGTGCCTTCTGTGAATACCAAAATGAGTAAGTGCCTTTTGTGAATACCAAAATGAGTAAGTGCCTTCTGTGAATACCAAAATGGTAGTATGTTTAGGATTTTGTCTCAAGTTAGTTCTGTGAATCGGGCCCTATATACTTTGTTTGTTTACATAGATCAAGGAGGCCCAATCTAGTTTGCTGTTATGGGCCCAAGCCCCTTTTTCATATCAGATTAGTGGGCCTGCAGCACTGATTGTGCCACCCACTTAAGTAGCCTTTTAAATATTCCTCAGACATACCATTGCAGCCTGTGTGTGCAGTTTAAACTGCCATTTTGATATGGCAAAATAAACCTTTTGCCAGGCCTAACCCATCTTTTTTAATACATATAAGTCTCCCCTAGGGTAGGCCCTTAGCAGCCTAGAGGGCAGGGTTCAGTGTATTTAAAAAGTTGGACATATACTGTTAAGGTTTACATGTCCTGGTAGCAAAAAACTCTTATGTTTGATTTTCACTACTGCAAGGCCTACCTCTCCCATAGGATAACATTGGGTTACCTTATCACATTTAATAAGTGCTAACTTTCAATTGGGAGCAAGTAGGAATGTTGAGTTTAGTGTCTAAAGAATTGTAATTTAATACACTCTGTAGTAGTAAACTCCGATTTTAAGTCACAATTCTGAAAATGGCACTTTTAGAAAGTTGGCATTTTCTGGTCCTACCCATTTGATGCCTGCAGCTTGTATCCTGGGTCACATGACTATGTGTACCTGGCAGTTGTCTTTGTGTATTACTCCCAGACAGTGAGACAAAGGCGAATAGGTGTTGGCAGGATAGGTCATCTCTGACCTGATGAGGGAGAGGAGCTGGCACCTACCACACTTGCACATCACAAAGGCTCTGCCCGAGCACATTCACAAAGGGTCTTTTGTTACCCAAGAGAAGCTGGGGCCCGGGCAGGGAGGCAGGAAATTTGAAACACCTCTGGGTGTGGAAGCCTCTAGAAACATCTCCTACTTCAAAGTGGGCACCACATATAAATATTGGACCCTCAGATCCAACTCTTCAGTACACCTCTATATCTGTAGAAGACACAGAAGGGCTGCTGTGCTGTTCTGCAAGAATGACTGCTACTCTGTTGCCTTGCTGCCCTGCTGCCTGAGTGAAAGGACTGGACCTGCACCTTGAACCCAGGACCACCAGAGTGACCCCAAAGGCTCTGTTGTAAAGTACATCAGAGCCCGCTCTGATCCTCCATTCTAGTTTCAGGTTTTAGCTTGGACTTTTTCTACTGGTGACTTTTTACATGTTTTACACTTTTACAATATTGTACTGGGAAGCTATCATACATGCAGTTTATTTCTTAGCAAGTATTATTATCATGTTATTCGTACACTCTGTCCAAGGCTAGGTACATAAAATGCAATGCCCTTGTATTTGGTTGTCCGGTTGGAGACAGCTCTAAGGCTCCAGACAAACCATCGCATCAGCTCTGCGCCTTTGACACAGTGCGATTGGAACAGTGCTTTTATTATATAAACAGCCTCTGTGCTATATTTGGCAGAGGCACATTAGCTTTGTCCAACGCCAGACTCACGCTGGCTCATCCGCCGAATTCTGAACCCTAACCCAGATGCAGTACTTCTGACTGCAAGCCCCTAAGATGACCTCCGTCTTTTACTTCAGTTTACCGAATTGAATCGGACCGCCAAAAGCTGGAGGTCCTCCGCTCCACTGTTGGGACTACTCATCGGGCAAATTCCTACCCCTGCTGGATCGTACCCGAATCACGCTTCCCGCAACGTGATTATTTCAATTTTGCGGCTTCTCCATTCCTCCCACGGACATACTGGCACGCCTTGACCCCCTACAAAGACTATCCTGATCGCAGAATCATTCTACATACCTTGTGGATTACTCCAGAACCATAGCACTACTCAAATGAATTGTAACCCGGTCCTGATGACGACCTGAAGTATTCATAGGTCGAAACTCCATCGACCATTCAGCACATTTCCTGGTGCTTTGATGGTTACATAAAAAGATTGAAATAATTTTTTGCACACTGTAAATATACTGTTTTGTAACCATCTTCTGTTAGTCTTTTATGCACCCTATATTTCGTTGTTTTTTTTCACCTGTCAATAGCGCCGAGCACTTCCTGCATGAGCACGTATGTGCACGCACTTATTTGGGTTACACCCACATACATTGAAAATAGTGCTGATATAACTATTGATGTATATTAATCTTATAAATACAGACCGCTATAAGTATTCAAAGAACCTCCTTGTTTGTCTCCCTTCTTCCAGTGCTAATGCAATTTACATGCTTCTTATAAATCTGTCTATTTAAATGTGACCTGTTGAGAGATTGTTGATTGTTATAACATTCGGCAGAGGAGCACTTTTGCTGGGATTGTCCTGGAACACGGTGCACTGTGACTGTGATGGAGCCCTGCTGACTCTAACCTTTATCCTGCATAGGATGATAGCCTGTTCTACACAGACCGGCTTCCTGACACATCATACTTCGATATGGAGGGTTAGGTTATCCCAAAAGATTTGGCAGAGGGTACTCCCACTATGGTTTCAATGGTATACGTAGTGTTAGATATGAGTATAATCATATAGGTATGTTATAATGGTGGAACTGTTTACCTTTTCACCATTCTCGTAATGCTGGTTACAATGCTTAGTTTTCATCTGCCTAATAATTACAGATCACGCTTTCTGCACAAGAATACGATTGTTTCAATAAATGTTTGTAGAGCCATATTTGTATCTTTCTTGTGTTTAACTTGGGCATGCAAAAGTAAAAACGAAAGGGTAGATCTGTTTCCACAATTTCCTTGGGGAATAAGAGAGGTCATGTTCCAGGTTGCTGATACCATCTGGTACCCTGATATGGTTATTGGTTAGGGGTTCAGATGGGGCACTATGAGCTAGTTAGGAAATGGGCCAACAGTTTCTATGATATGTGTGAACTGAGTTTCCATATTCTGAGGTTTATGTTGTCCATATACACAGTCCTACTTAATTTGTTGGAACCGTATAACAGCTAGTTGGCCAGCCTCATTATGAGATCCTTAGTGACAGAAATGGCTCCAGCCACGTTGATCCTAGCACCTTGACTCTGTCTGCTGCGATTCTTGCCACCCAAGTGGTTCCACCCCCAGTTCTGGACCCTTACAATTGAGCCTGAAGGTGCTCTGCCAGACCAACTGTGGTCCTGGGGGCAGAACTGACCTAGCACGATGCATCTCTTCGCAGCTCCGCTTTGGAACTACCACTGCACGACACATCCTCAATGTAGGACCTTGCATCGCAATCTGCAGCTTCCTCAGAACTGCTGCAGCACAACGGATCCTCAACACGGGCCTTCGCATCATAAGCCCCTCGTCGACAGCATCCTCGATGACAGAGCAGGATTTCGCATCACAGCCCCACAGTTCCCTCAGATCCGCTGCTGCGCGATACATCCTCGACACAGGACTTTGCATTGCATGCCCCTCATCGACGGCAAGCTCAATGATGACACAGGACCCCTCATAGCAGCATCGCAGCTTTGTCTGAGCTGCCGCTGCACGACACACCCTTGACAAGGGATCCCGTAACACTTCGCGAACTAGGATTTAAGGTACTTTGTTCAGAGGGCCTAACTTGGTCCCTGTATCCGGCCTGCGCACCATTGTGGGTGGCCTGAACTTGTGACTGTGTCCCAGTCTGGCGCGACCAAATAACCACAGATGATATTTTGTGCTTTTAGGCACTACTTTTACTTAAATCTTTAAAATTGCATATCTCCGGCTCTACTAATTGGATTTTTGTTGTTTTGGTCTCAAATAATTTATTAAAGTGTATTCTATTTTCCAAATTGGTGTGGGATTTTTCTTGTGTTGTGTTTTCACTCTTTTACTGTTTGAAGTGCTGCATAAATACTTCTGAGCATCTAATTCACCTGGATTTCTTTGCATTTTGCTCACTTTATTTTTGACCTTTTACATTGGGAGAGCCACATAACTTAGGACTCGTGGTAAAATGGACTACTTGTGCTTGCCGCCAGTGTCTGCCTTGGGAGATAAGGCCGCTGCGATGCAGCCAGGGTAAGGGGTACTGGGCTGGTTACATGTGGACACGTGTGCACATGTGTGAGGGCTGACCGTGGGAGACTCCTGTCTTGCGCAGCCCAGGTGCTGCGTACAGGTAGCCTGGCGCAGAAGGAACTATGCAGAGTTGGGTAGTGACCTGGAATAGGCCTTATAATAGGAGGGTACACATGTAAGGAAGTCAGTGTGCTTTACTGTTTTAAATGTAGTAACACTCGAATGGGAAAGGATGCCTTAGGGCGCAGCTTCAGTTCCCTTGGGTTCACAAACTCCAGAGTGGCACCCATTTACACTATAACCTGTGTGAAAAGAACAATTCTGTAAAGTCCAAAAGCATATCTGTACAGCTTATGGATCATTCAGATATGTCATGTTTCTCCGGCTCAGCTTAGGATCAGAGCCCAGGCCTTTTGTGACCCTGCTGGGCTAGGTTAATTACTTTTCTACCCAGCTGTAGGAACAAAGGCCTAAGCCCTCCAAGAAAGCAATTGACAGTGCTTAGGTCAACTCTCAAGAAGGAAGAGAATGAGTTAAATTGCTCTGCATCAATCATCCTGCTGTCATCCTGTGCCAGGGAGAAGGCCTGCCCAGACCACTCCACAAAGGAGGCAGTCCAGGGGTGGGGCTCCTTTGAAGATTTGCTGGTGAAAGGTCCTGGCAGTGATGTCAGCGAGGGGTGGAGCTGAGACCCCGGAGCACATGTGGCAAGAGACTCCTGGGTGACGCCATCTTGAAGTATCAGAGACGCCTGTGCAGGAAGGTTTAAAAAGGGCCGGAGAGGTGATGTGGCATCTCAGGATAGGCCGAGGTGCACTCCTGCTGGCACCTCCAACCCTACCTTAAAAGGTCTTGCGCAGGGGGAAGAACTCTCTTTTGGATGTGCTTTTTCTGAGGAACACTGGGACTGGAGGCTGACGCCAGGGCCTGGGGGCTGCCCCCAAGAAGAAACCCTGCTAGGGAGCACCGTCGCACATCCCCCGGTGAAGAAGACTAAGATGGGGAGAGCCGTCGCACACCCGCGAAACTGTCACTGGGGCCCAGGACTCGATCCCTGGGCCCCGACAAAAAAATGAAGATGGGGAGCGCTGTCGCTCTGCCCATGAAACTGCCAAGGGGGCCCAGGACCCAATCCCTGGGCCAAGGCGAAGAAGAAACGAAGACCAGGAGCCTCGTCGCTCTCCCTGTGAAACTGCAAGTGGGCACCCAAAGAGGAAGGGGAATGCCACCGCACTCCACCATGCGCTCTGCTTGCCTGGCTGCATCGCACACGTATGCCCGCAGGAGCGGGCAGACCAGAGAGAAGTGCCGGCTCCCGTGACAGCACACAAGTGGGCTAGCTGTGCGGGGAGCCGGCAGGAGCAGACTGGTTGTCTCCCCGAGCTGTTCTCCAATGTGGTGACTGCACACTGGGTACCAGGGTGGGACCAGACACCCCCAGAAGAAGGAGCGGCATGATGCCATCTAAAAAACCCAGTGTTGCAGCCCTCCCCAGCGCAGACGGCGGGCCGTTGTTCGCAAATTCACTTTGCTCATGAGGAGCGCCCCACAATGCTTTGAGGGGCTTGTCAATTACGCTTGCATTTACACCTGGAAACCACTCGCTTGTGATGACCCCAGGAGAGTGGGGTCACCACCAAAATGTTGGCAAAGTGCGGGGGAGCTGCAGGAGCAACGCAGACTTCCCCCAAAAGGAATTCGCCAGCCCCTACCCTAGTTTAGGGGAACATTAAAAAGATAACCCCTCAAGGGTTTTACCTTTTTTCAATGCCCTTTCTCTCCTGGAACTTTTGTTCAACAGGGTCGGAATGATGCGCTGTTCGAGGGGCGAAGATTATGGCTGCAATCATTGTTGCCTGAAAGTGTTCAATGTGGATTTTCATAGTGATAAACACCCTCTAGGGGTGAAAGCTGGTAATTGCACAAGTGTATATTTACAGACTGGATGGATGTCCTTGAGGGACTACGTTTATAAATGCAGTATTGTATGTTGGAAGTTTTCCAAAGAGCATGCTGCAAGCACCTTCCAGGTGAATGATTATAATTGCACTATAGGGTAATTAAAATTGTTATTAAATGGTGCTATTCATGTTGCCAGTAGTACACTGCACTCTCATTCATGCTTAGTCATTTATTCTTGCTAATGCTTTATTTCCAGAATGAGACTGACAGCCACTTGTGATCAAAGTTTGCATACTTTATTGCCAGTATTCAGGGCTCTCAGTGATGGTTATATGTAATGATTGCATTTATTCCTATAATGAAATGCTTGTTGAAATAGTGAGGTGGACAGCCTTGGTGCCAGTAGTAAGTGCTCTCACTCCAAGTTATGTTCAACCCTTGGCATTTAGAGGCAAAATAATGTTTAAACATGCGAGTTGTCGTACTATACCCCCTCCTTTGGGAGGGGTAAAAATGATTGTGCAATTCATTAAGAAGTATTTCTATCAGCTGATATATATTTGTAAATTGCTGCTTAGTATTGAGTATTGTGTGTGTAATAAATGTACTTTTCCTTTTTCAAAAGATAAAGCACAGACAGGACAATCATTTATTGAGTGTTATTATGGTATATCTATAAATGGTGATTACTAGTCTACACCACCTCCCTTGAGTAGGCCTTGGACTGCTCTGCAACGCTACCCTATGAGCCAAGCACTACAATGGGGTGTTTCGTTCCCATTGGAGCACAAATGTAGACCTATTACTTGTGCAGGTCACACAACTAATGTCTCATTTTCCAACAAATGCTTTACACATTGCCTCTAAGTTAAGCATGACTGCTTTTGTGCCAATCTACCAGAGGGTTAAGCACAGGTTAATTTGGGGGTTTGCTTTTGTTTCACCCTGACAAGAATTGTGGTTTCTGCTTGAGTAGGGGTTGACCCCCCTCAACCAGTAACCCAATTTCCTACAGCATTTTAAAAAAAGTGAAGAGATTTTGGATCTGATGCAAGAGTTACCTGAAGGAGTAGATTTTGAGCAAATGGGAGGATACTTTGAAAAACTACACTATTTTCCTGGTCACCAGTGGGGCACTCGTCTGCCTGAGTCACATGGTCCATTTTTCTTAGCCCGACTCTTTCTAAAAAACAAATTTTTGGATGTGTGAGGCTCATTAGCATGCTTTCTGGGATAGCTGGTATAAAGCTGCTACCATAATCAATTTTGGAAAGTACAGATGTCGTGATTACGTTCAAAAGAGAAGGTTTACCTCTGAAGTTCAGTATAGTACATGAAAGCACAAACAGGAAATCACATCACTTGCAATTTAACAGAAAGTTCTTCCTCCAACTGGATGCCAAAAGATGTAACTTTAGATGAGGAAGAAGGCACAGAACCTTAAGATAGAGGCCAGGTGACGTCTTACATATTGTGCCTGACATGTGATACCTCAATCTCGTTGCCCTGATTTTAAGACGTTTATGGCTATCTATGAAGTAAGGGTGGCGTTTGAGCTGCCAGTGTCCAACTCTCAACTTTATTATTTATTATTTTCATTAGCCCATTGTTTTCCCTCACCAGAGCCAGGAGCTGGCATTTTCACTTATGCTGCTGAAATGCGGATGTATTTATTTATGTATCAAGGACCCTGATGATGACTTCGCCAATTTACCTAAAAGGACTGGAGGAAGTGGCCCAGCAGATGAGTCAGAGTGGGCCGGTCATAAACTGCAGACCCTAGGGAAAGTCCCTTAGTCTCCCAAATGGATCCATCTCCCACCTGCCTCTGTAAGCAACAGCACAGAATTTAGGACTGGTGTGAGATTCCCATTTCAGCTTGGATGCCCACATCAGATCGGTGGTCAGCACCATGGCAAATGAATCAAACCTTGCCTTACCCAATGAGAAACATCACAAAATAATTGTAGGATCCCTTGTAAATGACAAACTTTATTAAGTGAATTTAATTTTACTAGGTTTAACTAAGGGCCAGATCGGATGTCTCCAATCTTTTCAAAACGTAGCCGCAAAATTGGTCCTTAATGGTCCTTATACTATGAAAATTTGAACAGATTTTCTTCAACAGTTCCAGCCCCGGTGATGTGTCATGCTTAAATTGGCCTGCTTAATGTACAAATATCTTAATTGCGATGCGCAGGCCCATTTACTTTTTCCTTTCCAGGACATCTGCTGTAATCCTGTAGACAGATGCCCTTAACATACCCCAAACAAAACTGCTACTTACTTCCTAGCTTAGCTTACTTACCTTCAGGAAGGCTGTGAAAACTTTCCCATCCAACCTGTAAAAGTTTAAAGGATGATCTCACTGGATAATATGCTGAAAGATAAAAAGACAAATAGAAATGTGAGGGAAAGAGAAAAAACGACAATAGGAAGAAAAAGTGGGGCAAGAGGAGATTGAACAAGCATAGGAGAAGAGTATAAACAAGAGAAGGATAAGAAAAGGGGAGAATAATTATATAACAAATAGGCTAGGGGAATAAAGAAAGCGAAAACAAAAGAGTACAAGAAAGTAAAAGAGGGGGCCCTGGTGAAAAGAAAGGAATGTCATAAGAGAAGTACCGCACAGTGGGCGAGGAACAAGAAAACGAAACAAATAAGATATGAGAGGTAAAAATAAAATAACAGGGAAAGAGAATAGAAAGAGAAATAGATGTATATGCTTGATGTATGAAGAAGAAAATAAAAAGAGCAGAAGACAAAACAGTGGGAGGTTACATGTGCAAGTGAAAAAAGAGCTACAGCAACATAGTGAGAAAAAGAAGGAGAAAGAGAGCAAAATAGAGAGAGACCGTGAGAGATAGAGAGAGCACCAGAATATATGCTGATAGGCCAGGATAAAGAGAAAGCGATGGACTACGGGATGACTGCAGATGGAAAGAGAAGGGTGTGAAGCAGACAAAAGAAAAACAGAAAGAGAGAATGATAAACAAGGTGTAGGCAATAAAACGAGAGCTAGAAGGAGGGGGAAAGGTAGCAGGACAGACAAAAGAAGCAACAAGTTCCAGAGAGAGGGAGCAGAATGGAGGGATGAGTACTAAAGTAAGGTACTTAGGTGAGAATTATTTAGATAAAAATGGAAAACTGAGGAGAGCAAAAGGAAGAGAGGAAAGAGGGCCTCCAGTCACTTGTTTTTTGGGATTGCCACTTATTTTTCTTCATTAGACTATCACGCAGAATAAGAGATAGAGAAACATGAAGGGGAGAAAGAATGAGGAAGAGAGAGACGGAAAAAAGTGACAAAAGGTGAAAGCAGGGATGCAAAGAACCCGAAAGAGTAAGATAAAGAGGTGGGGCTGGTAGTGGACGAAAAAGGCATGAGGTGGAATCAAGACTAAATAGTCTTGATATTCGCCACACCAGCTAATTTTAGCGTTACCAAAGCACTTCTGAGCAAAACTTTGGCCCTGAAAAAGAGGAAGTTGGTCAAGGAAAGGGGAGAGGTGGCAAGAAAAGTCTCTGCACATGAAAAAATAACATGTTTAATGTTAGAGAAAACGACAAAGAGAAATCAGAGTAAATAAGACAAATCGGCCAGAAAGAGGTACAGATATGGGTGAGAGACAGGTGAGATATGAACACAACAATAGTAACACAGCAGCAGGGCCGGACTGGCCATATCGGGTACCTGGCATTTCCCCGGTAGGCTGGAGGGCTGGGGCTGGTTTGGTGATCGTGGGAGCCAGTTTTGTCACTGGGGGGCGGCTTTGCAGCAGTGCGGGAGCTGTGCTTCTTGCTAGCGCCCCGCTTCCAGGGCCGGTCCAGCAGCATTCTGCCAGGGCTGGTTGCTGTACCCAGTCATGCCCTGCACAGCCAGCAGTTATGGAAAGGGAGCAGGATCGACAAGAGATGGGGAGAAAAGAAAAGGGAAGAGCAATTGATCAGGGAAATGTAGAACTTGGAAATAGAAAGGGGGAACTTTGGAGACGAGTAAAAGCTTAAGGTGGGACAAGAGCAATTCACAAGGAGGAAGGATCCAGTTGCAAAGTTGCAGTTTTTCTTCACGATTCGACCGCAAGCACATGTTATCTTTTCCTACCTTGTCCATGGGATTCATATCACTTACCAGCCAGAGCATTCTAAAGAGATAAACTCGAAGGTCAGAGCTTTTAGAAACGATCAGGCTTCTCTCTGCAGTAATCTGCTGCCCCCCTATGTCCTGTCCTTAGATCCCTTGTTCGTACAATGATAGGGTAGATTAAGCTTCTTTGGTAGCAGAGGAGACCTGTTTACCGTGGGCATAGATATGCCATTTCAGAATATCGTCACATCTCGGTACTAATGCTGTGTCTCTTCAAGCCGCAGGGGTGCTGTTTTTAACTGAAAGGCCACAGTTGTTTTTTAATCTCTTAAGGGCACTATGATTTTGTGTCACTATTGTCTTGGCACTTTGAGGTGACCAAGAAACATGGATTGTCGACTGAATGACTTATTAAATAAAATAATTTAACAAATGTCATGTTTTTTTCTGTCACATTCTCAGTGTCGGCCTGCTTCTAACCTATATAACAAATATAGGAACAGCAGTGCTGGAGCGGAGATTCTTGCATCTCAATTGTCGAGTATAATCTTTCATTAGCCCCTGTCATTGGTCGTATGGACCTTTGTTAGTCGACAAGGAGAGATGATAAAGAGCAATCATGTACATCAAACACCATGAACAGTGAAGTACATATTGGACTTTACAAGAACCCATAAAGAGATTTGGTGTGAGTTTGAAGGGCTGTATTAACAAATTAATTCAAATCAATTATTCATTTAATTAGTATTACATTTTGTCATAATTTTTACAGATTCAAATAATCACTTATTCGATATTTCAAGACAAGATAAAATACCACATTAGTTAGAATTACAAATGATAAAGAGAAAATGCAGCAAGTGTGCTCCATAAAGGAAAATCTCTAATCTAAATTAAATTGGATATAAGGACATTAGAATTCGGTAAACAAGGTAAGGTGTCAGTTTCAGAAACCCAAATGAAGGGTTCTGATGAGAGAGTAAAAATGCATAGGCATAAAGGGCCATATGTATGAAGCTGTTTTGCGATCGCAAACACTGCGAATCGCAAAAAAACGGTGTTTGCGATCGCAAAACAGACCTCCGCTATGTATGAGACACATTCCGATCGCTAATTTGCGAATCGCTAAATTAGCGAATAGCAAATTAGCGAATTCTACCAAATAGCGAATTAATTGCGAATTCGCAAATTGTGACAAAAAATAGCGAAACTCGCAATTGTCGAGCTCGCAATTTGCGAATTCGCAAAACGGGATGCATGATTAATTCGCAAATTGCGATTTCACGAAATTCGCAAAATAGAGAATCGCAATTACCACCAAGTCTGAGCAGGTGGTAACCAGGTACAACCTATTTAAAGAGACCCACAATGCAACTGATGTTTGCCACAATGTCTGGGCTGTACGTGATAGCCAGGAGGCTGCGACTCAGAGCTGCTGCACAGAGAAGGAGACTCCAGGAAAGGATCTTTAGAGCGCGCATAACCCTGTTCCAGCGGACTGAGGAGGAGATCCATACAAACTACAGGCTGGATGAAGAGAGCATCCTGGAATTAATAGCAGAGCTCAAACCTATACTTGAACACCCCACACGCAGGACACACACAATCCCCACCCATATACAGGTCCTGTGCTCACTTCACCTCTTGGCGTCAGGGAGCTTCCAGGGGGTGATAGCCACAGCAGGAGGGGTCTCACAGAGTGCATTGTCGAGCTTCTTCCACGCGTTCCTTGATGCCATGATACAGAGGCTGCATAACCACATACACTACCCCAGCACACCACAGGCACTAGACCAGACCAAGCAGGAGTTCTATCAAATTGCACAATTCCCCCACGTCATTGGATGCATAGATGGGACCCATGTCGCCATATCCCCCCCTCCCAGAACGAGTATGTGTTCAGGAATCGCAAGTCCTACCATTCCCTGAACATACAGGTGGTGTGTAATGCCAGGCACATCATCACTGACATCGTCGCTAAATACCCAGGCAGCACCCATGACTCATTCATCTTCCGCCACAGTGGGATACACCGCCGACTCACAAGTGGGGAGTTTGGTGAGGGATACCTACTAGGTAATTGCATGTGAAAGAAGGACACACTAGTAATGCACAGCAGTGGCAGGAGAGTGTTCAACCATATTTTTCTCGCCCCACAGGTGACAGTGCGTATGCGGTCCGGGACTACATACTCACTCCTTAACTTAATCCTGCCAACGCTGGGGAGCGGAGGTACAACAGTGCCCACATAGCAACCAGATGTACCATCGAGCGGACCTTCGGAATACTCAAGAGCCGGTTCCGATGCCTACATAAGAGTGGAGGGGCACTTCAATACAGCCCCCAGACCTGTTGCAAGATAGTGGTAGTGTGTGCCATGCTGCACAACATCGCCACCAGGAAGGGCACACCAGTGGAGCTCACCGAATCGGAATCATCAGATGAGGAGGGGCCAGCTCCTGGACGCATGCCAGCTGGTGTAATTGGTGCAGCTGCTGGGCGCCAGAGGCGAGATGAGATCACACAGAACTATTTCTAGGTAAGAAAAGATGACACAATGCTAAAGATCTAATACGAGACTGTGTTTAATTTCCTTTAGTACAGGATATATATCGGCACACAGCCTGTGTGGCACACAATGTATTGTTAGAAGTCCCGCACATGTGTGATTCACAGTGCAAATTGACTATCTTGACCAAGTGTCTGTGTGCACTGGGTTGATGCACCCATATCCATGCCTATGTCTGAGCGCCTCAACTGCGGCGCTGACAGCCTGTAGCCCCTCGCTGTGGGTGCACAGTGCCCTCTTCACCTGTCTCAGCAGCCCTGCCTTGACGCACACTACGGCGCCTGTCCGGTGGGGGCGGTGGTGTAACGCTGCTCCTGCTAGATTGGGCGTCCTCGTCTGTTGGAGTGAGGACTCCTGGGCCAGCAGTGGCAGCTGCCCGCAGCTCATCCACAGCACATGTCACCTGTACCAGACCCCTGGCCACGTCCTGGCTGCAGTGTGCCACCTCGTGCTGCATACTGATGCTGCGCCTTGACAGCACAGAGGTCGCTGAGGAAAGGCGGTTGACCGCCCTGGTGTAGAGGTCTAGGCGGGTGTGTAGGCGCTGCCTCTCCCTGTGCCTAGCAGCACGGTCCGCCCTTAGTTCAGCACAGAGTGCCTCCAGGGCACCCGTCAGGCCCATGAAGCCAACCCTGATTTGCCTCTGTATTGACCGTATGTTTTTTGCCTGCAGGCGCTGGACCTCTAACATGTGGCCCTCCAGCCCTTGGAAGACTGTGTCGTCTCCTGTGACTGCTGCACTGGTGGATGCACGTGGTGCCCTGCGCCTGGATGGGATTGGTGGTATTGGATCGGCACGTGCTCGAGCACGGGGTTGTGGCTCTGACTGTCCCTGGACTGTTTGGACATTGACATCGGTGTCCTGGGATTCCTCCTCCAGTGGGGGCAATGGTGGCACTGCAACCCGCCTGCGGCGTATTGGAGGGATAACTGGGCTGCCCTCGTCTTCCTCTTCCTCCTCCTCCTCTTGCCCTGTTGCCTCTGGGCTGGGGGATTCATCCTCCCCTCCACTGATTGTTCCCTGTGTTTCTGCTGGTGCTGTGGACATAAATGCACACATTAATTTACTGTCCTGCCTTGCATTTGTCATGCATTAAATGTCACTGTTTGGAGTTACATGGGTCCTATCTGTCTGTATTTTGACTTTCATGATGCACACATACTGTTTGAGCCTGGCTGGGTGTCATTTCTCCACTGTTAGGTGCATGTAACTACATCTCCCATAATGCATTGCTGTGTGTGCTTGTGTACCTGCACTGGAATCATAGTTTTGTTGTGCCCCTGGGTCTCTCCGGGGTGTGTGGGGGAAGTAGGGAGGTATCAGGAGTGTGATGGCATGCTTCTTACCTTGTCTTGGTTGTGGGTGGTCGGAGCTGTCCAGGTCTGACACGCCCATTACACTCTCCGGAAGCAGGGTCCCCTCAACCATTTCTTCGAGTGGTGTTGAAGCGGTGGCAGTAGAGGTCCCACCACCGGTCTTGTTGGCCTCCTCCAACCTGGCAGCAACCTTCTCCTTTGAGCGCGCGCGCATATCATACCAGCGCTTCTGTAGGTCTTTGACGCTTCGATGTGTGACGCCAATTGCGTTGACTTTGCGCTGGATGTCTGCCCATATCCTTCTCTTGCGTGTCTCTGGCACACGCAGGGACTTCTTGCCAAACAGGAGCTCATGGCTCACAACCATCTTCTGTATCAGGGCCTCCTGCTCACTTTCTTTGAACTTTCTTATTCTGGAGGTCTCCCCCTGCTGCTTGTCCTTGCTGGCCATGTCTCCACTCCCTCCAATGTGTGTAGCACTGCAGTGATGCCTCAGCCTCAACTCCTACTCTCTCACTCTGCTTCTGAGACTCAGGTGCAGCATGGGTAGTCACACTTCCTGGTTGTGATGTCATCAAGCTGCACCTGGGTCCCCGATTTGCAGTTTGCGAATTCGCTAAATTACGAATTCGCTATTTTGCGATTTCGCTAAATAGAGAATTTGCTACTAATGAATCGCTATTTGGCTCCTCGCTATTCATTTAGCGATTTATAGCGATTCGCTAATATTTCGCGAATTTTTGTTTACATACCGTTTTGCGAATCTCTAATAGCGATTCGCAGTGAATCGCTATTTGCGATTCGCAAAAGGGGAGTTTGATACATATGGCCCAAAGTGTTAGCACACAAGCAGTAGAAAATTAGCAGAAGCTGGAAAGTATTCTCAGCTTTAAGTCTGTAGCATCTCTAAGGTCTGCTTCCTAAGTTCAGCAGTAAGCTCTCCGTACCTAGTCTCTGATAGTGAAAGGAAATCTCTCTGAAAGAAGGACGCTCGCTAATCTAAGGAACATAAACTAATATATTTCTACCAAAACATAAATAGCAACAAATCTTCCATTCCCCGTTCCCACCAACCAGTCTTCAGCAAACTCTGGAAGCAGGTAAACTCCCTAGTTTCTCACTGGATGCACAGGCACTTTAAGTTGGCATAATTTTCTGTGCCTAACAAGACATCAGGATCGAGACCTGGGTGTGGTCCTCCACTTATGCCGCATTTTTTAGTGAACTCGCTGTTAAAGACTATACACTTTGGCGCAACCTCACACATGGCCTAAATTAAAAAGATGGATGGATTTTATGTGGTTTTTAATGTAATGGTCATAATTTTAACTGGGAGTTTTAATTAACTGAACAATAATTTTATTACTTACTTAGGGGCCTATTAGGATATCGGGCAGATCGCCACCGCCGGGCCCGGCGGTGGCGATCCGCCCGCCAAATGTCCTGTTTCACCCTCCACCATATTAGTATGGCGAGGGGTACAGCGGCGGACGGAAAGTCCGTCCGCCGCTTTTCCGCCGGTCGGATTGCCGGCCGGGCGGAAAAGGCAGACAATATGGTGGCGGTGCCTGCATCCATATTAGCATGCCTGCGGTGTGTATGCCTTTCCATGGCGGAGACTCCGCCATGGAAAGGCATACAGTAAATGGCTTTGGGGGCCCGTTGCGGGCCCCCGAGGGGGTGGGGGGGTGGATGGCTGCACTTGGGGGGTACCCATGGTACCCCTCTTCATTGGCATGCACAAGGTGGCAGGCACCGCGCGGTGCCTGTCACGTTGTGCATGCCAATGCACAACATGCATATTCTACAATATAAAAGGTGCGGGATGCGACCGCCAGGGTGGCGGTCGCATCCTAATTGCTGTAGCGGGACCGCCGCACCTTTGGCGGTCGGTCCCGTTTACCGTTACTGTTACGGTGGCTGGCGGACAAAGTCCGCCCGCCATCGTAATGGGGCCCTTAGTTTCTCATGTCTTCACAATGAGCTATGGAATCATGTCCTTGGATTGTTACTTTGATCAATCTTGTGGTTTAGACATTTCTTCCCATGAGTTGTGTTTCCTGCCATCTCCTCTCCTCCCAGTGAGAACCTGTCTATCAATGGTCTAATACATTACAAATGCTTATTCACTAGCTAACGAAAAGGCGTCTGGAAAATTACAGTATCTGCAGTGGAAAGAGAAAAACATCTCGAGCAAAACAACAGTTTAATGGGAAAACATGCCTCTTAACCCTATCATGTAAAGTCAACATCTAATACCGCATCGGTAGTTAGGCTAACCTAAATCAATACATTATGTTAATTCATCTGTTCGCTTATAATGCCGAAGTGTGATTACCTACTAACAACTTTGCATTTATTTAACATGTATTATTCAACATAGTAACTAACACCTTTCAGTTAAATGCGTTTAATTTGCAAAATGAGGAAATTCTCTCTATCAACAGTATTTTCTGAATACATGACAGCAACAAAACTTTTTCAAGTGGGACCCATGCCCGTCTTAGAGACAACGAACCGCAAAGACTGGCACTACTAGGTCAATGGAAGGGAAGATTGTGCAAAGGTGCGAAGGTTGTTAGTCTACCTATTTGTGAAGTCTTTTTCTTTAAAAATAAAAAAATACAATCTTCTCACATTAACAAAGCTTGATAAATAACAAATAGGGGGAGAAAACTCGCCCTAAAATGGAATAAATGCATGGAATGGTTTGCTTCAGTGCACTAAACTAACACCAATTACCAACAATAACCATTTACACTGGACTAATCACCAACCTTAGCTCCAGAGCACCGTGCTTCCTGGCAAAAAGAACTTTAATGCCTCAACAGGGGTAGTAAGAGTTACATAAATACAATTACAACACAATACAATAAAAGAGTGACAAGTTCTCACTCAAGTGTCGTTCATAGATCTGTCACTCTACAATTGGCCTGTGTTCAGCGTATTTTGCACATCGATCTATAATCCATGTTAAAAAAAAAATAATAATAATCGATTGTCACTTGGATTGTATTAGGTCAGTCTTTGAGTAAGACAAGTTTGCAAAATGAATTTGGTTAGCACCGTTATAGATCCGTCGTTTTACAACTGGCCTGTGTTTTGCGTGCGTTGCACACTGTTTATAACTCATGTCAACAAAATTTGTATCTGTTACCTATATCACCCCTTAATATGTGGCTTAGCTGAATTCCTCCTGTTTGTATTCTGTAGATCTGTCTTTTTACAACAGGTTTGTGTTTTGCGTATTTATGCACACTGTCTAACCCTTATGTGCAAAAGCCTGCTCAGTTATGTGTCAAGACTGCCTTCTAACCTGTTATTTTAACGGTTCAGCTGAACTCTCTCTGCTGGTATTTAGCGACATTTTCTTTATTATATGGTAGTATTATTATTGGTCACTGTACATTTCTTACTTTTGTAAAGGTTTTAATTAACCAAACAATAAAAAAAAAGAAAAAAGAATAAAAGTAGTGTGTCAGAAGTAACACTCACATTAAAGAGACTTCTCCTTCTGCAAGAAAATTCTCCAATAAAAAATAGCCCAGAAACGCCATTTGTGTGAGAGTGGACTGATTGAGACCAGGCAATTTGCTAATCTTCACAGAATAGTCAACATGTGAAGTTTCTCCACTCTGCCTAACTATGAGAGCGAGGAATAAAGCTTTGCCCTTCCATTGGGGCAAAACCACTGAGGCTAAACAAAATAATGAGGAAAATAGTTTTATTGTGACATATTTACACCTTAATTTGTCAGTTGTGTGTCGCACTAAATTCGTTTTGGAAACCGGCTACTTTGGAGTCTTTTTTCACTCAAAATAGCGGGCTCTCGAAAATTCCTGTGGAAAAGATGCAGTTATTTTATGATGACTCTGTTCCCCTAGAGGCACAAGGCTCTCCCAGTTCTAAAGAATGTACATCCTGCCATTAGGAGGTGAACTTGGAAACTGCCTCACAAAGCTGTTCTCACCTAGGACCTTGCACGCTTGCGCAAAGACACCCCTTTCAAACACCATAACTTATCAGTGTGATGTTTTACTGATGACAGAGGAGTAGGTGGCAGAGTATTGGAAGAGGAGAGATGCATCGACTAGGAGTAACGGAGTATCAAAAAAAAGAAACTTTTTCCTTCTACCTTTTGACTCTCTTGGGCTCCCAACCACTGGTTAAATAGTCTATCAACAGGGAATCAGGAAAGAAAGCAAGGAGAAAATGCAGCATTGACAGAAGAGCTATGCAAATACATTTTTGGAAGTATTCTAGGCAGAATTATTCCTCTCTCAGTGGCGGCCGGCACGGCTCGCGGGTGGCGGGGGTGGATGCTGGGGGAAGCGGGGCGTGGGGGGGGGGGCAAATGTAATTTTGTTTTTCTAAATAAACACTTACCTTGCCGCCAGGTCATGCTTCCCTGCTCCTGCTCTCCTCCGTCGGACTCCAGGAACAGGAAGCACAGCCAGGCTCCTCTGACTAATCACAACGCTGCAATGCAGCGTTGTGATTGGTAAGCCCCAGGCTCCCCTGACCAATCACAGCGCTGCAATGCAACATTGTGATTGGTCTGAGCGTCGTGGTTCGATGCTCAGCCAGGGTGTGGGGATGGGGGCCTGGGCATGTTCTTCATGCAGGCTGTAATGCAGCCTGCATGGAGAACAGGGAAAGTGCGCATGACTGTTTGGCTGGTCCTAAAGGGACGGAAAAACAGTCATGTGCACTTAGGAGTGGGCAAACTACTCCTCCCCTGCCCTGCTCCAAGAGCTGAGCAGGCCCGCCCGCTAAGCAGCACGGAAACATAAAATGATAACTCAAAGTTATTATCATTTTATGTTTCCTTCATTTGCACTGGTTAAAAGCAGTGAGGCGACGCTCCTCCGCCATTGCGGAGGAGCCGCCACTGCCCTCTCTCCCTGAAGATGCCATATGAGCATAAAGAATGCGAGGTGATTAACGACTATTCATACAGATTCCTGGAGAACAGCTGATATCACATCGTGAGCCCAAGGAGAGCTGAGAACTCCTGCACATAGGGGTTTTGTAACTTGTGTGTGGATGGGTGTCTTAAGAAGTGGAAACCGCTTTGACTGACTCACCCACTAGAACCCCTGGCACTACTTGAGTGACCGTTGATTATATTGGCACCTCCAAGGACAGATTGCAAACATGGCACATTGATAACATTAGTTACTTTCTGCAGTAACCACTGCCGGTCACCTGCCTAGCCCCCTCAGCAGTAAACAGGAGTTTGTGGACTAGCTAATTTAGGACAAGGGGTGGGAGGGACCATTATGTTCCTGCTCCACCCAAGCCAATCACCCCATACAAGACTGCACATGGAGTATATGAGGCCATGCCTGGGTGTATGAGGGTAAACGTAGATTCTGGAAGCCATCCCTGCATATATTATACTATCATGGGTGTGAAGGGTTGTAAAGTTATTCATGGCCTCAAAATGGTGCACCTGGGCATTTGGGACTGCGTCCCTGCATTTTAGAATATACTTCTGAATATATGGGTGTATTAGATGTATCACAGTTTTAATTTGACATAGACTTATTGCCTAAACTGAGCCTGACCTTGTGTAATGTAACTGGTGCTCATGTAAAGCGCTACAATGCCTTCGGGTCGAGTCAGCGTTATATAAAACTGCAAATAAATATGTGAATGGACTCGAGAGACTGTATCATGCCTATAATGGCTGATCCATGCTATAGGAAGGTGGACTTGGCCTAATGTGGTTTTGCCCATTGGCACATCATTGCTGTCCCCTTGCCACACTGGTTACTTTTATGTTTTGTTATGCATGATTAATTTAGTATGCTTGATTTATTTAGTATGGTGAAGACAGAGTCTAGGTAACTTGGAACTTTGGTTTTGAGGATTTAATTGCAGATCGGAATCTGATGTGGTTTGTGAAGATGTATCATCAGTGTTATTACTGGTTCCTGCTTGTGTGTCTTCATCATTAATATCAGTGAGTTATAGCATTTGCCATCTGGATTATCTGGCATATGCATTATCCAGATAGTAGTATAGATTTGTATTGCTTACTGCTGTTGTCAGCATGTCAGTGCACAACTATATGGCACATTCTTACTGTGCTGTGTGTGTGTGGTGTTCTGCCAAATGTGTTCAGTTGGATGTTCTGGGAGTGTGGTTTCTTCAAAGTTAGATCTTTTACGAACCTGGTTATACCCATCTATGTGAAATATCTGTGCCGTGTTAGATGAGTTAATAGCTTCCCTTTCAATCTTCTTTCCACAGCTCTTGCATTTGCAGACAGAGAGCAGAGTGCATCCTCCGGCTGGGTGAAACCTCAGGCTTCTAAGAAAAAATTTCCGTTTATAGCAACTAGAAATGGAAGGACCAGGCGGACAAGAAGAAGGGTGATTATTCGGACAGCACTATGGCATCCCCAGGCTACCAGGCCACAAGAGTGTCACCTGTGGGACTGTGATGCCACCAGACCACATAGGCGTTGGGTAAAAAAGTCCTTTATCTGCTTCCGTAACATTTTCTTAGCTTGTTGACCTTATATTTATTTTAGCTTTTTTTTTTACATCAGTGAAGCCACTTCCTTATGAATGACAAAGGTCATGTGATGCCAATTTCTGCAATGTCATCAAATATAACTGGGCTTAGAAGTCAGCCTGCTGTCACTTACGCTTTCTCTGGGATTTTTGTGAATTGATGTGATTGGAGCTCACCTAGTACACAACAACAAAGAAATGCAAGCCGCATGACAACATGCATCAGTCAGAGCATAGCATGAACTTTTCACAAGTGACAGCACTCTGACGTCTGCGCCCAGTTACATTAGGTGGCCCTGACTATACGCAGCTATTGTTCACTACAAGGATACAATACAGAGAGGCACAATCACATATAAGCATGGATGCAGACATGAACCTGGTATACCTGCGTAGAAGCAAAAGAAAAAGAACAAACGAAAACTGGACTCTGGTGTCACAATAATTTGTAAGCTATTTCATTAATTATAGTTAATTGTATAACTGTTGAACATCCATGTTGGTGATTTTTATTGACATTGAATAATTTACTCTCCTAAGTTTATGTGGACCTTTAAACTTCAACTGGTTGCAGTGGTAATTGTGTTTCACAGCTGTGGGACATCTGAAAATTAAGGGGTCGATTCCGATCTCGGCCGGAAGCTCACCTAACACTATTCGCCCGAGGAAAAACCAAGCCGAACGCGTGTTCCCCGACCGATTCGAACATCCGTCCGAACGAACAAGTACGATGCGCATAACTGCCCAGATCCCGACCCAGCCGTACTCACCCAATCCAGCTCCTGTTCCCCGCCCGAGCCGGATCCGTAAACGCAGAATCGAGTCGCACGGAAGCTAAAATACAGCACCTTCCGGCCAGACTAGTACGATGCGCCTTCAGTACGCGCCGAACCCGTCGCTACGCACGGCACGTCAGAGCATCCGGGAGAGGCGCACATAAGCTTCGATTCGCGCAACAAGACTATCCACAGCTACGAGACGAACACGCCAGCCACGAGTACGAGTCGAAGCAACGAGAAAGACGAACGAGACGAACCAGCCATGAATCCCATCGCGCAGGTCCTACCAATACTCTACATCTATTACCGGGACCGGTACAGATGCGTACGGCGCAGAAGGTAAGTCAAACACCCACCACACAAACAAACGAGACGTACCCGACACATAACACACACACATAGGGATGCAGAAATGACTTACACTAGCAACAGCAGAACCATAGGGGCGGGATGTCTATCACCAATGCCATATACACCCATAGGGGCCTGGATGCCTACCACCAACACCACCCCTACTCATGGGGGGCTGGATGCCTACCACTACCACCACCCCTACTCAGGGGGGCTGGAGGCTTACCACTACTACTATCCCCACTCATAGGGGGATGGATGCCTACCACTACCACCACCCCTACTCAGGGGGGACTGGATGCCTACCACCAACACCACCCCTACTCATGGGGGGCTGGATGCCTACCACTACCACCACCCCTACTCAGGGGGGGCTGGAGGCTTACCACTACTACCATTCCCACACATAGGGGGATGGATGCCTACCACTAACACCACCCCTACTCAGGGTAGCCTGGATGCCTGTCACTAATACCATCCCCACTCATAGGGGGATGGATGCCTACCACTACCACCACCCCTACTCAGGGGGGCTGGATGCCTACCACCAACACCACCCCTACTCATGGGGGGCTGGATGCCTACCACTACCACCACCCCTACTCAGGGGGGGCTGGATGCCTGTCACTACCACCACCCCTACTCAGGGGGGGCTGGATGCCTACCACCAACACCACCCCTACTCATGGGGGGCTGGATGCCTACCACTACCACCACCCCTACTCAGGGGGGGCTGGAGGCTTAACACTACTACCATCCCCACTCATAGGGGGATGGATGCCTACCACTACCACCACCCCTACTCAGGGGGGGCTGGATGCCTACCACTACCACCACCCCTACTCAGGGGGGGCTGGAGGCTTACCACTACTACCATCCCCACTCATAGGGGGATGGATGCCTACCACTACCACCACCCCTACTCAGGGGGGGCTGGATGCCTACCACTACCACCACCCCTACTCAGGGGGGGCTGGATGCCTACCACCAACACCACCCCTACTCATGGGGGGCTGGATGCCTACCACTACCACCACCCCTACTCAGGGGGGCCTGGATGCCTGTCACTACTACCATCCCCACTCATAGGGGGCTGGATGCCTACCACTACCACCACCCCTAATCAGGGGGGGCTGGAGGCTTACCACTACTACCATCCCCACTCATAGGGGGATGGATGCCTACCACTACCACCACCCCTACTCAGGGGGGCTGGATGCCTACCACTACCACCACCCCTACTCAGGGGGGCTGGATGCCTACCACCAACACCACCCCTACTCATGGGGGGCTGGATGCCTACCACTACCACCACCCCTTCTCAGGGGGGCCTGGATGCCTGTCACTACTACCATCCCCACTTATAGGGGGCTGGATCCCTACCACTACCACCACCCCTACTCTGGGGGGGCTGGAGGCTTACCACTACTACCATCCCCACTCATAGGGGGATGGATGCCTACCACTACCACCACCCCTACTCAGGGGGGGCTGGATGCCTACCACCAACACCACCCCTACTCATGGGGGGCTGGATGCCTCCCACTACCACCACCCCTACTCAGGGGGGGCTGGAGGCTTACCACTACTACCATCCCCACTCATAGGGGGATGGATGCCTACCACTACCACTACCCCTACTCAGGGGGGCCTGGATGCCTACCACTACCACCACCCCTACACAGGGGGGGCTGGAGGCTTACCACTACTACCATCCCCACACATAGGGGGCTGGATGCCTACCACCAACACCACCCCTACTCATAGGATGGGTAATGCATGACACAACCAGCATACTGCATCATAAGGAATGTAAGAAAAACACATCCCTCCAACACCATGACAAGCGTGTGTAGACTGTGTCATATGCCTACAACACTGAACATGAAATTGAACATACAATGTGACCCCTATCACATGTGTCACACATAAATGTGTGTGGTATCCACAATGCAAGCAGACCATGACCACTGTGGCAATGGGGTCTAACACCCCATCATCACAGTGACCAAAAGGTTAGTGTGGGGCCCATAGCTGAAGCACATTTTGAACATTGTGACAATGGGGCCTAACCCCCCATCATCACAGTGACCAAAAGGCAAGTGTGGGGCCCATAGCTGAAGCACATTCTGAACATTGTGACAATGGGGCCTAACACCCCATCATCACAGTGACCAAATTGTAAGTGTTGTAATGGCAAAAGCTGGAAATGCCAAACAGCATGGATTATCCCAGGTCACAGACCAACAAACACATCAGTGACATAGTAGTGCTTGTGTCCCATAGCAACATAGATTGGGTGAGGCAAACAGTGCAGTGCAAATAAGACATACCTTTGGCCATGTGCAGACAAACATTACCCATGGGGGCTGACATTGTCAACATTCATCAATAACACAATGACAGAAGTGACCATCATAATGCAGACCCACATATCTGCACCAATGGACACACAAATGTAGATATCCTGTGGAGACTGTAGATGTGAGGTGAACAAATACCATACCATGGCAGCAATGGGACATACAAACCATGATCATTGTGCTGACTGATGACCTAGGAGTCCCAGGGACAGCAGGGGAAAACCACCAAACAACATACAGCCAATGGCACACTAAAGATATGCCAATGCAGTGGTGCAGATGCACAAACACAAACAGGCAGCCCCACACTGCATATCAAACACAACAGGTGATGGTTGCCTGGGGACACTGGCACACCCCCCAGGCAACCACACAACACATGAGGAGGCCTGAATCCCAATTACACAGATGTGTATACAGTGCCACACAAAAGTAACTCATGGATCGGATTCCCCTATGTGGGCAATCAGGCATTGTTAGATGAGAGGGAGCCCAAATTACACATGTCACACAAGCTTGTAGGAACAGCAACTAACACAGCAAGAGACAGACCCACCACAGCACTACCCCCTGGGTCCCCACATTGTGGTGACACTGGCCTGCATGATAATCCCACTGTGATGACAAAGCTAGATGTTGTTCACACTGTGAACCACAGTCATGTGTCATGAGCAACAAACTACCATCACACCTACACAAGCACAAATCAATCAGCACGGCCTGTCAGCCAAGGCCAATATGGAGGCAGGGGTCTAGCCGTGAAACAACTATCATCTGCACACACTCAACACCACACACCTTGATCTCCACCAATGTGCAGCAGTGAAGCTCACATGCACTGGTGACATTGCACATGCACCCACGACAATCCCAGGGTTGGTGGTGGGAACTAAGGTGCAGAAACCCATCACACATGGCCAGTCAACAAGACTCGTGAATGTCTGACACACTGCACAGTACGCGGTCATGGGCATGACGTCAATACCACACCAACCAATGGGATCCCGGCCACAGTCACACACCAATAAAGAAGCCAAGGTCACCCACAAAGAACACACATAGACAACTTCCAACATTGCAGCTCTGACCCTGAGGAGTGGCAGCAGTCACACACACAACGTGTCACAATCACTGAAAGCTAACACAAACTGTAAATTACATGACAGGTGTAACCAACAAGTGCCAAGGGGAATCCTGACTGTGTCTCATCTGCGTTTGCCCACAAACTCAGCCCTGACAGCAAACACACCTATGGGTGACACCCTGATGACCAGTAATGTGCCATGCACCCACATCCCAGAGAAGCCAGGGAGAAGACTTTGGGGGAACATAGGTCAACTCAGCAAGCATCACAAACAGGAACATCACTAGGGATCCCAGCCTGCCTAGCAAAATGGAAGTGAACACACACAGACATGCTCACACAACACACACCTTGTGCTCAGGCAATGTCACAGAATTACACACTGCCATGAGGGGACTCCACTCCTGTGGAAGGAAAGCTGTGCCATACGTTGTCTCAGTAGGGCTCTATCATGTCAGCAGAACACTTGGTCACTCAGTCAACAATTAGCACAAAATGAAGGCTCCCGTCATATCAGCCTGGTGATGGGAGTGTCACCGAAATCATCAGCACAGATCCAACACACATGTATAGCAAGTTGCACTGATAACACAGATGAGTCCTTCCCCATTGATGCCCAAACTTGCATGTCCAGTGGAGATGGTCACACGGTCAGGGAAATAGACAAATTGAACAAAGGCAAGCACAACAGATGTGCAGGGGTGTAAGACACAGATGTGATATTGCAAATAAAAGTAGGAAATCCCATTGCCAAATCTTGAAAACATGACACCCTCATATTGCTGCAAAGGATGACATGGATACACAACAGGATAGGACACATTCCCCCTGGACCACATGGGGTCCTGCACAGTAACACTTCATTTTCCTGACATCAAAAATCACCATCACTGCAGCAAGGGCATGGTTAGTTAGCATCATCAACATCATGCACATCAGAAGCAAAACCACTAGAGAACAGAAAGAAACTTTATTCAGCATATGTGGCTTTAAAATTGAAAGTCCTGAAAAATAAGCAAGGCCAATGGCCAGTCCATTAACAAAGTCAAAACAGGGTGACAGTGGCAGATGTCACCCTTTGCATGCCTGCACTGCTACACACCAGGGACAATCCCCTCGGAGGGGCATACGGGGGGGCAGGCCAGGCACCGCAGGGACAGGATCAGGGCTCACCAGAAGGAGACAGGGAAGGGGTGGTGGGTGCTGGAGAGTCACTGACAACTGCAGTGGAGGTGTCTGACATGGTGTGTGCCGGCACAACTGGGGGGCATGAGTCAGATGGTGTGGGTGCCGGCACGACTGCAGTGGGCCGTGCAGATGGAGTGGACAGGTTCCCCACTGCAGTGCCCAAGTCAGACAGGGTGGTAGTGGACTCCACTGCAGTGCCTATCTCCAGGGGAGTAGAATGGGGTTCAGGTAAGGTGGGCAGGACAGAGGGGGAGGACACGGCCTCCACACCAGTGGCACAAACATACGCAGCGGGGGTGTGGTGCTGGAAGAGCAAGTGGTAGGGGGAGAAGGCCGGATCATTTTGGGGATGGTGTATCTGTGGGTGGGGGAACCTGGGGCAGGGTGTGGTGGGGGAACCTGTGGAGTGGGGGCCTGAGGGATGGAGGAAGGAGACTTGGTGGTTGAGCTGCAGGGCGGCGGCGGGGTCTTGCTCTTCCGGGTCCAGGGGGACTTGCGGATGGGGGCCTCAGTCTGTCTGTGCCTGGGGGAGGGTGTCCGGGGGTGAGGGGCACTCCACTCTGTGTGGGTGGACCTCCTCTTCCCCCTGTATGCTGGATCAGCTGTATCGGAGGGGAAGAGGCCGAGGTCACAGAGGAAGATCTGCTTTGTAGGTGGGGTTGCAGGTGAGGCAAGGGAAGGGGCCTTGGAGGGAGAGGTATCTGAGGACTGCGGAGTGACTGTGGATGCCTGTGTGTGTGTCTGTTCCCCATCCCCTGTGGGTGTGCTATCAGTCCCCTGAGGATGCCTGCGTGCACGTTTTGTCTTTGTAGTGGGTGTGTCTGTGCTGCTCGTGTCTGTGTGTTTGCTTGATTGTGCAGGTGTGCATGTGCTTGGGACAGGTAGGGTGCCAGGAAGTGTGGATGGGGCAGAGGTAGGAGGGGTGAGGGACTGTTGGAGGAGGGACACTGCTGCCGTCAGGGAGGAGTCCATGGACCTATTGCTCCTCTGTAGGGCAGACATGCCCGATGAGATGCCCTCCATGAACGACACCAGCTGAGTCAACAGAGTGGTGTGGGCATGGAGGACACTCAGCATTGCTGTCTGCCCTACATGGAGCTGGCGAAGTAGGTACACAGACTCCTCACTCAGGGCAGCAGGGGACACAGGGGCAGGGGGTGCGGTGCCTGGCACGAAGGAGACACGCTCCCGAACACGGGAGCCTCCACGGACCTCTGGAATGGGAGCCGATGGGAGGGCGGTGGTGGTGGTGGTGGTGGTGGCGGCGACAGCAATACTAGCTGGGGTGTGGTGGCTGCTGACACCCGCCTCCACAAGGGAGTCATCCTCCGAGCTGCTGTGGTCCTCAGCTGAGGTGGATGCTGCTGAGGACTCCTTGGTGTGGCTCCCCTCGCCCTCCATGCCACTGGGTCCCTCCGACCACTCATCGGCTGCTGACCCAGTCTGGCTCTGCGGCTCCTCCTGGTCCGTGGAGCTGTCCCCTCCTGTGGCCGTGGATGTATCTGCAAACAAGTAGGGAAACAGACAAACATCAGTCACCTGCACTGACCGCACACACCACAGTAAGTACAGCACATTACAGAGCAAGCCCTGGCATCCTTAGTTGAACATTGCCTAAAGTCCTCACACAGATTCGGGGAAACCAATTGTCAGTCGGATGGTCAACCATGGGACTCACACCCCTCCTGCCCTTGCACCCATCTGTCTGGTGCCTGTCGGATGGCAAAACCCCAGTGTGGACACATGCACCACCTACACAGTAGTTGGACAGTGCAGAGAACATGGTGAAGTATGTGAACATGCACACATCACAACTCTTGCCACTGAGTCAGTACAGGTGTCCGGATAAAGGGATGGCCAGAGTCTAATTTGAAATGCATGTGATGCATACCAGCACCAGACACCATGATGCACCCATGTCCTGATAGTCAATGCCACAATGGGGTGTATGTAGCACATGTCACTCCCCTGCAGGACCACTCTTAGGAAGTTTAATGCCATGGCACAGGCATGCCTGCAAAGTCATACATCACTGTCTCCAGTCACATGGGCAGGGCAGCCAGCCAACAACAGTCTGCACTGTGTCACAATCCTAGGCCATGGGGAATGCAAGTCCTGTAGCTGACAAGTGCACATGTCCATCCCCCACAAACCACATCATCTGAACTCTTATTTGGCCACGTCATACCAATTGGACATAAACACAACCCTCGGAACCTGAGCACCTCACAATCTGCTGTGAATGGGAAACAGCTGCCTGGACTTCACATTCGCATACCCCAGTCTGCACAGTCAAGTGATCAAACACCTATATGTCACACAAGTATCATCTCATCTGGTCACATCTCCGGTGGCATGCTGAGCCCTAACCGATAAACACCCCAGTAGTCCTGACAACGAAGCCACAGCACAATGACACAGAGGCAGACACCTGAGGGAACATTTCACTGGGTACAACGTGTCAGCTGATACACGGGAGTGGGAGTACAGAGTGTATTGTATGGCCTGGAGTAGGCATGACTGTCCTGCTCCATGTGAAAGAGGGATGAGCCCTGGACAGTAGGCAGGTGGCTAAGTATGTGTGACACACTTGATATACATACTCCTGAGGCCCAAACATTGTTCCCACCTGCAGCATGGGTATGTGCCAAATACCCCAGGCACATGTGGTGAATCAGATCAGCAATTGGACCACATATCATAGTTACACGCAGATTACATGTCAGAACTCAGGCATTGTGTAAGCAATGGACCCACCCATGAAGCCCACAACAAAGTTACGGGAACAAATGCTGACCCCCACCTTGAGCTAAGCAAAATGCAAGGACACAGTACCCAAGTGACACAACTTCCTGACTGTAAGGGCCACACCTGGGTATCAGATGAGGAGTGGGCATGTCCCAATTGAGGGACATTGGTCCTGGACCACAGGACTGATGCACTGTGGAAGGTTAACCAGGCCAGAGGAGGGCACATAGCATGTCACACAAAGTTCACAGTGCAGTCATGGACTCACCCCCTCCTTGCTGCTGTCTGGCCTTCAGCTGCGCATCCAGATCAGGGAAGACCACCGCCAGGATCCTGAGCATGTGGGGGGTCAGGGTCCGGTGTCCGCCCCTCCTGCGAGGAGGCGACAGCTTCAGCTGGACCCTTGCGATCCTCCGGGTCCAGCCCCGAAGGTCCTGCCACCTCTTCTGGCAGTTGCGGATCCGGCGCTTGTAGACCCTCACGGATCTCACTGCCCGGATGATGTAAAGCCAGATTTCCTGCTTCTGGTGGGCATCAACCTGTGAGGATGACAAAGTGTAAAGGACATCACTACACATGCAACATATCCGTGCATCACACATTTGGATATACATGTCTCAATCACAGGGGCACATGATGTACACAGGCAGTGCAGCGATGGCTATGAACAGTTTTCCAGCAGTTACTACATGGTATCATTGCCTGGGAAGTAAAACCTTGTTGGAATGCACTGTTACTGCACTATACCTGTTCAGTGCATGTAACTACACACTATGGGGGGGTGACAACTACTCAGTGAGCATGCTAGCCAGTGGCGTGCACACTGTAAGTCTTGCTAGTCAGACAACATGCACATTCAGTAAGGCAGTGGACAGCACACTCACCTGCTCCCCTGCTTTCCCATACAGCTTGCTGTACTGTGGAAGGAGGCTGTCCAGCAGGGCCTGGTTCTCCTCAGTGCTGAAGGCTGGGGCTCTCTCCACAGTACGTGCCATTGCAGGATCCAGGGGATGCAGAGACAGCAGCAGTGGTGTTGGCAGATGTTGTCCTGGAGCATGTAGTGCAGGCAAGTGAGCTCTCAGGGGTACAGCCATCATTATATGTGTGCTGCTGAGGCAGTTACTGTCCCATGTGTCCAAAGTGATAGGTCCAAGTCGTTTGCATCTTCTGAATCTGGCCAATCCATGGAATTGCACCACTTACACACGCCCACAGCATCCTTCAAAAGTTCAACTTCATGAGACCCATGATTTTGCAACATTGTTGTGGGTGGCCAACTGAATTCACAGCATCAGACTCGTTAAAGGTTCGAAAACGAGTCCGTTGCCATGCCAGGCCACAGCCAATGCGTGCGCACCGATCGCTCCATTGCTGTACAACGCGTATTTCGAAAAACAACGTGTACCCGCTCACATCATATGCAATGGCCAATGCGTGTGCACCGATCGGTCCATTGCTATACAACGCGTACACGCTCACATCATATGCAATGGCCAAGCCGTGCGCACCGATCGGTCCATTGCTGTACAACGCGTATTTCGGTCCACATCATATGCGATGGCCAAGGCGTGCGCACCGATCGGTCCATTGCTGTACAACGCGTACCCGCTCACATCATATGCAATGGCCAAGCCGTGCGCACCGATCGGTCCATTGCTGTACAACGCGTATTTCGGTCCACATCATATGCAATGGCCAATGCGTGCGCACCGATCGGTCCATTGCTGTACAACGCGTACCCGCTCACATCATATGCAATGGCCAAGGCGTGCGCACCGATCGGTCCATTGCTGTACAACGCATATTTCGGTCCACATCATATGCAATGGCCAATGCGTGCGCACCGATCGGTCCATTGCTGTACAACGCATACCCGCTCACATCATATGCAATGGCCAAGGCGTGCGCACCGATCGGTCCATTGCTGTACAACGCGTACCCGCTCACATCATATGCAATGGCCAAGCCGTGTGCACCGATCGGTCCATTGCTGTACAACGCGTATTTCGGTCCACATCATATGCAATGGCCAAGGCGTGTGCACCGATCGGTCCATTGCTGTACAACGCGTATTTCGTCCACATCATATGCAATGGCCAATGCCTGCGCACCGATCGGTCCATTGCTGTACAACGCGTACCCGCTCACATCATATGCAATGGCCAAGGCGTGCGCAACGATCGGTCCATTGCTGTACAACGCGTACCCGCTCACATCATATGCAATGGCCAAGCCGTGCGCACCGATCGGTCCATTGCTGTACAACGCGTATTTCGGTCCACATCATACACAATGGCCAAGGCGTGCGCACCGATCGGTCCATTGCTGTACAACACGTATTTCGGTCCACATCATATGCAATGGCCAATGCCTGCGCACCGATCGGTCCATTGCTGTACAACGCGTACCCGCTCACATCATATGCAATGGCCAATGCGTGCGCACCGATCGGTCCATTGCTGTACAACGCGTACCCGCTCACATCATATGCAATGGCCAAGCCGTGCGCACCGATCGGTCCATTGCTGTACAACGCGTATTTCGGTCCACATCATATGCAATGGCCAAGGCGTGCGCACCGATCGGTCCATTGCTGTACAACGCGTACCCGCACACATCATATGCAATGGCCAATGCGTGCGCACCGATCGGTCCATTGCTGTACAACGCGTCCCTGTACAAGTCACACGCATATGTCACCATGCCTGTCACAGATGAACGTATGCCAGCCACATTTACTTTCCAGGGACTCAGGGGCACACCTACAACACCACAGCCTGTCCACACTGTATCCTAAGGCATGTAAGGCTGCATTACCATCTCTGTGTATGGGGGTCAACATGTGTTTGTTTGGGTGGGACTTGGGGGCAGCCACTCCCAGGCTGTGCATGTGTTCATGGGGACAGAATCCTTGGTGTGTTGTGCACATGACCACTGTGATGTGCAACTGTTCATTTCAGAGCATGTGGCATGGTCACATTTCCAGGTTGTGTATGTCATGTCACATACCCCCTGAGTCCCATGTTGGATGGTATGTACGTCACAGGGTGGCCCATTGCCACAATAGTGATGGCTCTCCACAGTCTGTGTGCATGTTGTGTTTCAGATGTCTCTGATTCCATGTGCACAATGGGAGACAGTCTCCACATCCATGTTGTTTGTGCACGGACTTTGATGTTGTGCGTGTGTGTGTGTCACAGACTACCATGTCTGTCGTGCAGAGGCAACAGGGACCACTACCTGTGGGGGTCATGGTTGTTTTGCTGTGGTGTATTCATGATACGCCATGTCATGCCAGTGTCCATGTGGCAATACAGGGTCCCTGGGAATCTACCTGTCAATGAGCTGTGATGCCTGGGGCACATCTGTCCTCACATGTCACTGTGGTGTGTGTTTGGAACGTGACAGCAGTACATGGGTACTGTGACACAGCCTAATGATATCCCATAGTACAACCTGGGACTTGTTGACAACACATGTTGAACTGTGATGTTAGATGTCGGCCATGTAGGTGCCATACATGTCCTTACAGAACGCCACACACATCATGTACTTGTGTCTCGTAATGATGTATCATGTGATATTGAGTATGGTCTATGCCACATATGTGGGGTGACTGACAATATTTCTTTGTTCACCTATGCACTGCAGGGCACCAGCTGTCCATAGACCATTCCCTGACCTTGCAACCATGGTTGAACGGGACTGCATCCGACGGTACCGCTTCACCAGGCCGCTGATTGAGGAATTGACGGTGCGGTTGGCCCCACATTTGCAACCTGGCCGTACATACCCTACAGCGCTGACCCCCAAGGTGAAGTTGATGGCAGCCCTACACTTCTTTGCCACCGGTACCTTTCAACACACTGTGGCGTCTGCTGGTGGGATGTCACAGACCATGTTCAGCCGTGTGCTACACGATGTTTTGGAGGCTATGTTGAGATACCTGAACCAGTACATCTATTTCCCTAAACGTCAACAACTCACTGACGTCAAGAGTGACTTCTGTGCCCTGGGGAGGATGCTGCATGTCATTGGCTCCATTGATGGGACACATGTGGCTTTGGTACCACCACAGGCACATGAGCAGGCATACAGGAACCGAAAACATTACCATTCGGTCAATGCTCTGGTGGTATGTCTTGCAGATATGTGCATCTCACACGTGTGTGCCCGTTTCCCCGGTTCTGCACACGATGCCTACGTGATGAGGAGTAGTCGCATCCCGAGGATGATGTCACAGATGCGGAACCAGCGTGCCTGGCTTGTCGGTGTGTACTGACTTTGTACCATTGTGTGTGTTCTGCAATGTAGTATTCCACCCTCTTTTCCAACTCAGCTAATGTGCAATTGTCTGTATGTAGGTGACTCCGGATACCCCAACATGCCGTGGTTGCTGACGCCCCTCAGGAACCCTGTGACACCAGCCCAGATGCGCTACAATGAGGCACATGGTCGGACCAGGAGAGTGATCGAGCGGACATTTGGTCTCCTGAAGAGCCGCTTTCGCTGCCTGGACAAGACAGGAGGGGCCCTCCCATATGCCCCAGCAAAAGTGTGCAAGATTGTCATCGTCTGCTGCATGCTACACAACCTGGCAGTGCGGAAGGAGTTGCCTCTCATCCTGGATGACGATGACCAACATCCGCCACCTGTGGAGGATCCTGGCCTGGGCCATGATGCCAGTGATGGTGATGATGATGAGGGTGATGTCCGCACACAGCTCATCACCAACTTCTTCAGCTGAATGTGAGTATCCAGAGATGTCATGTCAATGATGTGGGTTTGCGTGATATATGTTGGTGGTGCTCTGGTGCTGTTTGAGTGTGGCCATGTGCTACTTGACTGTATGCGTGCAGCGATGTGTCCTTACAGGTAGTCTGTACTCCCCAACAGTGTTGACATGCTAACTTGGTTTTGTGTATGTATCTTGTGACATGTATTGGGCATGAGTATTGCAGTTCTGTCCTGTTCTTCAGTGCTTTTGACTGTGTGTCATTTCTGTCCTTCACAGGGTACCTTCAGAGTTGTTTGGTCAACTGTGATCCCCCGACACCGTGATTCAACTTCCAGGGTGGAAGCTGTAGTTTCCCTACAGGTGATGTGCCACAAACCCCTGGACCTTCTTTCTTCTACACTTGTTGACTGTGTGGCCACTGCCACGTGGGATTACCTTGCATCTGTGGTGGAAACAACATGTTGCAAATGTGTAATAAACCTGTGCTTCACTTTGGGATGTGCGTTGTCTGTGGTCACACATCTGACTGACATTTGCTCACTGCACCTGTGGGCTAGTTGACACTGACTGTGAATAGGTGTGGTGTCTGTGCATTGCACTGTATTTCCTGGGAACATCAGTGTAGGCGATGAGTCAGATGGCCCTGGTGTGTATGTGTTGTGTAGCCCTAGTGGTGTGTCTCCCTCATATGAGTCACGTCGCCATGACTCACATGACGGTGTTGTACTTGCTGTAGCAGTTAGCATGCACAGTGTCATTTAGCAGATCATCATCTCCATGACAGAAACTACGTTGGAATGATAAGAGAGGCAAGTATGGTGTATTGGTGAGTTTATTTACATACATGTGTGAGTATAGTGCACAGGATGGTGGGTGCTGTACATTGGGATTGTAATCCAAAGTTCCCAGATGAGTTGGAAGTCTTGGTAGCAGAAATGTCCTGAGTAAAGTCAACAGTCATGTGATACATTGGTCCAACTTACACTCCCCATGTAATGTGGGAGATTTGGGTTGCATTCAACAGGGTGAACAGTTTGCACACAAAGGAGAATGTCCAGAACAGGTGTTGGGTTCCTGGGGGATGTGCGTGGCCATTGGCCTCTCAGTTTTCCTTCCTCGGACGACCCCTCTTCTTTGGTGGGGGACCCTCACGTGCAGGCTGCTGCGGTGCAGAGGACTCTCCGCCAGAGTCATCCTCCCTCCCTGTGGCAGTGTCAGTTGTTGCAGCACCAGATGTTGTGGGCACACAGGGAGGTGTGGCCATGTTGGTGCTCATCTGGCGGAGGCATGTCAATATGTCCCTATGCACCGCTGTCAGTTCTTGCAATGTGTCCCACTTGGACTCCATGCCAGACATGTGTGTCTCCACATGGGACATGTGTGTCTCCACACGGGACATGTGGGAGTCCAAGCGGGCATGATGGGCAGCCTGCTGCTGTTGTATGTCCTTGAGGATCCCCACTACCTGGCTGACCTCTCCGGTGCTAGTCTGGTACGCATCAGCAATGCGTGCCAGTTGTGGGTCATCATGCAGTCCAGACCCCTCTGCAAACAGCGACCTATGTCTACCACCCCTGGTGACACGTGCAGGACCTGCGGTGGCACGCACAGGTGAACCTAGGCCCCCTTGGCGGTTGTTACTGGTGTTGTTGTCTGTTGCTCCGCGGTGGGCCTGGGTCCCTGTGCTGTTGTCATCGGTGCACCTTGGTCTGTCCGTGTGGGCGGGGGTGGTCTGTGTGTTGGCAGTTGTTGGAGGGGTGGGTGCAGGGGGTGCAGATGTTGGTCCTGCTGGTGCTGCATGATGACTCTCACCGGAGGGGCCAGGTAGTTCTTCCCCATCCGAGGTGGGCAGAGGCTGTTCCACACCAGTGAGCTCAGTGTCCCCCAGAGCCTGGGACAGGGACTCCTCCTCGTCTGCTGCTGTGTCCCCATCATCACCTGTTTTTGGAAGAGACACACAATGTATGTTATGTTTCTACAGGCATCAATGGTTCACACACCTGACAGATGTGACTGTACCTCTGGATGCGGGCCTGTACATTGCATTGTCCTAAGTTGTCAGAGTCAGAGGTTGATATTGGGGTTGCACATTGTCCTGCCAACCTGAAGCATTTCAATGTGAATGTTGAGGTGTGTGCATGGCCAGCATTGGTTGTATTTGGTGGACATCCGGCCCTCCTTCTCCCCCAGCCCAGTTATCCCACCATGAAGCATGCCACCCTTGCAGTGTGTGCAGGTTGACTCTCAGGATGTCAGTCAGTGGTGTCCTGCTGTTGGTTGGTGCACAGTTCCCAGCAGGGCCTGGTACTCCCCACAACATAGGACCATTGTCAGACATCTTAGAAGTGGCTTTTCACTCCCTGTGAGGTGTGCATGCTTCAGTGTGAGCTTGCCGGGCCATGCGGGTGGGGGATGTTGAGCTGTGACTACCACTCCCATCATGCTATTGCCTACACCCCCTTCCCAGCATGCCCATACTTCCTTCCTTTTGACTCTGCTTCCCTGTGGGGTAGTGTGCCTGTGCTGACAGGATGGCTGAGAGTGTTGTCCTGGCGTTAGTTTGGCTACATGTCCCAAAAGTGTCCCTGTGCTTCACACAGCATGTCCCAGGGTGGTGGTTCTTTGTGGGATATTTAATTAGAGTATGAGGCATTGCATTCTCCCAGGTGAGTTGTGTGGAGTTTGTGTTGAGGGTGTGTGTGAGAAAAGCTGCTTGTAACTATGGTCAGTGCTGTCAGTCCTCCTTCCCACCCAGCCAGATATCCCACCATGGAACGTGCTTCCATTGCAGGGAGTGCAAGTTGTCTTTCAGGATGTCAGTCAGTGGTGTCCTGCTGTTGGTTGGTGCACAGTTCCCAGCAGGGCCTTGTGCTCCCCACAGCAGTACCCAGTGTCAGCCATCTTGTCAGTTGTTTTCCACTCCCTGTGATGTGAGCATGGTTCAGAGTGGTGTTGATGGGCCAAATGTGAAGGTGAGCAATATCTGTGCCTACAACTCCCATCATGCCATTGCCTACACCCCCTTCCCAGCATGCCCATACTTCCTTCCTTTTGACTCTGCTTCCCTGTGGGGTAGTGTGCCTGTGCTGACAGGATGGCTGAGAGTGTTGTCCTGGCGTTAGTTTGGCTACATGTCCCAAAAGTGTCCCTGTGCTTCACACAGCATGTCCCAGGGTGGTGGTTCTTTGTGGGATATTTAATTAGAGTGTGAGGCATTGCATTCTCCCAGGTGAGTTGTGTGGAGTTTGTGTTGAGGGTGTGTGTGAGAAAAGCTGTTTGTCACTATGGTCAGTGCTGTCAGTCCTCCTTCCCACCCAGCCAGATATCCCACCATGGAACGTGTTTCCATTGCAGGGCGTGCAAGTTGTCTTTCAGGATGTCAGTCAGTGGTGTCCTGCTGTTGGTTGGTGCACAGTTCCCAGCAGGGCCTTGTGCTCCCCACAGCAGTACCCAGTGTCAGCCATCTTGTCAGTTGTTTTCCACTCCCTGTGATGTGAGCATGGTTCAGAGTGGTGTTGATGGGCCAATTGTGAGGGTGAGCAATATCTGTGACTACAACTCCCATCATGCTATTGGCTACACTGACTTGACCAGCATACACAGAATTCCTTCCTTTCAGTGTGCTTCCCTGTGAGGTGGTGTTCTGGTGGTGGCTACATATCTGACTGTGTTTGTTGGTTAGATTTGTGCCACTGCCTAGCTGTATTTGTTGTTAGGTTTGTACATGTCATGACACAGTTACATATCACTATGAGATGGCATGTATTGTGTTTATCTGACTGACATACACATCTTGGGATGATTATCTTTTGGTTGGTGTGGATTTGTTAAGGGTGCATGGTTTGACTATCCGCTTGACAGTGATGTGTGTGTATTGTCACACAATATTGTGTATATTTGTTGTGTACTCACCAGGCTCTGGGATGTTTGATAGTCTATATACGCTCACTGGTGGTAGGATGGCCCGCACCTTCTCCTCCCAGGGCCTGAGGTATACTGGTTTGGCAGGAGGGCCACTGCTGGTGTATTGGCTCAAGGCGTAGTCCTTCTTGAGTACGTCCTTGACCCTCCTGCGCACATCATACCACCTGTTCTGTATGTCTTCCTTTGTGCGCAAACATGGTGATTGTGTTTTCACCCTGTCGACGATCCTCTCCCACATCTTGGTTTTCTGCGACATGGGGGTCTGTTGGACCAATGTACCAAACAACTGTGGCTCTACCCTGAGGATCTCATCTACCAGGACTTCCAATTCACTGTCTAGGAACTTTGGATTCTTCTTTGGGGGCATGGTGATGGGTGGTGGTGGTGATTGATGTATGTGTGGGTGTGCAAGTGAGGGTGTGTGAGTGTCAGTTTTGCTGGGTGTTTGTGAGGGTGCTATTTGTTGAGGTGCTGATGGTGTATGGCTTGTGTGATGGATGAGCTGTGAGTGTGTCTGTGGTTGCTGTCTGATGGTGTTCTGTGCTGGCAGGTCAGTTGAATTTGCAAAGGATCATGGTCAGGATTTGTGGGCTTTATATGGGTGGAGTTGTGGGTGTGTCTTTGTTCCATGTTTCCCCCCCCCCAGTATTTATTGGCTTTGTAATTGCTTGTTTGGCCCTTTTTTTTGTATTTTTCCTTTGTAGTTTTTGTGCATGTAGGAGATGTTCTTCTGACCGAGTAGGATGCTGCAGTTGTCTCGTGCGAGCTTCTCCGAGTCGTTCACGCTGTTTATCTGCTGTGTTTCATGTGCGGCGTACGCGTCGGTCGCGGGGTATTGGGTTGCTTCGGCTCGATTTTGTATGCGTGTCGGTCGTACGGCTTGGGCTCCGTGCGACTCGGTCTGGTTTTCCACGCATTGCATCGTACTGCGCGGGTCGGTCAGTTGGATTCGCGTGGTTTCCCGTCCGGATGGCTGTTTTCCGTGCGGTTGGGTCGTTCCGCTTGTGTTCCGTACGAGTCGGTCGTGATTCACATGCATTGCATCGTACTACGCAGGTCGGGCAGCGCCGGTACGTGTCGGTCGGACTAAATTCCCGTACCGAGTCGGTCGGTACGTTTTCCGGCCCGAATCGGAATCGGCCCCTAAGTCAGACTAGGCACTGCACTGAATCCTGAAAGTGCAAAGTGATAGACATTGTATCATAAGTGATGAAGTCACATGTATATTTACCTTACGCGACCTGTCAACAGCCTTTACACTGTCGATCACCAAAGGCTACTGTATACATTGGAATACTGAGTGGACCTCAGAAGCCAACACTTAAACAGTTTCTAATCATTCCTCTTTTAGCATGATTAGGTGGTGAAAACTATAAAGCACACACCGTGAACCTTGCCATTTAATGTGGTGTACGCCAAGGATCAATCTTCTCCGTGGCATTGTATGCCATGCATATACAATCACTTAGCAACTGCCTTGCAGAGTCTGGAATTGCAATCTATCCACATGCAGACAACATTCAATTAAACCTGAAAATGTCATGCATCCGCAGCACTCTCACTCCATGCGCTTGTCTCTTAAAATTCTAGCAGTGGATGTCTGAAAGCCAGCTGAGGCCACATCCATATAATCGCTCCAAAATTCAAAACCAGATTTGACTCGTATTTACTGAGATTTGAAGGTTTCTTCCCAACATTGCCTCCGAACCTAAAATTTCTGGCCTTCATGCCACCAATCTGGCCCGCTTTTATCTTCATTCACTAAAGAAAATCAAGATTTCCTATCCCCAGGTCAATAGAGAATATCAGTGCATTCCCTCATTATCTCTCAATTGGACTTTGGCAGTGGCATTTTGAACCCTACATTCATCCATTAGAACACTGAAAGATGTCTTCCACTCAGCTTCAAGACTAGTCTCGTACAAGAACAACTTCGACCATATTTCTCCAACCCAGAGAGACTTATATTGGGTGCTACTGGAAGCAAGGATCAAACTTCACCTATGCTGCCTTGCACACAAGGTTATTAACTTGAAAAAACCTTACATGGCCAACCTATTGAGTGTCTCAGGAGGACAGTGGCATTTAAGGTGCAAAGGTTCTCTGGAGCTGGAGACCCTGAAGTTGCAAATAATTCAAGCCATGAAGCAGCCCTTCTCTGGGGCAGCAATCATCCTTTGGAACTTTGGAAATCCCTGCCCACATAGATAAGAATGTAAGCTACCTTGCTTACTTTTAGAAAACTACTACTAAAACACAGTTTGCAGTATGCACCACTGCCAACTCACTCTTCTAAGCTCTCTTCAGACGAGAACACTGCCCTACCTACATCCTGAAGATAGTAATGTAATGCATATTGATACTATACAGTCTGCTATTCTATTTTCTGTCCCATTCCCATACCACGTAGCTCATGTTGTTACACCGTAAATCGATTATTTGCAATTATTGTGTTTTGCGTTCTTTTGAAAATGACAGAAATACCACAGGGTGATGCTATAGAAAACGGCTAAATGCATAAATTAATAATATTCCTATAGCGGTGGTATTGGCTACAGGCGTGTCCCATCTCCAGTACAGGATCGTGATTGGTAAATGCCTAGAATCACATATTGATTCAATGACTTGACAGCTCGTTAGTGACGTTGAACTCCAAAATATCCTGTCTATTGGCAGGCCTGGTATCACTCTGTAGCTACTAAGGGCAGTGGCATCAATTGATTTTTAAAAACAGAAGGCTATACATCGTTTTTTCATATTTTGGAACATATTTGTGGAGTACATAGTGACAGTTATGATAGGTGCAAATGCCTTCAGAAGAGTTGGGCCTGGGTCATCATTTGTGGATGTTACTCGAGCCAAGAGCACACTCAGCTATGCAACTGGGTGGATGTGAAGCTAAATTAATGTGCAGAGTGGAATTTATCGCCAAAATAATTTGACAGTGTCAACACAGCACTTGTATCCGTTTACTAAGTCACCATAATCTGGTCTTTGGTAGTGGGTTCTTTAGTTTTTAAGAATTAATCCAATTGGTCACTTAATTGGTGATCTACAGATCATGGAATCCCTCTCCTCTTAAATCATTCCAGATATCAACACTTGTACCTAACTGCTTCCGTCACATCAAAATGTTGAGCAAAACCTTCTTTATCCTGTCTTTCAGTTGCATAAATCAGGACTGGCAATTCTCTTTACCTAGGACTCCATCACTGCCTCACTTATAGACAATGCCAGAACTCAGCTGCAACCCTCCTTTTCATGGGCCTTGAACGTCGTACCTTCAGTTCCGCTCACAACCCATGACATAAATACTTGGTGGCCTATTGACAAACTGTATTTTGTAGTACGTTAGTAGTACTGACTGTACTAATAACGTACTACAAAATGCTGTTCACATAGCCACATCCAGAGGTCCTCCACCTCTCCTATCGTTTATGTGCAGAGACCTCCACCCAGACTGCAGAGAACTCTGCACACATAAGTACACATTTCAGTTGTAAATGTGGAAAGGACAGAGGGGAGTGGATGGAAAACGTGGAATACTTACTACTGAAGAGGAGGGGTTAAGGGAGGAGTAAGAAGGAATTTAGGGAGGGGCATGGAACAACCCACAAAACAGTAAGACTCTTCCTATGCACAAACTGCCCTTGAACAGTTAAGAAGAGAAGAAGAGAGGCAACAATCAAAAGTTGTAAGTCAAGGTCAGTTTTCATGGAAATACAGAGTAGGTTGTTTTGAGATTCCATGCAATCCTAGGATGTGTTGTAGTATGTTGCCCAGCTGACTCTGAAAGAGACCCTGAAAGCACCTGGGGCAAATGGAGGAGAATAAAAAAAATGGAAAGAACCCAAAGTCTGGCAAAAAGATAAGATAAAGAGGTAAGAGGATCTCTGACTGAAAAGTCAGGAGCCAGGTCCTCGCAACAGCGAGGATCTCATAAGACTGCAGAAAAAAAACCAGAACCAGAGACTGGCTGGCAAGAACTTGTTACCAACAGAAAAAGACATGAACCAAAGCCTGAGGTAAAATGCCATCTCTGCTGGTAGGTATTGCACCTCAGTACACCGATAAAGGACCAGATGTACGTAGGTAATCGTTTGCTATTATGAAATAGCAAATTTTTGTGATTCGCTCTATTTGGTAATCGTAAACACCAATGTACAAATGTGTTTTACACATTTTGCCATTCTCAGTTGGTCGCAAATAGACCCACCTCATGAATATTAATGAGGTAGGTCTCGGTTTGCAACTTATTGGAAATCGTAAAAATCACAAGGATGGTGGCCCACTAGGGTCAGCAGACCACCATGTCTTTGAATGCTTTTTCAATAGAGCAATTTAAAAAAAAAATGCAATTCATTTTCCTTAAAGGAAAACAGTATGCATTTAAAAAACAAAAATGAAAAGTTTTCTTTTCATTTTTTAAGAGTAGGCAGTGGTCCATGGGACCCCTTCCCATTTGCAAATGAGTTACCACCTACTTGACGTAGGTGGTAAAATGCGTATGTTTTGTGACCGCATTTACACCCACCACTGCAATTCGGTATTAGGAAGGGACGCCCTAAACACACTCCTTCCTAATACCGAATCACAAACCCAATCTGCTTTTCGGTAATAGGTTATTGAATCGCAAATAGGGCTTTGTACATTTTAAAAAGCTTTTTTGTATTCGCTGTTTGCGAGCGTAAAAAATCTTTGTACATCTGACCCAAAATAACTCCAATGCAAATAGAAACTTACACACATCTTATAAACATAAAAGCCTTTCACATGGACACAATCTGTGTAGCGTAATTATGCTACATAGCTGGGGCATTTTAATACATAGTCCCAGGGGCCTAGATCCATCGGTGCAACAGATGCATTAGCACCCAAAGGCCTGAGAGGACCACTGAGCCATGATTATTGCTGTATTTCACAGTTACATTAGTGGTTCAGGGGGTCCATTTCCTTCCTTGCATTAGGGGCCATGACACACTGGCTAGGCCACTGCATATTGCTTGCCTTGGTTTGCTGTTTGCACTGCTTGGCCTCGTGATACAGCACAGCAGTCCAAGGCGAAGCCCCCCCCCCCCTCTCATCTCCTTGCCTTCCTCGCTAACCCAATTGGGTTGGCAGCGTACAGAAAGTTCTGTGCGCGGGGAGGAAGTATCTGCCGCTAGGCTATTCCAGGTGTCATAAATCAGTGCTGGAGCCAGACAGGTGCAGTATACCACCACATACATATTTATTATGTGGCACAAACCGTAATTGATGAGCTCCTGCTGACCCGGGCTTGCTTCACAAACACTTAATTGATTTATCCACCTTTATTCCCACGCTCTTTTTCCTCTCCGTGGTTTATTAAAACAAATTGCACCAGAGACGGCGCCGTTTTTCAGCAGCTTGTGTATTGACTTTAAAGGGCGCGCGCTTGTTTTCCTGTTTCTTGAAGGAGAGGTGGGAGGGCGCCGTTCTAGTGTCAGGAGGTTGATGACATTTTAAGGAGAGAACGAGGTTTGTCGGGCACTGGTCGAGGAACAAGGATTGACTGAAGGAGGGAAGGAAGAGGAGACGGGAGAAGGGATAGAAGGGGGAGGGAAGGAGATAAGGAAAGTGTTGAGCTGAGCCTGCGACAAAACATACAGACCAGAGATGGGTCCAAGCATGTTGTATTCCAGGCTCCAGTACATAGTACCAGTAGATGACCCCAAGTAGTGTCTCGTCCACCTGGCCAGGGCATAGCACTAACAACAGATCAGTGACATCACATGGAATATTAAAGAGGAAGGTTCTACAAGTAAAATGGAAGGCCACAACATAGACTAGAGGGGGAAGGAACAAACAGAGGAAGAAAGGATAAGAGTTGGGAAAAGAGAAGAAAGCAACAAGGAATGGAATGAGTATTGAGAGCAGTGAGGGGGAAGGAGCGAGATTAGGAAGGGGGAACGTGAGGGTATAGGAATAAGGGAAGGAAGGGGGAAGAAATTGAAAAAAGAAAGGAACGATGCAAGCATGGAAGTGGGAGGGAGAAGAAAGAAAAGGAAGATAAAAAGGTTTGAGGGAGAAAATAACCAGCCATGGCATGATGAAGAGAAAGGGAAATGAGAGTTTATGTTTATTTGCTTTATATGACTAATACCGGAAAGTTTATTGGAATGAGGATATCAAACTATCCCACAGAATCCAACTAACAGACTTGCAATCAGGTCTTTAGAGCTCTCCAAAATAAATAATAAAAATGTGGCGCATTCCATAGCATACTGGCAGTGTGTGCCATACCTGACATGCCTATGGCGAGTAAAGTTTGTTGGCCAGATGATCCATTTAGACAGCTTGTGGCTTAAATGACTAAGTGGTTCGTTGATGTTGAGCGCAAATCCTGAATCTGGTGCAACCATCAATGTGCACCTTAATAGGTATTTCAACTCTGGCACAATATGCACATCACATGAGGGTTTGCCCGCACCACATGATCTTCACCAGCTAAAACCTAGTGCAAGTAATGGGGGTAAAATACTCAAAATCAAAGAAAAACGCAAGCATTTAGGACGTTACTTGACATTTGAGGTCTAAAACTCAGAAACCTGAAATACAATAACCAACAAGATTGCTATTTACCAGGTGCTCAATTCGTAACAGTTTGTGCTAAACCCAGAATGAGGCCTATGGTATCTGTAGACTTTAAAAGACTGGAGCAGCATAATTTAGTGCTCCATACATTTCTAAGAACCAAATGTACTAGTTGCCTACATTTACTTTAATAAGAGCCACCCGTATATGTAGCTGGATTATAACCAAAGTACTTACATTGAAGAGAACAATGTATATATTCTTGAAATGTATTCAATGCCATTCACTCATGCAAACTGTATTTGCTTGAAAGTCATGTTAATTTAAAGTTTGCCTAACTTGTAACCAGGCCTAGTAATATGTATTTCAAGTATAAATGCTTGGAAGTTTCTTGTTCTTTTCCCTCTGCTGGTGCCTTATCAACATGCTCATTACCACGATTCAGCTTATTGTTATTGTACTGAATTGATAGGTGGTTGAAACTTAATTAGCTTTTGGCTGAAGACATGAGGGTCGTGATGGTGGGAGAGAGCATCCTGTACCAGGCAGACCATACCGATGATACCTCCAAGGTCACACAGTTATGTATTCTTTTGTCCAGCGCTGGGAAACCAGGGAGTTTGCCTGCTCCCAGAGAATGGTCATTCCCGATTGGTCAGTTTGGTTGGAACTGATATGGAGAGTCTTCCAGAACCTTTTTCCATATATTAACATTGTGTTCTTGAGAATTGTTTGAGCAGATCCTGTACTGACTTCGCTGAGAGAAGACTTCTTCTGATCTCTGCTGATTTCCCCTGCCAGAGTGTCGAGCTTCATGTTTGAACACATACCTTTTCCCCTAAACCTTAAATCGGGTTCATCTGATGCTGACACCTTCCTTGTAGAAAATCCCCTTGCCACTTTCAATGCTTTATTTAGAATAGGGAAGTCCCTTTATGGAACATGTGTATTTGATATTTTGCCTGCTCTGTGTAGTCATAGTTTGCATTTTCTTCCTCATAATATACAAATTCAGATTGCAGCATCATATTAATATGTATGCTCTGACAATATATTTGCTACAATTCTGCTAATTGATTAAAGTTTGCAACCTAGACAAAATTGTTAATAAAACCCTTAAGCTTTGGACAACATCATCTCTGTTGTTTCCGTGGAACCATATTGTTTTCACTGTAATTGAAATGTTTTGCTAATGTTAGCTCCTTTCTTATGCTTCAAGTCGACAATCAGAGGTCAATACGGCCACTGGAGAGTCCTGCTTGATGACATTACCAAGTGACTGAGCTACAAGGATCTCAGCTCCATCAAGACAATTAGAGCAGTAGAGCATGAATTATTCTGTTGTTTTTGGGAGGCTCAAATTAATAAAGTTGCCTTAGTCAAGACGACAGAAATGAGAGACAGACTATAGAAACATTTTGGGATAAAGGAAAATAACGCAAGGGCCTTCTCAATATATGGGTAAAGCGTGAGCTAAGAAAAAGAGGAAATAAGATGAAAGAAAGGAAGGAATAAGAGGGATAACTGGAATCGAGGAGGGGGTGGAATATGGCTGAAAGGAGAATTATGTTGTAAAAATGGGAGTGAGACAACAAGGGAGCTTTGAAAATGAAAGAAGGAGGGGATCGGGGAAGTAAGTATGGAATAAAAGACATAAGGAAGAAACAAAAAAAGAAGGGAGGGAGAGGAGAGACAAGGAAGCAAGGGAAAAAGAAAGAAGACATGTCCGAAATGCAGCACATTTCCTTACCGCAGACTGGAAGAAATGACTACAGTTTGCTGATGAATTTAGCTTGCAAAAAGAAGGTAGCAACGCTTTGTCAGGTCTTGTGTTTAGGTCAACAGCACTTGGCATCCTGGGGCTTGAACCTTCCTATTATAAATATGTGTTTGGAAATCCCAACATGGAATGTGATGTTAGCTTAAAAGCTAGGACTGGTTGATGGTGTCACATAATAGGTGGCCAAACGCCACCTGATAGTTGCCTGAGCATGCAGTAGTAGATAAGGTTGTGAAGGAGATAGGATTGAAATTAGACATGTTTTGCCCTCTTCCTGCTCCTTATCTTGCTGCACCACCTTGTCAGCGCAGACGAGTGATCCAGCGCTATCAATAAAATTTCTTCTCCTATATGCTTTGGACGTCCAGATACAAATATCCCTCTTTCCACAACTATATCCATATGACGGTGGGGCCCATAACACAGCATAAACATTCACTCTCTCATATATTCCCTGGATTTCATCCGTTTTTACCTAGGAGAAAACAGTTAATGATTTGCAGGAAGGAGACGGGATACCTTTTAAAACGACATAATACTTCTCAAGCTTTAAGGTATTCCGCTCGTTGGTCGATGGACCAACTAGTAGGAATCAGTTGATGGTGATTAAGACCAGCTCAATCACTATAAACCTTTAAACATTTACATTTATCATTGAGCTAAAGAACCACTGACTTATTGTTTAAAGATAAATAAGTTTATATAATTTTTAGAAGCATGAATAAGTTTCAAATTTATTATTCAGATTATTACATTTAGCATCATTATAAGAATAAGTTGAAATTGCAATGCATACCTATTAGATGGAAAAACAAAGTTCGTCACAGCAATGAATTCAGATCACAGCATAGAACTCCAGAAAAACTGTCTATCTGTCCTGAAATACAGGCCTTCTCGACGGACCACCTATAGGGTGTTTCCCGCCACAATCCCGTTCTTTTCCCCTTTAGTATTTTAAGAATAAAAAGGTCTAATAGTATTAAAAATGGAAAATCTATTAAAAGCTAAAAGGTTCTCCAGCAGCAGCGTCTCGTGCTCAATCAAAAATATAAAAAGCAGCAGCGCCCACCCCCCTCTAAGAGTAGGTCTTCTTATACCCTAATACTAGCTTACTAAGTAAAAATGTTACATCTTTGTGGGCGAGATTCTCTCTAATTGGTCCATTTGGGGTCAGCATACATCTCATTATGAATATCCTTGTTCCAACCAGTTCTTTGTGGAAAGTTCATACTTCTGTCGTTTCTCACGGGTTCATGACATTACCCATCCGCACATTGGTCTCAATCTGTATCCTTTTCTGATACTTTTAAGTTGAACAGTTCATTGTTTATTCATATATCCACTGCAACTTCTCACGCTTTCGCTATGTCCTTCTTTGGCACACGTTTGTATAATAAGGTCATCGCAGCCTTGACCACGCTTCCATCCTAGGCTTTGGGACAGTCACATGATCCCTTTTGTTCACAGCCTTTCTCGCTTTCGGAACCCACTTCGCGCGTGCGTACTCTAGCTTGTTTGCCATGGCAGCCATTTTTACATCGCGGCACAACAGGCCTAAGCGAACTATTATAAAGATAAACAGAACATAGTTAAGAATAAAGAATATAAGCCTTTTCGTTTCCCTCCCGTCATTCTACGTACCCCAATTAAGTATTACCTAGCAAAAGCGACATATAAAGCCATTTCTTACTTACCAACCGCTTTACTTTGCCACTACACAGTTTATTTCCAAGCACAAATCATGCATTTATTATTCTAATTAGTACGCAAATTATTAGGTTTATGTTATCCACGTTAACAATTGTAAGTAAATTAGTTTGCACGGATATAGCGTGTTACCCATAACCCTTTTCATGTAACATACATGGTTGGTTATTTACTGAGACGAACTTGTGTGTTAATTATTCAACATAAATACTAGGAGGTTAAAAAAATTTCGTTTACCCTGCTCCATCAACTCCCCCTTTGGTGATTTTTAATATCACCACAAAAACCCATGTTACACAATTCTGTCAGAAAGCATATTTCTTTGTCCAGTTTGTTTTTGTTAGTTTACACAACTGTATCCCTTTCATCTTGTCTCTTTGTTTTCTTATACATGTTTTCTTTTATTTCTTTTAGCTCTATTTCACCCATTTCTCTTTCTCTTTCTTTATTTATCTTATTTTCTTTTTCTATTTTGTTCTGTCTTTTTCTTCTCTTTATACATATAATACTTAGCTTCAGTACTAGAACTATTATAATTATTATGGTCGCTACTATTATGATTTTCCCTATTATTAATCTACTCATTCTGGTAAACCAATTTATTACTGAGGAAAAACTCTTACCAAGTTTTCCCAATGCATTTTCAACCTCCAGTGGAACAAGTTATTTGTGCAAATTTGTAATATTCTTTATATACTTCTGTATATTTTTACTTTTATCTGGAATGTAAGTGCAACAATGTTGGACTTTCAGCATTCCACAGACTCCACCCTCTTTTGCCAAAAGAATGTCAAGGGCAAGTCAATTTTGCATCACCATAGCTCTCATGGCAACCATTTCGGTATTTACCATCAAGAACCCTCCAGCAGTATCTGTAGATAAACGATCTACTACTGTGGATAACTTCCGAATTTTAAATGCATTCAAAGATATTCCCACTGCTGGTATCAATGCTCCAAAAATATCACCTACTATTTCTGAGAAACGTTCCCTTTTTCTACGTGTAATTGTCTTTATCATTTCATGTGTTCCCTTTTCTGCTCTATCTACATGAAAAATCTTTGGAAAGACCAGGCCTAAGTAACATGATCCATACCAATGGTCTGGCAACCTGTAATAAGCTCTGTTACCGCAAATATAATAGATCCCAGGAAATATTGGATCTTTTCCCCCTTTGAAACCCCAACCTCCTAAAATTTTATAATCGTCATGGCAATCACTGGAACCCACGAAATAATTGTCATATCTTGTTCTATTTCTTCTAATGCACAACCTTCCCTGTTGGGGCCAATCCAGAGTCATAGCTGCATTTATCTTTTTCTTGTCATGATTTTCTTCCTCAAACGCCCAAAGAGGTGTTTTTGTCTCTTCTATCACTTTTCTTTGAAATTTCACTCTTCTATCGTCGACCATTTCTAAAAATACCTTTTCTTCATTCCTTAACTCACAGGTAAGGTTGTTTTTAACTATATCATCTAATGTTAGATTTTTATTTTCTATGAAAAATTCACCAAATATTCTTGCCTCTTTCACCTTGTTTAGTTCAGAAACTATAGGAATCTTTGCAAAAATCTTATCTATATCAGTGTAATAATATTCTAATCTTCCTGTCTTGTAAAATAGACTTGCTAAAACACTACGGGGTCGATTCCGATTCGGGCCGGAAAAAGCACCGACCGACTCGGAGCCGGAATTAATTCCGACCGACACGTACCTGTGGCGCCCGACACGCCAAGTACGATGCAAAGCGTGCAAAATCCGACCGACACGTACTGAACCCAAGCCGAACGACCGAGCCGCACGGAAAACAGCAATCCGGCCAGAAAAACACGCGAATCGAACCGACCGACACGCACCCGGAACAAATCCGACCGAAACGTACCCGCGAACTCCAAACCGCAAAGTACGATGCAAGGCGCGAAAACCAAGACCGAGTCGTACGGAGGACAAGCCGTACGACCGACACGCATACAAAACTGCGAGCCGAAGTAACACAAAACACCGCGACCGACGCGTACGCAGCATAGAAAACTGCACAAACACAGCGTGAACGAAACGGAGAAGACCGTTCGAGACAACTGCAGGGTCCGACTCGGTCACAAGAACGTTTCCAACATGCACAGAAAGTACTAAGGAAAAATACACAAAAAAAGGCCAAACAAGCAATTACAAAGCCAATAAATACTGGGGGGGGGGTGGGGACAGAGAACAAAGACACACCCACAACTCCACACATATAAAGGACACAAATCCCAACCATGATCCTTTGCAAATGCTATTCACCTGCCAGCACTCAACAGACAGCAACCACACACCCACAGCTCATCCCACACACAAGCCACACACCATCAGCACACCAACAAATAGCTACCTCACATACACCCAGCAAAACACACACTCACACAACTTCACCTGCACACCAACACACACATTACTCACCATCACCACCCATCACCATGCCCCCAAAGAAGAATCACAAGTTCCTAGATTGTGAATTGGAAGTCCTGGTAGACGAGATCCTCAGGGTAGAGCCACAGCTGTTTGGCGCACTGGTCCAACAGACACCCATCTCCCAGAAAACAAAGATGTGGGAGAGGATCATCAACAGGGTGAACGCACAATCACCATGTCTGCGCACAAAGACTGACATCCAGAACAGGTGGTATGACGTGCGCAGGAGGGTACGGGAGCTGCTGAAGAAGGACTATCTCCTGAGCCAATACACCGGCAGTGGCCCTCCTGCCAAGCCAGTATACCTCAGGCCCTGGGAGGAGAAGGTGCGGGCCATCCTTCCGCCAGTGAGCGTCTATGGACTAGAAAACATCCCAGAGCCTGGTGAGTACACAACAAATGTACACAATATTCTGCCACAATACACACACACATCACTGTCAAGGGGAGAGTCAAACCATGCACTCTTAGCAATTACACAGCAACCAGAACAGAATCATCCCAAAATGTGTATGTCAGTCAGATAAACACAACACATGCCATCTCAAAGTTACATTTAAACGTGTCATCACATGTACAAACACAACTACAACTACAGCTAGGCAGTGGCACAAATATAACTAACAAACACATCCAGACATGTAGCCACCACTACAACACCAACACACAGTGAAGACCACTGAAAGAAAGGAATTCTGTGTATGCTGGGCAAGTCAGTGTAGCCAATAGCATCATGGGAGTCGTAGTCACAGATATTGCTCACCCCCACAACTGTCCCATCAACACCACCATGAACCATGCGCACATCACAGGGAGTGGAAAAGGACTCACAAGATGGCTGACACTGGCTACTGCTGTGGGGAGCACAAGGCCCTGCTGGCAACTGTGCAACAACCAACAGCAGGACACCACTGACTTACATCCTGAAAGACAACTTCCACTCCCTGCAATGCAAGCACGTTCCATGGTGGGATATCTGGCTGGGTGGGAAGGAGGACTTGCAGCACTGACCATAGTCACAAGCACCTCCCCTCACACACCCCCTCAACACAAACTCCACATAACCCACCTGGGAGAATGCAATGCCCCACATCCTAACTCAAGATCCCACAAAGAACCACCACCCTGGGTTATGTTGTGTGAAGCACAGGGACACTCTTGGGACTTTTAGCCAAACAACTGTCAGGACAACACTCCCAGCCATCCTGTCAGCACAGGCAGCCCACCCCACAGGGAAGCAGAGTCAAAAGGAAGGAAGCATGGGCATGCTGGGAAGGGGGGTGGAGGCAATAGCATGATGGGAGTCATAGTCACAGCTCAACATCCCCCACCACATGGCCCAGCAAGCTCACACTCACGCATGCACATCCCACAGAGAGTGGAAAGGCCCATCAAAGATGTCTGACACTGGTGCTGTGTCGTGGGGAGCACAAGGGCATGCTGGGAACTGCACACCAACCAACAGCAGGACACCACTGTCAGCCATCTTGCCATTGCTCTCACACCCACACACACTGAACTCCCCACAAAAGCAAGTAAGTATGGGAATGCTGGGAAGTGGGGTGGAGGCAATAGCATGATGGGAGTCATAGTCACAGACATAGCTCACCCCCACAACTGTCCCAACACCACCCTGAACCATGCTCACATCACAGGGAGTGGAAAACAACTGACAAGATGGCTGACACTGGCAACTGCTGTGGGGAGCACAAGGCCCCGCTGGCAACTGTGCAACAACCAACAGCAGGACACCACTGACTGACATCCTGAAAGACAACTTCCACTCCCTGCAATGCAAGCACGTTCCATGGTGGGATATCTGGCTGGGTGGGAAGGAGGACTTGCAGCACTGACCATAGTCACAAGCACCTCCCCTCACACACCCCCTCAACACAAACTCCACATAACCCACCTGGGAGAATGCAATGCCCCACATCCTAACTCAAGATCCCACAAAGAACCACCACCCTGGGTTATGTTGTGTGAAGCACAGGGACACTCTTGGGACTTTTAGCCAAACAACTGCCAGGACAACACTCCCAGCCATCCTGTCAGCACAGGCAGCCCACCCCACAGGGAAGCAGAGTCAAAAGGAAGGAAGCATGGGCATGCTGGGAAGGGGGTGGAGGCAATAGCATGATGGGAGTCGTAGTCACAGCTCAACATCCCCCACCACATGGCCCAGCAAGCTCACAGTCACGCATGCACATCCCACAGAGAGTGGAAAGGCCCATCAAAGATGTCTGACACTGGTGCTGTGTCGTGGGGAGCACAAGGGCATGCTGGGAACTGCACACCAACCAACAGCAGGACACCACTGTCAGCCATCTTGCCATTGCTCTCACACCCACACACACTGAACTCCCCACAAAAGCGAGTAAGTATGGGAATGCTGGGAAGTGGGGTGGAGGCAATAGCATGATGGGAGTCATAGTCACAGACATAGCTCACCCCCACAACTGTCCCATCAACACCACCCTGAACCATGCTCACATCACAGGGAGTGGAAAACAACTGATAAGGTGCCTGACACTGGCAACTGCTGTGGGGAGCACAAGGCCCCGCTGGCAACTGTGCAACAACCAACAGCAGGACACCACTGACTGACATCCTGAAAGACAACTTCCACTCCCTGCAATGCAAGCACGTTCCATGGTGGGATATCTGGCTGGGTGGGAAGGAGGACTTGCAGCACTGACCATAGTCACAAGCACCTCCCCTCACACACCCCCTCAACACAAACTCCACATAACCCACCTGGGAGAATGCAATGCCTCACATCCTAACTCAAGATCCCACAAAGAACCACCACCCTGGGTTATGTTGTGTGAAGCACAGGGACACTCTTGGGACTTTTAGCCAAACAACTGCCAGGACAACACTCCCAGCCATCCTGTCAGCACAGGCAGCCCACCCCACAGGGAAGAAGAGTCAAAAGGAAGGAAGCATGGGCATGCTGGGAAGGGGGTGGAGGCAATAGCATGATGGGAGTCGTAGTCACAGCTCAACATCCCCCACCACATGGCCCAGCAAGCTCACACTCACTCATGCACATCCCACAGAGAGTGGAAAGGCCCATCAAAGATGTCTGACACTGGTGCTGTGTCGTGGGGAGCACAAGGGCATGCTGGGAACTGCACACCAACCAACAGCAGGACACCACTGTCAGCCATCTTGCCATTGCTCTCACACCCACACACACTGAACTCCCCACAAAAGCAAGTAAGTATGGGAATGCTGGGAAGTGGGGTGGAGGCAATAGCATGATGGGAGTCATAGTCACAGACATAGCTCACCCCCACAACTGTCCCATCAACACCACCCTGAACCATGCTCACATCACAGGGAGTGGAAAACAACTGACAAGATGGCTGACACTGGCAACTGCTGTGGGGAGCACAAGGCCCCGCTGGCAACTGTGCAACAACCAACAGCAGGACACCACTGACTGACATCCTGAAAGACAACTTCCACTCCCTGCAATGCAAGCACGTTCCATGGTGGGATATCTGGCTGGGTGGGAAGGAGGACTTGCAGCACTGACCATAGTCACAAGCACCTCCCCTCACACACCCCCTCAACACAAAATCCACATAACCCACCTGGGAGAATGCAATGCCTCACATCCTAACTCAAGATCCCACAAAGAACCACCACCCTGGGTTATGTTGTGTGAAGCACAGGGACACTCTTGGGACTTTTAGCCAAACAACTGCCAGGACAACACTCCCAGCCATCCTGTCAGCACAGGCAGCCCACCCCACAGGGAAGCAGAGTCAAAAGGAAGGAAGCATGGGCATGCTGGGAAGGGGGGTGGAGGCAATAGCATGATGGGAGTAGTAGGCACAGATATTGCTCAGCCTCACAACTGGCCCATCAACACCACCCACAACCATGCTCACATCACAGGGAGTGGAAAAGGACTCACAAGATGGCTGACACTGGCTACTGCTGTGGGGAGCACAAGGCCCTGCTGGCAACTGTGCAACAACCAACAGCAGGACACCACTGACTGACATCCTGAAAGACAACTTTCACTCCCTGCAATGCAAGCACGTTCCATGGTGGGATATCTGGCTGGGTGGGAAGGAGGACTTGCAGCACTGACCATAGTCACAAGCACCTCCCCTCACACACCCCCTCAACACAAACTCCACATAACCCACCTGGGAGAATGCAATGCCCCACATCCTAACTCAAGATCCCACAAAGAACCACCACCCTGGGTTATGTTGTGTGAAGCACAGGGACACTCTTGGGACTTTTAGCCAAACAACTGCCAGGACAACACTCCCAGCCATCCTGTCAGCACAGGCAGCCCACCCCACAGGGAAGCAGAGTCAAAAGGAAGGAAGCATGGGCATGCTGGGAAGGGGGTGGAGGCAATAGCATGATGGGAGTCGTAGTCACAGCTCAACATCCCCCACCACATGGCCCAGCAAGCTCACACTCACGCATGCACATCCCACAGAGAGTGGAAAGGCCCATCAAAGATGTCTGACACTGGTGCTGTGTCGTGGGGAGCACAAGGGCATGCTGGAAACTGCACACCAACCAACAGCAGGACACCACTGTCAGCCATCTTGCCATTGCTCTCACACACACACACACTGAACTCCCCACAAAAGCAAGTAAGTATGGGAATGCTGGGAAGTGGGGTGGAGGCAATAGCATGATGGGAGTCATAGTCACAGACATAGCTCACCCCCACAACTGTCCCATCAACACCACCCTGAACCATGCTCACATCACAGGGAGTGGAAAAGGACTCACAAGATGGCTGACACTGGCTACTGCTGTGGGGAGCACAAGGCCCTGCTGGCAACTGTGCAACAATCAACAGCAGGACACCACTGACTGACATCCTGAAAGACAACTTGCACTCCCTGCAATGCAAGCACAGTTCATGGTGGGATAACTGACTGGCTGGGTGGGAAGGAGGGCCGGCTGTCAACCAAATACAACCAATGCAGACCATGTTCACACCCCAACAAATACATAGAAATGCCCAAATAATGCAGGACAATGTGCTACACCAATATCAACCCCTGACTGTGACAACTTAGGACAATGCAATGTACAGGCCCGCACCCAGAGGCACAGTCACAACTGTCAGGTGTGTCAACCATTGATGCCTGCAGAAACATAACATACATTGTGTGTGTCTCCCAAAAACAGGTGATGATGGGGACACAGCAGCAGACGCTGAGGAGTCCCAGTCCCAGGCTCAAGAGGATACGGAGCTCACTGGTGTTGAACAGCCTCTGCCCTCCTCGGATGAAGAAGACCAACCTGGCACCTCCGGTGCAAGTCAACATGCAGCACCAGCAGGACCACCAGCTGCAGCACCAGCAGGACCACCAGCTGCACCCCCTGCATCCACCCCTCCAACGACTGTCACCACAAATACCATCCCTGCCGACATGGACAGAACAAGGAGCACCACCAGCACAGGGACCCTGGACCAACGTGGGGCCATGGACACCACCACCACCACCAACCCCCAAGGGGGACCAGGGTCATCTGTGCGTGCCACTGCACGCACTGCACATGTCGGCAGGGGTGGTGGGAGGGGTGGGAGACAGAGGTCGCTGCTTGCAGAGGTGTCTGGTGTGCATGATGACCCACAACTGGCACGCATAGCCGATGCGTACCAGTCCAGCACCGGAGATCTCAGCCAGGTAGTGGGGCTCCTCAGGGACATGAAACAGCAGCAGGCTGCCCATCATGCCCGCTTGGACTCACACATGTCCCGCGTGGAGTCCAAGTGGGACACACTGCAAGAGATGACGGCGGTGCATAGGGACATATTACAATGCCTCCGCCAGATGAACAGCAACCAGTCTACACCTCCCTGTGTGCCAACAACATCTGGTGCTGAACAAACTGCAACTGCCACAGGAAGGGAGGATGACTCTGGCGGAGAGTCCCCTGCACCGCAGCAGCCTGTACTTGAGGGGCCCCCCAAAGAAGAGGGGTCGTCCGAGGAGGGGCAAGTGAGAGGCCGATGGCCAAGTGCAACCCCCAGGAAGCCTGAACCTGTTCTGGATGTTCACCTTTGTGCACAAACTGTTCACCCTGTTGACGGCAACACAACTCCCACACATGACATGGGGAGTACGAGTTGGACCAATGTCTCAGACAACTGTGGCCCCGATACTGGGGATTTTGTCTACCAGGACTTTCAATTCACCTAGGAACTTCTGATTGCAATATAAATGTACAGCACTAACCATCCTATGCACTATTCACACAAATGTATCACAATAAACACACTAATACACCATACTTGCCTCTGTTGTGATTCCAACGTGGGTGCTGTCATGGGGATGATGAACTGCAAAATTACACTGTGTATGCGAACTGCAACAGCAAGTACAACACAGGCATGTGAGTAATGGCAACGTGACACATATGAGGGAGACACACCACCAGGGCTACACAACACATACACACCTAGGCCATCTGACTCATTGCCTACACTGATGTTGCCAGGAAAGATGGTGCAATGCACAAACACCACACCTATTCCCAGTTGTAGTCAAGTAGCCCACAGGTGCAGTAAGCAAATGGCAGTCAAATGTGTGACCACAGACAACGCACATCACAAAGTGAAGCACAGGTTTATTACACAGTTGCAACATGTCGTAACCACTACAGATGCAAGGTAATCCCACCTGGCAGCGGGCACACAGTCAACAACTGTAGAAGGAAGGAAGTCCATGGGTGTGGTGCACATCACCTGTAGGGACACAACAGCTACCACCCTGGAAGTACAATGACGTCGTCGGTGAACACAGTTGACCAAACGAATCTGAAAGTACCCTGTGAAGGACAGAAATGACACACAGTCAAAAGCAATGGAGAACAGGACAGAACAGCAAAACTCATGCACAATACATGTTACAAGATACCCACCCAGAACCAAGTTAGCATGTCAACACTGTTGGGGAGTACAGACTACCTGTAAGCACACATCGCTACACACATCCAGTCAAGTAGCCCATGGACACACTCTAACAGCACCAGAGCACCACCTACACATATCATGCCAACTCACATCATTGACATGACACCTCAGGATACTCACATTCAGCTAAAGAAGTTGGTGATGAGCTGTGTGCGGACATCACCATCATCATCATCATCACTGGCATCGTGGTCCAGGCCAGGATCCTCCACAGGTGGCGGATGTTGGTCATTGTCATCCTGGATGAGAGGCAACTCCTTCCGCACTGCCAGGTTGTGGAGCATGCAGCAGACGATGATAATCTTGCACACCTTGGCTGGGGCATATGGGAGGGACCCTCCTGTCTTGTCCAGGCAGCGGAAGCGGCTCTTCAGGAGACCAAATGTCCGCTCAATCACTCTCCTGGTCCGACCATGTGCCTCATTGTAGCGCATCTGGGCTGGTGTCACAGGGTTCCTGAGGCGTGTCAGCAACCACGGCATGTTGGGGTATCCCGAGTCACCTACGGACAGACAAGTGCACATTAGCTGACTTGGAAAAGTGGGCGGAATACTACAGATCAGATCACACACAATGGCACAAAGTCAGTACACACCGACAAGCCAGGCACGCTGGTTCTGCATCTGTGCCATCATCCTGGGGATGCGACTACTCCTCATCACAAAGGCATCGTGTGCTGAACCAGGGAAACGGGCACACACGTGTGAGATGGTCATATCTGCAAGACACACCACCAGTGCATTGACCGAGTGGTAGTGCTTGCGGTTACGGTAGGCCTGCTCCTGGGCCTGTGGTGGTACCAAAGCCACATGTGTCCCATCAATGGAGCCAATGACATGCGGCATCCTCCCCAGGGCATAGAAGTCACTCTTCACGTCAGTGAGTCGTTGCAGTCTAGGGAAATAGATGTACCGGTTCAGGTATAGCAACATTGCCTCCAAAACATCGCGGAGCACACGGCTGAACATGGTCTGTGACATCCCACCAGCAGTCGCCACAGTATGTTGAAAGGTACCGGTGGCAAAGAAGTGTAGGGCTGCCATCACCTTCACCTTGGGGGTCAGCGCTGTAGGATACGGCGGGCCAGGCTGCAAATGTGGGGCCAACTGCACTGCCAAATCCTCAATCAGCTGCCTGGTGAAGCGGTACCGTCGGATGCTGTCCCGTTCCACCATCGTTGCCAGGTCTGGGAATGGTCTATGGACAGCAGGAGCCCTGCAGTGCAGAGGAGAAGAAAGCAAGATTGTCAGTCACCCAACATATGCGGCATTGAACACACTCAATATCACATCATACATCATTATGAGGCACAACTACATGAAGTGTGCAGTTCCGTATGGTACATACATGGCCAACATCTGTCATCACGGTTCAACAAGTGGCATCAATAAGTCCCAGGTTGGCCCACTGGATATCATGAGGCCGTGTCACAGTTCCCATCTCCTGCTGCCATGTCACAATCACCCCCACAGTGACATGTGAGGACAGATGTGCCCCAGGCATCACAGCTCAACGACAGGTACATTCCCAGGGACCCTGTATTGCCACATGGACACTGGCATTACATGGAGTATCATGTATACACCACAGCAAAACAACCATGACCCCCACAGGTAGTGGTTCCACTTGCCTCTGCAGGACAGACATGGACGTCTGTGACACACACACGCACAACATCAAAGTCCATGCACACACAACGTGGATGTGGAGACTGTCTCCCATTGTGCACATGAAATCAGAGACATTGTAAACACTACATGCACACAGACTGTGGAGGACCATCACTATTGTGCCACTGGGTCACCCTGGCTCAAACATACCATCCCACATGGGACTCACGGGGTATGTGACATGACATACACATACACCACCGTGAAATGTGACCATGGCACATGCACAGATATGAACAGTTGCACATCACAGTGGTCATGTACACGTAACACCCAGGATCCTGTCCCCATGAACACGTGCACAGCCTGGGGGTGGCTGCCCCCAGGTGACACCCACAGGACAACATGTACACCAACATACACACAATAGGAAATGCAGCCTTACATGCCTTATGATACAGTTTGGACAGGCTGTGGTGTTGTAGGTGTGCCCCTCACTCCCTGGGAGCTATCTGTGGCTGGCATATGTTCATCTGAGACAGGCATGGTGACATATGCCAGTCACTTGTACAGGGATGCGTTGAACAGCAATGGACCGATCGGTGCGCCCGGCCGGCCCATTGCATTCAATGTGTGCGGGTACGCGTTGTACCCCTGTACGCGTTGTACCGCAATGGACCGATCGGTGCGCCCGGCCGGCCCATTGCATTCAATGTGTGCGGGTACGCGTTGTACCCCTGTACGCGTTGTACCGCAATGGACCGATCGGTGTGCCCGGCCGGCCCATTGCATTCAATGTGTGCGGGTACGCGTTGTACCCCTGTACACGTTGTACTGCAATGGACCGATCGGTGCGCCCGGCCGGCCCATTGCATTCAATGTGTGCGGGTACGCGTTGTACCCCTGTACGCGTTGTACCGCAATGGACCGATCGGTGCGCCCAGCCGGCCCATTGCATTCAATGTGTGCGGGTACGCGTTGTACACCTGTACGCGTTGTACCGCAATGGACCGATCGGTGCGCCCGGCCGGCCCATTGCATTCAATGTGTGCGGGTACGCGTTGTACACCTGTACGCGTTGTACCGCAATGGACCGATCGGTGCACCCGGCCGGCCCATTGCATTCAATGTGTGCGGGTACGCGTTGTACCCCTGTACGCGTTGTACCGCAATGGACCGATCGGTGCACCCGGCCGGCCCATTGCATTCAATGTGTGCGGGTACGCGTTGTACCCCTGTACGCGTTGTACCGCAATGGACCGATCGGTGCACCCGGCCGGCCCATTGCATTCAATGTGTGCGGGTACGCGTTGTACCCCTGTACGCGTTGTACCGCAATGGACCGATCGGTGCACCCGGCCGGCCCATTGCATTCAATGTGTGTGGGTACGCGTTGTACCCCTGTACGCGTTGTACCGCAATGGACCGATCGGTGCACCCGGCCGGCCCATTGCATTCAATGTGTGCGGGTACGCGTTGTACCCCTGTACGCGTTGAACAGCAATGGACCGATCGGTGCGCACCCATTGTCAATGGCCTAGCCTGGCAACGGACGCGTTTTCGAAATTCGAACGAGTCGGTTGCTGGAAATTCAGTTGGTCACCCACAACAATGTTGCAAAATCATGTATGTCATGAAGTTGAAGATTTGAAGGATGCTGTGGGCGTGTATTGGTGCTGCTATTCCATGGATTGGCCAGATTCAGAAGATGCAAACGACTTGGACCTATCACTTTGGACACATGGGACAGTATCTGCCTCTGCAGCACATATATATTGCTGGCTGTTCCCCTGAGAGCTCACTTGCCTGCACTATATGCTCCAGGACGACATCTGCCACTGCACTGCTGCTGTCTCTGCCCCCTCTGGACCCTGCAATGGCACGTACTGTGGAGAGAGCCCCAGCCTTCAGCCTTGAGGAGAACCAGGCCCTGCTGGACAGCCTACTTCCACAGTACAGCAAGCTGTATGGGACACCAGGGGAGCAGGTGAGTGTTCTGTGCACTGCCTTTCTGAATGTGCATTTTGTCTGACTAGCAAGGCTGAAAGTCTGCACGCCACTGGCTAGCAGGCTCACTGAGTAATTGTCACCCCCATAGTGTGTAGTGACATGCACTGGACAGGTATGGTGCAGTGACAGTGCATTTGAACAAGGTTTTACTTCCCATGCAATGATACCATGTAGTGACTTCTGGCAAACTGTCCATGGGCAGCGTTGCACTGCCTGTGTACATCATGTGCCCCTGTGATTGAGACATGTATATACAACTGTGTCATGCACGGATATGTTGCATGTGTAGTAATGGCCTTTTCACTTTGTCATCCTGACAGGTTAATGCCCATCGGAAGCAGGAGATCTGGAAGGACATCATCCGGGCTGTCCGGTCCGTGGGGGTCTACAAGCGCCGGATCCGCAACTGCCAGAAGAGGTGGCAGGACCTTCGGGGCTGGACCCGGAGGATTGCACGGGTCCAGCTGAAGCTGTCGCCTCCTCGCAGGAGGGGCGGAACATGGACCCTGACCCCCACATGCTCCAGATCCTGGCGGTGGTGTTTCCAGACCTGGATGGGCAGCTGAAGGCCAGACAGCAGCAAGGAGGGGTGAGTCAAAGACTGCACTGTGAACTCTGTATTACATGCTATGTGCCCTCCTCTGGCCTGGTTAAACTGCCACAGTACAGCAGTCATGTTGTCCAGGAGCCATTTCCCTCTATTGTGCACTGCCCACTCCTCATCTGATACCCAGGTGTGGCCCTTACATTCAGGGAATTGTGTCACTTGGGACTGTGTCCTTGCAGTTTGCTTCACTCAAGGTGGGGGACAGCATCTGTTTCCCTAAATCTGTTGTGGGCATCATGGGTGGGTCCATTGTTCACACAATGCCTGTGTTCGGACATGTAATCTGCGTGTTGCTTTGATATGCGGTCCACTTGCTGAGCTGAGCCACCACATGTGCCTGGGGTATCTGGCACACACCCATGCAGCGGGTGGGAACAATGTTTGGGTCCCAGGAGTGTGCAGATTACGTGTGTCACACATACATAGCCAGCTATCCACTGTCCAGGGCTCATCCCTCATTCATGTGGGGCAGGACAGTCATGCCTACTCCAGCCCATCCAATACACCTGTACTCCCACTCCCGTGTATCAGCTGACACGTTGTGCGCAGTGATTTGACCCCTCAGGTGTCTGCCTCTGTGTCAGTGTGCTGTGGATTTGTTGCCAGGACTGCTGGGGTGTTTCTCGGTAGGGGCTCAGCATGCCACTGGAGATGTGACCATAGGAGACGATACTTGTGTGTCAAATAGGTGTTTGATCAGCTGCCCGTGCAGACTGGGGTATGCGAATGTGAAGTTCAGGCAGCTGTTTCCCATTCACAGCAGATTGTGAGGGGCTCAGGTTCAGAGGGTAGTGTCACAGGTCTCCCATATGTCCAATCGGTATGACCTGGACAGATGAGGGTTAAGATGATGTGTTGTGTGGGGGATGTACATGTGCACTTGTGCAGCTCCAGGACTTGCATTTCCCATGACCTACTATTGTGACACAGTGCAGAGTGTTGTTGTCTGGCTGCCAAGTCATACATCACTGAGACAGTGATGTATGACTTAGCAGTCATGCCTCCGCCATGGCATGGGTCTACTTATTGGTGATCCTGCAGGGGAGTGACATATGCTACATGCACACCATTGTGGCGATGGCTATCAGGACATGGGTGCATCATGGTGTCTGTTGCTGGTATGCATCACATGCATTTCCTATTTGACTCTGGGCATCCCTTTCATCCGGAAACCTGTACTGACTCAGTGGCAAGAGTTGTGATGTGTGCATGTCCACATGCTACACCGTGTCCTCTGCACTGTCCAACTACTGTGTAGGTGGTGCATGTGTTCACACTGGGGTGTTGCTATCCAACAGACACCAGACAGATGTGTGCAAGGCCATGTGGGATGTGAGTGCCATGGTTGGCATCAGACTGACAATTGGCTTCTCCTGTTCAGTTAGGGCACTTTTAGCAATGTTCAACTAATGATGCCAGGGCTTGCTCTGTAATGTGCTGTGCTCACAGTGGTGTGTGCGTTTGGTGCAGGTGACTGATGTCTGTCTGTTTCCCCATTGTTTGCAGATACATCCACGGCCACGGAAGGGGACAGCTCCACGGACCAGGAGGAGCTGGAGAGCCAGACTGGGTCAGCAGCCGAGGAGTGGTCGGAGGGACCCAGTGGCACGGAGGGCGAGGGAGCCACACCGAGGAGTCCTCAGCAGCATCCACCTCAGCTGAGGACCACAGCGGCTCGGAGGATGACTCCCTTATGGAGGCGGGTGTCAGCAGCCACCACACCCCAGCTAGTGTTGCTGTCCCCGCCACCACCAGCACCACCACCGCCCTCCCATCGGCTCCCATTCCCCAGGTCCGTGGAGGCTCCCATGTTCGGGAGCGTGTCTCCTTTGGGCCAGGCACCGCACCCCCTGCCCCTGTGTCCCCTGCTGCCCTGAGTGAGGAGTCTGTGTACCTCCTTCGCCAGCTCCATGTGGGGCAGACAGCCATGCTGAGTGTCCTCCATGCGCACACCGCTCTGTTGACTCAGCTGGTGTCGTTCATGGAGGGCATCTCATCGGGCATGTCTGACCTACAGAGGGGCAATAGGTCCATGGACTCCTCCCTGACGGCAGCAGTGTCCCTCCTCAGACAGTCCCTCACCCCTCCTGCCTCTGCTCCATCCACACTCCCCAGCACCTTACCCGTCCCAAGCACACACACACCGGCACAGGCACACACCAGCACACACACGTCCAGCACACAGACACACACGCCACAAACAAAACGCACACGCACGCACAGTCAGGGAACTGAAACCAGACTCACAGGGGATGGGGCCCTGGAACACACACACGCATCCACAAGCACTGCGCAGTCCTCAGTTGCCTCTCCCTCCAAAGCACCCTCCCTTGCCTCACCTGCAACCCCAAAGACACAGCGGCTCTTCCTCAGTGACCTCGGCCTCTTCCCCTCCGATCCAGCTGATACAGCATTCAGGGGGAAGAGGAAGCCCACCCACATGGAGCAGAGTGCCCCTCGCCCCCGGACACCCTCCCCCAGGCGCAGACAGACAGAGGCCCCCACCCGCAAGTCCCCCTGGAGTCGTAAGAGCAAGACCCCGCCGCCGCCCTGCAGCTCAGGCACCAGGTCTCCTTCCTCCATCCCTCAGGCCCCCACTCCACAGGTGCCCCACCACACCCTGCCCTAGGTTCCCCCACCCACAGATATACCATCCCCAAGAGGATCCGGCCTTCTCCCCCTGCCACTTGCTCTCCCGGCACCACACCCCCCGCTGCGCTTGTCTGTGCCACTGATGTGGTGAGGGTGTCCTCCCCCTCTGTCCAGCCCACCTTGCCTGTTCCCCATTCTCCTCCCCTGGAAGTAGGCACTGCAGTGGAGTCCACTACCACCCTGTCTGACTTGGGCACTGCAGTGGCGGACCTGTCCACTCCATCTGCAGGGTCCACTGCAGTCGTGCCGGCACCCACAACATCTGAGTCATGCCCCCCAGTTGTGCCGGCACACACCATGTCAGACACCTCCACTGCAGTTGTCAGTGGCTCTCCAGCACCCACCAGCCCTTCCCTGCCTCCTCCTGGTGAGCTGTGATCCTGTCCCTGTGGTGCCTGGCCTGCCCCCCGGTTGCCCCTCCTAGTGGATTGTCCCTGGTTTTGTGCAGTGCAGGCATGCGTAGGGTGACATCTGCCACTGTCACCCTGTATTGACTTACTTGATGGACTGGCCATTGGCCTTTGTTGGAGCATTACTGTTCTCTGAGTTTTTGGACACACATATGCTGAATAAAGCAACTTTCTGTTCTCTAGTGCTTATGCTTCTGATGTACATGTTGTTGATGATGCTAACCATGCCCTTGCTGCAGTGATGGTGATATTTGGTCTCATGATAATTAAGTGTTACTGTGCAGGAACACATGTGGTCCAGGGGGAATGTGTCCTATCCTGTGGTGTATCCATGTCATCCTTAGCAGCATCTGAGGGTGTCATGTGTTCAGTATTTGGCAATGGGATTTCCTACTTACATTAGCAATTTCACATCTGTGCCTTCCACCCCTGCACATCTGTTGTGCCTGCCATTGTTCAATTCGTCTACTTCCCTGACCGTGTGGCCATCTCCACTGGACATGCAGGTTTGGGCATCAATGGGGAAGGACTCATCTGTGTTGTCAGTGCAACATTGCTATACAAGTGTGTTGGATCTGTGCTGATGATTTCGTTGGCACTCCCATGACCAGGCTGATGTGACGGGAGCCTTCATTTGGTGTTAATTGTTGATTGTGTGACCAAGTGCTCAGCTGACATGATGGGGCCCTACTGAGGCAACATATGGCACAGCTTTCCTCACACAGGAGTGGAGTCCCCTGATGGCAGTGTGTACTCCTGTGACATTGCCTGCGCCCAAGGTGTGTGTTGTATGAGCATGTCTGTGTGTTCACTTCCGTTTTGCTGTGCATGCTGGGATCCCTAGTGTTGTACCTGTTTGTGATGCTTGCTGAGTTGACCTATGTTCCCCCAAAGTCTTCTCCCTGGGTTCTCTGTGGTGTGGGTGCATGGCACATTACTGGTCATCAGGGTGTCACCCATAGGTGTGTTTGCTGTCAGGGCTGAGTTTGTGTGCAGACGCAGATGGGTCACAGTCAGGTTTCCCCTTGGCACTTGTTGTTTACACCTGTCATGTGATTTCCAGTTTGTGTTATCTTTCAGTGATTGTGACACGTTGTGTGTGTGACTGCTGGCACTCCTCAGGGTCCGGGCTTCAATGTTGGTTGTTGTCTATGTGTGTTCTTTGTGGGTGACCTTGGCTTCTTCATTGGTGTGTGACTGTGGCTGGGATCCCATTGGTTGGTGTGGTATTGCCGTCATGTCCATGTACAGCGTAGTGTGCAGTGTGTCAGACATTCAGGAGTCTTGTTGAGTGGCCATGTGTGATGTGTTTCTGCACCTTGGTTCCCACCCACCACCCTGGGATTGTCATGGGTGCATGTGCAATGTCACCAGTGCATGTGTGCTTCACTGCTGCACATTGTTGGAGGTCGAGGTGTGTGGTGTTGAGTGTGTGCAGATGAGAGTTGTTGCCCGGCTAGACCCCTGCCTCCATGTTGGCCTTGGCTTACTGGCCGTGCTGATTGATCTGTGCTTGTGTAGGTGTGATGGTAGTTTGTTGCTCAGGACACATGACTGTGGTTCACAGTGTGAACGACATTTAGCTTTGTCATCACAGTGGGATTGTAATGCAGCCCAGGGTCACCACATTGTGGGGGCCCTGGGGGTAGTGCTGTGGTGTGTCTGTGTCTTGCTGTGTCAGTTGCTGTTCCTACGTGCTTGTGTGACATGTGTGATTTGTGCTCCCTCTCATCTGACAATGCCTGATTGCCCACATAGGGGATTTGGATCCATAAGTTACCTTTGTGTGGCACTGTATGCACATCTGTGTAATTGGTATTCAGGCCTCCTCATGTGTTGTGTGGTTGCCTGGGGACACTGGCACCCCCCCCCCTCACCTGTTGTGTTTGATGTGCAGTGTGGGTCTGCCTGTTTGTGTTTGTGCATCTGCACCACTACATTGGCATATCTTAGGTGTGCCATTGGCTGTATGTTGTTTGGTGGGTTTCCCCTGCTGTCCCTGGGACTCCTAGGTCATCGGTCAGCACAATGATCATGGTTTGTGTGTCCCATTGCTGCCATGGTATGGTATCTGTTCACCTCACATCTACAGTCTCCACAGGGTATCTGCATTTGTGTGCCCATTGGTGCAAATATGTGGGTCTGCATTCTGATGGTCACTTCTGTCATTGTGTCATTGATGAATATTGACTGTGTCAGCCCCCATGGGTGTTGTTTGTCTGCACATGGCCAAAGGTATGTCTTATTTGCACTGCAGTATTTGCCTCCCCCAATCTATGTTGCAATGAGACACATGAACTACTTTGCCACTGATGTGTTTTATGTTCTGTGACCAGGAATCATCCATGCAGTTTGGCAGTTGCAGCTTTTTCTTTGTCAACACTTACATTTTGGTCACTGTGATGATGGGGGTTTGGACCCCATTGCCACAATGTTCAAAATGTGCTTCAGCTATGGACCCCACACTTACCTTTTGGTCACTGTGATGATGGGGGTTTGGACCCCATTGCCACAATGTTCAAAATGCGCTTCAGCTATGGACCCCACACTTACCTTTTGGTCACTGTGATGATGGGGGTTTGGACCCCATTGCCACAATGTTCAAAATGTGCTTCAGCTATGGACCCCACACTTACCTTTTGGTCACTGTGATGATGGGGGTTTGGACCCCATTGCCACAATGTTCAAAATGTGCTTCAGCTATGGACCCCACACTTACCTTTTGGTCACTGTGATGATGGGGGTTTGGACCCCATTGCCACAATGTTCAAAATGTGCTTCAGCTATGGACCCCACACTTACCTTTTGGTCACTGTGATGATGGGGGTTTGGACCCCATTGCCACAATGGTCATGGCCTGCTTGCATTGTGGGGGCCACACACATATATGTGTGGCACATGTGATAGGGGGTCACATTGTATGTTCAAAGTCATGTTCAGTGTTGTAGGCATTTGACACAGTCTACACACGCTTGTCATGGTGTTGGGGGATGTCTTTTTCTTGCATTCCCTAGGTTGTGGTGTGCTGGTTGTGTCATGCATTGTCCATCCTATGAGTGGGGGTGGTGTTGGTGGTAGGCATCCAGCCCCCCATGGGTAGAGGTGGTAGTAGTGGTAGGCATCTGGCACCCCCTGGCTAAGGGTGGTAGTAGTGGTAGGCATCCAGCCCCCCCTGGGTAAGGGTGGTAGTAGTGGTAGGCATCCAGCCCCCCCTGGGTAAGGGTGGTAGTAGTGGTGGGCATCTGGCACCCCCATGGCTAAGGGTGGTAGTAGTGGTTGGCATCCAGCCCCCCTGGCTAAGGGTGGTAGTAGTAGTGGTAGGCATCTGGCACCCCCATGGCTAAGGGTGGTAGTAGTGGTAGGCATCCAGGCCCCCCTGGGTAAGGGTGGTAGTTGTGGTAGGCATCCAGCCCCCCTGGGTAAGGGTGGTAGTAGTGGTAGGCATCCAGCCCCCTGGCTAAGGGTGGTAGTAGTGGTAGGCATTCAGCCCCCCTGGGTAAGGGTGGTAGTAGTGGTGGGCATCTGGCACCCCCATGGCTAAGGGTGGTAGTAGTGGTTGGCATCCAGCCCCCTGGCTAAGGGTGGTAGTAGTGGTAGGCATCTGGCACCCCCATGGCTAAGGGTGGTAGTAGTGGTAGGCATCCAGCCCCCTGGGTAAGGGTGGTAGTTGTGGTAGGCATCCAGCCCCCTGGGTAAGGGTGGTAGTAGTGGTAGGCATCCAGCCCCCCTGGCTAAGGGTGGTAGTAGTGGTAGGCATCCGGCACCCCTGGGTAAGGGTGGTAGTAGTGGTTGGCATCCAGCCCCCTGGGTAAGGGTGGTAGTAGTGGTAGGCATCCAGCCCCCTGGGTAAGGGTGGTAGTAGTGGTAGGCATCCAGCCCCCTGGCTAAGGGTGGTAGTAGTGGTAGGCATCCAGCCCCCCTGGGTAAGGGTGGTAGTAGTGGTGGGCATCTGGCACCCCCATGGCTAAGGGTGGTAGTAGTGGTTGGCATCCAGCCCCCTGGATAAGGGTGGTAGTAGTGGTAGGCAACTGGCACCCCCATGGCTAAGGGTGGTAGTAGTGGTAGGCATCCAGCCCCCCTGGGTAAGGGTGGTAGTTGTGGTAGGCATCCAGCCCCCCTGGCTAAGGGTGGTAGTAGTGGTAGGCATCCAGCCCCCCTGGCTAAGGGTGGTAGTAGTGGTAGGCATCTGGCACCCCCATGGCTAAGGGTGGTAGTAGTGGTTGGCATCCAGCCCCCCCTGGGTAAGGGTGGTAGTAGTGGTAGGCATCTGGCACCCCCATGGCTAAGGGTGGTAGTAGTGGTAGGCATCCAGCCCCCCCGGCTAAGGGTGGTAGTAGTGGTAGGCATCTGGCACCCCCATGGCTAAGGGTGGTAGTAGTGGTAGGCATCCAGCCCCCCCTGGGTAAGGGTGGTAGTAGTGGTTGGCATCCAGCCCCCCTGGGTAAGGGTGGTAGTAGTGGTAGGCATCCAGCCCCCCCTGGCTAAGGGTGGTAGTAGTGGTAGGCATCCAGCCCCCCCTGGGTAAGGGTGGTAGTAGTGGTGGGCATCTGGCACCCCCATGGCTAAGGGTGGTAGTAGTGGTTGGCATCCAGCCCCCTGGCTAAGGGTGGTAGTAGTGGTAGGCATCTGGCACCCCCATGGCTAAGGGTGGTAGTAGTGGTAGGCATCCAGCCCCCTGGGTAAGGGTGGTAGTTGTGGTAGGCATCCAGCCCCCTGGCTAAGGGTGGTAGTAGTGGTAGGCATCCAGCCCCCCTGGGTAAGGGTGGTAGTAGTGGTTGGCATCCAGCCCCCTGGGTAAGGGTGGTAGTAGTGGTAGGCATCCAGCCCCCTGGCTAAGGGTGGTAGTAGTGGTAGGCATCCAGCCCCCTGGGTAAGGGTGGTAGTAGTGGTGGGCATCTGGCACCCCCATGGCTAAGGGTGGTAGTAGTGGTTGGCATCCAGCCCCCTGGCTAAGGGTGGTAGTAGTGGTAGGCATCTGGCACCCCCATGGTTAAGGGTGGTAGTAGTGGTAGGCATCCAGCCCCCCCTGGGTAAGGGTGGTAGTTGTGGTAGGCATCCAGCCCCCCTGGGTAAGGGTGGTAGTAGTGGTAGGCATCCAGCCCCCCCTGGCTAAGGGTGGTAGTAGTGGTAGGCATCCGGCACCCCCTGGGTAAGGGTGGTAGTAGTGGTTGGCATCCAGCCCCCCTGGGTAAGGGTGGTAGTAGTGGTAGGCATCCAGCCCCACCTGGGTAAGGGTGGTAGTAGTGGTGGGCATCTGGCACCCCCATGGCTAAGGGTGGTAGTAGTGGTTGGCATCCAGCCCCCCTGGCTAAGGGTGGTAGTAGTGGTAGGCATCTGGCACCCCCATGGCTAAGGGTGGTAGTAGTGGTAGGCATCCAGCCCCCCCTGGGTAAGGGTGGTAGTTGTGGTAGGCATCCAGCCCCCCTGGGTAAGGGTGGTAGTAGTGGTAGGGATCCGGCACCCCCTGGGTAAGGGTGGTAGTAGTGGTTGGCATCCAGCCCCCCTGGGTAAGGGTGGTAGTAGTGGTAGGCATCCAGCCCCCCTGGCTAAGGGTGGTAGTAGTGGTAGGCATCCAGCCCCCCCTGGGTAAGGGTGGTAGTAGTGGTGGGCATCTGGCACCCCCATGGCTAAGGGTGGTAGTAGTGGTTGGCATCCAGCCCCCCTGGCTAAGGGTGGTAGTAGTGGTAGGCATCTGGCACCCCCATGGCTAAGGGTGGTAGTAGTGGTAGGCATCCAGCCCCCCCTGGCTAAGGGTGGTAGTAGTGGTAGGCATCTGGCACCCCCATGGCTAAGGGTGGTAGTAGTGGTAGGCATCCAGCCCCCCCTGGGTAAGGGTGGTAGTTGTGGTAGGCATCCAGCCCCCCTGGGTAAGGGTGGTAGTAGTGGTAGGCATCCAGCCCCCCCTGGCTAAGGGTGGTAGTAGTGGTAGGCATCCAGCCCCCCTGGGTAAGGGTGGTAGTAGTGGTGGGCATCTGGCACCCCCATGGCTAAGGGTGGTAGTAGTGGTTGGCATCCAGCCCCCTGGGTAGGGGTGGTAGTGGTGGTGCGCATCCAGGCCCCTGTGTGCATATGTGGCATTGGTGATGGGCATCCCGCCCCTATGGTGCTGCTGTTGCTGGTGTAAGTAAATTCTGCATCCCTCTGTGTGTGTGTGATGTGTCGTGTACGTGTTGTATGTTTTTGTGGTTGGTGTCTGACTTACCTTCTGCACCGTACGCGTCCGTGCCTGTTCCGGTAGTAAATGTAGAATATTGGTAGGATCGGAACGAAGGGATTCATGGTTGGTTCGTCTCGTTCGTCTTTCTCGTTGCTTCGCGTCGTCCTCGTCGCTGGCGTGTTCGCCTCATAGCCGTGGATCGTGTTGTGGCGCGAATCAGAGCTTATGTGCGCCTCTCCCGGAAGCTTTGACGTGCCGGACGTAGCGACGGGTTCGGCGCGTACGGAAAGCGCATCGTACTTGTTCGGCCGGACGGGGCTGCATTTTCCCTTCCGTGCGACTCGATTCTGCGTTTCCGGATTCGCCTCGGTCGGAGAACAGGACCTGGATTGGGTGAGTACGACTCGGCCGGATTCTATGCTGTTGTGCGCATCGTACTTACTCGTTTGGAATGATGTACGGATCGGTCGGGAAACAGGCATTCGCATGGCTTTTTTCCCGACCGAATGGTATTGGGTGCGCCTCCGACCGAGATCGGAATCGGCCCCTACATGTTATTCCATACGTCAAAGGAAGGTGATGATAGGTCACACCTTCTGCAACAGACGCAGGCAATTGCATACAAACATAACAATCTCTTACATCCATTGTTTCTCATACAATAATTTAGTAAAAACATTTTTGGAAAAATCTGTTATTGATTTGTCTTTATGTAATTCTGCACTACTTTTTAATATAGCTGTTTCTTGCATGTTAGCTCCTTTTTCTTTCTCTGTGTTATTCTTTAATATAGACGTTTCTTCTACAGCTAATCTAATTGGAATGGTGATTGCTAAAATAACCCATACGGTCATTAATAATCCTGTACAAAAGAAGCACATCTTACACCATCTACTTAAGAACTCACATCTACACTTTCTATCTTTAGTATCTACCATTTTGTTTTTATTACCTACTTTATAATATGTACAGAAAAATGTGTCACCACACCTCAGAAATGACCTCTTAGCCACCCTACACTCTCACTTTGTCTTGTTTCGGTACTTTCTTTTAGTTCTTTTCAGAACTCTTTCTTTGTCAAATCCAGTGTTTTGTCCAATCCGGTAGAAATTTGTTCAAATTTCTTCAAATTTGTTGCACTTCACCTTCACCCATTAGGTTGTAGCTTTGTTCCGGGTTCTCGTGAGTGATCTCTTCTTCCTTGATATCAGTCAACGCAATGTATAACCATTCAGGCGATTTATACTTCAGATTTGCTTTCTTTACTCTTTTTGTTTTCTGCAAGTGTTTTCCACCTTGTTTTTCTTGTTCTTTTTGACTTGTTATCTCATTTACTTGTTCTGCACTTTTTCCATCTAACCTTATGATCTTGTATCTCAATCTTCTAACTTCGTGGGGCCAATTGTCTCCCTTTCTTGGCCTTTTTGTTCACTTTCTTTTTCCTCTCTTTCTGTTCTCCAAGTTCTCTTTCTTGACTCTAGTTTCTGGTTTCTTTCTTCTCCACTTTCTTCTGACTCTGTTTCAGTCCTTTCTTTATTGTCTCTTATCTTAAATTTTAGAATTTCACTTCCTTCATTTATTTTTGGTTTTTCTCGTGTTTTCCTTTGATCACCTACTTCTGTCCCTCCTCGAGGTTCTTCCGAATTTGTGTCAATCTCTCTATCTGTTTCTGAATTTCCCTGTTCTTTTGTTCGTCGATCTGTCCCTATTGCTCCTCGGGGGTCTTCCGATTCTTCTACCTTTCTATCTGAAACTATCCCTTCTTCGTCTATTAATATAATTTCTGAAGGATCTTCACCATAACTTGTACTTGGTTGCTCACTGTTACTTTCTCTTTGCTCAGTTTCTTCTTTTATGCTATCAAATTTCCAATTTCTTTTCAGATTTTCCTCACAATCCGAATGCTCTGTATCAGATGCTGAACTGGTGTCTGATATTTCCAGATGTCGACTCACATGTTGATCTTCAGATTCTGGAACTTCTGCTATTTCCTCCACTCCTCCTGTCGTTGCACTTGTAATTGGGTCTTCCAGATGTCGACTTACAGGTCGATCTTCAATTTCTGGAACCCTGTTCGTCTCTTCCTCTGCATCAGATGCTGAACTGGTATCCAATACTTCCAGATGTCGACTCACAGGTCAATCTTCAGGTTCTGGAACTCTGATGGTGTGACTGGCATGTACCCAGTGTTTTACTCCTGCACATTTGACTGCAGTTGTTGTCACCAGGATCACTTGTCGTGGTTGGTCCCAGCGAGGAACCAAGCAGTTTCTTCTTCGGTGGACTTTTATGCGGACCCAATCTCCTGGATTCAAGTCATGTGCTGGTTTTCTTTCAAGAGTGGTCGCATCCGGTCCAACCTGATGAAACACAGAACGTACCACATCAGCCAATCCTTTGCAATAATCCAACACGAGATCATCAGTTATAGTCAGTAGTTTGTTGACAGGTACATGTGCTTGTCTCATTGCTCGTCCCATAATTATTTCGTGGGGACTGAGTCCTGTCTTTCTTTCCGGTATACTTCTGATAGTCATTAAGACCAATGGCAAGGCATCTGGCCATTTGAGTCCTGTGGCTTGACACATTTTCCCTAGCCTGTTCTTAATTGTTCCATTCACTTGCTCTACTATTCCAGAAGCCTCTGGTCTGTATGCACAGTGCAGTTTCTGTTTAATACTAAGTGCTTCACAAATCAGTTGAATCAATTCGTTTTGAAAATGTGTTCCTCTATCTGTTTCAATCGTTACTGGAAAACCATACCTTGGAATGAATTCTCGCAGCATAAGTTTTGCTACTGTAATTCCATCATTCCTTCTGGTCGGGTATGCTTCCACCCAACGGGAAAACAAACAGACGACTACAAGGACATACCTTAGTCTATTGCTCGGGGGCATTTCTATAAAATCCATTTGCATTCTCGTGAAAGGACCTCCCTCTCGTCCTATTGTTCTTAGACTCACTACTGTCTTTCTTCCTGGATTTAGCTGTTGACAAATAAGACATCTTTGACAAAGACTCTCAGCTATGGCTCTGAATTTTGGATTATACCATGTTTGTCTAAAAAGTCTGATCATTGCATCTCTTCCAATATGTGCTTGTCCATGGTACATCCGTGCCATGTCAGAAATCATGCTATCAGGCATAACTGGTCTTTCATCCCTGTAAACCCAAACATCATTTTCCTCCCGTTTTCTGCATCCTGCTTTTATCCAGCTATCTTTTTCCTCATCATCTGCTGCTTCCTGTAATTGTCTCACCTCATCCCATGTCTCGACATTGTTAGTAAAAAGCAAAGGACATGAAATATGCTCTCTTTCTCTGTTTCTGTTTAGTGAGACATTTTTGGCACAGTATTGTGCGATTTCATCAGCAAACTTATTGCCAACAGTTATGTAGTCTTCCCCATTTTTATGTGCATTGCACTTCACCACCGCAATCTGTTTAGGCAGCTGTATCGCCTCAAGCAATTTTTTCACAAATTCACCATTTCTTATTGGGATTCCTGCAGACGTCAAGAAACCTCTCTGGGACCAGATCTGCCCAAAATCATGAACCACTCCAAAACCATATTGGCTATCCGTGATTACTGTGATTCGGACATTCTTTCCCAATTTGCATGCTTGAATTAGAGCAATCAACTCCGCTACTTGGGCAGAACGTATCCCTCTCAAACAAGATGCTTCCATTACAGCAGCTACTGTGCAAACTGCATATGCTGCACTCAGAACTCCATCATTCGTTCTCAAACATGAGCCATCCACGAACAGAATATAATCTGATTCCTTTAAAGGCTCATCCCGTATATCGGGTCTCGGTTTTGTACAATATTCAAGTACATTCAGACAATCATGATCAACTTCATCCATTTCAATCACACTCTCTTCATCTGGTAATGATGTTGAAGGATTCACATTTATGCATCTGTCAATGGTGACATTGTCCGCACTCAAAATTACTTTTTCATACCTAGTCACCCGACTATGTGTCATATATTGGGTTTTGGTTCTTGTCAAAAGAATTTCCACAGAATGAGGGACATATACTCTCAGTGGATATCCCATCACTATGCCTTCACTCTGTTCCAGACTTACACAAGTAGCAGCAACTGCTTTCAAACATCCAGGCAACGCTTTCGCTACTGGGTCTAAGACAGCTGAAAAATATGCAATGGGTCTTTTCATGTTTCCGTGTCTCTGCACTAGGACTGAAAACGCACACCCATCTCTTTCACTACAATACAACTCAAAGTCTTTTTCATAGTCGGGCATTCCCAATGCCGGGGCTTCACACAGTTTTGTTTTTAGTTCTCTGAATGCTTTCATTTCCTCATCATTCATTTCAAAAGGATCTTTAACATCTTTCTTTGTCAATCTCTGTAATGGTTTTGCAATTAATGAAAATCCACTTATCCATTGTCGACAATATCCAACCATTCCTAGGAACGTTCTTACTTCTCTCTGTGTCATTGGAGCTCTCATTCCTTGAATTATTTTTATTCTTTCAGTCGTTACCTTTCGCACTCCCTTTTCAATGTTATGTCCTAAATATTGGACCTCTTGCTGACAGAACTGCAATTTAGATGGGGACACCTTATGTCCTCCTTTTGCTAAATGATTCAGCAAAGCAATTGTGTCAGTAACACATGCTTCCTTTGTTTTTGATGCCACCAGTAGGTCATCAATATACTGAACCATCACAGATTTTTCTGGCATTTTTAAATCTTCCAATGATTTCTTTAAAATCTGTTTAAAGATCGAGGGGCTTTCTGTATACCCCTGAGGAATTCGGCACCATGCCAAAACACGCTCTCCGAACCTGAACGCAAATAATGGCTGGCTATATGGAAGTAATGGAATAGAGAAAAATGTATGGCATAAATCAATAACTGTGTACCATTCTGCTTCGCGTGGAATCTGGCATAGAATTACAGCAGGGTTTGGTACTATTGGGCAGCAAGGCACAACAATTTTGTTTACCTTTCTCAAATCCTGTACAATTCTATATGTTCCATTCGGCTTTTTCAGTCCCATTATCGGTGAATTGCATGGACTGCTCATTATTTCTCCCAAGAATCCCTTGTTCAATCATTTTATTTATTACTGGTGTTATTCCTTCAATTATTTCTGGTGTCAATTTATACTGTGGCGTATTTGGGTAACTCGTTCCTTCTTTAACAGATATTTTAACAGGGTCTACTCCTTTCATTAACCCTATATCTTCTCCCGTAAAATCCCACACTTCCTGTTTCACTGTTTCTTTTAGTTCAATTGGGATTTTCTCTACGTCAAACACAGGGAACAACTCACTCACTTCTGACTCTAAATTTACCAATGTCATTGTATAGAGTACATCTTCATCTGGGGTTTGAAATGCAATTCCATCTGGAGTACAATAGATGGTGCAGTTCATCTTGCAAAGCAGATCGCGTCCTAATAGGTTCACAGGACTGCAATCACACACCACAAATCGGTGCATTTCACTGAATGGTCCAATCTTTACCTCCACTAATTTAGTAAGAGGCGCCTTAATTTGCTGATTCGAAACACCTACGACTTGGATATGTTCACTTGAGAGAGGAAGGTTTGGAATTTCCACTGACCTAACAGTAGAACGGGTAGCTCCAGTGTCCACAAGGAATGTTACATTTGCACCATTCACTTCTCCATCCACAAATGGACCTGCTTGATCTACCTCTAGAGTTGCGCCAAGCACACACTCTTCTTCATCTCCTAGGCACCGTCATAAACTTTCATCCGACTCATTATTATCCTGTCGTAACCAGTATTGAGATATGGCAGCTGCGCGCGGCAATTGTGTTACCTGATCTCCTCCGTAGAATCCTGTTTCTGCACTGTATTTCTGTGGATTAACACTCTTGGGAAGTGGTGGTTGAGGCACGTGACTTTGTTGGGTAACTACCTCACTCTGCACCTGTGGATTTAATGATTGATTTTCTGCATTAGTTTTTGGAGGGAATTTACACTCGTTTCTCCAATGTCCTAACTTTCCGCAGTTGTGGCATGGCCACTTTTTCTTTGCCTCTTCTATGCTCATTTGACCTTTTCCTTTACCTATATTTGGTCTAGATCTAGTCTGTCCTGCCTCATTAACTTGATTATTCAATTGAGCTTCTTGCTTCTCTGCAACTTTCACTTGTGCCCACATTGCTTTTTCTTTCAATTTACGCTGTCTACTCTCAATGTCATCACTGCAGTATTTAGCATATCTCAAAACCTCATCTACCGTGTTATTCTGCCAACAAATCATGTGTTGCTTAATCATTTCACTTATCTCTGGTTTCAACCCATAAACAAATCTATATATTCAAAATGACTCATATCCTTCTCATTTAGTGTCTCATAGCCAATATACTGTTTAAAAACTAACAGTAGTCTCTCATAATACGCGTGTACAGATTCCTTACTCTCCTGTGTGGTTCTGTCAATCTTTACCCAATCCGTTTCTTTGGGTGGGATTTTATTTTTCAAAAAGGTAATAACTTGGTCATATTTCCTCATCACTTCTGATCCTGGCGCTCCTGTTTTAGCATCTCTTGGGTATTCTACAGTTGGCCAATCAATAGTAATCTTACATTCTGTCCACAAATCAGCTGGTACTACTATATCAAATAATCCATCCAAATCTATCCATTACACCTTCGAAACTTTAACAAACCTCTCCACTTGTCTGTACCATTCTACTGGTTTCTCTCTCAATTTTGGGAAGTCATTTGTAAATGACAGTATATCCTGTCTAGACCAAGGGACATGCACATAACTACCTCCTGGAGTTTCTCTCATCGGGTACTCCCTTACAATTGCTTCCTTGTCTGTCACCGCAAAAGCCAAAGACGCTTTATCTGTCATTTTCTCATTCCTTTTAGTCCACCTGCTTCTCCATCTATCCACATCACCCCATTTTCTCAGCAAAACAATTAATTCTTTTATTTGGGTCAACCGTCCTGATGTGTTCAAATTTTCTATATCTTTCTCGCAAAAATCTACTCTATATGGTTTCTGCAAACTTCTCACCTTTACAAATTCTACTCCTAGTTCATTTGCTGTTTCTTCTAGTTTGTCATGTAAATTTCTAGCTCTCCATGTAATGCTCTTACATAAGAACATTATCTCGTCATCCTGATAAGTTTTCAATTTTTCTGTGCCAATTGTCCCTAAGATCAATTCCTCCATGTCTATTTTTAACCTAATTACATCTAATGGTTTTGATTCTGTCTCTTTCGTTTTTAGAGTTTTCATCCATTCATTCAATTCATCCGGAGTCGGACCTACAGGTGTACTATTTAATTCTATCCAATTTTTACTTCTTTCTGGTGTCTCTGATGCAGACTCATTTCCCATAGGTATCCTCCTAAACTCATTCTCGTTTACCGTCAAATTAGTAGGTGGGCTTGGTCTATATAAACTAACCAAATTTCTTGCACCTTCATTGTCTAATTCCATCCCTTCTTTCCTTCTTTGCAAGTTTGAATTCATAGGAATGACTAAAGAATGCTCTTCTATTTTCTGATTCTCAAAAACTGGTATTACTGGACCTATCGTTACTGGTACAGTTACAGCTTCCATATTCATTGTTAATTCTCTTATCTTTTCATTCAATTCTCTTGTGGTTTTTGCTAATTCAGTTGCATTGTCACTTTCAATCTTCTCGTTTTGTGGGGTTTTCAATTTATCTTGTGACCTATTTATCTCATATCCCCGTTCGGGATTTTTATTCCTCCCAGTTTCCATTGGCGGTGCATTAGGTGTCACCACCGCAGAATTCTGTTGGTATGGAGGTGGGTTTCTGTTTAAAATATCTTCCAGCAATTCATCTTCCGTCTCACTACCACCATACCCATACTTTTCAGTAACCAAATGTTTCTTTTTCTCTGTACACTTTCTCTTTGCTTCTTCCTCAACTGTAAAATCTGGAAATAAACCTCCTGTCATATTAGCATATCTCCAACGCTTTATTCTGTCCTCATGATTCACTCCCCACAACCTTCCGGGCACAAAATCATGATTCTTTAATCCTCTGAATCTTTCTCGTTCATACATCTCATCTTCCCATTCACTTAAAGCTTCAAACTGTGTTGGTCTAGGTTTAGGCTCAAGCATCGTCATCTTCTCCCTTAAATTCCGAAGTACAGCTACACTAAATGAACCATTCTCAGGAAATGCTAATACTCCATCATTTTGAGTATATTTAGTCCAATTTTCTAACCATATGCAGGTATGATATCCGTACTTCAGCATCATATGCGAAGCTGGTGATTTCAGGCGGAGGAATTACTTGTCCCTCTCTAGTCACTACCTTTTTGTCTTTCTTAAAAAAGTTCTAAATTTTCGCCATCCACGACGTTTTCTCTCTTCCATACTCATAATAAGCCATTATTCACAATCTCTTTCCTTTCTCAAAAGTCCGCAATTCAACACTATTCTCTATGCGTTATTCGGACCTATCCCAGCGTGACTCACACCAACGCTCCAATCCTAAGCTTCTACGTCACTGGTTATCCAACCAATCACAGCGCGACTCACACCAACGCTCCAATCAGAGCGTCTTCTGTATAACTAGTGCACTGTCCAATCCCAGCGCGGCTTTTGTCTACGTCAGTTCTGCTCCTGACCCCTCCTTTACAAAATTTATCGGCAATTTATTTTCCAACAGTTCTTTGTTAGTTACAACATTAAATACACATTTCCATTGTCTGATTTCGCTAACAAAAGTGACAGTTTTATTCTAGCTTGCAAGAATACAGTTTTGTTCGATAAGTGTAGCACTTCCCTCTACCTTACCCTTCTTTCAAGCAAGGGTTAAACCCGTTTCTCTGGGGATAAAACACATGTGGAGACCACACTGCTCCTGAGAATTAAGGCCAGAGTTTCACAAGAAAACCGGTTGCTATTTCACTCACACACCTTTTATACAGAATATGTCCCTATCATAACACAACCTGTGTTATCACCAATATGAACTCAGACAATGCACTATTCCATGTGACTTCTCTTGTCACACGTGTCCACTTCCTACTTCCCGGAAGCTTCAAAACCTTTGACTTACATATAACGTGATACCATACAACATGAAGGGGCCGATTCCGATCTCGGCCGGTAGGGCTCCGAATCGGATTCGGCATAACCGGATCCGATTCGGAGCCCTAGTTCCCGACCGATTCGTACGCGCATCCGGACGAGCGGGTACAATGCGAAATCGCCGACCGACTCGTTCGGGCGTCCCAACCGCTCCGACCGACTCGTTCCCGGGTCGAACCGCCCCGACCGACTCGCTCGGACACAACTCGCACCGCGCAATGGAGACGTTCACCGGCCGGGTAAGTACGATGCGCGCCGCGAGCAGTCCGACCGACACGCGCCGTCCGGCTTGAAAGAGCAGTCGGAGCCGTACTTCGGGGGTCCGTGTCGGACCCCCCTGTACGCGTAGTCGCGCGAGTCGCACACAGGGGGGACCCATGGGTCCCCCCTACCTGTGCGTGTACGGCGCGAGTCGCTTCGCCGCGTACCCGCTGTAGGGGGCGCCCTTGTTCGCCTCGCACCCATTGAGGCAATGGGAGCCCGCATACGCGTTGTACGACCGGGTCCCATTGACTTCAATGGGAGTCCGACCGACTCGAGTTCGATAGCATACAGACGCATCGTACTCGTTCGGTCGGGCTGCACGGGTCCGATTCGGTCGGAAATCTCTCCGGGTCCGGCTCGGTCGGAGAGATTTCCGGCCCGAATCGGAATCGGCCCCGAAGTGTTATACATAAAAAAAAATCAATAATCACCAAACTAATCTATAGTAACCATAACGCTGCTACCAAGAAATCTGATCCAGCGCTATCAATAAAATTTCTTCTCCTATATGCTTTGGACGTCCAGGTACAAATATCCTTCTTTCCACAACTATATCCATATGACGGTGGGGCCCATAACACTGCATAAACATTCACTCTCTCATATATTCCCTGGATTTCATCCGTTTTTACCTAGGAGAAAACAGTTAATGATTTGCTGGAAGGAGACGGGATACCTTTTAAAATGACATAATACTTCTCAAGCTTTAAGGTATTCCGCTCGTTGGTCGTTGGACCAACTAGTAGGAGTCAGTTGATGGTGATTAAGACCAGCTCAATCACTATAAACCTTTAAACATTTACATTTATCATTGAGCTAAAGAACCACTGACTCATTGTTTAAAGATAAATAAGTTTATATAATTTTTAGAAGCATGAATAAGTTTCAAATTTATTATTCAGATTATTACATTTAGCATCATTATAAGAATAAGTTGAAATTGCAATGCATACCTATTAGATGGAAAAACAAAGTTCGTCACAGCAATGAATTCAGATCACAGCATAGAACTCCCGAAAACTGTCTATCTGTCCTGAAATACAGGCCTTCTCGACGGACCACCTATAGGGTGTTTCCCGCCACAATCCCGTTCTTTTCCCCTTTAGTATTTTAAGAATAAAAAGGTCTAATAGTATTAAAAATGGAAAATCTATTAAAAGCAAAAAGGTTCTCCAGCAGCAGCGTCTCGTGCTCAATCAAAAATATAAAATAGCAGCAGCGCCCACCCCCCTCTAAGAGTAGGTCTTCTTATACCCTAATACTAGTTTACTAAGTGAAAATGTTACATCTTTGTGGGCGAGATTCTCTCTAATTGGTCCATTTGGGGTCAGCATACATCTCATTATGAATATCCTTGTTCCAACCAGTTCTTTGTGGAAAGTTCATACTTCTGTCGTTTCTCACGGGTTCATGACATTACCCATCCGCACATTGGTCTCAATCTGTATCCTTTTCTGATACTTTTAAGTTGAACAGTTCATTGTTTATTCATATATCCACTGCAACTTCTCACGCTTTTCGCTATGTCCTTCTTTGGCACATGTTTGTATAATAAGGTCATCACAGCCTTGACCACACTTCCATCCTAGGCTTTGGGACGGTCACATGATCCCTTTTGTTCACAGCCTTTCTCGCTTTTGGAACCCACTTCGCGCGTGCGTACTCTAGCTTGTTTGCCATGGCAGCCATGTTTACATCGCTGCACAACAGGCCTAAGCGAACTATTATAAAGATAAACAGAACATAGTTAAGAATAAAGAATATAAGCCTTTTCGTTTCCCTCCCGTCATTCTACGTACCCCAATTAAGTATTACCTAGCAAAAGCGACATATAAAGCCATTTCTTACTTACCAACCGCTTTACTTTGCCACTACACAGTTTATTTCCAAGCACAAATCATGCATTTATTATTCTAATTAGTACGCAAATTATTAGGTTTATGTTATCCACGTTAACAATTGTAAGTAAATTAGTTTGCACGGATATAGCGTGTTACCCATAACCCTTTTCATGTAACATACATGGTTGGTTATTTACTGAGACGAACTTGTGTGTTAATTATTCAACATAAATATTAGGAGGTTAAAATGTTTTTGTTTACCCTGCTCCATCACGAGTCTTTGGGATGTCAGTGAAAATAGAACTTCTAATGGCACTTGTGGATGGAACAAAGTCGAAGTAGTGTTGGCTTCTCAGGAACTGCCATTCTGTCCTGATGCCTCAGTGCCTGAGTCCGATCCCCCACAATAACAGTGCAAGCTAGTTAGAAAAGGTACAAGCATAAGTCAGAAAGGACCCTAACATGTTGGTCATGGCATTGCCTAAGACAGATTCTGATACTCATTAGTATGGCCTGAATATTGCTGCTAATTGAGCTGAAGAGCAAATATTTCATGGCAGAAGTCAGATCAGGTGGCAGTTACATATGCTAATTGTGTTTTTTCATACAGCATAACTATAACATGTATACCTTGGAGTTAAAGTGGATAAGGAGGAATATCAAACAGACATTTTAGCTACAAAAAGTAATAAATCATTCATGAGACAACTATCTTTCACTCCTAGAATCAGATGTCACAGTGAGACTGAATCCAGTAGAAGATGCTAGGGAGTAACACAAGAACATATTTGTTAGGCCAGTGAATGCATGGAACAAACTCATGTCAGTAATAGTGGTAACTAAAACACAGAAGGAGCTAGAAAAGACTGGGACACAAAACAGAGAACAGTCGTACTGCAAAGCAAGGGTAAATGCGGGACACAATATGGAGTCTGTGGAAAGATCTCAAGTTTCCCAGTCCTATATCCGAATCAATCATCCAGTCATTTTCTTTGCATTTTGATACTTACAGTCATGAAAATAAAATTACACGGACAAGAACTCAAAGAAGAAATCTAGGCTGGACTCCTGCATGGAATCAGGAACACAGAGATCAATGTTAGCATACCAAAAATATTCCAGGTAATGACAAACCGAATTGATGTGATTATCTAACATCCCGCTCTGGTTACATATATAAATAGTATGGATGAGATCTTAGTGACATATACAGCATATTGTGGCATCACATTACTTCAGATTTTTCTCTAATTACGCTAATGTCATACATGTGAACTCTTGAACTACTACAGATAAAATGTGATTGGTAAAACCTACTGAAGCTTTTGCAGCTTTTTATGAGACAAATGACTTGAAGGTAGGTTTTAGCTTCCCTCTTTTATAAGAACTGTCAGGTGAGTGTGTACTTTGTGAGCGGGTTGTGTCCCTAAATTCTTCACCTCAGTGGTGCTCCCAGGAGTTGAGTGGATCAGGGATGGTGTTAATCTTGAATCCTGAGGTAATGTGTCTCACAGATAAGGTTCAAAGCAGCATTTGAAAATTCAATCAAGAATTAAAAGGTCTGCATCAAAAAGTGAGTTCTAGAGTGAAATTTAGAAAAACCATAAAGGTTTCTTATAAAATTCAAAAGTACAATACAGAAATAGTAATGTTCGGATACAGCAATAATCTCATTTAAATGCATAAAGCCATTGCCATGAAGGCTCTCAGGAATAGGTACAATTCAGAGCAATAGGCAAAATCAATAATAGACTAAGAGCCTGATTTAGACTTTGGTGGACAGGAATTAACTCCTTCAGACCAATAGAGTAAAGAACTCTGTAGACTCTACATGAGGTAGGTGTACCTTCAGCCTGTCTTTTGTGATGGAGTACCCTCTCCGCCAAACTCTAAGGGGGTGATTAGGATGGCGGGCGGATCGCCATTGCCGGCCAGGCGGTGGCGATCCGCCCGCCATCGCCACCTGATTTACCCCCTGCCATATTATAATGGTGGGGGTATCGCGGCCGACGCAAAGTGCGTCCGCCGCTTTTCCGCCGGTCGGCAATCATTCCGATTGCCGGCCGGAGCTAGGGCATAATATGGTGGCGGTGCCTACCAGGCACCGCCAGCCATATTAGGATGTGTGCGGAAACTGGCCTTTCCATGGCGGCGATGCCGCCATGGAAAGGCTGGTGGGGATTCGCTTTGGGGGCTCGTTGCAGGCCCCCCGGGGGGTGGGGGGAGTGGGGGGCTGCACTTGGGGGGTACCTATGGTACCCCCCTACATTGCCATGCACAAAGTGGCAGGCACCGCACGGTGCCTGCCACGTTGTGCATGGCAATGCACAACATGGCATTTCAACATTGCGGCGGGTGCTGCAGCCAGCAGCACCCACCGCAATGTTAAAATCCCAGATGTGACCGCCACGGTGGCGGTCGCATCATAATTGGGGTGGTGAGACTGCCACATGGCAGGCGGGCGGTCCCGTTACCGCTAGGGTGGTGGGCGGACTCATCCTAATCACCCCCTAAATCGGGTCGCAAGTCTCAAATCTGCAGCTAAATCAGAAAGAAATCAGGCAGCATCCCTAGTAGAAGGCAAAAAGTATCTCGCTCATCTCCAAATTCATTGGTTTATGTAGACCTTTTCTCCATAAGAAAGCATTAGAATTGCAAAGTATCTGGTGTGAGCAAAGAATTACATTTTCAACAAATAAAAATACAGATTTTTAAATTGTCACACAACCCTATTACCTTAGCACTAACCCATTACATGAATATTGATTTAGCTTCTCTGACCTAATGTCATCCGAAGATGTCAGAACAAACTAATTACATAAACAACAGTGAACTATTGTGAAGGAATGGAATACCCCATGCAAAGGGAAGGTCCTTGGAAATATATGACAAAGTTCTAGCATGCTTTCTTCAAGAGCAGTCTCATTCAAAACTAAACCCACATCTTGCTGAACTATGCTCAGCAGAAATATAAACAAAGAATAAACATAATGAGACATCCATTTTGAACAAGAAGGCATTGAAGTCTAGCTGAGGCGAAGTTAATATAAGCCATGAAAACAAATTTTTGCATGTTTGAGCAAATTTGTTTCAAGTGTAATAGTTTCATGTCAGTATGCAAATGCAAATTCAAGTGTAGATTAATTACTCTGCACACAGTTAATAAGGCATATTTTGATTTAAAGGCACAAAAGCTTTATCAACGTTATTGTAGCACTTCTAAATATCTTTATCATTTATGCTTATTGTATTATTTTGCAAAACTTTGCATATACTACATTGCAAAGCAATGTACATTTTAAGAGAAATGGCTATGTTGCGCACTTCTGGCAGCCATCATAATTATATCAGTGTAAATTAGAGGGTGGGGGCATGAATGACAGAAGTAACTTATACTTCTGAGTAAGTTTAAACTTTTGAGTAAGTTTACTACTTTTCGGTATTAACAAACTCAAGGTCTGATTCACAAACTGTACTTTGTAGTGCGTTTTGTGATAATACATAACATACTACAAATTGCAATTCACAAACTACATTCAGAATTTAACGCCATTGCATTACCTATACTCATGTGTGCGGCGTTCTCTGCTTCAACTGCGGAGTGTCCGCACAATTAAGTTTACGTTTTAGTAGTACATGTGGGTGGGACTGGAGGGAGTGGGTGGGAAAAGGGGTATACTTACTACAATAGGGGATGGGATTAGGAAGGAGTAAGAGGGGTTTTTAGCAAGGGTCAGGGAGGGGTTTAGGGAGGGACATCACGCACCCACACAAGAGTAAGCCAATTGCATTACTCTCGGGGATGGAGACAAGTAACTTACACTATTGTAGTAAGTTTACACTCGGAGTTTGTGATTTACTGAAAGTAGTAAACTAACTCCAATGTGAAAACTTACTCAAATGTGCACGTTACCTTTGTGAATCAGACCCTCAGAGTGTAAGTTACTACTAAAAAACGCAAGTAGTAAGTCCAGAACTACATTCGGCCAACAACTGTCACTGTAACACGCTCTCATAGAAAACAATAGAGGTAGGGACGTAAAATAAAACCCAATGTGGAAAAAAGTGCATTAATGTTAAAAAAATATAAGCAATGTACATACTTATTTAATTATAGAATATTTTTCAAATGTATTTTGAATTTAAAACATATTGTAACAATAAGGGGCTGATTACGATGGCAGGCGGATCGCCATCGCCGGCCCGGCGGTGGCGATCCGCCCACCATCGTAACCAGAATTACCCCCGCCATATTATTATGGCAGGGGGTATTGCGGCGGACGCAAAGTGCGTCCGCCGCTTTTCCGTCGGCCGGCAATCGTTACGATTGCCGGCCGGGCAGACTGGGGCACTAATATGGAGGCGGTGCCTAGCAGGCACCGCCATCCATATTAGGATGTGTGGCATTCAGAGCCTTTCCATGGCGGCGATGCCGCCATGGAAAGGCTGGCGGGAATCGCTTTGGGGGCCCGTTGCGGGCCCCCGGGAGGGTGGGGGGCTGCACTTGGGGGGTACCCATGGTACCCCCCTACATTGCCATGCACAAGATGGCAGGCACCACGCGGTGCCTGCCACGTTGTGCATGGCAATGCACAACATGCCATTTTGGCATTGCGGCGGGTGCTGCTGTAAGCAGCACCCGCCGCAATGTCAAAGTTGCAGGATGCGACCGCCAGGGTGACGGTCGCATCCTAATCAGTGGTGCGGGACCGCCGCATGTCTGGTGGGCGGTCCAAGCACCGCTAGGGTGGCGGGCGGACGAAAGTCCGCCCGCCATCCTAATGAGGCCCTAAATGTCATCAAGAAATAAATAAGTACATTTTAATTCATTCAATACACAGTTTATATATCACTTAGAATAATTATTGATACACATTAAAAAATCTTTAGCTGAAACTTTACTTTTTAGTTTAAACTTCAGAAAACTTAATGTAATTTAACATAATGTATTTCCATTAATTAAAAGTTTTAATTTAACATTAATTTAATACTGCTGTAGTATTTTATTTTGCTCTACATTTAAAGTAAATATATAACATTCATTCACAATAATATTTAACATAAAATACATGTATTATTTATTTTCAAGTTAAATACATTTTTTAATTTTCCCTATACTTTACCATAGGGAGACTCCGCAGTCAGGCAGAGATCTCTGCATGGTAACATATTGGTAAAGATAAAAATGCTTACTCACCTTTGTGAATCAGGTGTATCTCATGTAGTCCTTCTTCCATCCTTGCTTGTAGTTGAGTTTATTTTTATTTATTTATTATACAGTTATTTAAAGCAGTTACAGAGAAAGTTTAAAAATGAACGTATCAATAAGAAAAAGTCAAACCTACTTAAAACATACTATAAGATAAAGTTAACATTTTACCCCTTGTCTAGGTCATGAGTAGACATAAAAGCTGACACAGACAGTATACATTGCATCACTGAGGAGTGTTTACATAGCAATAACTCAACAAGGGAAAGCTGACATGCTACATAAAGAATCCCTCTATTTCCCAACCTCAGCATCAATTTCCGGAATAAAAACTGCCATAGGCTGTATAGGTTGCATCACTGGGGATTGGTTACAAAACAATAGTTTAAGCGGTTAAAGTGACTGCTCTGTAGTTTTTAGACTAAAATGCTGAGCAGAGCACCCCACCGTTTCCCCGTTTCAGCATCACCAGCCGGACATTGGAAATTACTGGTGATTAACAGTCCGCTAAGTAATGGCGTTCAATGGAGTATTCATATATTTAGTGTCACTTACTGTGACCTGTATTAATCTGAAGCAGACTCCAGCAACTTTACTGCATACAGCATGAATTTCAGAAATCTGGCTGCAACCTGGGGCGATTGCGGCAATAGGCAGGCAGTGATTGCTTTCCAACATGATCATATTTGTAACTGTAAGAAAACCAGGCGCAGCCAGTTATGTCTCTGGGCCAGTAATGGTTCACAAATGCAAATAATGTGCATTAAGGACCCCGATACAGACCCACAAAGTCTACAGGCCCGCTCCGTTGTTCCAGTTACATGGCCAGAGTGATACATTTTGAGAGGAATTATGCCACCTGTCAATCGTGGATCACTAACAGAATATCGAGTACCAGAATATCGAGATACAAAAATATCGGGACATAAATATCGTTGTCAAAAATATCGACCTCCTATCTTCATAATGGTAAGTACAAAAATATCAACAAAAAATATATCGTTGTTAAAAATATCGAAGTACAAAATATCGTTTTTTTAATATGTATAAAAAATAATGTAAAATACATTAAATAATACATTTAACTTAAAAAATATTTAGATTTATTTGTAAATTCTAACAGATATAAGTAATAAATGTAATTTAAAAATAAATTAAAAATACATATATAAAATGTAATATATATATATATTTACTTAAAAATAATTAATACATAATAATTTTAATTAATTATAAAATGTTACAAATATATTAAAAATTATAAATAAATATATATATACATACACCTGTAACATAAACATTATAAAAAAATTATACTATAAATTAAAATATTAAAATATTTAATATTTTTTAAACCTACATTTTACACTACATTGAGTGCAACAGTAGGAAAAGTGTTGGATAGCGTAGGGGAAAAAATTACAATTCCCACTCCAGCGAGTGCAACTGTAGGGAAAGTGTTGGACAGCGGTGAGGAATAATTTACTATTCCCACTCCAATGAGTGCAACAGTAGGGAAAGTGTTGGATAGAGGAGGGGAATAATTTACTATTCCCACTCAAATGAGTGTAACAGTAGGGAAAGTGTTGGATAGCGGAGGGGAAAAAATTACTATTCCCACTCCAGCAAGTGCAACAGTAGGGAAAATGTTGGATAGCGGAGGGATAAAAATTACTATTCCCACTCCAGCGAGTGCAACAGGAGGGAAAGTGTTGGATAGCGTAGGGGTAAAAATTACTATTCCCACTCCAGTGAGTGCAATAGTAGGGAAAGTGTTGGATAGCGGAGGGGATAAAATTACTATTCCCACTCCAGTGAGTGCAACAGTAGGGAAAGTGTTGGATAGCGGAGGGGAATAATTTACTATTCCCACTCCAATGAGTGCAACAGTAGGGAATGTGTTGAATAGCGGAGGGGTAAAAATTACTATTCCCACTCCAGCGAGTGCAACAGTAGGGAAAGTGTTGGATAGCGTAGGGGTAAAAATTACTATTACCACTCCAACGAGTGCAACAGTAGAGAAAGTGTTGGATAGTGAGGGGTAAAAATTACTATTCCCACTCCAATGAGTGCAACAGTAGGGAAAGTGTTGGATAGTGTAGGGGTATAAATTTCTATTCCCACTCCTGCGAATGCAGCAGTAGGGAAAGTGTTGGATAGCGGAGGGGTAAAAATGACTATTCCCACTAAATAAAATTCAAATTTAAAAACAAACAAAATATCAACTACATTACAAAATATAATAAAAAAGCCAAAAACAAAACATATATAAAAATAAAAATAATTAACAAAACATAGAAACATATTATAATGTAGAAAAAATCTAAAATTTACATAAAAAGATTTTTTTTTAATTTAACAAAAATTTAAAAACAAATAAATATTTTGTAATAGAAATTAATTTTAATCACAAAAAATTTTTATTACATAAATGTAATATTTTTTTCCTACCCTATAACACCACACAATTTACAACACACATCTAAATTAAAAAACAAATTGTACCTCCATAATTAACACAATTAATTGTCAATAAAACAATTATTAATAATTAAAAAACACATTTAAAAAGGTAAAAATTAATGTACTAACCAAATGTTACAGCTATAGAACCTAAATCCCCAAACAAACAAAACAATAAACTATTACCAAAAATATTTATCAATTAATAAATTAATATTAATGATCAAGTAATGATTAATTAATTAAAACTAAATTACTTTTCACCCTCTACCCCAATAAACACCAAAACACACACCTAAAAATATCTACACAATTTCCATAACTAATTTTACATTAATAAATTAATATCAATTAACAACAAATCATTAATTAATAAAGAAAATTTACTTCCCACCATTTACCACTATAAACCCCACAACTCACACATCAAAATAATTACACAATTGCCATATTTAAATTTTAATTAATTAATTAGCATTAATTAACAAATAATGAATTAATTATAAATAAATTACCTCCCACCATATTCCCCTATAAATGCCACCACCAATTTCTTAAAACTTGACACAAATAACATAATTAATTAACAATCAATTAATTAATTAATAACAATTAACAAGCAAAATATAAATAATTATTAATAAATTAATTCACACAACACCTTAAAATAAAATAAAATAAATATTATATTAAAAATATTAATAAATGTATTAAAATTAAATTACTTCCCACCCTACTCCCTATCAACCCACAACCCGCTCCTAAAAAATTAACACAATTAAAATAATGACCAATTAATTCATAATAATTAACAACCAATTAATAAATAATTATTAATAAATTAATTTCCACAATTAACAATAAAATATTAAATAAATAAATATTATTTAATAAAAAATATTAATAATTTAATTATAATTTAATTACTTCCCACCCTATTCCCCTATAAACCCACAACCCGCTCCTAAAAAAATGACAGAATTAACATATTTACCAATTAGTTAATCAATAAAAATTAGCCAATTATTAATTAATTAACACTATAAAATCAAAATTAAATAAATACTAATAAATACAAATTAATATTCAATTTATTATAATTAAATTACTGCCCACCCTATTCCCCTATAAACCCACAACCTGTTACGGAACTAAAACACAAAATTTAATTAAAATAAAATTAATAACTTCTAAAAATTTAACACATATATTAAAAAACAAATGCAATACTTAGACAAAAAAATAGAGCACATACATTTAAAATACATACTAAAATACATAACACTAACTAAAAAAATGATATTTTTAACAACTATGGAGGTCATTACGATGGCGGGCGGAGAAAGTCCGCCCGCCACCGCAGCGGAATGCGTGACCGTCCGCAAGGGGTGCGGCGGTCCCGCACCCGATATTACGATGCCACCGTGGTGGTGGCAAGCCCTATTCACATCATTGTGGCGGGCGGTGCTCACCGCACCGCCCGCCACAATGCTGTGAATGTACGTCGTGCATTTGCATGCACAACATGACAGGCACCGCGCGGTGCCTGCCACCTTGTGCATACAAATGCAGGGGGGTACCACAGGTACCCCCCATGTGCACCCCCTACCCCCCAACATCCTGGGGGCCCGCAACAGGTCCCCAAATGCAAAGACCGTATGCTTTTCCATGGCGGCATCGCCGCCATGGAAAAGCTGATCTCCGCTGGCATCATAAAATGGATGGCGGTGTCTTGGAGACACCGCCACCATATTATCCCTGTTTTCCGCCGGTCGACGACTTGACCGGCGGAAAAGCGGCGGACAGTCTTTCCGTCCGCCGCGGATCCCCCAGCCATCATAATATGGCGGAGGGTCTTTGCATCACGGATGGCGGGCGGATCGCCCCCGCCGGGCTGGCGGTGACTACCGCCGGCCCGGCGGGGGCAATCCGCCCGCCATCGTAATGACCCCCTAAATTTTTGCAAACGATATTAATGACTTCGATATTTTTGAAAACGATATTTCTTACCTTAAACTCGATATTCTTGACCACGATATTCTTGCAGTCGATATTTCTGTATCTCGATATTCTGCACTCGATATTAGTGCAAGTCGACATTTCCAACTCGATATTCTGACTCTTTGCTGTCAATCGTAGTAACTGTTTTTTCATTTGGAGTTTCAAGGGATAATCCAGAAAACTTGTAATGCTGCCCGCACTGTAATGGAGTGGAGCAGTACTTATAAAGGCAAGTTTGTTAATGGCTTTAATGTTGAGATCCCTTGATATTATTTTTCCCAGTTTTGTAAAAATTCTGTCTAGTGTTTTAGGTGATAGGGCACTTTCCCAGACATCCTGTGCCTTGAAGGTTTCGAATGAAGCTCTCATGTATTTCTGCCACTTTAGTTTTTCATCTGAGATAATTTGACAGATTGTGTATTTCAGTGTTCCACAAGTTGCATTCTTCGCTTTCAAACCAAATGCTAAAAAGCGTACTTTTAGCATCAGATTTTGCATAGGCAAATTGAATTCTAATCGCAAACGGGACGCTGGCAAGGAGTTTGGAAGGTTGAATACTGAGCAGAAGCATTTATTTTGTGCCTGGTTCAGCCACGTCTCAAGGCGGTCTCTAATGTGGCAATGCTCCATACAACAAGGTGGACATAAGCTTGATATTAATGACTATACAGGTCACCAACAAGTTGGGGGCATTAATTTTTTGCAGCAGCTTGCAAAACGTTGATGTCAATGCAGAACGGGTGTATTTCTGGGAGGTTAGGTGATCAGAATAGCTGCTCCGTTTCATGAGGTACATGCCCAGATACTAGGGGGCCGATTCCGATCTGGGTCGGAAAACTCTCCGACCGAGCCGGATCCGGAGAGATTTCCGACCGAGCTGGACTCCTACAGTCCGACCGAGCGAGTACGATGCGGCCGCATGCTGCCATACTCGATTCGGTCGGACTCCCATTGAAGTCAATGGGAGCCGGTCGTACGATGCGTAAATGGGCTCCCATTGACTCAATGGGTACGTCGTGAACAAGTGCGCCCACTACAGTGTGTACGCGTCGGTGCAACTCGCGCCGTACATGCATGTTTAGGGGGGACCCTTGGGTCCCCCCTGTGTTCGACTCGTACGGCAACGGGTGCAGGGGGGTCCGGCACAGACCCCCCAAGTCCGGCTCTGGGAGCTTTTTCGAGCCGGACGCTCCGACTCGATCCGGCTGTCCGAGGCGTCCATCGTACTCGCTCGTTCGGAGAACGTCTCCATTGCGTGGTGCGATTCGTGTCCGTACGAGTCAGTCGGAGCGGTTGGGATCCGGAAACGAGTCGGTCGGAAACAACGCGTACATTCGCATCGTACTAGCTCGTTCGGACAGCTGTACGAGTCGGTCGGAAAAAACGCGCCCGGCTCCTATTATTTCCGGGCGAATCCCGTTCGGTGCGCTTCCGGCCGAGATCGGAATTGGCCCCTTGATTGTCCTTACTCTTTCAAGCTTCCTTTTGCACAAATACCAGGCCCCTTTGTTATGGGACTTCCAACTTATTACTAAGGGGCCCATTACGATGGCGCCAGAGGTGCGGCGGTCCCGCTGTGCCCATTAGGATGCGACCGCCACCGTGGCGGTCGCATCCCGCATTTACATTGCTGTGGGCGGTGCTGTCAGCAGCACCCGCCACAATGTAAAAAAATGCATGCAGTGCATTGGCATGCACAACGTGACAGGCACCGTGCGGAGCTTGCCACCTTGTGCATGCCAATGTAGTGCAGCCACCCACCCCCCCACCCCCCGGGGGCCCGCAACGGGCCCCCAAAGCAATTCCCGCTTGCCTTTCCATGGCGGGGATGCCGCCATGGAAAGGCCTTCATCGCCAGGCATCCTAATATGGATGGCGGTGTCTTCCAGACACCGCCACCATATTAGGCCCGAAGATGCTCCGGCAGGCAATCGGAACGATTGCCTGCCTGCGGAAATGCGGCGGACGGTCTTTCCGTCCGCCGCTGTCCCCCGCCATTGTAATATGGCGGGGGTAAATGGAGGGCGGGCGGGGATAGATGTCGGGCGGATCGCCACCGCCGGTCGGGCGGTGGCGATCCGCCCGACATCATAATGACCCCCTTAGATCTTACTTTTGGCGCTGTTGATTTGGATATCCAGCGCCAAGACACTTCCGGGTATTCGTGCGCTTTTTACAAATCTCGTTAACATTAACATTAACATTAACATTAACATATTATTCACCTTGCTATAAACCTCCAGGGCAGTCAGAGAATGCTGGAGATCAATCTGCGTATGATCCAAAATAATGGCATCATCAGCGTATTGAAGAAGTTGGATTTTCAGACCTTCCAATCTCGGTGGAAATGCTTGTGTTCTTGTTAGGTGGTCATTAATGTCCGCCAGGTACAGGTTGAAAAGTAGGGGAGCCATGATACAGCCTTGTTTCACCCCATTGATGTTTCAATCTTATCCATCAGAATCCAGTTGGACGTAATTCGTATCAGCACCCACGTTTGTGAGTAGAAACTGTGAATTTAGCAGGGCTGCTGGCAATCCCCAATTTTGCAGCTTGGCCCACAATAAGCCTCTGGTCATGCCGTCAAAAGCAGTAAAATAATCTATGAAAGCTGTGAACAGAGGAGGAGGGCCTTTTTTATTGCTGCTTCCGACAGGATAAGCACTGTTATCAGATTGGTCTCAGTCCCATATGCTTTTCGGAAGCCCATGTGGGTGCTTGGTATGAGATCTTTGCCGTTGCCCTTTGCTCCAGCTCTTTAAAAAGTACCTTTGCTAAAGCTTTTCCATCAACGTCAAACAAGGCTACGAGCCTGTTTTTTTCCGGCCGGTGTCTGGGTCCCTTCTTGTGTATGGGGAGAACACCCATTCACGACTAGCCACTTTAAATATATTCTCTGACAGCCCATTCAGCCCTGGCGCAGCTAAGGCGTGCATTGACTTGAATCCAATCAGCACTGTGCCATAGGTTGGGCTTAGCAATTCATGCTCGATGACTCAGTTGCAATCAGCATCCTGCCGTGCGTGCTCCTCTGGAACTGCTACATCATCTGCCACATATAGAGTAACTATATATCTGGACCACATTGCTACTGTAATGTTGCAGTGTACCAGATGCTTATTTGGCCCCAGTAATCGATGCACAAGGAGCCAAAATGTGCATGTGTTTGAAGATTTTGAGGCCTCAAACAACTTTATCCATTGTTTCTCCTGCCAATGTTATTTGAGTTCCCAGAGCTATCTCTTGCACTGTTTCCTAATTTGGAGTAGGGTTGTTCTAACTTGTTTTTAATACCATCACGGTCCAGTTTTCTTGCTGTAAAGTTTAGCTTTCTTTTCAGCAATCTAGTTTCTTCACCTTCTTGGAAACTATTGTAGGATGACTTTTTTGTGTCAGAGCAGGCTCTTTTGTATTGCAGGTTATCCTAGATAGTCCAATGGCTATGTACCAGCTATTAGCCATACCACTAAACTCAATTGAGATCCTCCGAAGGCAAGATTTGAGTTTCTCACACTCATCCTCATCATACCACAGATTTCATCTGATTTTGTTGACTGGTGTTACTTCCTCCTACTTAATGGCCCTTTACGACAACCTCCGTATTCTGACTGGAACGTTAGACTTGCATGATCACTGATCCCTGTGTGCCACACAGTGAAGGTTTTGATTCTCGAAAAATGTTGCCCTGAGATCTAAATATAATCCAGGGTTGACATCTGATGTTAGACGATTCGGGCACATGAGGCTGGATGGTCAGACTGAATTCTTCCATTGATGCAGCAGGGGTCTAAGTCAATCATAAGAGATGCTGCTAGTGCAACAACCTTGTTGGATTTATCTTTTTTAATGGCATGATTCCCCATTCTACTTCATCTATTTGTTGCCAAATTGGTGTATTTGCCCCATCCAGTATGTCTAAGTTAAAATTGCATGGCAATATCTACAAAGCTTCTGGAAAGTTCATCCACTGATCTCTCACCATTGCCACAATACTATTGAGCTGCAATTTCTTACTCGCCAATAGTGGGTTGACGTAATTATTGCCTATGATCATCATTAACTTGGATTTTCAGACCTTGCAATTTTGGTGGAAATGCTTGTGTACTTGTTAGGTGGTCATTAATGTCTGCCAGGTACAGGTTGAAAAGTAGGGGAGCCATAATACAGCCTTGCTTCACCCCATTGATGTTTCAATCTTATCCATCGTAATCCAGTTGGGCGTAATTCGTATCAGCACCCACGTTTGTGAGTAGAGACTGGTGATGGAATTTAGCAGGGCTGCTGGCAATCCCCAATTTTGCAGCTTGGCCCACAACAAGCCTCGGGTCATGCCGTCAAAAGCAGTGAAAAAATCTATGAAAGCTGTGAACAGAGGAGGAGGGCCTTTTTTTATTGCTGCTTCAGACAGGGCAGCGCTGTTATCAGATTGTCCTCGGTCCCATATCCTTTTCGGAAGCCCATCTGGGTGCTTGGTATGAGATCTTTGCCATTGCTCTTTGCTTCAGCTCTTTAAAAAGTATCTTTGCAAAAGCTTTTCCATCAACGACAAACAAGGCTATGAGCCTGTTTTTTTCCGGCCGGTGTCTGAGTTCCTTCTTGTGTACGGGAAGTACACCCATTTGCGACTAGCCACTTTAAATATATTCTCTGACAGCCCATTCAGTCCTGGCACACCTGAGGCGTGCATTGACTTGAGTCTAATTAGCACTGTGCCATAGGTTGGACTTAGCACTTCATGCTCGATGACTTAGTTGCAATCAGCATCCTGGCGTGTGTGCTCCTCTGGTACTGCTACATCATCTGCCGTATATAGGGTAACTATATATCTGGACCACATTGCTACTGTAATGTTGCAGTGTACCAGAGGCTTATTTGGCCTTAGTAATCGATGGACAAGGAGCCAAAATGTGCATGGGTTTGAAGATTTTGAGGCCTCATACAATTTTATCCATTGTTTCTCCTGCCAATGTTATTTGAGTTCCCAGAGCTATCTCTTGCACTGTTTCCTAATTTGGAGTAGGGTTGTTCTAACTTGTTTTTTTTAACCATCACGGTCCAGTTTTCTTGCTGTAAAGTTTAGCTTTCTTTTCAGCAATCTAGTTTCTTCACCTTCTTGGAAACTATTGTAGGATGACTTTTTTGTGTCAGAGCAGGCTCTTGAGTATTGCAGGTTATCCTAGATAGTCCAATGGCTATGTACCAGCTATTAGCCATACCACTAAACTCAATTGAGATCCTCCGAAGGCAAGATTTGAGTTTCTCACACTCATCCTCATGATACCACAGATTCCATCTGATTTTGTTGACTGGTGTTACTTCCTCCTACTTAATGGCCCTTTACGACAACCTCTGTATTCTGACTGGAGCGTTAGACTTGAAGATCACTGATCCCTGTGTGCCACACAGTGAAGGTTTTGATTCTCGAAAAATGTTGCCCTGAGATCCAAATATAATCCAGGGTTGACATCTGATGTTAGAAGATTCGGGCACATGAGGCTGGATGGTCAGACTGAATTCTTCCATTGATGCAGCAGGGGTCTAAGTCAATCATAAGAGATGCTGCTAGTGCAACAACCTTGTTGGATTTATCTTTTTTAATGGCATGATTCCCCATTCTACTCATCTATTTGTTGCCAAATTGGTGTATTTGCCCCATCCAGTATGTCTAAGTTAAAATTGCATGGCAATATCTACAAAGCTTCTGGAAAGTTCATCCACTGATCTCTCACCATTGCCACGATACTATTGAGCTGCAATTTCTTACTCGCCAATAGTGGGTTGACGTAATTATTGCCTATGATCATCATTAACTTGGATTTTCAGACCTTGCAATCTTGGTGGAAATGCTTGTGTACTTGTTAGGTGGTCATTAATGTCTGCCAGGTACAGGTTGAAAAGTAGGGGAGCCATAATACAGCCTTGCTTCACCCCATTGATGTTTCAATCTTATCCATCGTAATCCAGTTGGGTGTAATTCGTATCAGCACCCACGTTTGTGAGTAGAGACTGGTGATGGAATTTAGCAGGGCTGCTGGCAATCCCCAATTTTGCAGCTTGGCCCACAACAAGCCTCTGGTCATGCCGTCAAAAGCAGTGAAAAAATCTATGAAAGCTGTGAACAGAGGAGGAGGGCCTTTTTTTATTGCTGCTTCAGACAGGGCAGCGCTGTTATCAGATTGTCCTCGGTCCCATATCCTTTTCGGAAGCCCATCTGGGTGCTTGGTATGAGATCTTTGCCGTTGCTCTTTGCTTCAGCTCTTTAAAAAGTATCTTTGCAAAAGCTTTTCCATCTACGTCAAACAAGGCTATGAGCCTGTTTTTTTCCGGCCGGTGTCTGAGTTCCTTCTTGTGTACGGGAAGTACACCCATTTGCGACTAGCCACTTTAAATATATTCTCTGACAGCCCATTCAGCCCTGGCGCACCTGAGGCGTGCATTGACTTGAATCCAATTAGCACTGTGCCATAGGTTGGACTTAGCACTTCATGCTCGATGACTCAGTTGCAATCAGCATCCTGGCGTGTGTGCTCCTCTGGTACTGCTACATCATCTGCCGTATATAGGGTAACTATATATCTGTACCACATTGCTACTGTAATGTTGCAGTGTACCAGAGGCTTATTTGGCCTTAGTAATCGATGGACAAGGAGCCAAAATGTGCGCGGGTTTGAAGATTTGGAGGCCTCAAACAATTTTATCCATTGCTTCTCCTGCCAATGTTGTTTGAGTTCCCGGAGATTTCTCTTGCACTGTTTCTGGAGTAGTGTTGTTCTAACTTGTTTGTTTGAACCATCATGAGCCAGTTTTCTTGCTGTAAAGTTTAGCTTTCTTTTCAGCAGTCTAGTTTCTTCACCTTCTTGGACACTTCTGTAGGATGACTTTTTTGTGTCAGAGCAGGCTCTTGAGTATTGCAGGTTATCCTAGATAGTCCAGTGGCTATGTACCAGCTATTAGCCATACCACTAAACTTGATTGAGATCCTCCAAAGGCAAGATTTGAGTTTCTCACACTCATCCTCATGATACCGCAGATTCCATCTGATTTTGTTGACTGGTGTTACTTCCTCCTACTTAATAGCCATTTACAACAACCTCCATATTCTAACTTGCACGTTAAAGTCGCATGATCACTGATCCCTGTGTGCCACACAGTGAAGGCTTTGATTCTCGAAAAATGTTGCCCTGAGATCCAAATATAATCCAGGGTTGACATCTGATGTTAGAAGATTCGGGCACATGAGGCTGGTTGGTCAGACGGAATTCTTCCATTGATGCGGCGGAGGTCTAAGTCAATCATAAGAGATGCTGCTAGTGCGACAACCTTGTCGGATTTGCTGGTATTTTTTTCAATGGCGGAATTCCCCATTCTACTTCATCTATTTGTTGCCAAATTGGAGTATTTGCCCCATTCAGTAAGTCTGAGTTAAAATCGCATGGCAATATCCACGAAGTTTCTGGAAAGTTCATCCTCTGGTCTCTCACCATTGCCACCATACTATTGAGCTGTGATTTCTTCTTCGCCAATAGTGGGTTGACGTAATTATTGCCCATGACCATCATTAACTTGGTATTTATTGCAGGCAGATTTAAATCCAGTTTGTTTAATACAAGGTCACAGTTGCCTGTTAAGAGTGGAGCTATATTTGTCCCAAACTTGCATGGCCACTCCACCTGAGGAGTGCCATACTTTTGTTGATGGCTGGGCAGGAGCAAATATTTTGCTGAAATCTTGCCAGCAGCTACCTGTTGTCTGCCAGGTCTCTTATAGGCATATTATATCGTTTTGATATAAGCCCTTCATTAATTCTGGTCTTGTGAGCACGTTGTTAAGCCCTCTGATGTTCTAAGAGCACACTGAGAGCCCTGCATCAAATTTGAATTTTGACATTCAAGGGTGCCCCAGGGACTTTGTTTAGGGATGCTGATGGCTATCACTTTGGAGGGATTGCCTATGAGCTCTGCTCTTCTAGCATTTTTAAGGACAGACCTTTTGTCTGACAAACGTTCAATTACCAAATATTTCGCTGATTTCCTTTGGTCCGTTTGAAAAAACACTTTAGGATATCTCTTGGACAGAGGGTCAAGTACTTGAATGCCCCACCCCTCTAGGGCTGCTTTGTGTTGAGTGTTATTACTATTTTTGACCGAGAACTACAAGTACCAAAGTGCCAGAAAAAGGACGTCCTGATATAGCCCAGCCTTAGGCAACTTGAAATAATTTGCCTTTTCAATCTGAATGTAGTGTACCATTAGTAACTCCATTTTACTTACACCCTACTGCAGGTAAATATCAATTGGAAATACAGGTGGGAAGCCCTTGAAGATGGAGCAACGGCAGTGGGACTAGTAAAGATAAAACAGGTGGCTCGATTCCTCTTCATATCGCTACATCAGTGTTGACTAGTTTGATTTGTAAATCGTTCTGAAAAGCTTCTTGTAATCTATGAAAGGAATTATATGGGTTTATTATCTCACAAAGAGCATGGGGGAAGCAGGGATATGAGACAGAAATGAGGAATGAACAATTTTAAGCACCTCTTGGTATACAGTGAGCCTCACCTGGCTACTGTGCAGACCACACATTAAGGTACAACATGTTCTGGGTGGCCCAAGCTATGCATTTTCCTTCTTGGACCGGCAGCCCTTCATGTAACTTAATAAAAAAAATTACTGCTCCACGGAAGCAGATTCAGCTGGGGAGACTACACCGCACTGTGGGGCATATTCACAAGGAGCTATCGCTGAATTAACGGCACTTTATCGCAGCCAAAGTCGTGATAAATTTACCCCCCCATTCACAAGCCGGTGTAAACAGCCCACAGCACCAGTTTACTCGCGATAGCAGCCGCAAAAAACATCGCCACAGAGGACCCCCGCAAATATCGCTAATGAGATGCAGAGTAGGCGTTCCCGTGCCAAAAGCCGAGACAACATCACACCTCAACATTCACAACGACCAGCCACATCCGCGATAAGAACACAAAACAGGCGATAAGGCGCATTAGCACCAGGAAATTTACACCTGCTCTGACCTGGTGTAAAGTCGGACGGCAGCCATCACCACAAAAGGGAGCACAGCCCAGGGCCACATCCGAAGGGCAACAGATGCCATGGAGCCACCCATCATGTGGCCCGGACACCCAAGAGGGCCACAACACCCACCTCCACCAGCCCGGGACCCCAACCCACACCCGGAACACCACCCCCCCCTCGGACCACCACAGACGCAGCGCAGACAAAGACAGCGGAACCCCAGGAAACGTACCAGCCGCACAGACCCAACATCTGACAATGTCACCGTCCACTACAGGCTGAAAGGGACAACCAACCTACGCATCCTGGCCATCATCGCCTAACAGGCCTACGGCACCAACACAGCGGACAACCAACATCCCACCCCACACAAAGCTGATGGCGTGGCTGCACCTGTTGGCCCCTGGGACCCCCCAACCAACACCCGCCAGAGTCGGAGGAGTCTCACAGCCAGCCACATCCAAGTCCCCCACACCTGTCCTGGACATCACCATCACCTTGGTACCCCAGTCCCCATACGTACAACACAATGCGCAGGATCCGCTGGAGACCAAGCAAGGACCATACGCCCAAGCAGGATGCACGCATGTGTTGGGGGCAATACACAGCACACATGTACTACCTGTGCCCCCTGGTGACACAGCACACAATCACCGCAACAGGAAGCACACGTCTCACATCAATGTGCAGACAACAACAGAACACCGTGGAACACCCAACAATGTCGCCTTCAAATACACAGCCAGTGTGCATGATACCTTCATCCTCCGACAGTCCATCATCAACTAGCGTTCCCAGGATGGCAACAAGGGAAATACACAGCCCCTTGGCACTATACAAATGAACACCCCACATACCTCAACTCCACAACCATGCAACTCACAACGGTGGCAATGCACACGTCACAAAATCACATACAACAGGCACAACAACATGCCCACCCACCAGACACGACAGAACAACTTACAATGTCCAAATGGGCAAGCCCTGAACATGAACCAGCAATGGCATGGCACCTCAGCCACATAATAGCCGAATGTGGGGAGAGGTGGCAACCAGGCATGTGTGAAGGATGCAGTAGAGCCATGATTGGGAAAGTACACAATGCCAAGAGTGCCGGAGATGTGCTGGACACCTTGCAGTATGCTGAACACACCCATATCCATGGCGACATACACCGCTGGTGTATGGAGTGTAGTGGACAGTGGACGCCACCATGTCACCCCAGCCAGTGGGGGACCTCGCGGAAATGTTGCCTGTTACGCCCCCCCCCTAAGCATCAGCAGAGTGGGATGGCCCGGCGTACGCCACGCCAGCGTAGGGGTGTGAATAAAAAGCACGTAGGCCTGGGCGTGGTCCTCTTCCGGAAAGACCCACGTCTCTGCCAGGGCGGCGTCTCCCACCTCGCCACGAGGCCGACGCCATCCTCGTGAGCAGAGTTGCCTGCGATGCTGTGCACCTGCCGGACCCCGGCAGGCTGGACCACGAACCCGTCAGGCCAGCCCCTGCGCAGCCAGGCCACACTGATCACCTTCCGACACCGGAGTGTGTCAAGGAGGGCCCACCACGTGCCGGCGCAAGCCCCAAGCCTGAGGCCCGAGACCTTGGCAGTCACCTCAGACCATCATGGCCTCCATGACACAGGCCCGCTTTATTCCTTTTTCGTTGACGTACTCCACTGCCACCCCCGGAATACTCTTCGGACCAGTAGGTACCATTTGTGAAACTGTGTCCTGAGTCATGAATGGCAGTGACCCCAAATCCGGGCCAGCGGCCACAGCACCAGACCCCCCCGATCAGTGAGGCATAGTTCCATTTGGGCATCTTGCGACACGTGGTGCCACTAACCCTGTTCAACGTCAGCCGGCTACACGTGGTGCCACTAACCCTGTTCAACGCCAGCCTGCTACACGTGGTGCCACTAACCCTGTTCAACGCCAGCCGGCTACACGTGGATGAGGGACCAGGACTACCCTGCTGACCAGTAGGTCACACATCCAGCACCTAGTCGCAAAGCACGAATGGCGGAGTCCACACCAGTGGTCGCACGGAGAGGTGTAAGAGGAAGATGCGGCTCAGTCCGGACGAATGCCGTGTCACATACACGAAGGTCACCTTAGCACGTGGTGCCACTGAACCTGAACTACGCAGGCCGGTGGGGCCATCCAACCTATGCCGGAGACACTCGGTGAATGGGCCGTGCTGATCACTGCCTCAGGCCTACACCACGGTCAGGTAGGTCACACATTTGGAACTGAGTCTTGATTACACCATGGCAGTGAACATTATTTAAGGCAGAGAACAATTCACTATACACCGTCCGATGTGGTGGCAACAAGTCTGTGCATGGCATCACAACCACACGTGTCTGTGGGCCTACACGGACCACTGCCCTCGGCCTACGCTGCGCACAAGTGGGATCACAGATTTGGAACTGAACATCGGTAATTCAAAAGGCAGAATACATTTCTTCACACGCACGGAGGGGCGTAAGAGGATGACACGTTGCAGTCCGGAGGGAACAGGATCAGCGTCACGGAGGTGATTGAACACTACCGACAACTGCCACTGTGTCACTAACTCTGTGCCTCGCGAGCCAACGACCCGTGGCTGTGGGCCACTGCTGACCGCTGCCTCCGGCCTACACTGCGGTCCAGTAGGTCACAGAGCCTTGATTTGGCATTCTTGGAGTTCACATATGTGTACCGGCATCATCGCAGACTGCATCCCCTCACAGCACCTGTGCCACTAAGTTTGTTCCCCGACATTCATGGACACTCACTGGTCGTACATTGGTGGTGTTTGAGTCTATGGATTAGGGGCTAGTTTTCATCCTCATGTAGCTGATCCCGAATTGTTGGTGCAAACGAGGGTTGCGCTTTCCACTCCTCCATTTCCTGCTTCATCAGACCTTCCACATCATGCCCTGGAGGACACCTTCCACTGTCCCCCGAAACCCTCCGCAACATACACCTCGGACATTGATGGGGACCCGCTCAGGTCGCATGGCCCATCTGACTGCACCGCAAGTCACCGTCCCGTGGCTGGGTGCCTGTGCCGGCCGCAGTGCATCTGGGGCCACTAACTCTGTGCTGCTCAGGCCTGGGACCCCTTCTTCTGAGACATTGAATGGCCTCTGTAGCGATGGTCTTGGGGTCATCAACACCATGTGTCTGTGGCCCTGCGCTGTCCGCCTCCTCCGGCCCCAACTGCGGGCCACCAGGGCCCACACATGGCATCGAGTCTTCACCGGCCCGGACGTCGCATCACCTCAGGAGGCACACGCCACCACCGCAAGGACCACCTCCAACCGCCATCTGCCAGAGTCGAAAGGGTGGTCCTGACAGACCTACGGAGTTGCTCAGACCTGTCGTGGATGCCATCATCGGCCTGCTACCCTGCTCAGCACTCCAGGTGCCAGTGACTCAGTGCACCGCAAGCCATTGTCCGTTACTGATTGAGTTTTGTGCTGTTGTGAGGTTGCGCAGCAATGTCTCCCCATGCAGTGGGGAAGATCTGGGACTATGATGAGGAAGATGTGTCAAGTGTGCGGATGGGAGGAGGCACAGACAATGGGAGGGCAGGAGGCAACAGCCCCTAGGCAGGAATGCAGACTGGTGGTGGTAGTCAAGCTACACACCCGGATCTAATACTGGGTATTGCGCTGTGGACTGCGGACGCAACTGTCACCTCAGGCAGTGTGGGGGACCTGGAACGTTGATGAGGAAGTTGATGCAGGTGTAACACACCCCACTGCATGTGCATCAGGACTAACCGAAGGGACACAATCCTAGCAATTTCTTCACATGAGCGCGCTCTTCTCTAGTGCCCCTACCTCAGTGCACTGCAACTCACGGAACCTCCTGACTGAATATTGGGTGACCTCTGTCCTTACTCCGGATCCCTCCATGTTGCTCTACAGTTGACTCTGTAATGCTGGTGTTTTCTGGTTCCATTACACTGGTGTCCACTGTTCAGGTTGTTGCCAGCACCAAGCACTCCGTGCGGGCTGGCTTATACTCACCCCACACACATCCAGCACAGGCGTCACTGTACATGTTGCCCTGCCAATAAAGAGGCCGGGCGCACGTGCCCGTAGCCAGTTCAACATGATATGTGCATGTGTCCATGTGGTCTTGTTGTATGCATGGGGGCCCTGGGCCCTACGACATTACATTGTGCTGTGTACAGCGGACGCAGACTTGTCACCGCAGGCAGCGGGCTAGAACCTGGACATGTAGCTTTGTCGTCACCCACTCAATTCGTAAGGGGAGTGGACTGTGCCGTCGTACGCTGAGCCAACGTGGGTGTGTGACTGATATGTGCGTGCCCCTGGGTGTGGTTCTGTACTGGGTATGTGCATCTGCATGTGTCTCTATGGAAGTGTGGGTCTCCTTTGTGGTGTGTAGGTGGTCCCTGAAGGGTATTGGACACCCACGTATGTGTTCTAGTTCGCATTCCATGGGTTGGGCAACACCCGCACCTGTTGGGCCACCTCCTTTTGGCGTTCTGACACCTGGCATTGGGGTGCCATGTGTGGGTGGGTGAAGTGTTGTGAGGCAGCCGTGATTGCGGGTGCTTCATGCTGTGTGGTCTGTTGCAGGGGCTGGGTTCTCCTCTGAGTAGCTTGTCTGCCCTGGTCCTGGTGGTGGGTTGTGTGGGATGTCCATGGGCTGTTGTAGGGTGTTGGTGTCAAAGGTGTGGTGTTCGTCTCCGGCATCACTGATGGGTTGTCTGTTCTGACCTGCTGGAGGTGTTGTTTGTCCCTCTGCATTGTGAAGGGGAGGTGCATGTTGGCATTGTGTTGGCGCCTTGTTCTTGTCAACACGCAGACTGTGTGACAATGTACATTGTGACTGTTTGGGCGGTGGAGGATATTTGATTTGGGACAGTGTACATTTGGCCTACATGGCTGATGTGGGGTTGTAGGGGTAGATATGCATGTCACAGTTCCCTGCTCTGTCCAATGTGATTGTTCTGTTTCTGCGCCTGGGCGGACCCAGTTGTGTCCCCTGTTCTGCAGTGTGGGTGTTGCACTTTGTGCCACATTGTCATGGTATGTGCTGTGATTGCTATGTGTGTGTGCTGCAGTGTGCCACGGGGATGGGGGACATGTCCCTGGGTAATTGTGGGTGTGCAGTGTGCTACACCTCATTGTGCATGTGTGCCATTGTGCCCATCACTCCCGTCCCCCCAGTCCCTGTTGGATCCTCACCCTGTTGTTGTTGTGTCAGGTCCTGTCGAGCTGTGTCCATACTCCCTACTCCTTGCACCGTCTCCACACTGATGACTGTGGCCTGGGTTTCCTCCAGCTCCTCCTGTGGCACTGGACTGCCACCTCCTGTCGCCGTTGCTGCCTTCCTGTTGGCAGCGGGTTTGTGCCTGGTTTAGGTTGTCACGTCCTGGCGGAGCCTCTTGTCCTCCTGGATTGGCCTCCTCGGTACTCCGACTGCATTCCAGGTGGTCTGCTTGTGGGTCAGTTGCTGGTAGTGTTCTGTCACCTCCGTGACGCTGGTCTTGTTTTCCTGCGGTCTGCACCCCGTCTTCCTCTCCCTTTTCTCCTTGGCCTTCCCTGACCCGGTTGTTCCTTGCTGGTGGTCTGTGGGGGTTGTGGGGTTTGCGTTGACCTCTGCGCTGGGTCAGGGTGAATCCATGTTGCTACGTGCTTTGGCTTGTTTCTGGTGTGTTGTTTCTGTGGTTTTTATGGTGCAATTTCCCGCCAGACGCGTGGGATTTGCAGGCCTGTGGCTGCTTTTCGCTGCTTTTTTTACCGCGATTGGCCTCATCGCATAATTTCTCGCGTTTCGCAATTTTTCGGCGTGGCGTTGATTTTCACGCTGACATTTGACACGTTATCTGGTGACTATCGCATGGTACCGCCTTGCTGTGAATTCCACGTTGACACGGGGTTATTTTCCCGTGATAGGCTGCGATATTGAAAGTTGCGTTACGCTACTCTTGCGGTAGTTATCACACGTTCTTCTGAATATACCCCTTTGTTTTTTCGTAAAATATTTGCACTACTCCCATGTGACCCAGACTTCGGAATAACAACTCACTGGTCCCAGTCCAGTCTCTGAGCCCCATCTCCTTCGCCTGCTCACTCCTCTCGTCCTGTCTAGAACTGTGAGAGACGAGTGGTTCGTCACACTACTCACAGGGTTGGTACTTCCCCTTCAGCTTTTTTCTCATGCTGCCCTACCGATCCCTTCAATGAACCTACTTGCACATAACTTCCCCACTTTTTCTATACACAACTCTGTGCTGCATTGGAAAGTAATAGCTGACAGTTTCTCCAGAGGGCCTGCGAACCGTATCCAGCCAATTAGCTGGTGATGCACTTTGGGGTTCTGGGCAATGGATGTTGATTGTATCCTTGGAGCATGCTGTGGCACCATGCGTGCAGCGTGGCTGGAAAGTGGGGAAGGCATAGTGGCCACTCGCACAGCTGACACCAGCTCAACTTAATTTATTTCAAATATAAACCCACCCACATTCCGGCACTGTACCCCCTATGATGTCACTCAAATACTCTGTGCCCGGCCTGGCCACTGCTGATCTGCACTTAGAAACGATCATAACTTGCAATAACCTAGATTCAGTGCGGATTCTGCATTATAATTATAATGAGAAAAATTTCGTGAAATTGGGCCACCCCAGGAGCAAAACGGGCCCAACAGATAGCCAAAACCACCCCAATTCACTGTCAAATGTGGCCACTCTGGCAATGTCAGAATGGAGTACATGCCAGTCCAACCCTGGAAGGGGAGGTTTAGCAAGTGATTATTTCGAAGGGCCACATGAAGACTGGGTAATAATTATGATGGCTAAAATAACGAGTCAAGTTACAAAATGTCATTGCAAAAACAGTATGTGTCATTGGACAATTATTCACTTTGACGATGTTACACAATTGTTCACACTAAGGGCCTCATTACAAGTTGGGCAAAAGATGGAGGATTTATCACACATAGGGCCTGATTACAAGTTTGGCAGTTCCTGGGACTGCTCAACCTGTGGCGGAGGTGAGGTGGCGGTCTTGGACCACCTCACCAGTGGTCCGATCGCTGCATTACGAGTGTGTCAGTCGGACCGTGAGGGGACCACCGCAACGGCAGTGGATCCGTGATCCCCCGCGGTAGCATAGAAGTCCTGAGGCCGCAATATGCTTGGCGGTGTCGCTGCGGCACTGCCAAGCATATTACGAGCTTCCTCCCCGCCTCACTTTTCGCGGCGATCAGCCTGCCGTGAAAAGTGAGGCGGGAGGAAGCAAATGCCTCTGGGCCTGGGGATCCATGCAAGGGGGCACATGGTGTGCCTCCAGTGTGGATTCACCCCCTGTTCCTGCATGGCATGGACTTAATATTCCATGTCATGCAGGAACGGCCTTTGACATTTCCATTCTGGTGCCTTTTTGAAAGGCAATGCTGTGGGAATGCCAAAGGACCGCCCGCCAGACTACAAAAATACTTATAATCTGGCGGCCGGCCGACGATGAGCTTTAGCGGTGCGGAGGCTGGGCGGCGGCGTGGCGGCCCACTCCCGCACAGCCAAAGTCCTAATCAGGCTCATAGTAAACAAAATTACCCCAGGTTCAGGTCTTTACCAAATGTGGTGAAAACTTCCTATTCCTAGTTTTGAACATGAACCTGAGGATTAACATGCAGAATGGGTTTTTAACACACTAAACTCCACAGGTTTTGCCTTTCTTCCAGGCCCTTTTACTCAATAAATGTCAGCAAGTGTGGCGTGCTCGAATCTGTGAACTGTAAAACTGTGAGGGTGTGATAATTATCATACAACTCATAATTCCGATTCTTGTTCAAACTTCATGCCCTGAACCTGCAGAGAGAGAATAATGAATGTCTGAGCCAAGCTTCTGGATATGGAGAAATACTTTCAAAAACTTCCCAATCATACCTCCTTGAAAGTAAGCAGGGATTTTATTCCACTGGGACCCAGTTTCATACAAACACAATTTTACCAGGTTCTTTTCATCAAGAACACATAAAGCAATAAAAACCTTGGTGTAATATCCTCCGCTTCTATGCCCATGAAGAATACATAACAGAAACAAAGAAGAATTCACCTTCTTTTCTATTCCACACAAATCATATTGTTGTATGGATTATCTCTTAGTTTTATGTTTAAATCTTTTTTTATTATTATTGGTTTAGGTAACACATCTTGCTTATTCAACATATTCATATTTGCTTTACATACATCACATATCTTAGAGATTCTTTTCCTTACGATACACTTCTAATTGAAACTTTCATGCAAATGCTTTCTTTCCAAATATGTATGATCTTCATTGTATTGCTAGTCCAAACTTTTTAAGAAAAACCAACAATTTACAAACCGTCCAAATCACCCCCCCCCACCTCCCCTACCAGTAATCTTATTTCCTCTTCTATTGGTTTCTTCAAGAGCTCGAGGGTATCCCATTCTGGGTGTGCGGAGGGATTTGGGCCGCTGGCTCCGGCTCCTTTAGGCGCAACACACAGAGATATCTCGGGCATGTGATTTCGTTAAACTCTGTCGACAGTAGGGTGAGAAATGGTTTCCAAACCCTTTGGAATGCCTTTTCTGAACCAGTCAAGGAAGCGTTGATGCGTTCCATTCCTAAAATATACCATAACCTGCCCCCAATGCTAGCCTCATCTGTCTTCCTTTACAGCTTTTGAGTGGATATGTTAGTGGGTTGGGTGGTCCCAGCACCACATACACTGGTAGCCTTGGAATCTGTGCATCAAATTGTTGATCTATGTCGTCTAGAATTCTGGTTCAATAAGTCGTCAGGGGCTGACATTCCCACAACAGGTGTACCAGGGTCCCCTCCTCCCTGCATCCCCTCCAACATGTAGGACTCCGATCAGGATTGCCTCTATTGAGACGGACCGGAGTAAGATACCAGTACGTGGCTATTTTAATAGCCATCGCGATACTAGCAACATTGCGTGCTGTATGCTTTGCTCTATAATAGATCCCTCCCCACTCCTTCTTCGACAGATCCCTTCCAAGTTCTTTTGCCCATCTTTTCTGGCTAGGTGTGGGTCACGTTGGAGCCGATTGCCTAAGCATAGCATATAATTCAGAGATCAGCCCTTTGTCAATTTGTTTTGTGATCAACCATTTTTCGTACTGCGTCAGTTTACGGCTAACTTGTGGTCTAATACAGGGTTGGAGCACCCAGTGCCGTATTTGCAAATAGCGTAACCTTTCCGTTTCCGGAATCCCGTAATCCTTCCGCATCTGTGAGAATGGAATTATGCCCTCTATATCAAACAGATGCCCTGCTGATCTGCATGGTGTGTCATGCCAAGCTTTGAACACTTTGTCCTCCAATCCTGGAGTGAACTCTCCATTCCCAAAAAGAGGCGTCATGGGTGAGGGAAATGTCGTGAGCCCCCTTTTCGTAGCTATCCCCTCCCATACCTTCATCACGGATTTTGTGATTGGTGACCTCTGTAGACTTTGGGGCCTGTTTGATTTCTTCAAAAAGGGGACCTTCCATAAGGGGAGCCCCGCTAGTGCTCTATCTTGAAATAGCCACCGTTTTTCGGACTTGGGTCTACTCCATTCTACAAGATATCTCAGTTGGGCCGCCCTGAAATAATCCAACAAGTTCCGGATCCCCAAGCCCCCGTTCTCTGGGCTCATATATCCTAGGTCCCGTCCCATACGCGGTCTAGCCCCAGCCCACACAAAACGAAGAATTTCCCCCTGCAGTGAAGTGAGAGTACCCTCTGGCGGAGAAGCCAGCAAAGTCTGAAATAGGTACAATGCCTTCGGTAGTATGGACATTTTTATCACCGCCACCCACCCCAGGAGCGATAGTTGATGCTGCCCCCAGCTGCTCAGCTCCCTTTTAATCTGCCGAGCCAGCCTATCATAGTTCAGCCTGATCGTTTGGTTAATTGTAGCTGCCAGTTCAATCCCTAAGTAAGGAAACGACTCGACCACCCGGATCCCCATGATCTGATCCCCTGCGCTCTGGGAGGCTCGGTTCGCTGGCTTCAAATTGAGTATCAGTGATTTGCTGACATTAACCCGGAATCCCAAGACTTGGCCAAAGAGCCCTAGCTCCTCTAAAAAAGCCGGTAGTGAACTCTTTGGGTTCTCCAACGCTGCTAGTATGTCATCCGCGTATAAGCTAATGGGGTGCACCTCGCCCCCCGAACGGGATCCCTTTAATCTCCGGGTTGTCACGGATCCTCTGTGCTAATGGTTCGATGTACAGTGCAAACAGGAGGGGTGACAACGGGCACCCCTGCCTGGTGCCCCGTTGGATGGGGAAAGGGCGCAAGGAAACGCCATTAACCCTGATTGAGGCTGTGGGAGCGCTATAGCAGAATCTACCCACGTCCGAAACCTGTCCCCCAACCCAAAGTGTGCCAGAGTATGTTCCAAGAATCTCCAATCAACCCGGTCAAATGCCTTTTCGGCATCAACCGTCAATAAGAGCGCATCCATTTTCGTTTGGTGTGCCTTATCTATTTATTGGAGAATCCTCTTCGTATTATCTCCGCTTTGCCGAGTTTGAATAAACCCTGCCTGATCGGGTTCTATTATATTCGGCATTAGCGGGCCTAGTCTCGTGGCAAGTATGCCCGTGAACAGTTTCAAGTCCACATTAAGAAGGGATACCGGCCTGTACGACCCACACTCCTGTTTATCCTTCCCCGATTTTGGCAGCACCACTACCGCCGCCGCTAACATATTAGAAGGGATCGGTCCCAAGCTCCTAGAGGAGTTATCTAATGTCGTCAGTATCAGAGCTAGGATGTGGCAAAATTTCTTATAGAAGAGTGCCGAGAATCCATCTTAGGCCTGGTGATTTGAGAAGTTTAAGCCGCGAAATCGCAGTGATCACTTCCTCAACCCTAATTGGGGCGTCTAAGGATTCTGCCCGGTCCGGTGTTATCTTAGACATTTGGACACTCTGTAGATAAGATGTCATATCGCGTCTGGATGGGGTGTCTCTTTTATATAGAGTCGCATAGAACTCCCGGAAGGACTGGGCTATCTCCTCGTCACTAGTAACTTCCTCCCCTCCTCGTCCTTTAAGCGAGTGTACTTTCGTTTGTTGCCGTTGAGCCCGGAGTTTGCTTGCTAGTAAGCGCCCCGTCCTATCCCCCCCAATGTAGTAAGAGTGTTTCATCTAATCGCTGCATATTCTGCCCTATCTAGGTCTAACCCCACGAGCTGTGCCCTTGCTGCTTTTAGCTGTCTCCACATTCTAGGCGCCCCAGTCTGGCTATGTACTCTTTCCACTTCTTGAACATGTGTGACTAACTGCGCGCGTTTCTCTTTGCGTTCTTTGTTCTCCGCAGCAGAGATACCTATTAGTTCTCCTCGTACCACCGCCTTCATAGCCTCCCAGACTGTAGCTATGGATACCTCAGGGGAATCATTGATGTCTAGGTAATCTTGGATACATTTGGTGAGCTGTTGCATCACCGCCACTTTATGAAGCATATTTTCTTTGAGTCTCCAACACCCTGCCCTCCGCTGTTGTGGTGGTAACTGTAAGCTAATAGTCACTGCCTTATGGTCTGAGAGAGACGCGGGTTCTAAGTCTACTTCTTTTATTACCCTGCTGATTTCTTTCGTACCTAAAAGATAATCGAGTCGAGCGTAGGACCTATGGGCATGCGAGAAGAATGAGTATTGCGATGTGTGGGGATGAGCCTCCCTCCATAGGTCAACCAAACCCCTTTCCTGTAGCCATTTCCTCCCTTCTCATGATATTTCTCCCTTTTGGTTAAAGCTAGCACTAGACCTATCTTTGGCCGTATCCAGAACCATATTTAAGTCCCCTCATACCAATGTCATGTGATGCAGCGCGTACAATAAAAACTATCCTCCTCCCAGGTTACTTATAGGTCATCCAGGGGCAAACTATATTTCTCATATCCACATGACGATGGGGCCCATAAACATCGCCTAAACACACACACACTCCTGGATTTCCTTTTACACCTTTATGAAATTCTGTACTCCTAGGAGAAGCATGAGAACTAAATGGAGAACACCATTTTGTGTACCGCTGGAAGAGCAAGGATATCTATTTACCTTAATTTGTCACTTTCTTTTAATTATTTCTTAAGATATTCCTGCTCATTGTTTTGTCGATGAATCATTCATTTAAGAAATTAGTTCATAGTGATTAAGACCAGCTGAATCACAATCAACCAATTACTCATGTCACAATCATTTAGGAAAATAACCACTGAGTCATTTTGGTTTTTAAAGAATCTTAAATTTTATATATTTTTAAAAGCATGAAAAGATTTAATACTTTATTCAATTATTCAATTTTAAATTCACAATTTTATTAAGCATAATCAATTTATTGCAGAAAGGAAATTTTGTCATGAAGCCAAAAACCTTAGTTACCTGCCTAGCTTCCTAATTTAGCCTAATGATTTCTAACCTAACTTTGGGATTAGAAATAGCCTGATTCTCATACTCAACTGTAAAGTTAAGACAGCAACAGCAACTTCAGCTCGTCAGCATCAGCTACCTGCAACCCGTCTTCTCTACTGCAACCATGACTCTCGAACTGCTTGGAACTTCTCTGGAACTCTCCTGGAACTGCACTGGAATTGACCCCCTCCCACTAAGAGTAGGCCCTCTTATACCCCAATTCTAACTTTGTTAACTAACTGTTGCAACCTTAATATCACGCTTTTCTCTCATTGGTCCATACATGTCAGCTTATTCATTCTTTAATCAAGTTCTTTTGGATTCAAGGGTCCTTGGATCATTTCCTTTCCCATACGCTTAAACATTTCCATCCGATTCGATCAGTTCATTTGTATCTTCTTTTGACACATTCAAGAACTCCGCAGTCATTGTCCTTTCTCTTGGGCTCCTTTCCCACGGACTCTCTCCTGATCCTCACGGCACACTATCAGTTCAATTAGGTCACTCCAGCCTTGACCATTTCTTGCATCCTAGCCTCTCAGAGACATCACGAGGCTCCAGATTTCATCAATCTCATCCCGTACCACGTGTCCCCTTGCGCCTGCGCACATCTTCCCACTGGCGGCCATTTTATCTCGCCACTCGGTTCTACTTTAGAAGCACTAATTTGAGGCAAACAAAACATAATTAAATAGAGAAAAATATGCCTTTCGTTTCCCTCCCGTCTACGTACCCCAATTAGTTGTTACCTAGCAAAAAGCGACATTTTAAGCTGCTCCTTACTTACCATCACTATTGTTTTTTGCAACGACACATTTTATTTCTATGAAGCACAAACATGCATTTATTTTATTTAGTACGCTTTTTATTCTTACGTTATGATTAGACACACGGACATTCATTAATAGATTATTTAGCACATACATTGGCATATTACCATTCCCACATATACAATGTTGATTAATACATTTAAACGAACATTTTTAATTAATTAATTATATAATTTGTTAGGGGTTAAAAAAATTATTTTTACTGCTCCACCAATCCCCCTTTGGTGATTTTTAAATCACCACATAAAACCCAAGTCATACTTCTTTTCAGGCAGCATGTCTTTCATCCTTTACTTTCTGTTATTCATATCTCTGTCTCCTCTTCATCTTGCCTTTTAGTCTCTTTATACATGCTTTCTTTCATTTTCTCCAACTCAATTTCACCCATTTCTCTCTCTCTTTCTCTCATTATTCTGTTATTTCTTCTTATCTTATTCTGTCTTACTTTTCTCTTTATACATGTTATTACTATTTTCAATATCATTGCTAACAATATCACTATAGTTGCTACTATTATAACTTTCCCTATTACTAGTTTACTCATCCTAGTTAACCAATTTGCTACTAAGGAAAACCCTCTACCAAGTTTTCCCAAAACACTTTCAACCTCCAGTGGGACTAATTCTTTGTGCAGACTTGTAATATTTGTAATATACTTCTGTATATTTTCACTGTTATCCGGAATGTAAGTACAACAATGTTGGACTTTCAACATTCCACAGACTCCACCCTCTTTTGCCAAAAGAATATCAAGGGCAAGCCGATTTTGCATCACCATAGCTCTCATGGCAACCATTTCGGTATTTACCATTAAGAACCCTCCCGCAGTATCTGTAGACAAACGATCTACTACTGTGGATAACTTCCGAATTTTAAATGCATTCAAAGATATTCCCACTGCTGGTATCAATGCTCCAAAAATATCTCCTACAACTTCTGAAAAACTTTCCCTCTTTCTACGTTTAAATCCATTAATCATCTTGTATGTTCCCTTTTCTTCTCTGTCCATGTGAAAGATTTTTGGAAAGACCAGGCCTACATAGCAAGTTCCATACCAATGGTCCGGTAACCTGTAATAAGCTCTATTCCCACAAATATAATAGATACCTGGAAATATTGGATCTTTTCCACCTTTGAATCCCCAACCTCCCAGAATTTGATAATTGTCATGGCAGATACTTGAACCTACAAAGTAATTGTCATAGACTGTCTTATTTCTCTTAATGCACAACTTTCCTGTTTGTGGCCAATCTAATGTCATTGCTGCATTTATCTTTTTCCCTTCATGATTTCCTTCCTCAAACGTCCATAAGCGTTTTCCTTCCTCTTTTATTGCTTCTTTTTGAAATTTCATTCTTCTTTCTTCAACCATATCTAAAAATACTTTTTCTTCTTTCTTTAACTCACAGGTAAGGTTGTTACTAACTATTTCTTCTAACGTTAATTTTCTATGTTCTAAAAAAAATTCTCCTAAAACTTTTGCTGGTTTTACTTTGTTAAGTTCTGGTACTACTGGAATGTTTGCAAATATCTTATCTATATCAGTATAATAAGATTCTAATCTACCTGTTTTATAAAATAAACTTGCTATTACACTACATGTTATTCCATAAGTCAAAGGTAAGTGATGATAAGTCACACCTTCCGATACTGATGCAGGCAACTGCATACAAACATAACAATCTCTTACTTCCATTGTTTTTACGTACTCATACAACAACTTTGTAAAAACATTCTTTGAGAAATCTGTTACTGACCTATCCTTATGCAACTCTGCACTACTTCTTAAAACAACTTGTTCTTTAATATTAGTTTCTTTTTCTTGTTTAGTATCATTCTTTGCTTCTATCACAGCTACACTAATAGGAATTGTGATTGCTAAAACTATCCATATGGTCATTAATAACCCTGTACAAAAGCAGCACATTTTGCACCATCTCTTTACAAATTCACATTTATTTCTTCTATCCCTATTATTTTCCATTTTTCTTTTTCTATTTATTAAGTTTCAGAAAATTGTGTCACTACACCTCAGAAATGACTTAGATGCCACTCTGCTTCCAAAAAGTCTTTGCTTAGTACTTTCTTTAATTCTCTCCAGAATTCTTTCGTTGTCACATCCGGTGATTTGTCACGTCCAGTAAATTGTCACGTCCGGCAGAAGCACTATAAGTCTTCACTTCAGTTTCGTTGCATCTCACCTTTTCCCATCCGACTTCTCAGTCTCTGGTTTCCGTGAGTGTTTTCTTCTTCTCCTTTGTAATCTGTTAGTGCAATATACAGCCACTCAGGTGACTTAAATTTTGAATTTATTTTCCTTGTCCTTTTGGACTTTTGTAATCTTTTTCCACTGGGTTTTTCTTATCCCTTTTGACTTGTTACTTCATTTACTTGTTCAGCATCTTCATCTTCTGCTCTTATTATTCTATATCTCAATTTTCTTACATAGCTGTTGGGCCAATTATCTCCTTTTCTTGGCCTTTTGACCTCACCCTCTCTTTCTTCTCTTTCCGATCTCCAATTTCTTTTTCTTGATTCAGTCTTTGCTTTTTCCTCTCCTCCACTTTCTTCTGTTTCTGTTTCAACTGTCTCACTATTGTTTCTTATTTTGAAACTTATAATCTCGTCATCTCCTACTGGTGGATCTGTCTTCTCCTTTTTGTTTTCCCTTATCACTGTCCCTCCTCGGGGTTCTTCCGATTTGGTGTTTTCCTCCTTATCTGCTTCTGAATTTCCCTGTTCTCCTGTTTCTCTATCTATCCCTATTGCTCCTCGGGGTTCTTCTCGATTTTCTAACTTTTTGTGTACTTCTTTCCCTACTTCATCTATTCATATTGTTTCTGAAGGATTTCCACCATAACTTGTACTTGGTTGTTCATCTAACTCAATTTCTTGCTCAGTTTCTTCTCTAATTGGTTTATAACCCCAAGTTCCCTTTCGGAATTCTTCCCAATTTGCAGCTGAATCATCAGATCCTGAAGTTGTGTCAGATATTTCCAGATGTCGACTTACAGGTCGATCTTCAAGTTCTGGAACTTCTGAATTTCTTTCTTCTTCTTCTTCTTGTTCCTCTTCTTCTCTAGAGGTGTTTTCCGTTGGGGTCTCCAGATGTCGACTTTCAGGTCGATCTTCAAGTTCTGGCACCCTTTCTTTTATCTTGGTTGTTCCCGCCGTTAAACTTTTATCCCACACTTCCAGACGCCGACTCACATGTCGATCTGTAGGTTCTGGAATTCTGATTGTGTGGCTGGCATGAACCCAGTTCTTTACTCCTGCACACTTGACAGCAGTCGTTGTTACTAGGATTACCTGTCTTGGCTCATCCCAACGCGGAACTAGACAGTTTCTTCTCCTGTGGACTTTAATACGGACCCAGTCTCCTGGATTCAAGTCGTGGGCTGGTTTTCTTTCAAGAGTGGTCGCATCCGGTCCAACCTGATGAAACACAGAACGCACCACATCAGCCAGTCCTTTGCAATAATCCAGTATTAGATCATCAGTTATTGTCAATAACTTGTTGACTGGTACGTGGGCTTGTCTCATTGCTCGTCCCATGATCATTTCATGAGGACTGAGTCCCGTTTTCTTTTCAGGGATGCTTCTGATGGTCATCAGAACAAGAGGCAGTGCATCCGGCCATTTGAGTCCTGTAGCTTGACACATTTTTCCTAATCTGTTTTTAATCGTTCCATTTATCTGCTCTACTACCCCAGAAGCTTCTGGTCTGTAAGCACAATGTAGTTTTTGTTTAATACTCAATGCTTCACAAATCAATTGGATCAACTCATTTTGAAAATGTGTTCCTCTATCTGTCTCAACTGTGACTGGAAAACCATACCTCGGAATGAACTCTCGTAGCATAAGTTTTGCCACTGTTGTTCCATCATTCCTTCTTGTGGGGTATGCCTCCACCCAACGAGAGAACAAACAGACGACCACCAGAACATATCTTAATCTGTTACTAGGGGGCATCTCAATAAAATCCATCTGTATCCTTGTGAATGGACCTCCTTCTCGTCCTATTGTTCCTAGACTCACTACTGTTTTTCTTCCTGGGTTAAATTGTTGACAAATAAGACATCTTTGACAAAGACTTTCAGCAATGGCTCTGAATTTTGGATTATACCAAGTTTGTCTAAAAAGTCTGATCATTGCATCTCTCCCAATATGAGCTTGTCCATGGTACATCCGTGCCATGTCTGCAATCATGCTATCAGGCATAACTGGTCTTTCATCTCTGTATACCCACACTCCATTATCTTCCTGTCTTCTACATCCTGCTTTAATCCAGTAATCCTTTTCCTCATCTCTTGCTGTTTCTTGTAACTGCCTTACTTCATCCCATGTTTCGACTGCATTAGTGAAAAGCAAAGGACAAGAGACATGCTCCCTTTCTCTATTTCTGTTCAGGGACGCCATGTTTTCCGCACAATATCTAGCGATCTCGTCAGCATAATTATTGCCAACCGCTATGTAATCTTCGTTTTTCTTATGCGCCTTGCACTTCACTACAGCTATTTGTTTAGGCAGCTGTATCGCCTCAAGCAGTTTTTTAACATAATCTCCATTTCTGATAGGTGTTCCTGCAGATGTCAAAAATCCTCTTTGTGACCAAATCTGACCAAAATCATGTACGATGCCGAAACCATATTGGCTATCGGTCACAATCGTGATTCGTACATTTTTCCCCAATTTACATGCTTGAATCAAAGCAATTAGTTCCGCAACTTGGGCAGACCTAACTCCTTTCAGACAAGACGCTTCCATTACAGTTGCCACTGTGCATACTGCATAAGCTGCGCTTAACACTCCTTCCTTTGTGCGTAAACATGAACCATCTACAAACATGACATAATCGGATTCCTTTAACGGTTCATCTTTTATGTCAGCTCTTGGTTTTGTGCAATATTCCAGCACATTCAGACAATCATGATCTACTTCATCTTGTTCAATTATACTCTCTTCATCTGGCAATGAAGTCGAAGGATTTACATTTATGCATCTATCTATGGTCACATTTTCTGCACTCAAGATGACTTTTTCGTACTTAGTCAGCCGACTATGTGTCATGTACTGTGTTTTTGTTCTTGTCAAAAGAATTTCTACTGAATGGGGAACATATACTCTCAGTGGATACCCCATCACTATACCTTCACTTTGTTCCAGACTTACACAAGTAGCAGCAACTGCTTTCAAACATCCAGGCAATGCCTTTGCTATAGGATCTAAAACAGCTGAAAAGTAAGCTATAGGCCTCTTCATGGTGCCATGTTTTTGTACTAGTACTGAAAATGCACATCCATCTCTTTCACTGCAGTATAACTCAAAATCTTTCTCATAATCAGGCATGCCTAATGCAGGGGCCTCACACAGTTTCCTTTTCAATTCTTTGAAAGATTTCATTTCTTCTTTGTTTAACTCAAAAGGGTCTTTTACATCTTTCTTTGTCAATTTTTGTAATGGTTTTGCAATCAAAGAAAATCCACTTATCTATTGTCGACAATATCCAACCATTCCCAAAAACATTCTTACCTCTCTTTGAGTCATTGGTGCTCTCATTCCTTGAATCATTCTTACTCTTTCTGTCGCTATTTTCCGCACTCCTTTCTCAATTTTATGTCCTAAATACTAGACTTCTTTCTGACAAAACTGTAATTTTGAAGGGGACACCTTATGTCCTCTTTTCTCCAAATGGTTCAGTAAAGCAATTGTGTCACTTACACATGCCTCTTTGGTTTTCGATGCCACCAATAGGTCATCGATATACTGCACCATCACTGATTTTTCTGGCATTTTTAAATCTTCCAGAGATTTCTTTAGAATCTGATTAAAAATTGAGGGGCTCTCTGTATACCCCTGAGGAATTCGGCACCATGCCAAAATACGCTCTCCAAAACGGAATGCAAATAATGGCTGGCTATCTGGATGCAAAGGAATAGAGAAAAATGCATGACACAAATCTATCACAGTGTACCACTCAGCTTCATGCGGAATTTGATATAGAATCACTGCAGGGTTTGGCACTATTGGACAGCATGGTACAACTATTTTGTTGATCTTTCTCAAATCCTGTACTATTCTGTATGTTCCATTTGGCTTTTTCAGTCCCATAATAGGTGAATTACATGGACTGCTCATGATTTCTTTCAGAATTCCCTGTTCAATCATCTTATTTATCACAGGAGTTATTCCTTCAATTATTTCTGGAGTTAATTTGTACTGTGGCGTGTTTGGATAACTTATCCCTTCTTTCACTGTCACTTTTACAGGATCAACTTCTCTCATTAATCCAATGTCTTCTCCTGTAAAATCCCACACACTTTCTTTCACTGCACTTCTTAACTCTTCTGGAAGTTTTCCTGCATCAAATGCAGGAAACAACCCATTCATTTCAGGTTCCTGATTCATCAAAGTTACTTTATACAAAGCATCTTCATCTGAAGTCTGAAAACCAATTCCATCTGGTGTACAATAAATTGTGCAATTCATTTTACACAAGAGGTCACGACCTAGAAGATTTACAGGACTACAATCGCACACTACAAATTTATGCATTTTCCTAAAAGAACCAATTTTTACTTCTACCAATTCAGTAAGTGGGGTTTTAATCTGCTGATTGGCAACTCCTACCACTTGGATGCATTCACCTGAGAGAGGAAGGTTCGGAATTTCCACTGACCTAACAGTAGAACGGGTAGCTCCAGTATCGACAAGGAATGTTACGTTTGCTCCATTCACTTCTCCATCCACAAAGGGACCAGACTGATCTACCTCTAGAGTTGCGCCAAGCACGCACTCTTTCCCTCTCTTGCGCACCGTCAGAAACTTTCATCTGGGTCATCCTCACTCTGATGCAACCAATACTGGGAAATGTTAGCTGCTCTCGGCAACTGTGTTACCTGCTCTCCTCCGTAGAATCCTGTTTCTGTACTGTATCTTTGCTGGTTAACAGTGTTGGGAAGTGGTGGTTGTGGCACCTGACTTTGTTGAACAACTACCTCATTCTGCACCTGTGGAGTTAATGATTGATGTTCCGGATTAGGTTTAGGTGGGAACTTACACTCATTTCTCCAATGCCCTAATTTTCCGCAATTATGACATGGCCATTTCTTCTTTGCCTCTTCTAGACTCACTTGTCCTTTTCCTTTACCTATATTTGGTCGCATCTTATTTTGTCCTGATTCGTTTCCATTATTATTATCCAATTGAGCTTCTTGTTTTTCTGCCACTTTCACTTGTGCCCACATTGCTTTTTCTTTCAACTTACGCTGTTTACTCTCTATTTCATCACTACAATACTTAGCATACCTCAGCACCTCATCTACACTTGCATTCTGCCAGTTTATCATATGTTGCTTAATCATATCACTTATTTCTTGTTTCAAGCCAAATACAAATCGGTATACAAAATGACTCATATCCTTCTCACTTAATTCCTCATAACCACTATACTGTTTGAAAACCAACAACAATCGCTCATAATATGCATGTACACTCTCCTTGCTTTCCTGTGTAGTTCTATCAATCTTAACCCAATCTGTCTCTTTTGGAGGAATCTTATTTTTCAAAAAGGTAATCACCTTGTCATATTTCTTCATCACATCTGGTCCTGGAGCTCCTGTCTTAGGATCTCTTGGATATTCTGTAGTTGGCCAGTCAACTGTAATCTTACATTCTGACCATAGATCCGTTGGTACCACTATGTCAAACAATCCATCCAAATCTATCCACAACACTTTCGAGACCTTTACAAACCTTTCTACCTGTCGGTACCACTCAACTGGCTTTTCTCTTAACTTTGGAAAGTCATTTGTAAATGACAGGATGTCCTGCCTAGTCCAGGGAACATGCACATAACTACCACCTGGAGTTTCTCTCATAGGGTACTCTTTAACAACATGTTCCTTTTCTGTTATCATAAAAGCCAATGAACCTTTGTCTACACTTTTCTCATTCTTCTTTGTCCATCTAACCTTCCATCTGTCCACATCACCCCATTTTCTCAACAAAACAATCAACTCTTTTATCTGTGTCAGCCTCCCTGCTGTATTCAAATTTTCAATATCTTTTTCACAAAAATCTACTCTGTATGGTTTCTGCAATGTTTTTACTTTTGCAAAATCTATCCCAATCTCACTAGCCACTTCTTCTAGTTTGTCATGTAAATTCTTTGCCCTCCATGTTATACTTTTGCACAGAAACATTATTTCATCATCCTGATAATTTTTTATCTTTTCAGTACCAATCGTTCCTAGAATTAATTCTTCCATATCTATTTTCAATCTGATCACATCTAATGGTTTTTCTTCTGTTTCTTTTATTTTAAAAGCTTTCATCCACTCATTTAACTCATCAGGAGTCGGACCTATGGGAGTACTATTTATTTCTGTCCAATTTCCACTCTTTTCAGGTGTCACTGTTGCAGATTCAGTTACCATAGGTATTTTTCTACCGTTACACTCATTTATTGTCAAATTTTCAGGTGGACTTGGTCTGTAAGCACTAGCCAAATTGCTTGTACCTGAACTTGTTTCCATTCTTTCCTTTTCTCTCTGAAATTGTGAACTCAAGGGAATCACCAAAGATCGTTCATCAATTTTCTGATTCTCAAAAACTGGTATTACTGGACCTATTGTTACAGGCACAGTAACTGCTTCCATATTTTTCGTTAATTCTCTAATTTTCTCAGTTAGTTCTTTTGTTGTCCTTGCCAATTCTCTTGCACTATCATTTTCTATTCCTTCAATTTGGGAAGTTCTTATTTGTTCTTGTGACCTATTTATTTCTTGTCTTCTTTCTGGACTTTCATTTCGCATAGCTTCTATTGGTGGCGCATTTGGTGTCACCACTGTAGAATTCTGCTGATACGGAGGTGGATTTTTATTTAATATATCTTCCAGCAACTCGTCATCCGTTTCGCTCTCATGCATATACTTTTCTCTCTCTAAATGTTTCTTTTTCTCAGTCCGTTTTTTCTTAGTCCCTTCCTCAACTGTAAAAGCTGGAAACAAACCTCCTGTCATGTTAGCACATCTTCCCACTGGCGGCCATTTTATCTCGCCACTCGGTTCTACTTTAGAAGCACTAATTTGAGGCAAACAAAACATAATTAAATAGAGAAAAATATCCCTTTCGTTTCCCTCCCGTCTACGTACCCCAATTAGTTGTTACCTAGCAAAAGCGACATTTTAAGCTGCTCCTTACTTACCATCACTATGTTTTTTGCAACGACACATTTTATTTCTATGAAGCACAAACATGCATTTATTTTATTTAGTACGCTTTTTATTCTTACGTTATGATTAGACACACGGACATTCATTAATAGATTATTTAGCACATACATTGGCATATTACCATTCCCACATATACAATGTTGATTAATACATTTAAACGAACATTTTTAATTAATTAATTATATAATTTGTTAGGGGTTAAAAATTTTTATTTTTACTGCTCCACCACATGCGTGTTTGCGGAACCATGACCTCCGCTATTGCCGCTGTCAGGAAACCTTCCTGGCCTGTATTAGGGGCATATATTGATCCCACCACCATCTTTTGGTCCCCAAACTGAATTGTGTATGCCAGTAGTCTCCCTTTTATTTCTGCCACTTTGTCTTTCACCTCCCCTTTACAATGTTTAGCGATCAGGATGGCAACTCCCGCTTTCTTTTCCGCGGTAGAGGAAAAAAACTGGTGGGGGAACACTCTCGAGCGCAGGCGATGCCAGTCTTTGGGCAGTAGGTGCGTCTCTTGTAGGGGACATACGTCTGCCTCTGAGTTTTCTAAGAAGGAGAGAATAGCTCGTCTTTGGACGGGGTTATTAAGCCCCTTCACATTTAGGGGCCGATTCCGATCTCGGTCGGAAGGGCACCGAATCGGGTTCGGCAATAGCGGATCCGATTCGGAGGCTGATTTTCCGTCCGATTCTTACACGGGTCCGGACGGCGAAGTACGATGCGAACAAGCGCAAATTCACCGTCCGAATCGTTTCCGGCTCCGAACTGCTCCGTACGACTCGGTCGCAAGCAAACCGTGGCGCACAATGGAAACGTTTCACGACCGAGCTGGTACGATGCTCGATTCGGACAGCCGGATCGAGTCGGAGCGTCCGGCTCGCAAAAGCTCCCGGAGTCAGACTTCGGGGGTCCACGACGGACCCCCCTTCACCCGCAGCCTTACGACTCGGACACAGGGGGAGACCTATGGGTCTCCCCAACACAGGCAGGTACGGTGCGGATGGCACCGACGCGTACCCACTGTAGGGGGTGCACTTGTTCGCGACGTACCCATTCAGTCAATGGGAGCCCATGTACGCGTCGTACGACCGGCTCCCATTGACTTCAATGGGAGTCCGACCGAATCGAGTCCGGCAGCATGCGGCCGCATCGTACTCGCTCGGTCGGACTGCAGGAGTCCGGCTCGGTCGGAAGTCTCTCCGGATCCGGCTCGGTCGGAGAGTTTTCCGACCCAGATCGGAATCGGCCCCTAAGTGTAAGTACTTTCAATATATCATGTGACATACCAAGCCCCAGATCCGAACCTCCTTCTGTCTCATCGAGCGTTAATAAACTAGAGGAATTCCCTTTGCTCACCACCGAGGACACGGAATCCCTGCTGAAAATGACCAAATCTGGATCTCCTACAGACCTCATCCCAGCCAAAATCTCCAGATTACTCGCCACTCAGCTTGCGGCCCCATTCTGTTCCATTCTAAACAGTTCCTTAAAGGAAGGCAAGCTCCCTAAGGAATGGAAAGCTGCACAGATCCTGCCTATCAGGAAAAATGCCAAATTGCCCCCTGACGTTATTACTAACTACCGCCCCATCTCACTGCTCCCTCTCCAAAGCAAAATACTTGAGAAACATATCAACACACACCTGTCCACATTCATTGAATCCTCCGATTGCCTTGACCACTCACAGTCAGACTTCCGCCCTAGACATAGCACGGAATCGGCTCTGATAACAGTCACAGATAACATCCGAATGCTTGCGGACAGCGGCCGAGCAGTGATTCTTATACTGCTCGACCTGTCCGCAGCATTCGATACCATCTCACACCAGATCCTGTTAGAGAGACTAAGAGGCATAGGCATTCAGGACAACGCACTAAAATGGCTGACTGATTTTCTGAAGGAGAGAACCCAAACAGTCAACCTTGGTCCTTTTAAATCTCAGACCACCTCGGTTTCTAAGGGCGTACCCCAGGGCTCATGTTTAAGCCCCACCTTATTTAACATTTATGTCACCCCACTCGCATCACTCCTGAGAAACGTAGGGTTCCTACCAATATTCTACGCTGACGACACACAACTACTCTTCTCCTTCGACAAAAGCACCAGAAACATCGAGGCCACCTTCTCGGAGGGCATGAAAACCATCACTGAATGGATGAGCAACAACTTACTTCAATTGAATGCAGAAAAAACTGAAATTATGTTATTCAAAGATGCAGCAGCTAGATGGTCACCCAACTGGTGGCCCGATGAACTGGGCCAAGCCCCGTCCCCAAAACAAGTGGTTAAGAACCTAGGGGTCCTAATCAACCACAAACTAAGCCTGGAGGAGCATGCTACTGCAACCACTAGGGCCTGTTTCCATGCATTAAGACTGCTTCGCAGAGTCTTCCCCCTTCTCCCATCCCCCACACGTAAAACCCTGGTACAAGCACTGGTCCTGAGCCGCCTGGACTACTGTAATGCCCTGCTGATCTCAGCCAAGGAAACCTCCCTGAACAGACTGCAAGTAGTCCAAAATACGGTTGCCCGCTTAGTGACCAGTGCTCCCCCCAGAACAGCTTCACTCCCCCTACTCCGCAAACTGCACTGGCTGCCCATACGCAAAAGAATTAAATTCAATGTTTGCTGCTTGGTGTTTAAAGCCTTAAATAAAATGGGACCCAGATACCTGTCGGACAAGTTGGTCAATTACACCCTCCCCCCGAACCCTCCGGTCAGGGTTCAAAGATCTTCTCGTCGTACTCACGAATAAAACAAACCAGATTAGGAGGCAAATCCTTTACTTACCTAGCCCCCAACTCTGGAACCAACTACCCAGGGACATCCGTCTCTGCACCAACTACCTGTCATTCAGAAAAATGTTGAAAACTTCACTGTTCTGATCCACCTACTCTGGCTGCTCCCAAGGGCTACTATAGCGTGGAGATACCCCGACTGGGGTGATTCATGCGCTCTATAAATGATAAAAATAAAATAAATAAATAAAATAAATACCAAGTAATTCCCCTTAGCGCTCATTCGGGCCCAATTTCGCTCCACATTTTCCCACTCATCCTGCTCACCTCCTCCACCCTCCTTATACTTGTTGACACTTGTGACCTCTTTGAACCCCACCTTCTTTAAGTACCGGTACCCCCTCCCCCCCCTCCCTAACCCCAACTGGAACAGAATTAAACATATCCCCAAATATTCCAGAACCCGCAGAACGAGTCCGCATGTCTTTGGTGAACTAGTTTGTAGGGTGCATGATGTGTCCAACCATCTCCTCCCCGCTCCCATGAATTCCACCCGCCACCCGCCCGACGTATCTTTAGACACTTATCTGACCCCAAATCAGTTCAAACGCCATCTTTGGAGCGGGATTCGTTGGCTAATGTTTCCAGAATTGCCTGTCTTTCTTGTGCAATCGTCTCTGGGTCAGGTTTTGATGCCTTGTCCAATAGTCTGCCTCCTCTAACGCATCTCCACCGCTCTCGTTGTGATGCTTTGTCCCCGTCTTCCGACCCCTCCTGTTGGGGATTCTCGATACCCAGGGTACAACACGCTTCCTGCAGTGACCTAATCTGATGCAGCTTGCCTTCCCATCTGAAGATAATTCTGAAGGGGTGTCCCCATGAGTACGTAATGCTTTGGTTTCGCAAGTGTGTCGTGACCGACCTAAAGACTCGTCTTTTCTGTAGTGTTATTGTAGTGTTATTGTAGCCAGGTCCTGATATAGAGCAATTGCTTGTCCTTGATATGACAGAGGTTGGCTATTGCGTGCCTTCCGTAGTATTCGTTCTTTCAACTGGAAGTCTGGTAAGTATGCCAGGATATCCGGGGGGGCGCCGGGGCTCGTCTTTGTAAGCCTACTCTATGGGTCCTATCTATTTTAATTTCAAAGTCCTGGGGCACCTGTAGGATGCTTCTGAAGAGGCCCTGTAGGTACTGCGTAATATCCGTTCCTTCTTCCTTAGATGGAACGCCCTTGACCCGTATATTATTTCTTCAGGAGCGATTCTCCAGGTCCTCTGCATGGGCCTGGATATCGATCTGTTGGGATCGGAGGCGTATGACCTCCTGCTGTAACTGTTCCAACTCCTCATCGCGAGCCATCTCGTGATCCTCTATGCCGGCCATTCTCTCCCCTATTGCTTTGATCTCCTGTTGAACCTCTTTTATCTCTTTGGAGAAATCCCCTAGAATAGCTTGCAGATCCTCTTGGAGTGTGGAGAATAGGTGCTCCAAAAAAGCGCGCGTTACCTGCTCCCCCGCGTTCTCCGTGTCTTGCCCCCCTGTTACGGTCGGCGATTCTCTCTTATCTCCTCCACTTGCCCCCGTCATCTTGGTGAACATTTCTTTTACATTTCTGTCCTCTTTACCCCGCGTTGTCGACATCACTATCCCAGCTTCTCATCTACTTCCTTTGCGCCTTGGTAATGGGGCAAACTCCAGCTGTTCACACGTGGAACCCCTCCCAGTTGAGTTGCGTGCCAACGTGCTGCCTCTCTCCAACTTCCCTCTCGCCTCTCCCACTTCCAGTGTGTAATTATCACAGAGGAGCCTCCTCTGTTTATGGGTCTCCTAGCGTTCAGAATTGTCCACCGAAGCCAAGGAATGCACACTCCTCTAACTTCCCTTCTTCTCCTCTTTTCGTTATCCCCCTGTCACTGGTTTATGGGGAATGAGGGCCCATCTGGTGCTGCCGGGCCCCGTTTAGTGCGTACCTCTAGGCCCGTGTGCTTCCCGTTGTCGGTGCCTTATATCGCGTCGGGAACCGCCGACTCTTGTGCGTGCCTCTGGGTCTGCCTCTCTTACACCCGGCAGCCTGTTTATAGTGTTCCCTGTGCACCCCTTCACTCCAGCTTCCTTGCGGTGAAGCGCGAAGCAGTCCGGGTTCTTCCGCTCCGTTCCCTTGTCGGAGTCTGCTGCGCCCTTTTGGTCTCTCTCCGGCACTTAGTGTTTGGGCCCGTGTCTCTCCCCGTCTCCTCCTTATATTATCACCCTGCCCCTGGCTTATGGAGAGTGTGGGCCCAGCTGGAACTGTCGAGCCCGGTGTATTGCGTTCCTCCAATCGCTTGCGCCTCACTTCATCGTATTCCCTGTGGCAGGTCGGGATCCACCGACCCTTGTGGGTGCCTTCGTCAGCGTCGCTCTTGCCCCTGCATCCTGCTTGTGGCGGTTCTTGTGCCCCCTTTCACTTCGGCTTGCTTGCGTTGGGGCGCGAAGCAAGCCGGGCCCTTCCGCTCCGTCCCCACTCGCCCGCCGGCTTCTACTGCGCACTTACGGTCTCACTCCGGCGCTTAGTGATTGGGCTTGCCCCTCACTACTGGTGAGTACGTCTCTTGTCTGCCCGCGGAGCTCTATTTCCGATCTCCGATATCTCTTCCGACCTGCATCCGCCAGCCGGGGCCTCTCCTCCCGATCCTAATGGCTCTCAGCCCGGGACTTACGCCGCCATTTTAGGTCGAAGCTTGTGACATCTTCTGTTCCTCTCTTTATGGCTTCCCAGCGCCACCAATGTGCAGGGAGGTCTCCGCTGCGATCACGTTGCTTTCCCCCTTTCTCGTGGGGTCTCCAGCTCCGTATTAGCGTCGGGCAGCGACTCGGCGGGCGGATGAGAGCGGGGAGACGAACGAAAAACGTCTTACCCGGTCGCCGTCTTGGCCACGCCCCTTATCTATTAGTTTCAATATATATTGCACACATACTGCTAAAAAGAATTGTTTACAGATATGAAGCGATTCATGTAACACAACGGGTTCACTGACAAAATATCAAAAACCTGAATATCGTGCTACCGAAATTTCATGTCAAAAATATCGATCACAGAAATATAGTTTTCCTATACATATATTGGTATGTGCAAAAATATCAGAAAAAATATTGTTTTACACTAATATCGAAAAATATATACAAAAATATCATTTTTCAAGATATATATGGTTAAAATAGTAAATATAAAATATATTAATATGTGACAGTAATACAATGTAAATTATGTTTAAATAATATATAAAATATATATTAATATATGCTTATTTAAACAAACACACACATATATATGTATGTATGTATGTTTATGTACACATATATAATGTAAAACTATTATTAAAATAATGATTTTAATTTATATTAAACTGTTCTAATTTTAAAAAAATTAATAATTGAACAAGTATACATATATATATAACCCAACTGGCGGTCGCCAGTAGGTAGTTATAGTTAGGACCTAATTCCAATAGGAAAAGCGTTTTTTGACTTGCCTATATCTTTGGCGCCACTGAACGAATCTTCACAAAATTTCCCCCCAAAAAAGTGTCACAGTAATTTCTGTTGTGCATGGGAAGTTTTGAGGTGATCCGATAAGTGGGGGCTGAGAAAAAAAGGGTTTAAAAAAAGTTTGTTTTCCCATTTTAATTCCCAAGGGAAGGGGTTATCGAACCTACACCCCCGAACTGCTGCACGGAATTACACCAAATTGGGCAGAAAGGTAGATGTTGTTACGCAGATTGTACTTTTTGTTATTTAGTGCAAATCTGTTCAGTAGTTTTTGAGAAATTTAAGAAGAAACAGATAGTGATATTTGTGGTCATGAAACCTTCGCAATAAAAGACAAGCTCGTGCAGGGAAATGCAAAGCTCTGATTGGCTGCCAACACTTAAGCCAGCAGGTGGGGGGAGGCCTCTGGAGTCGTGCCAATAGCTTTTTATTACTATTATTATTTTTTTAATTGTAAGAGAAGGGGGGATTTTTGGAATGGGGAGGTGGACCACACGGCCCCCCTCCCCAGGCAGATTACGGCCCCGGTAGCCCCATCACCGAGGGCTGGCATTTCTTTTTACTTAATTTTTTTTTAATTAAAGGAAGGGGGCTGCATGCCCCCCCCTTCCCTGGGCTAATTCTGGCCCCTGGGACCCAATCCTTGTGCCTACCCTTTAATGTTTTTTTTTTTAATATAACAAGGGAGGGGGGGCCGCATGGCCCCGCTCCTGGTCCGATTTTGGTCCCGGGGACCCCATACCCCAGGGCCTGGCCACAACACTGGGTGCCCTGGTCCCACCCAGGGCACCTATTTATTCACGTTGGGGAATGAGGGGGAGCCTGAAGGCCCTTGCGGTCCCTGCCGGCTCCCCATGTCCTATTGGACCGCCATGTAAAGGCGGAGGAAAATGGACATCGTAATCCCTACAGCAGTGCCTGCACAGACACCACCCTCATTGTAGGGATTACGGTCTGACCACCGCCCCAACAGGCTCCTTGGGCCTGTCAGAAGCAGCAGTCTTTCCCCCCGCCCAAATCAATCGGACCGCCGGCATTGTAATCCGTCGGTCGGACCGATACTCTGGATGTCGGGTGGACCGCCACCGACTGCCTGTTGATGGCAGGCCACTCGACATCATAATCGGGCTCTTAGACTACATCTGAAATACCTAAGCAATCAAAAATACACACTTTGAAGAAGATCCATGATCCTAAACTCAAGGAAGAAATACAATTGTCTCTTAATACAGCACTTAAAATTCAAGAAATCACATAATCAATAAAGGAATTTAAGACACTTAAAACTGGGAAGCCACCAGGACCTGACAGATTTATGGTTTACTTTTACTTCCATATATCAGGCCTCGTATTCTCAAATTTCCTAGCGCTGTTTAATCGTTTGGCTAGTAAAGGAACTCTTGTACAGTCTGAGACAATTATTTTCTCACTCAGAGGCAAAGACCAAAAGCAAGACTCAAAAAACTACAGACCAAGTTACTTAGATAAGTCGTTATTGGAAAATGCGCATAAAAGGTGTCTTAATCATAATAAACCTGGCACATAGCAGATTCTTCATTGGTGGCTTAGCTAGCAAGCTAGCTCACCATTGTTAACACTACTTGAACATCAAAGCTCTACTGCAGGTGAAAGGGCGTGTGGTGCTTGTGTCATAAGTTACAGCAGAAGTACATTCATAAGAAATAAAGAACCTCATCACAAAAACCAAGATAACAATTTAATATGCAGAAGAAGAAAAAAATTGGATCAGGAATCAAGAGTTACGAAAAATCAAATGTTGTCCAACTAAAAATAAAGGATGCAGCTCGTCAGGTGTTCTTTACGCAGGAGACAGAGTAAGTGGAGTCACATTGAGTCATTGTTGAACCTGCATCTGAGCTGTGCTTGAGAAAGGAATACTAAGGAACAGGGGGGCAGATTTACAAGACCCTTGCGCCGCCGGTGCATCACGTTGCGTGACGCACCGGTGGCGCAGCCTGCTAAGTGATATTTACAGGAACAGGTAAAGTCAGCCTGCGTGACTTAACCTGTGCTTGTAAATATCACTCCTGTTCACGCAACACTTTGCGTGTTAGGGGCGTGACATGGGTGTTGCTGTGGGTGTTCCCACGCAACACCCATGTCCACTGATGCATTTCCAGATTTACGAGAAATCGTAAATCTGGAAATGTGTCAGACGGCTACGCCACCCAAGGGGTGGCGTAGGGAGGTGCAACGAGGAGAAATGTTTTCATTTCTCCTCGTTTTTTTCCTCTTTCAATGCGTGCTGCATTCTACAGCACACATTGGAAGAGGATATCACCTCAATTGATTGTTTTTGTGCAGGAAGGTGCCCCTTCCTGCACAAAAACAATCTCCCCACGATGCAGGCATCCTTGCACCATTGTGCAAGGGTGCCTGCGCCGGTGCATGGCAGACGTTTGTGCGCCAGCGCAGGGGGAAGCACAGAGATGCGACATATTGTTGTAAATATGTCGCATCCCTGTGCTTCGAAACTAACGCAGCGCGTCGCAGCAAAATGACTTGCGGCACCGCGCTGCGTTAGTTTCTTGTAGATCCGCCCCACGATTTTCAAAGTAAAAACGTTGCTGTATTCTAATGTAAATTCATTGAGCCACGTTTACCTAGCTAAGGAGCGCTGAAGTGCCCAGAAGTTAAATCGGTCAGCTACGTTGAATCTGCATCCATAGCTTTCAAGCTGCATTGCAGTCAAGTGCAGGTAATTCAAGTTCATGGGTCCTTCAGCAAGTGAAAGTGATTTAAGATCAGAGCGTGCAACATGAAGTTGAATCAAGTTAGGTGCCAGTGTTTGAGTTGGAGGTTGAAGGAGGATGTTTGTAGCCACTAAAGGGGTTTAGAAAGGGTTCAAAGGTAGAATCGGTAATTTCACCATATTTCAGTCCCGAGCGAGGCAGTGCCGAACCTTGCTGCAGTTGTGTGCCTTAAGCAAGAGTTTCAATGCTTTCTGAAGTACTTGCAGGTCTTCAAGTCAGCCTTCCCACAACACTGACAGATGAACTCTCTCCAACATTTCCACTGGGTCAAAAGCCCCAAATGCATCTTACAGGCCTTTGACCCCTTGAAAAGGTCACAGCACCTCCAGCAGGCTGTAGACTTCTATGTGCTTCTGAGTGAAAGTCAAGAGGCAGTCTTGCACCACAATGAGAAACAGTTCTTGGAGTAGAGCTTCTTCTTTTCTTTTCCACATTCTAAAGTGGAGTGGAGGGACAGTGTCTCAAAACAAAAATGTCCTAAATCAAAATGCCCAGGTATCCAAAGGAAGCAAATAACTTAAAGCAGATGGATTTCCTTGCACCTGCAATCACTGTTACATTCTGTAAGAGACTTAGGGCCTTGTACTACATTTTTTGCAGTCTCAAAGTCTGTGGATCAAGCTTTATGCCTAGAAACACATTTTCACATGTTACAAATGGAGTGATGTACAGCATCAATTTCAAAACCAGGGAAATGCAAATTGCACACTGACTGGTTTGCAAACGGGGATGCAGTTTGCAATGTGACCTATGTGCAAATCGTCTGCATTACAAATTGCCCATTTGAAGGGGTATGCAAAACAAACTGCCTAATGAATATTAATTATGCAGGTAGAATGTTATGACCTTGAATGCAGAGACTTGCCTTGGCTTTCCAGGAAACATTGTTTAATCGTTCAATGAAGAAACAGGTGATGCACCATTTGGGCAATGATGGGGAGGGGGGAGGGAGCAGGGAGGTCCAGAGGACCACTGCCTGCTACTCCCAAGTCGACCCAATATTATTCCCAAAGGGAAGCTATTCCATGGGGACAGAGTACCAATATAGTTGTGTACTTTAATTTAAAGATATAAAATCATCCACTTAGCAAGAATTAATTACTTTCATGAGTTACTACACAATGGCCGACTGTTAATTAAACCACAGAAAATTTAGTAAGAACTGTTATACCCTTCACGTACAGTCTGACATACCACCAATCCTACAGTCTCATTAGGATAGGATTAACATTGGACCATGCACTAGCTTTCTATATGCTGACACAGAAATGCTATGGGACAACAGTGTGTCTGTCAATATTCTAAGGCAGACATTGAGAAAATTGCAGTCCTCAGCTAAGTATTTGTGAGAACATCACTGTCACAAGCTAGAATCAAGGGTGTTTTGGACACTCAATAACATTCACAGTGCATGCCTTTGAATTAAGTCATTTTTTGGCACTACAAAAGACATAAAAGCCCACTCGGGCACATTATCATTTGAATGTATACAACTTTGTGGACAATATATGGTGTGCTGTACATGACCTCTGTTGTATATTGGATCCAATTGCCCCAGCTATAGAATTTTTGGCATCAATATCCTTGCACGCCCATTCCCCAAGAGATAGAACTTATATTTAATATTCTATGTATAAAAGCATTAAAAACAACTATGAGAGGTTGAAAGAATGTTGAGAATAATATGTACTTTAAATTGTGGGCCACCTGATGCTTGACAATAAAGTGTGAAAAATCAACTCTAAATTCAAGTTCAATCACAGAAAATGAAACATCGAGAGACGATCACTAATCACTGAATGCCTAATAGAGCAACTACGCTAGAGGGAATATTAAATCATGGACTATCTTACACCTATATACTTTCAATACAATGGATAAATTGCTTGGACTTATAAAAAATATATATGTTAAGTAGCACAGGCTTCAGAATGTGAAGAGCCTGTAAAAAAGGCTGTCAGTTTTTCTTCCACTTGATTTAAAGTCACACAAATAATGTTTATTGTGTACTGATGCCATTCCAATAACTTATTGCATATTGCAACTCAATTTGCATTCCGTTTCTATTGAACAAGGGGTTTATTTTGATTTTACGCTCGCCTTGAGTTTTGAATATACTTTGGTTGATGTTTATTCTCATCATTAGAGCTGCAAAACGTTTCATCAAAAGATTCAAACTGAAAAATAAACACGCCTCGCAGAGCCATTCCACGAAGCATCTGCCGGTGCGAACAATAATAAAACAGCGACGTACCAGGCGCTCTCAGTCCCGGGAAGCATTGTTGGGCGAGAGATGCTGCAAACCTTCATTTAGAACGGCTAATGGTATGTGTCACCTTCATGCCATCTGGTTCCACGGTCCTTCCACTGATCCTACTGCACGGCATTGTGTCATTTCATTCCTGAGGGCTGCATTATGCTTGAGGGCAAGGTCGCGAGAAAGGCACTTAATGTATGGGAGACTTATGTTCTAAATGGGACGAGTGGGAATCTGTTGACACATCCATACACACTCCGGATGTACATCGAGCATAACGTGAAATAAAATAGATTGCCTGGAGGAGCTTACTCTTCTGCAAAGTGTGTTTAAGAACTATACTCAGCATACATTTGGTCAGATTCTCGGCAGATGTAATGTTTTTTCAAATACTGTTGTGAACAGATGGTCATGAATGTTGTTTCTTGTCTGAAATGAGTGACTTGTCATCTCATTATAATATTTTTAAAAGATACCGTTAAAGAGTTCTGTTTTGGGTTTGCATGTCTGTGTTCTCTTGTGAGTTCACAAATCCTTGGTGGGAAAATCACACTGGACCCCATGTGTAACTCCATGCCCAGTGCCAAACTGGGCCACTGTGGAATCAGAGGCACAACCTCCCTCATGTTTGACCCATGTTTAACCTCAAGCTTAACTTCAGGCTGGACATGCTTGACATCCATATTCGCCTAATGATTTATTGCTGCAATATAAGGAAAGAAGGAAAGGAAAGTAAAACCATCCTTCCATAAGCAACTTCAAAACAGCCGCTCAAGCCCTCATAGACTTGCATCGGATGGTGGCAATGCCCTGCTCCATGGCCTTCCACACCCAAACCAGTTCCACTAAAAGGGATCGCACAAGCTGCAGCACGTCTCACAGCGCTGCCATCCTGATGGAACTCCATTACAGTGTCGCAGCCCGGGGTGGACCCTGAGCTTGCCGCCCAGTGACGGCCAGTGCAGGTAAGAGCAGGGAGTAGGGGGGGAGTCGACAGATGACAACGAGGGAAATAAAAATAAATAAAAAAAGAAAACCACTTACCTTGCGCTCGCCGAAATTGCTCACCTCACATGAAGTGCCGCCGCGCCCCAAAAAGTGCCACCCGGGATTTCCCCCCTTCTCCCCCCACAGCTACGCCACTGCTTCATCACCCGGAGCAGACCCTCCAGCTACGCCACTGCTCCATTGGCTCTTCTTGCTGCCACACACCGTATAGAAACCAGCTGCATCAGCCATCATACGCACACCCCAGCCTATCTGGGTGACAGGCTCATCATTTCCGGTGGCACTAGTCACATCAGCTGCAGGAGAGGAAGTGCATAAACCAAAAAATAAGTAAACAGGCCATCTCCATCTGTGTCTCAGTATCAGGAAGGAACAACATCCTATTATCCATCGGGACTACCCCAATCCTGCTCCAAATAAGGAAAGATCTCAACACACCTTTTAAAAAAAAACATTGTCATGATGCAGTAACATCCACTTTTGCTCTTTGAAACCAGCTTCTCCTCAAATCAGAGGCTGACTGTGTATTTGTCATTGACCCGCCACAGTGCTCTGCTGCCTTTTCGGCTAGGTTTGTGGTAAATACATACCACATACTTGCATACATAAAGAGAAAGCATAAAAAATAAGAACAAATGATAAAAGAGGGAAGAAAAGAAACATCTGAAGTGAAAAAAAAGAATGAAGGAAAATGAGAAAGAAAAAAGAGAGAGGAAGAGATTAGCAAATATGGAACGAGAATAAAGCAGAAGGGAAGAAATACAGGAAAAAAGAATGAAAGCAAAACGCAAGAAAAAAAGTAAGAAAGGAATAGAGTACAAAAGCAAAGGAGGAAGAAAAAGCTTGAAGGAAAAAAGGAAAAGAACGAAACTGGCGGTTAGATGGGGATTATATATTTGAAAGACGACTCAATATGAATTAGCGGAATAGAAAAATTGTTACTTATGAACACTTAATGAAAAGAAGAGATTGGGCAGTCTAGCTACTCTCCTCTCAGGTAGAGAGAGTGATAGAGCTGGTGTGTGAAGCTGACGGTGTGGGAGGGCTGAGCACACCCAGAGGAATCTTCAACATCATTCATTTTTCTGAACAAGAAAATTAAACTAATGAATCAGGTGTTAAATGAGAAGAGGAACAGATGGCAACAAATGGGATTTGTCCAGCAGGTCATGCTGAAGGGCAGTGAATATCAACTCAAATGCCAAACTCATGTTTTCACTCAGAGCCACAGGGAAAATACATCAGTCAAGGGCTGGCACAGGGGTATCTAGGCTCTCACTGTTAATCATGGATAGAACAAGGGATTGGCATAGGGAAATGAGGGGACAATACAGATACTTTACACCAGTGTAAAAGAAAAAAACCAGAGCAAATTTCTTTTGCGCCTGTGTGCTGTAGGCCTGGCAGAAGTCGTAGAATTTCACTCCGCAAATTCCCCAGAGTTACCAAAAAGCTCTGTGAGATTCTGTGATATTCTGCAGAATTCCTCCAACAGCTGGAAAAATGGTCTTCCTGCCATTTGCGTTGCTTTTTTCACTCCGGTAGCACATTCCGCGCTGATAATCAGCGCAAACGGCACCCCGCGGTTGGTAAGGGCACAGCCATTTTGTTTTACCTGCTTCTCCTCCTGGTCTGCAGTGCTCATACCTTGTCCTTTTCTAATTCTACCTAGGCCTCCCCCATTTGATCACCGCAATCTCAGTTCCACCTGTTGTTTACTTATTTTCATCACTGTCTGTGTTTCCGTGTGCATTTATGTTTCAGTGTTTTCATTTCCTGACCTGTTCTGTCCTCCTTCTGTTCCTTTTTATTTTCCCATCCCACTCTGACTCCCTTATCTGATATGGCAGAAGCAGGCAGCAGTGGCACCAGTGCCACCGCACCCCCTGTAGGTGAAGAAGACGAGAAGGGGTGCAGCCCATTTTCAGTGAGGTGGAGGTGGCTGTGCTAATCTTTTGGGTCCAGCTCCAACTCCTCCGCATGTTGGCAGCAGGCAGCAGGCCCAGCAAGGATTACGTTCTGCAGGATCGTCGGCTGTTGTGGGAGAGAGTATAGTGGTGCGTGCGCCACAGCACAGGGGTGCAGTGCAGAGAGCAGTAGCTGATGCACCGCTGGGTCAACATTCTAGACCAGGAGTGGGACCTGCTCTACCTACTAGGTGTCAAGGGTGTCCATGGCAAAAGCAGTCCTTTTGATGTGGTTGCCGATGCAATGTATTATTCTCATGGTTACTACTGTAAACCAGCCTAACACTGTGATTTTTTCAGGTTTTTTGTGTGCAGTTGTATATAGAACCAACACCACCCGAAGGTAGTGGAGCACTTTACATTATCACCAGTTACGGTTTTTTGTGCAGTTTTATATAGCACCAACACCACCTGAAGGTATTGGAACTCCTTACATTAGCACCAGTTCCTTTACACAAGGACAGATTATTTTTCTAGGCATAAGGAGATTAAGTGATTTGCCCAGAATCAAGGATATTAATCTGACGCCGAAACTCAAACCCTGTTTCCCAGCTCAAAAATCGGCAGCTGTGGCCACATCCTCTCCCTAGAGAATGCCACATCGTCTCCCTAGCCTCCGCTCAGCTCCACATTTTGTGATTACGGCCAAATCACTTAATCTCCCTTTGGCAGCCCACATTTGCTGTTGGTTGCCCGTCCACCTCCCGCCCCGTCGCTGCTTGCCCCGCTGAACACTATTGCACAGATCTCCTCCCCAACTCTGCTTTTCACATTTTTTTTGTGCAGTTTTAAAAAGCGCCAACACTATCCGAAGGTATTGGAGAACTTTACTTTAGCAACAGTTACTTTTTTTGTGCAGGTTTATATAGCACCAACACCACCCGAAGGTATTGGAGCACTTTACATTATCACCGGTTACTTTTCACGAGGACACCGTAAACTTAGGCAAATCACTTAAGTTCCCCGTGGCAGCCAGCATGTGCTGTTGGTTGCCCATCAACCTCCCGCCATTCGCTGTTTGCCCACACTGAACTCCAGTTGCACGCATCCACTCTTCCCCAGATCCCCTCCTCCACTGACTCTGCATTTCACATTTGTTGTTTTGTGAAGTTTTTTGTAGCGCCAACACCACCCAAAGGTATTGGAGTGCTTTGCATAAGCATCAGTTACTTTTTTTGTGCAGTTTTATATAGCGCCAAACACAACCCGAAGCTATTGGAGCACTTTACATTAGCACCAGTCACTTTTTACATGGACACATTCATTTTTGTAGGCACGGGGAGATTAAGTGATTTGCCCAAAATCAAGAATGTTAAACTGACACCGAAACTCGAACCCGGTTTCCCAGCTCTATAGTCGGCAGCTCTGAACCTTACGCCACATCCTCTCCCAAGAGGGCGCTACATTGTCTCCCTAGTCTTGGCCTCAGTTCCACATTTTGTGATTACAGGCAAATCACTTAATCTCCCCATAGCAGCCTGCATTTGCTGCTGGATGCCAATCCACCTCCTGCCCTTTGCTGCTTGCTCCCGCTGAACTCCGTTGACAGATCCCCTCCTCCACCGACTCTGTTTTTCACATTATTTTGTGCAGTTTTATGTAATGCCAACACCACTCAAAGGTATTGGAGCGCTTGACATAAACACCAGTTATTTTTTTGTGCGCAGTTTTATATAGCGACAACACCACCTAAAGGTATTAGAGCACTTTAAATTAGCACCAGCTACTTTTTTTGTGCAGATTTATATAGCGCCAACAGCACCCAAAGGTATTGGAGCACTTTACATTAGCACTCTACTTTTCACTAGGACACACTTATTTTAGGCTGGGCGAGATTAATTGATTTGCCCAAAATCAAGGATGTTAAGCTGACGCCAAAACTCGGACCCAGTTTACCAGCTCCATAGCTGGCAGCTCTGGCCCTTACGCCACTTCCTCTCCTGAAAGGATGCCATTTAATCTCCCTAGCCTTGGCTTCCATTCTGTGACATTTTGTGATTACAGATAAATCACTTAATCTCCCCGTTTCTAAACACAACAAACATTGTCAAAGCCAGTAGGATTTGCCTGTGCTAAATCTACTGTTTTTAGGTTTCGGCTAGACAGCGCATGCGCTGTCTGTAAGAAACATGTTGTGTTCTATCTGTGGGCTTATAGGCCATCCATCTCCTGCCATTGGTAAACGTCAGTGTCACTCATTTTCTTTGATGCCATTCGTCATGGCATGCGGGCGTCATGCCCTCTTCTTGTGTTTGGCCCTCCAATAGTGTATGGACCAAGTACATGTCTCCTTACATAGCTCCTGGTTTGCACAGCAATTTTTTCTTTGTTTTCAAGCACTCGATTGGAGTACATGTGTTTTTAGGCCATCTCCCTTGTACACATACACACATACCACTATAATGCATGCGCATGTACATAAACAAATGCATTTCTTAAAAAATTGTTAAAACATGAACAGCACATGCTTATATTTTTTTTGTACCATCCAATGGTATGGGACCGCTCACTCTATCCTCCGTCTTGCCAGAGCGCGAACACGAGCCAATAGTTTTGGAGCACTTTAAGTGCTCACCGGTTACATTCCACAATGATACATTCATTATTGTTGGTGGCCATGGGGAGCCCTAATGCCCCCACGGTCCCTCCCAGCTCTCCGCCTCCATCGTACCCAACCTCCCCAAAGGCAGCCAATCCACTGGCCCTCTCCCTGGGCCAGATTTGTCCCCAGGGCCCAATCCGCCGGGGCCCAGTGCCTTTTTAAGGGAAGGGGAGCATTAGGTCCCCCTCCCTGGACTGCTTTTTGCCACAGGGATTCCATCCCTGCGGCCTTCCACTATATTTCAGGGGGACGGGGCATGTGGCCCTCGTCCTCAGGACAATTTCAGCCCTGGAACCCCATCCTTTGGGGCCCAGGACATTTTGTGGGGGAGGGGGGCATGAGTCCCCCTCCCTGGGCTGAGTTTGGCCCTGGGGACCCCATCCCCCAGGGCTCAGCGCATTTGTTTAGGTGATGGTGGTACAGGTCCCCCCTCCCCGGGGGCGTTTTTGGCCACAGGTACCACATCCACTGAACCCACCACTATATTTTTGGATGAGGGAGGCATGCATTCCACCTCCTCAGGCCGATTTTGTCACCGGGTACCCCATATCCCGGGGCCTGGCCATATTGCAAAGGTGGAGAGGGGCACACAACCCCCCTGCTCAGGATGATTTTGGCCCTGGGGACCCCATCCCCCGGGTCCCAGTCAATGTCCAAAGAGGCAGGGCGGCTGCGTTGCCCCCTCACCATGGCCAATTTTGACCCCGGGGACCACATTCCCTGGGGCCCAGCAAACAAAGCGTTTTTTGGTGCCCACCCAGGCCAGTCACCACACTATGAGGGTCATTATGATGTCTGGCGGATCGCCGCCACCCGTATGGCGGTGGCGATCCGCCCGCCATTCTCGTCCGCCCGCCCGCATCCCATTTCCCCTGCCATATAACGATGGCGGTGGGGACCCAGGCGGACGGAAAGACTGTCCGCCGCTTTTCCGCCGGTCGACTCGTCGACCGGGCGGAAAAGGGCTCTAACATGGTGGCAGTGTCTGCAAGACACCGCCATCCATATTAGGATGCAGGCGGAGATGTGCCTTCCCATGGCGGCGTTGCCGCCATGGAAAGGCATGTGGTCTTTGCCTTTGGGGGCCCGTAGCGGGCCCCCATATAGTTGGGGGGTGGGGGTGCACATGGGGGTACCTATGGTACCCCCTGCATTGGCATGGACAGAGTGGCAGGCACCACGCGGTGCCTGTCACCTTGTGCGTGCTAATGCACGACGTCTATTCCCAGCATTGTGGCGGGCGGTGCTGTGAGCACCGCCCGCCACAATGCTGGGAATAGGGCTTGCCACCGCCACGGTGGCATCCTAATATCAGGTGCGGGACCGCCGCACCCCTTGCGGACGGTCCCGCATTCCGTTGCGGTGGCGGGCGGACAAATGTTTGGGGGCTGCAGAGGAGCCCCATGCCCCAGCTGGTTCCCCGCCACCAACGGAAGCTGGCATTGCTCCCGCCTGCAGAGAGCAGCTAAAAATGCTGCTCCCTGAGTGCAGGAGCAATCTTTTCATCTGTTTCCCTGCCCGCTTCACTGCAGGCAGGGAAACAGATGAAAAGACCGCTCCTAGAAGGTGGGATCATTTTTCATGCTCCCACCCACTGGGAGTGGACTTGGTGTTTGCTCCCGGTTGGCAGAGAGAGAGAGATAGATACTTTTATTTGATTTCATAAAAAAATCATAAAAGGGTGGCAAACCACCAAACGTAAAATGTACATTTTGAAAACTTATAAAAAATAAAAGCACACAAAGGTACATTCTACAGCGATTGAGTTAAAAATGTAAAACATACAATCAATACCATAAGTGGATTTCAAGACTGGTTATGCTTTAACTTATTAAATCAGTTAATATTTTCTTTTTTTTCCAGTTCTGTTGCCGCAATTTTCAGGAAATTTATAGCTCTACAGGACAGTTGGATTGATGGTCCTCCAAGGCATTGGATAACGGTACTCTGCATGACCTTATTTGTTCCTTCCTAAAGGCTTCCCGAAGGACCGTTCTTCGGGTTTCTGCCAGGAAGGGGCAGATGCATAATAAATGCAAAAGAGACTCATCCCCTCCTCCGCATAAGCGGCATTCCTTGGATTGCCAGGGGTGTTTCCATTTCGGCGTCAGGTCCTTTGATGGAAATGACCCCAGCCGCAGTAACGTTAGGTAGTGCTTTTTCTGCTGGGAAAAGTGGTCTAGCAGATATGGTTGGGGGTTTCAGCCGCTGATAGGCTTGGATCACTGCCCAAGAGTGGGATTTTTTTGAAAAGGCTGTTTTGTCTATTAGTAAAGAGGTCCGTTTGATTGCTTTGTTAGCTACAGTTTTGAAACCGGAATAGGTGGGAAGAGTAAGTCAGGCCTCCTCTAGCTGCAATGCTGCAAGGGATTCCTTCAGAACTCTGAACGTAGAATTATTTAACCTGGCTTGAGTTTCAATTTCCACCCAACAGTGATGCGCAAGGGTGTTGTCCTCTGCATCCCTCATTCTCCAGTAATACTTGGCTAGTGCCCCTTGTCTATCAGGAATCTGGTTTCTTAGTCCATACTCTAATCGGATTTGGGATTGTGAAATATGTCAAGGGATCGAAAGCAGGTTCTTAAAAAAGGTTGATTGTACTGTATTTAGAAAGGTGACATCATTAAGGTTTAAAATTTCTGAGCCGTATGAGATAGAAGGTAGAAATTTTGCTGAAATGGCTTTTAGCAAGTGTCCTGTAGAACAACCTGTAAGTTCTTTTCTTAGAACTTTGAAAGCGAACTGCAGTTGTTTGGCTTTAGTACGACCTTGTCCCAGTTGTAATTTAAAATTAAGGTTGCGGTCTATTTGAAAACCTAGATATTTGTATGAGTCAACCCGGGTCAGAGGTTGCTCGTCCAAGTACCAGAGGAATTTACGATTTGCCATTGTTTTGAGCTGTCTGGCGAAGCACATCACCTTTGTTTTTTGATGGTTGATGGTTAGTTGAGCCGAGATGGTATAAGCTCCTAGTTTAGTGATGAGTCGCTGCAAGCCTACAGGGGTTTGTGCAAGGAGCACGATATCGTCCGCGTATTGTAAACTGGGTGTAGGTATTTTACCCAATTTTGGGGGGTCGGATTGAATTGACCGGAGTTGTTTATCAAGGTCGGCAATGTAGATGTTGAAGAGGCAGGGTGCCAGCACACACCCTTGTTTTAACCCATTAAGAGTTTGAAACTTTTTGGTTATGCTGTGCCCGTCTCCTTTCCTGACCTGAACCCACGTCTGGGAATACAAATTGATTATGGCCTCCAGGAGTTTAGTTGGGGCACCCCAGTTTTGCATTTTTGCCCATAAGTTGGCTCTCGGGACTTTATCAAAGACAGCTTTGAGGTCTATAAAGCATGCATACAGAGGCCTTGATTTTGCGAGGGCTTGATTGGCTAGCAGGGTGACCGCAGAGATGTTCGTGAGTGTAGCCATGTGTACTCCTCCCGGTTGGCAGGAGTTTTGAAATTGCTCCTACTAAGCAAGAGCAAACATAGGTTCCCCTGCCCGCTCCAGTGTGGGCAGGGAAACTACTATGTCCCATGGGTGGGCTCCCTGAGGCATGCCTGAGCCGGTCCTGGGTCCCCAGGGCCATCAATGGCTCAGCGAGGGGGACCCCCTCTGCATTTTATGCACAGTCTGAGCCCGGGGGATGAGATCCCCAGGGCCGCCGAATGCTGCCCCGGGGACTAGGCCTTGGGGGATGTGGTCCCTGGGCCCAAAGAGGCCAGTGAAGGGGGCTGTGTGCCCCCTCACCCTTTATTTAGCGGCCAAGCCCCAGGGGATGGGTTCCCCGGGTGGAAATCGGCCCCATCTCTCCCTTTTTAATAAGGCCAGGCTCGGGGGGATGGGGTCCCCGGGGCCATGCATGCCCCATCCTCCAAAATGTATTTATTTTTCCCACTGCTCACATGGGGGGAGTAAAAAAAACAAACGCAGGTTACCGCACTTTTTAAAAAAAATGTTGCCTTAAATCTGCGGATCCTCCACAAATGTGCGGAAATTTTGTTTAAAAAAAATGTTTTTGGGCCCCTGGGGGGCCCCTGTTGAACCCAACCACCAGGCCTTGAGGGTCAGGGTACTCCTACCCTGCCACCTTGTGGGGTTTTTTGCCTTTTTTCTTGGGACTTGACCTACTCCGAGTTCCCTGGTGGCTGCCACCATTTCCTGAAGTAGTGGGAGCCAATCAAGGCATTGTTGTTGGCATGTGGATCCACGGATCCACCACGGTAGATCTGCGGTGGATCTGCTTCTCTAGATATACATAAATGTTTTTTTCTTTGATAACTCCAAAACTACTGAACAGATTCACCCCAAATTACAAAAAGCACTCTTTCTGGATCTAACTTTCTGTCAAATTTAGGGTAATTTCCCTTTTTCTCTGCCCCCACTTGATGAATCACCGCAAAACTTTCCAAACAGCAGCTAAGGTGAGTGGCAAACTAGTTTTGAAAATGTTGTGAAGATTCATTAAATGGCGCTAAAGTTATTAGTAAAACAAAAAATGCTTTTCCTATGGAAACTAGTTCCTACCTATTGCTACCTATGGTGAACGCCAGTAGATAATCATTATAGACAAGGCCAACACAATCAACAAATCCTTGATAAATCTGGGCCCTGGGAGTAGTGGTGCATTGTCTCAGCCTGACAGGGAGAGTGATGCATCGTAGAAGTGGAGTGGACGTCAAATGAATTATACTGTCTGGATTCTGTTCCAGCATGAGCTAGCCAGGTGCTCGGCACTCACTTGAGCTGATTTAAGAAGTGATGCAGACTTCTGCACTGTCACTATTAAGATGGTAGTATATCAGGGTGTTAGCGTTCTTCTCTGTGTCATTATGTAGCTCATACAGTCACAATCTCCCTGCTGTATAGTTTGCATTGCAAAGGGAGATTGGCTTGACCCATCAAAGGGGGTGGAGAAGCAAAGGTCATTTGTTGAAATGAATGAGTAGTTCAAAATTTAATTTTAGCTTTAGGAAACTAAGAATAGGCAATCTGATTTAGAAAGTACAATGATGAGCCTGTGAAAAGTTTTTTTAGAGAGTACCACTAATCATTTTTTTTAATCTTCATTATTTCTTACATCTGCACCCAAGGGCAAGACGGCATCATCAGAGAGTGAAGGGGCTGCCACCATCAGCGCAGCGGTTTGTAGGACTACCAACACCACTAGCAACTTGGCCGCGGCGTATGGTTCTGCTAACCCCAGTAAGCCCTGTTTATTATTATTTTCACCTCTCCTCACTAGTAAAACAAGCATTTGCAATGCAAATTGGTCTCGCATTTGAGAGAGTTAGAGGTATTGGCGATGTAAATGACAATGTCTTTTACCTATGTGATTTGGATTGGAGTGTAGTGGATGTATGTGGTGTGGAGTGGAATTACATGGGTTGGATTGGAATTGTTAGTTGTGGAATTGTGTGGAGTTGATTTCTGTAGTGAAATTATGTGGCATGAAGTGTAGTGGAAATATGTGGATAGTAATTATGTGGTAATGAGTGTACTGGAAGTATGTGGAGTGGGATTGTGTGTTATAGAGTGGAATGGCATTTTGTGTTGTGGAGTGGTATGTTGTGGAGTTTAGTTATGTGGTGTTCTGTTGAATTTTGTGGCATGATGTGGAATTCTGTAGTGTGGATTGAATGTATGTGGTGTGTTGTGTAATTGTGTTGTTGAGTTGAAATATGTGGTTTGTAGTCGAACTATGTGGTGTGGAACGGAAATGTATAGAGTTGAATTCTGTGCCTTGGAAGTGTGTAGCGTTCAGTTAAATTATGCTGACTGAAACTATGTGGCGTGCTCAAAGTGAGGTAGCATAGTGGGAAAAAGAGCAAGAGGTTGAAATACTATCCCGAGCAATTGGCATTGGTTAGATTTATTGCAAGCAGACCTCCTATCACATTTTGTGTGTTTGAAATCTTTTCTGTGGCCCATGTTTACATTTGCCTGCAGTCAGTGGAATCTTTGCAATGAAACATGATATGTAACTTCCACTATGCAGCCTCAAAATTACTTTTTTAGTACTGAAGCATATAGCATATTACAGCAAATGTCTACCGAATTTGTTTTCTGCGCACACAGGCCTTCTTTTCTTGTTGTTTTTTCTTTTCACCGTACCCAACTGCTCTGTTGCTCTCCTATCTGTCCTACCCCAATTCTTCCCACCCATCGCCCCACGTGAGGCTCTTTTAGGCTTGTAAAGGAATGGGTGCCATTACTCACACTCCCCCCCCCCTCTCTACAGAACCCCCTCTCATCCTTCCACCTTCTCGAAAGTCTGACAGAACAATGCTTCCAGACACCACACCCAAGTTAGCAAGATAACGGCATCATTTCACTACAAGGTAGCTTAGTGGGTAATGTCCCTACTACTGTTCCCGCGTTCCAATCCCGCTCAGGCCGCCTCACTGTTTCATGCTTCCGAGATCGAGAAAATAACAACCGATGCCATACCGAAAAGAAAATTCATTTGGAGATGAACTCTATCTAAATCGCAGTTATGATTGCCATCATCATTATCTTTGTCATTATTATTACCTTTGTCGTTCCTATTATTATTATTTTTATTTTTGTGGTAGATTTGGGGGAGGGCAGCACGCTCGGTGTATGCATGCATGCAGAGGCGCAACTAGAGCAAAAATGCATGAAGTGGGCTCTCCGTTCATAGAGACATTGCTTAATTTGTGCCGGTTTTTAGGTGCAGGCACTGATGTTTGGTGATCCGCACTTACTTTAATCCTCAGACTTTGACCTAGAACAAGAAAGAAAAAGGTAGCAAAGGGTGAAAGAACGAGGAAGAAAAAGATAGGAAAACGGAGTAAAAGCAGGGATGAAAAAGAAGCAGCAGTGAGTAAGATAGAGAGACGGGAAGGGCAGGTGGAAGAAAGAGCCCCGAGATGGAATTAAGACGAGTCTGTCTCGGTATTAGTGAATGCGGACATTCATCAGAACCAGCGCCTGGCTCCTAAGAACAGCTCCGGCCCCTGAATTTATAGTTTTAACAGATTAAGCTCTGCATAAAATGCGGAGCAGCACCTGATGGGGCCAGAAGCCGCCTTGTTTCTAACGCCACAGCCTGGCTGCAGCTGCCCGCCTTGCTGCTTGAGTGCAAGGGAAGGTTTAGACGCCGCTTCCAGCAGAAGAGGTGCCCCAGGCCCTTTAAACCCCCCCTCCCCGGTCCCTTTAAACACAGACTTCCCCTGGGAGCGGCTTTAGTTCATGGCATGGACGGCATACAAATGATGTAGGCCCAAGGTAGCAGGGCCACTGAAGCCAGACTGGCATTCATCTGGTAAACGCTGCCGGATACAAGATTATGAATTTAACCTAGGGCTGGGCGGCGGCGACGGAAAACCCCCAGATGTGTGGAGGAAGGAAGGGGACGCGGAGGCCAAGGGCGGTGGAGAGGGGAAACCCGAGAGCGGGGAGAGTTCTGGGGAGCCGCCCGCAGAGGAGAAGGGTAGCCCCACGGAGGGAAGCCGCCCAGAGACCAGAAAGCTGAAGGGGACGCATCCGCAGAGCCCGGGCAGCAAGAAACCACCGCCTCCCCCGACAAGGGCAGACTGCGTTTCCAGGTGAGGAGCTCCATAATATAAATAGTGCTACTTAAGAACACGTACCGTGTAACAAGAGAAGTAAAGGGGCCAATAGCTATTGGAGGTGACAAATGACGACTTAGCCGTCATAAGGAGGGACTAACAAGCCTCAAAATGAATCAGAAGACCGCATTTACAGGAGGACAAAGACACAAGCCAATGGGCGGAGAGTGGGTGGAGCGTCCACGAAGCTTCACTCCGTAGTGTATACTGCATGCCTCGCAAAGTGAGCAGCGCATGCGCGCTGCCGCTATAGGCTCGACCTAAAAATGTAGCCTTGTGTATTTTTATACTATCTACTTTTTTTCAACTCCCCTGTCTAATGTTTGTTATCCCTGCATTACCCTGTTTTTCTATATTTTCTGTTTCTGCAGATGACTTTCTCCTGTCTGCAGCTTTCTTCTGCTCTCTTTTTTAGTAAGCTTACCCTTGCCCTCTGTTATATGCCTTGTGGTACTGTGAGACTAAGAGAACAGATTTTTGGTACTGTGAAGATGATCGCAGGCCCAGGTAAACTATTACTCACCAAACATGTTGGTTGAGAAGGCTTTCTTGATCAAACAGTCAAAAATAAAAAGAGTGGCCATGGTCATGGACCTTCGAAGTTGTCTTATGTATACAGTATACCAGCAATTTCCATGACAGTTCAGCATGGCAGGAAAGGGATGAGCCCATTACCAACCAATACCATTAGTCCTTCATTTACTATCCACCCCTTCAATGTGCCTTGACACTCCATTAGGAGAAAAACATTTTTGGTTGACTTGACTACCTGGCTTTTTTAACATGTTGTCAATCAACAAACCTACTGAAGTGATAACTTCAACAAGAATATCCATACATGATGTATATTGATGCCGTGTTTTCTTTCCCTTCTCCCTTTCCTTGTTTTGTTTCCCCTCTTCCCCCATATTTACCGTATTAGCTTTGACACTGTTGGGCTGTCATTGGTGGGTGTGGGAAATTGGGACCTATCTTCATATCTTGCATTTCGCCCCTGAAGAAACAACAGGTGGGAATTACACGCCAGTGCCTCCGGCAGCCGGGGTCTACTTCTCCCGAATGGAACACCACCTCCTCTCCTCATTGTCGACATCGACAGACCACCTACTGATACACCCTGCACGAGCAGGCACTGCTTTGGCGTGACCAGCTGAACCTGGTCCAGGAAGTGGCCTGCCTACATGCCCATGTGGATGTCTTCTGATTCTGTTTTTAAATAGACTTTTTTGGTGGGAAGGACTATTTTGTTGTGGATGGAGAGGGTGGGAATTGGGAATGGAAGTTGGGGAAAGGGTCAGACATGATGGGTCATTTGGGGGTATTTGCTTGGGAAGAAGGGTGGGCCTGTTGTGGGTGGAGAGGGTGAGTTTCCTTTGTAAGAAAATAAATAGGTGTTTTCTTTCTAATGCATATCACTTGCTATCTGTCTTTTGTCTTTGCTCTTCTTTTTAGCGTAGCATTGTGGGTTTTTTATTGACAAAAGGCTGTCTTCTGAAATAGTCACATATTGTACATTGGCTTTTCCCCTGAAACTTTCCCTACCTGAAGTTCCTTGCCATATATTTCTTTTCTAGGTCACTTTACTTATCTCTTCCTGCAGTCCAGTATACCCTGCTACCAGAGTGGGAACAATAGGTCTGTTTGACTTATTGCTTGATGAGGTTTTGCCACTTTTGCAGCACCCAGCCACTTATCAAAGTGTATACTTGTTAGTTAGTAATACCCCTGTCCTACTACTCTCTGTAACTATTGACTACTGGGGGTGTGCCTTTGCCAACGCCTACAACATACACAAAATATTAATCGTACTTATCTATTTATGCTTGCTAGAAAACAACTTCAGTATAAGTTCCTAACTAGTTCACCTCTTAGTTCTTACCTGAATAGATGAAGTGAGGGCTGCCCCCTCTCTCAGTCTTCCAGAACCTTTTTGCAGGGTTTGACAAAGGGCCTTCCTAATGGTGATGGTAGTAGTGGGCTAGAACTAACAGGGAAGACATCACAAGTGAGGTACCACTCCCACTATTCTCAATGAAGTAAACTCCAACTGTAAGGTTATTCAAAAGGAGTATCCATCACAGGCAACTAGACTGAATGAAAACACAGAGTTAAAGGGCTATCATAACTTATCAAATACTAAGACCAGTCCACCACCATGACAAAAAACTCATATTACAAAAACTAGCAGTAGTAACTTCTAAGCAATCTGGGGAGCTAGCATTTAATTTATTAAAACAATTAAATTTAAACTTATGAAATCCTTGAGTCAGGCCTCAGGAGAAGTGTAAGCATTTTAAGCAACACAAGGAGGCCTGATTCAGAAAGGTAAAGTATGTTACACTTTTGGTGTTAGTTTACTCTTGCAGTGTAAGTTTACGACTAGTAACTTTCCTATCAGTAACTTTACAAGTAGTAGCTTTGCGAGTAGTAAGTAATCCCTATCACTTTAAAAGGAGTTACTATTACTACTAGTTAGTTACTATTAAGGTTACTTACTACTCGTAAAGTTGCTGGTAGTTCACTTAAACTGCAAGAGTGAACTTACACCAAAAGTGTAACTTTACCTTTGTGAATCAGACACATAGTGCACAGTAGTACTACCTATCGTGGGACGGACACAGTTCAACTAAGACTCTGCATCATGATGATGTGGTTGTCCCTTTCATGCCTGGGTGGGTAAGTGATGCTGGCATGGGCTATTGTTCAGGTAAGAAGATCCTGCAGTGTGTTGGTGTAGCTTTCACCACATACTCCCCACCAAGTGTGTGATACATTTATGGTGTAAATTCGAAAGTCACACCTCAGTATATCACACAACCAGGGGGAAGATAGTTAGGGGTTTGATGAATGGATGGAAATGGGGAGTTGGGGAAAGGTGTAACAAGGACAAACACATCAACAACATTCATAAGCTCGATAAGCAGCACATCATCATCAAATCTGTTGTGGGAGGAAATTATGGAATTACACCATTCTGTTGATAAATGCTTTGCAAACAGTCCTTGAGCTCCAGATTCCCAAGTTATTATCTAATTGTTCTGTCCCCTAGGTTTGAAAAAAGGCAAATTAGGGAGGGCCCACACAATTCTAAAAATTGTGATTGCTTAGAAAAGAAAAATTATACTGTATGTAAATGCCAAAATGGGTGGTGCGTCTGCATTCTTCCTCTCAGAATATCCATCTTGGGTACATGGCTGAACCGGTCCGGCAAGCATGAGTGTTATGGAGCTTTCGTGCAGAAGAAGAGAAGGCCTGTGAATTTCAAAACATTAAATGTCAATATTGTAGAGTCAAAGAGAAGGTAAGCTTCATGGTGGATGAGGACCAAGAGGGCAGAGCAAGAGCATAGGCTGGTGTAGTCATGTGCGATTGACTGAGAAGTGAGAACAATTTTACAACCAATCCCAAACAAGAAGCTGCATGCACCTGGCTGATCAGTCTCACAACTGTCATAACATTTAGCAGAGTATGTCCATCATGTGACATGTCTCCAGTTACAGACCCCCGACCACAACCACTTAGTTAAAGGAGTTTGACATTTTAGCCAGCACACTGCTCGGCATTTCCCAAATCAACACACCTCTCTCCAGTCCACAGGGCTGAGTAGGGCTCTTTGAGTCATGTTGCTTTCCCTTTGAAGTAGATAGGCATTGTTCATAACTTTCTTCTTCTGGCTGCTGAGGTAGTCCGGTCCCGAGTCCTGACTCAGAGTCCCGGTCAAAATGAGCTTGAGAGAGATAGACCTGTAGTGCTGTTGATGAACAAGAAGAGCAAACGAATTTGAGCATTTTGTGTAGTTTTGTTTACTAAACTGACTGGTCTGGTCTCTGAAGAACCTAAACAAAAAGTAAGGCAAGGAGTGGACCATGTAAGTAAATCTAGTGAAGTGTGAAAGGGGCAATCATATTCAGGCAGAATAATCCATCAGGCCCCAAATATTGCAAATCAAAGTCAAGTTTACCTATTAGTTGAACAACAACCTCACTGTCTACTACCAGACGCATCATCATCACTCACTCTCACTCAATATAGCACTCATTGGTGCAATAGTTACCTGTTCCAAGCATGGTACACATTTGTCTAATGTATCTCCTCTTTCTCCATGGAAGCAACAAACAATAGCGGTCTTGAAAATTAATGATCTTTACTAGGGCAGCCATGCTAGGGAATGGAAAAAAGAAGGATAGGGTGGGAGGCATTGTCTTCATGTCCTTTAAGCAAATGGGGAGGCTCCTTCTGTGCACACTGGTCCAACTCCAATCCAGTCGATACCTGTAAATAAATGATAGGGCTGCATGAGTCAGACACTAAATATATAAATGTTTCTCTATCTATATCCATTATTTTTTTCACAAAGCAGTTTGATGATTATGTGAAAGTTCTATTGTGACCTACTCAGTCAGGGAAGTAGAGTTTGTTCTCAAACTCAGGGGTTTCACACAGAAATTGGTCAGCTAATGTACTTGAGTCCGGCCAATCACCCTCATCCTCCTCTTATGCTGTTTCAGGAACAGTGTAATCTTGTGGTATGAAGTGTTGGTTCACTTTAATCAAGGTCAATCTCTCCATGTTTTGAGGCAAGATACTGGTCCTTCTGTCTGTGACAACTGTGCCAACTGCACTGTACATATGCTCAGAGGACACACTTTATTGCCAGCCTGCTGAGCTATGGCCATTGGCGCATCTTTCCATACCAATGAGTTTTGATCCAGGTAGACCTCTTTTGGGTCATCCAGATAGTCTTAGACCATCCTTCAAATGGTCATTGGTGCTGCCACTTGCTCGACCTCTGTTGCTTTCGCCTCAGTACTTGACTTAAGCCCTGCCAATTGAAACCAAGCCATTGCAGAGGTTTGGTCCGATTCTTATGTTGCTGGTGTTGTTGCTGGTGTTATTGCTGGTGTTGGCTGCATGTTAGACAACAGCACTGCCGTCTCGGGAGGTTGAAGAACTTCTGCCCGGGCCTCTAACTTCCAGTCGTTCTTCTTCCAGGTCTCTCACTTAGTCAACAATCCAAGTCTTGTGTTGTGAAACATCCCCTTCTGAAAATTGAATGAAAGTTGCCAATATTTTTGTACCATGGATGAAGTATTGTGGCACAGATGTACTCTCTGGAGGACACAATCTCTCTTTGCAGCCATGTAGTGACAGCCAAGTGAAGGATTAAGCTCTGAACTAACTTATATGCTTCTTCGTTCACACCTTTGAACCTTTGCAACACCTTGTTAAATTGATCCTGTAGCAGATGCAACAACGGGATTGCTTGGCTCATCGTACTGTCCTCCTTGCTGACTTCCTGTGTGAAAACCTCAAAAGGAAGTAGCATTTGACTAGCCCCCATTTGTCCATTTCCATGGTCATGCTTTTCTCAGTTGCATCTCATCGTCTTTGAAGGACATCGTTGGTGATCAGTGTGTACTGCTCAAACAGACGTTGCAACATGTAATAGGTTGAGTTCCAATGTGTTGGCACCCCTTGTATAAGGGCTTTAACCAGTACTCTATTAGCATGCTGAATGATCCTCAACTGCTTCCGGGCTTTAAGAGAATGACTAAAATGAGAGCAGAATCGTCTTCAGATGGCCAGCATGTTGCTGACTATGTCTTCTTTTTTGAGAAAGTCCTTCAAAATCAGGTTGATGCAATGTGCCAAACACAGTACCCTGAAATATCTACCATCTGCCATGGCCTTGACTATATTTCTACTATTGTCCATGGCAACAAACCCAATTCTGAGACCTCTGGGTGGAAGCCATTCAAACATCTTGCTGTTAAAGTCTTTCAAGATGTTTGCAGCTGTGTGGGATTTCTCCATGGCAAACATCGCATCTGTTGCATGCCGCCGAAGACCCTTAAAACTTTCTTCAGTGCTGAGACCTGCAAATAGCTGTTGCCTAACCCCAACTAAAGAGATCAAGCGTGCAGTGATACATATGTAATCAGTTGCTTGACAACAAGTCCACATGTCAGTGATCAGGTGGATAGTCTGAAAAGCACTCTGCTACATAGCTTGGCCAACCAATTGCAGCACATCATGATGGCACACTGGAACAGCAACTCTGGCAAAATAAGGGTGACTGGGAACATTCCATTTCAGGCAGATGGCCTCGACAAATTCTAAAAATCCCACTCCTTTCACAAAAGAAAACGGGGGGAGGTCCAGTACTAACACTTTAGCCAGCTTCCCATTGTACAAACATGCCATTGGGTGGTTGCATTTGTAGGGCAGCACCCCCCTAAACATTCCCATAATAGTATCTTAACATTTTTCTTTTGTGGTGCCACTGACAAAGGTGACTTCCAAAGAGAACCAGGAGGTGGGAGACTCAATGTGCGTCTTCAGGGAATCACTGTATGTGGTGTGGTCTGCATCTGAGTCTTGTGCCATTTGGAGGTTGCTGATGCAGGTGATTCTGGCACACTGCAGGGGACAGGACTTTGTGTAAAGCTGTCATCCTCTTCTTCCTCATCACCACCTTCTATTGCTATGTTTCGAGATGCGTCCCCTCACTCATCACTACTACCACCACCAACTACCTTTTTAAGGTGCTCCTCCCACAGATTGTGTGATGTTTTTTCATATGGGACGTTTGGCCTCCAGTACCATAGTGTGAACCTCGCTTACCTCGACTAACACTCATGTGGCAAATGGAGCATATTGAATAGGCCTGGGCGTAGTTCACGGAGTTTTGCTATGCGGAACTCCGCGAAGTTACAAAAAACCCTGCGAAGTTCCGCGAGTGGCGGAGTGCAGTGCGAACTGCAGTTTTTGCTGGTATTCCTGCCGCTCGGGTAGAAATTCTACCCAAGCGGCAGCTCGCGCTCGCGAACTTAACGTTCACGATCGTGAACTTACCGTTCGCGAGCGGGGAAAAAACTCTGCTGCACATCGCAAAGCGGAGTTTTCTGCACTCCGCAAGCTCCGCGGAGTGCGGAGTGCAGAAAACTCTGCAAACTCCGCGAACGGAGCGAAGTTCACTGCTCAGGCCTAATATTGAAGTGTTATCCTCCTGCTTGCTAATCATAAAGAAGTCTCAAACAGGGGAGGAGAACTTTTTTAGTGTGCCACAGCCAATGCCTGAAGAACTGGAGATAGGTTGATGTGTTCTTTGCTTCTCTGCAGTACGTACTTCGACTGAGGTAGCAGTGGATGCAGGTCTCAGCGGGGGCCTTACAAATAGGCAATCTGGTGGTGGTGGAACCAGTGCCACATCCCTCTGATGTTGAATAGTAGGGGTCATCTCGGTGTCCTCTGAGCCGCCCTCCAGACTCGCAATCACTGGCTCTGCCTCATCTCTGTCACTTTCAATGAATCTAAGACTTTCTGGAACTTTCCTTTTCCCTTGTATTTAATAGTGGGTCTCAGATTCAGCCGTGGTCCAATCCATGTCCAGAACATCAGAAGTGATCTTTTCTTTTTCTTGCTGAAGATCATGAAGCCAGTGGTTCAAGAGCTACATCTTGCTCAGCAGAAAGCTCAAGCTCCTATTATGCTCCTAATTCAGGAAGAACTGTTGCTGGCTGCAGTTTTTGTTGTCCACTGTGCTCAGTTTCCTGCGATGATTGGGTACTTTGCGGCTGAGACAAATTCAATTCAGACTCACTGCTTGTTGCCATAACTGCAGTGGCTGTCATGCAGAGAGACATGGGCTTAGGCTGGCGTGGTGCCGTTGATGCAGGAGTGCTCTCAGCTTTTTGCTGCCCAGAGGAGGGTGCAGCAGGCACACCATGTTTCCTGAAAAAGTTGAGGGGCAGCATGCGAATTGTGGCAATCTCCTTCTTCTCCTCCTCACTGGCCACTTTCTTTGCAGGAACACCTTTCTTTGGGGCTATCTTGAAGCTCTGGAATTTGGCACTTATCTGCACAAGCATAAACAGAGGAGGATTCTGGCGGTGTCACTTAGTGCCAGCCTTCTGTCTGACAGTACTGTGGGTGATGCCTCTTGTGCACCTAAAATCAAACAAACAAGAAAAACATTCAGTAAAACATGGCATTTTTGCAGTTTGAATATACATACAGACAATATAATTTAGTGAGGTTATGCCAAATAATTAACAATAGTACATCCATTTCAATCCAAACCATAACATAATATTTCAATAACAACATACAGTTTTAAAAGTTTACTTCATGTGCCTATGAGACACTTGTGCAGGCAGGGGGTGCAGGGGAAAATGGAATAATCCTTAAAAAGCTGAATGCTGGTGTGCGCCTATGGCAGGCACAGGGTGCAGGGGATAATTAAATAATCTGTTGAAAAAAAGCCCAATGAATGCTGGTGTGTAGTGCGCCTATAACAGACAGGGGCTGCAGGGGACAATGGAATAATCCTTAAAAGTATTAATGCTTGTGTGCGCCTATGGGAGGCAGGGGGTGCAAGGGATAATGGAATAATCTTTAAAAAATGAACACTGGTGTGTGCCTATCGCAGGCCGGAGATGCAGGGGAGAATGGAATAATCCTTAAAAAATTAATGCTGGTGTGCCTCTATGACAGGCCGGTGGTGAAGGGGATAATGGAATAATCCTTTAATGAATGATGGTGTATGCCTATGGCAGGCAGGTGGTGCAGTTAATGATGGAGTAATTATTTAAAAGATGAATGCTGGTGTGCGCCTATGGCATGAAGACGGTACAGGGGGGAAATGGAATAATCATTAACAAAATGAATGCTGGTGTAGAGGAAAATAAAATAATCCTTGAAAAAATAATGCTGGTGTAACCCTCTGGCCTAAAAGACCTATGGCAGGCATGGGATGCAGGGAAAATTGATTAATCCATAAACAAATAATGCTGGTGTGTGCCTATCGCCTAAGAGACCTATGGGCAGGAAGGGGGTGCCAGGAAAAATCTAATGATGTAAAAAAAAAAATTGCTGCTGTCTTACTTGGGACTATGAGAAATCCTCTGGGAGGCAAGGAGGTGCAGGGGAAAATGGAAAAATGCATATCATTTTATATGAACACTGTACATACATATTACAATCATACTCAAGCACATTAAGCTGATATCAGAGAAAAAACTTTTTAAAAATGAACACAAAATGAAAAGACATAGCCCTCTTCTATCAATGTCCCTACAAAATAGCTTTGAAAACTAGAAAAAAGGGATTAACACACTGGATGGCTACACAAAATGGCAGTGAGCCACATGCTCAAACAACAACAAGCAAGAAGGCATGGACAACAAAGAATACATGCAGGCCTATATCAAAAGCACACTGGCTAGCTACACAAAAAGGCTGACGGCCACATGTTCAAACAACAATAAGCAAGAAGGTATGGACAACAAAGAACACATGCAGGAATTGGCAAAACCACACTAGCTTGCTCCACAAAATGGCTGCCGGCCACGTGTTCAAACAACAACAAGCAAGAAGGCATGGACACAAAGAACACATGCAAGCCTATTGCAGAAGCACACTAGCTGGCAACACAAAGTGGCCACCAGCCACATGTTCAAACAACAACAAGCAAGAAGGCATGGAGAACAAAGAACACATGCAGGCCTATGGCAAAAGTACACTGACTACTACACAAAGTAGCCACCGGTCACAAGTTCCAACATCAAGCAAGGAGGAATAGACAACAAAGAATACATGCAGGTCACATGTTCAAACAACAACAAGCAAGAAGGCATGGACAACAAATCACACATGCAGGCCTGTGGCAAAAGCACACTGGCTAGCTACACAAAAAGGCTGACGGCCACATGTTCAAACAACAATAAGCAAGAAGGCATGGACAACAAAGAACACAATCAAGCCTATTGCAAAAACACACTGGCTGGCTACACAAATTGGCCACCGGCCACATGTTAAAACAACAACAAGCAAGAAGGGATGGACAACAAAGAACACATGCAGGCCTATGGCAAAAGCACACTGACTACTACACAAAGTGACCACCAGTCACAAGTTCCAACAACATCAAGCAAGCAGGCATGGACAACAAAGAATACATGCAGGTCACATGTTCAAACAACAACAAGCAAGAAGGCATTGACAACAAAGAACACATGCAGGCCTATGGCAAAAGCACACTAGCTGGCTACACGAAGTGGCCGCCAGCCTCATGTTAAAATAACAACAAGCAAGACTGTATGGGCAACAAAGTACACATGCAGGCCTATGGCAAAAGCACACTAGCTTGCTGCACAAAATGGCTGCCGGCCACGTGCTCAAACAACAACAAGCAAGTAGGCTTGGACACAAAGAACAAATGGAGGCCTATGGTAAAAGCACACTAGCTGGCAACACAAAATGGCCGAGGGGTGCAGAAAGAAGCAAGAGAAGTGCAGAAAGATGCACCAGAGGTGCAGAAAGAGGGAAGCGGGGTACATAAAGGGGAAAGAGAAGTGCAGAAAGAAGTAACAGAGATGCAGAAAGATGGAAGAGGGGTGGAGAAAGAGGCAAGAGGGAAGCAGAGAGAAGCAAAAGAGGTACAGAGAGAAACTAAAGAAGTGTAGAAACAAGGAACAGATGTGCAGAAAGAGGCAAGAGGAGTGCAGAACGAGAGAAGAGGGTGCAGAAAGAGGCACAAGAGGTACAGAAAGAAGCACGAGGGGAGCAGAAAGAAGTAAGAATAGTGCAGAAAGAAGCAACAGAGGTGCAGAACGAGGGAAGAAAGGTGGAGAAAAAGGCAACAGAAGTGCAGAAAGAAGCAACAGAGATGCAGAAAGGGGGAAGCGGGGTGAAGAAAGAGGCAAGAGGGGTGCAGAAAGAAGCAAGAGAGGTACAGAAAGAAACAAAAGAAGTGAAGAAAGAAGGAACAGAGGAGCAGAAAGAGGCAAGAGAGGTGCAGAAAGAGGGGAAGAGGGGTGCAGAAAGAGGCACAAGGGTTGCAGAAAGAAGGGACAGAGGTGCAGAAAGAAGCAAGAGAACTGCAGATAGAAGCAACAGAGGTGCATAAAGAGGGATGGGGGTGGAGAAAGAGGCAAGAGAAGTATAGAAAGAAGCAACAGAGATGCAAAAAGGGGGAACAGGGGTGGAGAAAGTGGCAAGAGGGGTGCAGAAAGAAGCAAGAGATGTGTAGAAAGAAATAAAAGAAGAGCAGAAAGAAGGAACAGAGGTGCAGAAAGAGGCAAGAGAGGTACAGAAAGAGGGAAGAAGGGTGCAGAAAGAAGCACAAGTGGTACAGAAAGAAGCAAGAGTAGTACAGAAAGAAGCAAGAGAGGTGCAGAAAGAGGCAAGAGGGGTGCAGAAAGAGGGAAGAAGGGTGCAGAAAGAAGCAAGAGAGGTGCAGAAACAGGCAGGAAAGGTGCAGAAAGAGGGAACAGGGGTACAGAAAGAGGCAAGAAAAGTGCAGAAAGAAGGAAAAGAGGTGCAGAAAGAGGCAAGAGAGGTACAGAAAGAGGGAAGAGGGATGCAGAAAGAGGCAAGAGGGGTGCAGAAAGAGGTAGGAGAGGTGCACAAAGAGGCAAGAGGGGTACAGAAAGAGGCAGGAGGGGTACAGAAAGAAGGAAGAGAAGTGCAGAAAGAAGCAACAGAGGTGCTGAAAGTGGCGTGAAGGGTACAGAAAGAGGCAAGAGAAGTGCAGAAAGAAGCAACAGAGGTACAGAAAGAGGCAAGAGAGGTGCAGTAACAGGCAAGAAATGTGCAGAAAGAGGGAACAGGGGGAGCAGAAAGAGGCAAGAGAGGTGCAGAGAGGAAAGAGGGGTGCAGAAAGAGGCAAAGGGGTGCTGAAAGAAACAAGTGAGGTGCAGAAAGAAGCAACAGGAGTGCAGAAAGAGGCAACAGAGGTGCAAAAAGATGCAAGAGAGGTGCAGAAACATGCAAGAGAAGTGCGGAAAGAGGCAAGATAATTGCTAAAAGAAGCAACAGAGGTGCAGAAAGATGCAAGAGAGGTACAGAAAGAAGCAAGAGAAATGAAGAAAGAGGCAAGTGAGGTGCATAAAGAGGTAAGATTGGTGCGGAAAATGACAAGAGAACTGCAGAAAGAGGCAAGAGGGATACAAAAAAGGGAAGAAGGGTGCAGAAACAAGCAAGAGAGGTCCAGAAAGAGGAAAGAGGGGTGCAGAAAGAGGCAAGAGGGGTACAGAAAGAAGCAAATGAGGTGCAGAAAGAAGGAATAGAGGTGGAAAAAGAGGCAACAGGGGTGGAGAAAGAGGGAAGAGGGGTGGAGAAAAAGGCAAGGGGTGCAGAAAGAAGCCAGGGAGCTGCAGAAAGAAACAAAAGAAGGAACAGAGGTGCAGAAAGAGGCACCAGGGGTTCAGAAAGAGGCAACAGGGGTGCAGAAAGAGGGAAGAGGGGTGGAGAAAGAGACAAGGGGGTGTAGAAAGAAGCAAGAGAGCTGTAGAAAGAAAGAAAAGAAGTGCAGAAAGAAGAAACAGAGGTACAGAGAGAGGCAAGAAAGGTGCAGAAAGAGGGAAAAGGGGTGCAGAAAGACACAAGAGAAGTGCAGAAAGAGGCAAGAGAATTGCTGAAAGACGCAACAGATGTATAAAAAGAAGCAAGAGAAGTGCTGAAAGAGGTAAGTGAGGTGCAGAAAGAGGCAAGAGAGGTGCAGAAAATGACAAGAGAACTGCAGAAAGAGGCAAGAGGGATGCAAAAAAGGGAAGAAGGGTGCAGAAAGAAACAAAAGAAGTGCAGAAAGAAGGAACAGAGGTGCAAAAAGAGGGAAGAGGGGTGCAGAAAGAGGCACAAGGGGTGCAGAAAGAAGCAAGAGATGTGCAGAAAGAAACAAAAGAAGTACAGAAAGAAGGAACAGAGGTGCAGAAAGAGGCACCAGGGGTGGAGAAAGAGGCAACAGGGGTGCACAAAGAGGGAAGAGGGGTGGAGAAAGAGGCAAGGGGATATAGAAAGAAGCAAGATAGCTGTACAAAGAAACAAAAGAAGTGCAGAAAGAAGAAACAGAGGTACAGAGAGAGGCAAGAAAGGTGCAGAAAGAGGGAAAAGGGGTGCAGAAAGAGGCACGAGGGGTGCAGAAAGAAGCAACACAAGTACAGAAAGAAGCAACAGAGGTGCAGAAAAAGGGAAGAGGGGTACAGAAAGGGGCAAGAGAAGTGCAGAAAGAAGTAATAGAGATGCAGAAAGATGGAAGAGGGGTGGAGAAAGAGGCAAGAGGGAAGCAGAGAGAAGCAAGAGAGGTGCAGAAAGAAACAAAGGAAGTGCAGAAACAAGGAACAGATGTGCAGGAAGAGGCAATAGGAGTGCAGAAAGAGAGAAGAGGGGTGCAGAAAGAGGCACAAGGGGTGCAGAAAGAGGCACGAGGGGTGCAGAAAGTAGTAAGAAAAGTGCAGAAAGAAGCAACAGAGGTGCAAAACGAGGGAAGAGGGGTGGAGAAAGAGGCAACAGAAGTGCAGAAAGAAGCAACAGAGATGCAGAAAGGGGGAAGCGGGGTGAAGAAAGAGGCAAGAGGGGTGCAGAAAGAAGCAAGAGAGGTGCAGAAAGAAACAAAAGAAGTGAAGAAAGAAGTAACAGAGGAGCAGAAAGAGGCAAGAGAGGTGCAGAAAGAGGGAAGAGGGAAGAGGGGTGCAGAAAGAGGCACAAGGGTTGCAGAAAGAAGGGACAGAGGTGCAGAAAGAAGCAAGAGAACTGCAGAAAGAAGCAACAGAGGTGTAGAAAGAGGGATGAGGGGTGTAGAAAGAGGCAAGAGAAGCGCAGAAAGAAGCAACAGAAATGCAAAAAGGGGGGACAGTGGTGGAGAAAGTGGCAAGAGAGGTACAGAAAGAAACAAGAGATGTGCAGAAATAAATAAAAGAAGAGCAGAAAGAAGGAACAAAGTTGCAGAAAGAGGCAAAAGAGGTGCAGAAAGAGGGAAGAAGGGTGCAGAAGAAGCACGAGTGGTGCAGAAAGAAGCAACATAGATGCAGAAAGAGGCAAGAGGGGTGCAAAAAGAGGGAAGAGGGGTGCAGAAAGAGGCACGAGGGGTGCAGAAAGAAGCAAGAGATGTACAGAAAGAAACAAAAGAAGTGCGGAAAGAAGGAACAGAGGTGGAAAAAGAGGCATTAGGGGTGGAGAAAGAGGGAAGAGGGTGGAGAAAAAGGCAAGGGGTGCAGAAAGAAGCAAGAGAGCTGCAGAAAGAAACAAAAGAAGGAACAGAGGTGCAGAAAGAAGCACCAGGGGTGCAGAAAGAGGGAAGAGGGGTGGAGAAAGAGGCAAGGGGGTGTAGAAAGAAGCAAGAGAGCTGTAGAAAGAAACAAAAGAAGTGCAGAAAGAAGAAACAGAGGTACAGAGAGAGGCAAGAAAGGTGCAGAAAGAGGGAAAAGGGATGCAGAAAGAGGTACTAGGGGTGCAGAAAGAAGCAAGAGAAGTGCAGAAAGATGCAACAGAGGTGCAGAAAGAGGGAAGAGGGGTACAGAAAGGGGCAAGAGAAGTGCAGAAAGAAGTAACAGAGATGCAGAAAGATGGAAGAGGGGTAGAGAAAGAGGCAAGAGGGAAGCAGAGAGAAGCAAAAGCAGTACAGAAAGAAACAGAAGATGTGTAGAAACAAGGAACAGATGTGCAGAAAGAGGCAAGAGGAGTGCAGAACGAGAGAAGAGGGGTGCAGAAAGAGGCACAAGAGGTGCAGAAAGAGGCACGAGGGGTGCAGAAAGAAGTAAGAATAGTACAGAACGAGGGAAGAGAGTTGGAGAAAGAGGCAACAGAAGTGCAGAAAGAAGCAACAGAAATGCAGAAAGGGGGAAGCGGGGTGAAGAAAGAGGCAAGAGGGGTGCAGAAAAGAAGCAAGAGAGGTACAGAAAGAAACAAAAGAAGTGAAGAAAGAAGGAACAGAGGAGCAGAAAGAGGCAAGAGAGGTGCAGAAAGAAGCAACAGAGGTGCAGAAAGAGGGATGAGGGGTGGAGAAAGAGGCAAGAGAAGTGCAGAAAGAAGCAACAGAGATGCAAAAAGGGGGAACAGGGGTGGAGAAAATGGCAAGAGGGGTGCAGAAAGAAGCAAGAGATGTGCAGAAAGAAATAAAAGAAGAGCAGAAAGAAGGAACAGAGGTGCAGAAAGAGGCAAGAGAGGTGCAGAAAGAGGGAAGAAGGGTGCAGAAAGAAGCACAAGTGGTGCAGAAAGAAGCAGGAGTAGTGCAGAAAGAAGCAACAGAGGTACAGAAAGAGGCAAGAGGGGTGCAAAAAAGGGGAAGAGGGGTGCAGAAAGAGGCACGAGGGGTGCAGAAAGAAGCAAGAGATGTACAGAAAGAAACAAAAGAAGTGCAGAAAGAAGGAACAGAGGTGGAAAAAGAGGCAACAGGGCTGAAGAAAGAGGGAAGAGGGGTGGAGAAAAAGGCAAGGGGGTGCAGAAAGAAGCAAGAGAGCTGCAGAAAGAAACAAAAGAAGGAACAGAGGTGCAGAAAGAGGCAAGAGGGGTGCAGAAAGTGGCAAAAGGGGTGAAGAAAGAATCGAGAGGTGCAGAAAGAAACAAAAGATGTGCAGAAAGAAGGAGCAGAGGTGCCCGAAGAGGCAAGAGGGGTGCAGAAAGAAACAAAAGAAGTGCAGAAAGAAGTAACAGAGGTGCAGAAAGAGGCAAGAGGAGTGCAGAAAGAGGGATGAGGGGTGCAGAAAGAGGCACGAAGGGTGTAGAAAGAAGCAAGAGAGATGCAGAAAGAAGCAAGAGAAATGCATAAAAAAGAAACAGAGATGCTGTAAGGGGAAAGAGGGGTGGCGAAAGAGACAAGAGGGATACAGAAAGAAGCAAGAGAGGTGCAGAAAGAAACAAAAGAAGTGCAGAGAGAAGGAACAAAGGTGCAGAAAGGGGCAAGAGGGGTGCAGAAAGAGGGAAGATGGGTGTGAAAGAGACCCGAGGGGTGCAGAAAGAAGCAAGAGAGGTGTAGAAAGAAGCAACAGGAGTGCAGAAAGAAGCAACAGAGGTGCAGAAAGAGGCAAGAGGGGTGCAAAAAGAGGGAAGACAGTGCAGAAAAAGGCACAAGGGTTGCAGAAAGAAGCAAGAGATGTGCAGAAAGAAACAAAAGAAGTGCAGAAAGAAGGAACAGAGGTGCAGAAAGGGCAACAGGAGTGCAGAAAGAAGGAAGAGGGGTGCGAAAGAGGCACAAGGGGTGCAGAAAGAAGGGACAGACGTACATAAAGAAGCAAGAGAAGTGCAGAAAGAAGCAACAGAGGTGCAGAAAGAGGGATGAGGGGTGGAAAAAGAGGCAAGAGAAGTGCAGGAAGAAGCAACAGAGATGCAAAAAGGGAGGACAGGGGTGGAGAAAGTGGCGAGAGGGGTGCAAAAAGAAGCAAGAGAGGTGCAGAAAGAAACAAAAGAAGAGCAGAAAGAAGGAACAGGGATGCAGAAAGAGGAAAGAGGGGTGCAGAAAGACAGAAGTGGGGTGCAGAAAGAAGCACGAGTGGTGCAGAAAGAAGCAAGAGAGGTGCAGAAAGAAGCAAGAGTAGTGCAGAAGGATGCAACAGAGGTGCAGAAAGAGGCAAGAGGGGTGCAAAAAGAAGGAAGAGGGGTGCAGAAAGAGGCACAAGAGGTGCACATAGAAGCAAGAGAGGTGCAGAAAGAAGCAACAGAGGTGCAGAAAGAGGGAAGAGGGGTGAAGAAAGAGGCAAGAAAAGTGCAGAAAGAAGGAAAAGAGGTGCAGAAAGAGGCAAGAGAGGTACAGAAAGAGGGAAGAGGGATGCAGAAAGAGGCAAGAGGGGTGCAGAAAGAGGTAGGAGAGGTGCACAAAGAGGCAAGAGGGGTACAGAAAGAGGCAGGAGGGGTACAGAAAGAAGGAAGAGAAGTGCAGAAAGAAGCAACAGAGGTGCTGAAAGTGGCGTGAAGGGTACAGAAAGAGGCAAGAGAAGTGCAGAAAGAAGCAACAGAGGTACAGAAAGAGGCAAGAGAGGTGCAGTAACAGGCAAGAAAGGTGCAGAAAGAGGGAACAGGGGAGCAGAAAGAGGCAAGAGAGGTGCAGAGAGGAAAGAGGGGTGCAGAAAGAGGCAAAAGGGGTGCTGAAAGAAACAAGTGAGGTGCAGAAAGAAGCAACAGGAGTGCAGAAAGAGGCAACAGAGGTGCAAAAAGATGCCAGAGAGGTGCAGAAACAAGCAAGAGAAGTGCGGAAAGAGGCAAGATAATTGCTAAAAGAAGCAACAGAGGTGCAGAAAGATGCAAGAGAGGTACAGAAAGAAGCAAGAGAAATGAAGAAAGAGGCAAGTGAGGTGCATAAAGAGGCAAGATTGGTGCGGAAAATGACAAGAGAACTGCAGAAAGAGGCAAGAGGGATACAAAAGAGGGAAGAAGGGTGCAGAAACAAGCAAGAGAGGTGCAGAAAGAGGAAAGAGGGGTGCAGAAAGAGGCAAGAGGGGTACAGAAAGAAGCAAATGAGGTGCAGAAAGAAGGAACAGAGGTGGAAAAAGAGGCAACAGGGGTGAGGAAAGAGGGAAGAGGGGTGGAGAAAAAGGCAAGGGGGTGCAGAAAGAAGCAAGAGAGCTGCAGAAAGAAACAAAAAGAAGGAACAGAGGTGCAGAAAGAGGCACCAGGGGTGCAGAAAGAGGCAACAGGGGTGCAGAAAGAGGGAAGAGGGTACAGAAAGGGGCAAGAGAAGTGCAGAAAGAAGTAACAGAGATGCAGAAAGATGGAAGAGGGGTGGAGAAAGAGGCAAGAGAGAAGCAGAGCGAAGCAAGAGATGTGCAGAAAGAAATAAAAGAAGAGCAGAAAGAAGGAACAGATGTGCAGAAAGAGGCAAGAGGAGTGCAGAAAGAGAGAAGAGGGGTGTAGAAAGAGGCACAAGGGGTGCAGAAAGAGGCACGAGGGGTGCAGAAAGAAGTAAGAATAGTGCAGAAAGAAGCAACAGAAGTGCAGAACGAGGGAAGAGGGGTGGAGAAAGAGGCAACAGAAGTGCAGAAAGAAGCAACAGAGATGCAGAAAGGGGGAAGCGGGGTGAAGAAAGAGGCAAGAGGGGTGCAGAAAGAAACAAAAAAAGTAAAGAAAGAAGGAACAGAGGAGCAGAAAGAGGCAAGAGAGGTGCAGAAAGAGGGAAGAGGGGTGCAGAAAGAGGCACAAGGGTTGCAGAAAGAAGGGACAGAGTTGCAGAAAGAAGCAAGAGAACTGCAGAAAGAAGAAACAGAGGTGCAGAAAGAGGGATGAGGGGTGGAGAAAGAGGCAAGAGAAGTGCAGAAAGAAGCAACAGAGATGCAAAAAGGGGGAACAGGGGTGGAGAAAGTGGCAAGAGGGATGCAGAAAGAAGCAAGAGATGTGCAGAAAGAAATAAAAGAAGAGCAGAAAGAAGGAGCAGAGGTGCAGAAAGAGGCAAGAGAGGTGCAGAAAGAGGGAAAAATGGTGCAGAAAGAAGCATGAGTGGTGTAGAAAGAAGCAAGAGTATTGCAGAAAGAAGCAACAGAGGTGCAGAACGAGGCAAGAGGGGTGCAAAAAGAGGGAAGAGGGGTGCAGAAAGAGGCACGAGGGGTGCAGAAAGAAGCAAGAGATGTACAGAAAGAAACAAAAGAAGTGCAGAAAGAAGGAACAGAGGTGGAAAAAGAGGCAACAGGGGTGAAGAAAGAGGGAAGAGGGGTGGAGAAAAGGGCAAGGGGGGCAGAAAGAAGCAAGAGAGCTGCAGAAAGAAACAAAAGAAGGAACAGGGGTACAGAAAGAGGCAAGAGGGGTGCAGATAGAGGCAAAAGGGGTGCAGAAAGAAGCGAGAGGTGCAGAAAGAAACAAAAGAAGTGCAGAAAAAAGGAGCAGAGGTGCAGAAAGAGGCAAGAGGGGTGCAGAAAGAAAGAAAAGAAGGGCGGAAAGAAGCAACAGAGGAGCAGAAAGAGGCAAGAGGAGTGCAGAAAGAGGGATGAGGGGTGCAGAAAGAGGCACGAAGGGTGCAGAAAGAAGCAAGAGAGATGCAGAAAGAAGCAAGAGAAATGCATAAAAAAGCAACAGAGATGCAGAAAGGGGGAAGTGGGGTGGAGAAAAAGGCAAGAGGGATACATGAAGAAACAAGAGAGTTGCAGAAAGAAACAAAAGAAGAGCAGAGAGAAGGAACAGAGGTGCAGAAAGAGGCAAGAGGGGTGCAAAAAGAGGGAAGACGGGTGCAGAAAAAGGCACGAGGGGTGCAGAAAGAAGCAAGAGACGTGCAGAAATAAATAAAAGAAGTGCAGAAAGAAGGAACAGAGGTGCAGAAAGGGGCAACAGGGTTGCATAAAGAGGGAAGAGGGGTGTGAAAGAGGCACAAGGGGTGCAGAAAGAAGGGACAGAGGTACAGAAAGAAGCAAAAGAAGTGCAGACAGAAGGAGCAGAGGTGCAGAAAGAGGGATGATGGGTGGAAAAAGAGGCAAGAGAAGTGCAGAAAGAAGCAACAGAAATGCAAAAAGGGGGAACAGGGGTGGAGAAAGTGGCGAGAGGGGTGCAGAAAGAAGCGAGAGAGGTGCAGAAAGAAACAAAAGAAGAGCAGAAAGAAGGAACAGGGGTGCAGTAAGAGGCAAGAGGGGTGCAGAAAGACGGAAGTGGGATGCAGAAAGAAGCGCAAGTGGTGCAGAAAGTAGCAAGAGAGGTGCAGAAAGAAGCAAGAGTAGTGCAGAAGGATGCAACAGAGGTGCAGAAAGAGGCAAGAGGGGTGCAAAAAGAGGGAAGAGGGGTGCAGAAAGAGGCACGAGAGGTGCACAAAGAAGCAAGAGAGGTGCAGAAAGAAGAAACAGAGGTGCAGAAAGAGGGATGAGGGGTGGAGAAAGAGACAAGAGAGGTGCAGAAAGAAGCAACAGAGTTGCAGAAAGAGGGATGAGGGATGGAGAAAGAGGCAAGAGGGGTGCAGAAAGAAGCAAGAGAGGTGCAGAAAGAGGCAAGAGGGGTGCACAAAGAAGCAAGTGAGGTACAGAAAGAGGCAACAGAGGTGCAGAAAGAGGCAAAAGAGGTGCAGAAAGTAGAAGAGATGTGCAGAAAGAGGCAAGAGAAGCGCAGAAAAAGAAAGAAAGGTGCAGAAAGAAGCAACAGAAATGCAGAAAGAGGCAAGAGAGGCGCAGAAAGAAGCAAGAGTGGCTTGCACACCATTAGTACCAATTTAACACCCACATTTAGCAATAAGTAACAGGTGACCATTCTAGGTTTACAAAGGACCTTCCACCACGCTGTAACACTTGTCGCTGCATTTTTGGTAACGTGTGAGCCGTTTGAGCTAGAAACAAGGCTTTTTTTGTTCAAATCTGCAGATTGGGCAGCAGATGAAGGATTATGTGGCTAATGCGGAAAATGTATAATTGTGCGGAAGTTAGTGCAGCCAAACAGTCGCATAATTCCAGTGGCCCTGTTCATACCTCTGACTAGGTCCAGAAGTGCTCCTCAGTGATTCCTTCTTTTTTTTGTCTCATTGAGTTCATAGTTTAGCTTCTATGGAAATGAGGAAGACTAAACCTGAGATTACCACTCCACAACACAGACTACCATACCACATAATTGCTCTCCATAACACATAATCCCACTCTACATAATTCCTATACACTAAATACCACATACTTTCTAGCCACATAATTTCACTGCACAACATACCACATAATTCCACTATACACAACGTACATCCACTCCACTCCAAAAAACATTAGTAAAAAACTTTTACATTTACAACGCCAATAGCTCTAACTCATGCAAATGTGAGACCTATTAAATTACAAATGCTTCTTTAACTGGTAGTCACGTTTGCAGAGTGGTGGAGAAAGAGGGCTGGGCCTTCAACCAACGCTCAGGAATTCCGCTGCGTAGGACTTACAGGAGGTACCAGGAGGGCTTCTTGGCCCCCAAAGTCCCTCAGGAGTAAAGTGGACTTCATCCCCCAACCAGTACTGTGCCAGGAGGCGTGTTTGCAGAGTGGTGGAGAATGGGGGGGTGTGGCCTCCGAAGACCTCTTAGCAATCCCACTGTGTGGGACTTCGTGGAGGTAACAGGAGGGGTACTTGGCCCCCAAGGACAACCTTGGGGGCCAGCTACCCCTCCTATTACCTCCAGTAAGTCCCACACAGCAGCATTGCTAAGTTCTCATAGTAGGCCATGCCCCCTTTCCCCACCACTCTGCAAACGTGCTCCCTGGCACGCTCTTGTATGGGGATTAAAGTCCACTTCACTGCTGGGGGTCCTTAGGGGCCATCTAGCCTACCTGATACCTCCAGCATGCCCCAGATAGTGGGATTGCTGATAGAGGGGCACAGGCCACACCCCCTTTGTCCACCATTCTGCAAACGCACCTCCTGGCATGCTTTTAGTTGGGGGATGAAGTCCCCTTGCCTCCTGAGGGTCCCGGGGACCAGCTAGCCCACCAGGTACCTCCAGTAAGCCCCACACAGCTAGATTGCTGAGAGTGGTCCGAGGCCACGCCCCCTTTTTACATCACTCTGCAAATGCGCCGCCTGGTGCACTGCTGCTCGGGGGATGAAGTCCACTTGTGTCCTGAGGTCCTCAGGACACAAGAGGACCTCATCTCCCCACCAGCAGTGCGCCAAGAGGCACGTTTGCAGAGTGGTGTAAAAAGGGGCGTGGCCTCAGACCACCTCTCAGCAATCCCACTGTGTGGGGCTTACAGGAGGTACCTGGTGGGCTAGATGGCCCCCAGGGACCCTCAGGATTCAAGGGGACTTAATCCCCCAACTTAGAACGTGCCAGGAGGCGTGTATGAAGAGTGGTGCAGGGAGGGGGCGGGGCCTCCGGTGAGAAGCCGGCTTTTCTTTTTGCATTTTTTAGAAGGGGGGGCTGCATGCCCCCCCTTCTTTTAGTATTTTTTGGGCCCTGGGGACCCCATCCCCGAGGGCCTGACCCATTTTTTTTTTTTAAACGGGAAGGGGGCCACGCGGCCCCCTCCCACGGCTGATTTCGGCCCCAGGGACCCCATCCCCCTGGACATGGCCTCGTTTATTTTATATTTTTTTATTATTTTTAGGGAGGGGGGGCCGCGTGGCTCCCCTCCGCTAGGCCATTTTTGGCCCCGGGGACTCCATCCCCCGGGGTTTGGCCATTTATTTTTCATATTTATTTTTGGAAGGGGGGCCGCATGGCCCTCCTTCCCTGGGCCTCTCTTGGCCCCGGGGAATCCATGCCCCGGGGCCTGGCCAGCCTTTCCTTATTTTTAAAATTTTGAAGGGGGGCCGCGTGGCCTCCTCCTGAGGCCAATTTTGGCCCCGGGGACCCCATCCCCAGGGCTGGCCCTTACATTGGGGACCACGGGGGAAGCCCCAATACCCCGCAGTCCCAGCCAGCTCCCCGCCTCCTGCGGGAGCCGGCATTGCTTTTGGGCAAGGGGAGCTGCTAACATGCATCTCCCCTTGCCCAAAAGCAATTCTGCTTTGCTTCTTGGAAGCGAGAGCAGGTTTCCTGCTCTCGCTTCCAAGAAGCAAACAGCAATGTCCCGGGGGTGGGCACCCCGGGACATTGCAGGAGCCGGCCCTGGGGGCTGGTGGTCCCCAGGGCCATCGAGGGCTCCAGGAGGGGGGCCACGCGGCCCCCCTCCCAACATGTAAATAGCTCCGGGGAGGTGGTGGTCCCTGGGGCTGAGGGTCCGCTACGGACCCCTGTATTTACATATTCATTGCCCCAGGGAGGTGGTGGTCCCCGGGGCAGTGTGGGGGGGCTTGAGCCCCCCCACACTTTGATTTTGAAAATAGCCCCGGGGAGGTGACGGTCCCCGGGGCTGCAAGGGGGCCGGGTGGCCCCCGCATTTAAATCATGTAGCCCCGCGGAGGTGGTTGTCCCCGGGGCTCGGGGGGGCCCATGAGGCCCCCCAGCCAAAATAGTTTAAAGCCCCAGGGAGGTGGCGGTCCCTGGGGCTTGGGCGGCCCACGAGGCGCCCGCACAAAAAATGTAAATGCCCCGGGGAGGTAGCGGTCCCCGGGGCAGCATGTGGGGGAATGAGCCCCCACACACATTTTAAATAAAAAGCCCCGGGGCTGGAGGTTATGCTACGGACCCCCGTATTTACATATTCAATGCCCCAGGGAGGTGGTGGTCCCAGGGGCAGTGTGGGGTGGCTTGAGCCCCCCACACTCTGATTTTGAAAATAGCCCCAGGGAGGTGGCGGTCCCCGTGGCTACGGGGGGCTGCGTGCCCTGCACATTAAAATCATGTAGCCCTGGGGAGGTGGTGGTCCCCGGGGCTTGGGGGGCCCACGAGGCCCCCCCACCCAAAATAATTTAAAGCCCTGGGGAGGTGGCAGTCCCCGGGGCTTGGGGGGCCCATGAGGCCCCCCGCACAAAAATGTAAATGCCCTGGGGAGGTGGCAGTCCCCGGGGCAGCGTGGGGGGGCAGGAGCCCCCCCCCACGCATTTTAAATAAAAAGCCCCGGGGAGGTGGTGGTCTCCGGGGCTGCGGGTGGGCCACGTGCCCCGCGCATATCATTATCTAAGCCCCGGGGAGGTGGCGGTCCCCGTGGGCTGCGGGGGCCCCATGGGCAACTGCTAATTAATTGGGCATTGCCCCCGGGACCTGGCCCACCCTGGGGCTTGTAGAAAACAAAGCGCGGGAGACCGCGCTTTGTTTTTTTTTTTAATTTCGGCCGGATTCGCGCATCCACCGTGAATTCGGCTGATTTCTTTTTTTTAAAATGCTTTTTTAGCCCTGGGGTTCCTTGTGGGACCCCCTGAGCAGGCCTAAGGGGTCAGGGTGTTTCTACCATGCCCCCTTTTCTTGTTTTTTGATGTTTTTTCTACTGTTTTCTTATGACTTGGTTACCGAGTCACAAGATGGCTGCCAACACATTCTGATTTGGAGTTTTGGCAGCCAATCAGAATTAAGCTCATGCTCAGGAGGGTTCGCGAATCCTCCTCGGTGCTCAGATATCGATATTTTTATTTTCTGAATTTCTCCACAACTACTGAACGGATTTACACCATTTGAAAAAAAGGTCGCTTTCTGAACCAAGACCTACCTTTTTGCCAAATTTGGTGTAATTCCGTTCAGCAGTTCGGGCTGTAGCTTTGTCTAAAGTTCCTATGGAAATTAACATGGGCAAAACGCATTTAGGGACCCCCCTTTTTCTCAGCCCCCGCTTGACGAATCACCCTGAAACTTTCAAGACAGGAGCTGACATGAGTGCACCATTAGTTTCGAACATTTCGCGAAGATTCGTCAAACAGCGCCAAAGATATTGGCAAAAGAAAAAACGCTTTTTGAATAGAAACGAGGTCCTAACTATAACTACCTACTGGCGACATATATATACATATATATATATGATGAAAGTGATGATGAAAGTGGCGCCCATGATTTTGTCAGAGCACTGAACATTAATGATTTGAATCTACAATTTACTGCGAACATAAGTGCTATAGAGGTGAGCTTTTTAGACACTTTGATTTATGTGGTTGACAATAAAATTGAATCTAAACTATTCCGCAAAGAGACAGCTGGAAACTCGACGTTACACGCAAGTAGTTCCCATGCTAAACATCTAATAAACAGCATCCCCTATGGGGAGATGCTCCGTTTAAGGCGGATAAACAGCAACGACAATGAATTGAGGGAAGCGCAGGCAAACAGTAGCGTAAGGTTCCTTGAGAGGGGTTACTCAAGAAAGGTAATAGATAGCGCTATTGTAAAATCTATGCGCTATGACAGATATCGTTTGCTAACATCTAGAAATGAAGCCCTAGGAACCCCTGCCTTACAACATGAAAATAGAAAAACAAACACCGATACAGCAGATGAATTTAGATTCATTGTACAGTTTAGCCAACAACACAGACAGATACAAACAATCATCACAAAAAATTGGCCTATAGTATTGAGTGACCCTATCATTGGCAGAAGGTTGCCGACTCGACCCTCGATTACATTTAGTAGGGGTCCCTCTATGCGGGATGAACTGGTAAAGACCAGCCCGGAGGTCATAGATAACAGCAATTGGCTACAGACACATAAGGGATTTTTCAAATGTAAAACTTGTAAGGCGTGCAAACAAGGGGAAAACCGGACAACATACACAACACCATTCAGTGCCAGAAATATTAAAATAACCAAACTTCTGACATGCAAAACCGAATATGCTGTGTATATTTTAATTTGTCCGTGCAACCTACAATATGTTGGCAGCACAAAGTTACAGGTGCACAAACGAATCTTACAGCACCTACGGGCAATAAATAATCAGGACAACACTTATCCGGTGGCACGCCATTTTAAAAGTGTCCATGAGTCAAGGAGTCAGGATCTAAAATACTTTGTGATTGATTCAGTCCCACCAAGTAGAAGAGGAGGGGACAGGGAACAACGTCAGCGTCAATTGGAGACCAGATATATTCTGGAACTGAATTCAAAACACCCAATTGGGCTGAATGTTACGGAAGATCTTTATACTTGCTTGTAAAAAATTGAATGATGTTTTTATATTGAGGCTTTTTATCTTATTTAATCTAATGATCAAATTGATTTCCATAGGAAATTTTAAGTGCGAGGTGGTTTTAGCGTGTGGTTTAGGTATGTATTTTGATATGAATTTTTATAGTCTTTTCAGATGTTATTCTGTGTATAATGATATTACAATCTAAAAAAGGTATTTTACCATGATTTTTATATATATTTTTATCTATATACATTGACTATTATCAGGAATAAATTGTATTATGAAATTTTATTATGAAATTTTATTATAGATTTTTATGATTGATTATGGATTTTGTTATCAATACATTGATGCCAATTTGCACAAATTATGCAGGTAACATAATGCGATAAAAGCACTCGCATTTTATCTGTTGCAGAAGTAAAATGAGAATTAAACAACAGCATTAGCAACAACAGCAAAACAACCCGCACACATCAGTTAAATGAAAGGGTCTACTGGTATTTATACCGTTATAAAGAAGTTTGACCTATATAATTTAATTGGATGGAACCCTAAATGCTTCACTGGAGTCAGGATTTGACATTTAATAAATTGATTAACCGCCACTTTAATTATTGACAATAGATGTTACAGTACTGGGGCTCCGGTACTGACATAGATGCTATGTTATGATGGCTCGCCCGCAACAACAAAATAAACACAAAAGAAACGAAAATAAGAATAACTGTGTCAACGAAAATATTATTTACACGCTTAGGGAATGTGGTGATCCAGCACTAAACACTTTTAACACATTAAGCACTTTTGGAACTTTATATGCAGAGACACGCTAGGACAGGATTGGATATAAATACACTAAGGGACGTGATTTGAGCAATAAACCCAATTGATTGTATTTGAAGCTATGCGAATGGTATCTACCAAAAAACAAATTATACTATTATAAATTTTAAGATTATGCTTTTATCAAAGTTTTATTAAATTTATATATTATCGAATTTGTAATAATAACGTAACTTTTCTATGTCTATAGCGCTATTTGCACAGGTGAATGTAGTCACGCTTGCACCAATCACTTTAAATATACCAATGATGACGCTGAACTTTGTCATGTGATCAAGGCTCCTGTGTGAGCTGAAACGTGTTATGCCGTTTGGCACTGAATAAAGGATTTTGCACTATACCGTGGTCCGGATCCGTTGCTTTAAAGGAATTGAAGCGATATATGGTGATGCATTGATAGATATATATATATATGTATATGTATATATATATATTTATATTTATATTTATATACATATATATATCATGAAACATTGTAGTTCTGCTAATAGGGATACATTCCAGATGTTACTATTACCCAATATATGTAACTCAGTTTCTCCATCTCAGAAGGATAGAGGGTCAAGTTTGCCTTGTTGAGATTAAAACTCATAAACGCTAGAAAAGCACATTTTGTAGGGAGACCTCAGCTCAGCTCATCTAAGCACCCATTATACAAATATAAACTACACAGACGGCACATTGGTGAAATTGTTTCTTTATGAATAATAGAGATTTTAACAAAGAAATATATGTCTATTCATGACTTTTAAATAATAAGGCAAACTGATTGCAATATTTTCCTACCAAGAATGAAAAAATATTTTGATTTTAACATATGCATGTATGTGCTATTTACACAGTACACACCGAGCCAAAAGGTATTGGGGCACTGTCCAGTGTCAAAGGCAAAGATAGAGTAAACACATGTATCCTGGGAGCAGAAGTAGACTGTTACTGCATCATGATACAGTGTTTTTTAAAGTGGTGTGTCTTCAGTGCTTTCCTAAAGGACAGCAGGGTTTTTAAGTAGCCCTGATGGAATTGGGGATGTTTGAGAAATCCTGGGGGGGTATTCTCAAGAACGTGCGATAATCATCCCCAAAATAGCTTAACGCTATTTATCATATCGCCGTCTATCGTGGAAAAATAACGCTATGTTAACGTCTTATTCTCAACACGGCGGTAACATGCGATAGTTTTCCGAAAACCCATCAAATATCCGCGATAAAATCACCGGGACCGCGATAAAAATCAAAAGCCGAACGTGAAAAAAGTGGCGATGGGCCCAACCGCGGTAAAAAAATCAGCGATAAGCTGTGCCAGGCCTGCAATTCACACACGTCAGGCGGGAAAAATCCCTATAAAAGCAGAAAAAAACCCACAAACAAAACCAAAACAACTGCGAAGCACAATGGAGGCAGCCGGGGCAAGTACAGAGGACAACCAGAACCCCACAAGCCCCACGGAGGACCAGCCTGGGACCTCGGGGTCAGGGAAGGGCAAGGAAAAGAAGAAGAGGAAGACGCGGTTCAGTCCACAGGAAAACAGGATCCTGATAACGGAGGTGATAGAACACCATCAACAACTGTTCGTCACCTCCACTGTGTCATTGGCAACAAAAAATGGAATATGGCAGTCCATCTTGGACAAGGTGAATGCAGTTGGAGTGCTGAGGAGGACAATGGAAGAGCTCAAGAGGCGCTGGAATGATGTGAAGCTCAATACCAAGCAGAAACTCGGCAACAACCAGAAGGCAGCAATGTAGACTGGAGGTGGGAGTCCAGCGCCACAGGAGGAGCTGGATGAGATGGAGGAAATGGTGTCCACAGTCATCAGTGTGGAGACAGTGGCAGGAGTTGGGGGACCGGACACTGCTCAACATGACCTGACACAACAGCAACAGGGTGAGTAACGACCAGGGACTGGGGGGATGGGGGGAGATGGGCACAATGGCACACATGCACAATTAAGTATAGCACAGTGCACACCCACAATGACTCTGGATCATGTCCCTGATCCCCTTGGCACACTGCAGCACACCTAGAAACAGCAAGTAGGCCCCCGTCGACTTTGTGCCCAGAGGGGGCCCTTCCCACACATCACCAATCTCACAACCAACGCATGCACATGTGCCAAACCCAGCAAAGCGGCGTGTCTGTGAGCCACACTGACAATGCAAATGACACTGCATGACGAATAGCATGGCAGCAGTCAATATGTCATGACATGTTGCACGCCACGACACTGAGGTGGCTGAGTGTGGACCACATCCGTAAAGGAGCAGGTCACACTCTGACACATCCACGTGCACAAACAACGCCTGACGTCAACAACACATCTGCGGACAAACCATGTCCCAGAGTCCCAACTCCCACCAAGAGCCCAATTTACACAAGTATGCAACATCTCAGCACTGTATAAGCACCGAAGTCAAAGGCACACTGCCTGAAAGGGATAAGGGCCAGCAAAATCAGAGCTGCAGGGGCGACTCTCCCAAAATGCAGCACACACACATAACATTCAGAGCACATCAACATCGACAACAATGTGGTACAAACTGCAACACGTTCACAACAGAACAGAGGACACAACTGGTGCTGCTTGTGTGTAGAAACTGGCCAATCACATTTGGCATAGCAGGGAAATGTGAGATGATAATGTACAAGTACAAACACACATCTGTGATGTTGTCGAAATGTCCACTGTCCCACATCAAATAGGCAGCTCCTCCCAAACAGTCACAATGTACATTGTCATGCAGACTGTATGTAAACTTGTACAATGCGTCAACATACATGTGAACACAATGTTAAACTGCACCTCCCCTTCACATTGCAGAGGGAGAATCAACACCTCCTGCAGAGCAGACCGAACATCTCTTCACTGATGACGAAGAGGACCTCCACACCTTCGACACCGACGCACTCCAAGAGCTCATGGACACCTTCCGCACCTCACCTCCAGGAGCAGGGCAGCCCAGCTGCATCGAGGAGACCTCACCCCCTGCACAGACCACACAGCAGGAAGCACCCACCACCACGGCTGACTACCAGGACCCCCACGAACAACACATGGCCTTCCAACGCCGTGGGTTAGGGTGCCAGGAGAAGATGGCTGATCAGGTGCGGGTGGGGTTCGACCTCATGGCAGCCAAACTAGATGCCATACTTGGGTGTCTAAGTCCCATCAGGGACCACTTACAGTCCCTAACGGACACCCACAGTCCGCTCCATGCTCTCCAACGATCCATGGCTGACATCGCTGGAGTCCTGACTCTGAGACAAGGACAACTGTCTAGTCAGAGTGGCTCCAGCGATGTCAGCCGGGACTTGGGACACATGCGGAGGATCATGGAGAACATGGAGCGGATGCAGGCGGAAAGAATGGCTGCCACAGCTGCACACCAGCGACATGTAGCTGGGATCTTCCATGCACTGCAGACCCTCTTCATCACATTGCCGCCACAAGGCCTGGCGCCCATGAATGCTGCTGCTGCTCCTACATCCACATCTCCTCCCCCTGATGTGTCAGTGACACACAGTGCTGCAGACAATCCACCTCCGGCCACTGATGTGTCACTGCCACACAGTGACGCAGACAAAACAACACCACCCACATGTGAGGCACATGAAACATCAGAGGACGAGGATGCGGATGATTCTGCCTTAGTGGTAAGGAGGAAGAGGTAGCATTAATCTCCGCCATATGGCCTGTTTCTGCTTGGTACTGCCCTCTGCATCATCACCTTCCACTGTCCCCTGATACACTCTGCGACACTCACCTTGGACCTCGACATGGACTGCCATATTCTGTTTGGTGACCAATGACACAGCAATCAGACTGCGGACTGAACTCTTCCTTTACCGATGAACTTGTCAATCCCTAAAGGACTCTGGCTGGCCCTCCACGGGGCAACAATGTAAAGTGGGGTTTGCATGGGCCTGTACTGCTCCAGCTTCAACACTCCACCGAATGTGAATAAAACATTCTAATTCACACAGATGTGTCATGACTATGTTCAATCAAGTATGAAAGTATGGATGAATGTAGGGGCAGTGATTCCCCCTCATATCCATGTTGCTAATGTTGTGGGACTTGAGTCACAGGGTGAAACTCTCTGCATCATGGTGGTACATATTTGACCCTAAAAGACGCACTGTTGTCTTTTCTTGGTCACAAATGACAGCCTTTATGTCATGAATTTGGACACATGTGATACGCTGCTGAGTGAGATTACGTACTATCTCTGACATCCTGAAATGGCATTTTGAATACGTGACACCCTAAACAGCCTCTCTGTACAGAGGTGACACACCCACCATCTAATTGCCATTTGTGAGATTGTTAGCACTAAATGTTGCACTTACACTTGTCAGAGTGATGTGCTTATGCAGAGGAGTGACATGCACACGGGGAACGTGTTTTGGAATGAATTTATTTGCACATGCTGTTCATGTGGTCATTTTGTACTGTCCCATGATTGCTAAGGACATTCACAATGTGACGTGCTCATGTGAAGAAATTGTTAATGATTGTGTTCCTTCGGACTAATCCTGCTGCAGCTGCACTGGGGTGCGGTCCACCTGCCTCATCTCCATCATCATCGTCCGCTGCATCTGGCACTTGGATCCATGGGGCATTGGTGCATACACATATGTTGTGCAACACACAACATGCAATGATCATCTTGCACACTATTTCCGGCCTGTACAGGAGTCTTCCACCTGTGATGTCCAGGCACCTGAAACGTGACTTTAACATGCCAAATGAGCGCTCCACAATGCCCCTGGTGCGTTTGTGGGCCGCATTGTACTGCCTCTGGGCCTGGGTGTTGGGGTCTCGTAGGGGTGTCATCATCCACGGGCAGAGTGCATATCCTTGATCCCCTGTGAAAGGGGAGAGAGATATGTGTCAATCGGTGGTTCTGCATTCTGTGTTGGCAGGCTTATTAGCTTAGTGGTGTGTGATGTGTGCGACTTTGGGATTCATGTTTGACATGTATTGCTTGTGGCAAATGAGCGGCATCCATGTGTATTACATTGCCTCACAGCTGCTCCTCCCTCCCCCCGAGCCTATTTACTTGTGTGCGCTGCGCGGTTGCACCACTTGCACTCCTAAGACACACCATTGTCATGGCTGTCTGCGCATGTCCACAAGCCTGACAACAACACTGTGATATTGGCCGTTGAAGGTGGTTGGCCACGTGTGTGTAGGCCTATGGTCAGGATATGGCGGACACAGAGACACACGCAGTATTTACTTTGGTGGCCATCCCGGAAGTGAACCACGCCCAGAGCCCCGGGCTATTTATTCCCACTCCTACGCTGGACTGGCATACGCCGGCCCAGCCCACTCCGCTTACGCGTACAGGAGGGGACGACATAGCTACATGTCCAAGGTCTTCCCCACTGCCTGAGGTGACATGGTTGCGTCCACTGTCCACAACACTACAAACACCAGCAGTTTATGTCCACATGGACATGTCTGTGCTCTGCATACTGAAGTCTGTCCAGCACATCACCGCCACACTTGGCATTGTGTACATTCTTATTCATGGGTCACTTGCCTCCTTCGCACAGACTTGGTTCCCACCTCTCCCCACATTCTGCAATTGTGTGGCAGAGGTGCCATGACGTGGATGGTTTGTCTACATGGCTGGCCACGGTTACCACAGTTACTTGTGTTGTCGTGTCTGGTAGGTGGGCATGTTGTTTGGCATGTTGTATGTGATTTTGTAACGTGTGCATTCCCACAGTTGTGAGTTGCATGATTGTGGAGTTGAGGTGTGTGGTGTGTTCATTTGGTACTTACCAATGAGCAGTGCATTTCCATAGGTGCCATACTGGAAGCGCTGGTTGATGATGGACTGTCGGAAGATGTAGGAATCATGCACACTGCCTGGGTAGTTGGCGACGACATTGGTGAAGAGTCCCCGGTGGTCCACTATTGCCTGCACATTGATGGAATGCGTGTGCTTTCTGTTGCGGTAATTGTGTGCAGTGTCGGCAGGGGGCACAAGTAGGACATGTGTGCAGTCAATTGCCCCCAACACGAGCGGGAAGCCAGCTATGGCGTAGAAGCCTTGCTTGGTCTCCAGCTGTTCCTGCGCAGTGTGGGGGAAGTGGAGGTGCTGGGGTACCAAGCTGATGATGGCATCCAAGACAGGTGTGAGGAACTTTGATAGGGCTGGCTGTGAGACTCCTCCGACTCTGACAGTTGTTGGTTGGAAGGTACCAGAGGCCAACAGGTGCAGCACAGCCAGCAGCTTTGTCTGCGGAGGGATGTTGGTTGTCCGCTGTGTTGGTACCTTCAGCCTGTGGGCAATGTGGGTCAAGATGCGGAGGATGGTTGTCCTTTTGAGCCTGTAGTGGGCAATGACTTCCTCTGGCGTTAAGTCTCTGAGGCTGGTGCATTTTCGGAAGGTCCGCTGTCTTGTTCTGCGCTGCCTCGGTGGTAGCCCGGGGGGAGGTGGTCCGGGGGGGGTGGTCCTGGGGGTGGTGGCGGTGGGTGTTGTGGCCCTCTTGGGTCTCCGAGCTGCATGATCAGTAGCTCCATGACATGTGTTGGTCTTCAGATGTGGCTCTGGGCTGGGCTCCCTTTTATACTGCAGGTTGTCATCCTGCTTAACACCAGTAGAAGGCAAGTGTTAAATGCCTGCTGCTAACGCGCCTTATCGCCTGTTTTCTTGGATCGCTTCGCCGATCTGGCTGGTCATTGAGAATCTTGCGAAGTGGTGTTTTCGTGTGTTTTTGCACGGGAACGCCTATCTGCATATCATTAGCGTTAGTTGTCGCTCTCATCCGCGGCGATGTTTTTTGCGGCAGCTATCGCTGGAAAACTGGCGATATGGGCAGTTTGCACCAGCTTGAGAATGGGGCGATAAATCTATCGCCACTTTTGCGGCGCTAAAGTGCCGATAAATCGGCGATAAGTCCTTGAGAATATGCCCCCTGGTGTTTTGTTTTTTTCTTTTTTTTTCCAACGCCAGTCTGATGGTTTTCTGTCCAATAAAGAGCAGGGTAACTGAGATTGACAAGAAAGTCATCTAGCCATAAACGAGGCGCTGACCCAAAGCCCACTCAATGTTGTGTTGCAAATAATGCTGTATGCAACTGATCGCTCAAGCTGTCTGTGTCAACACTACAACAAGGAGCGCTGTCATATTCTAGAAAATGGCCTAGATTATTAATTGTTCGTACAGCACAGCATCTAAATTTGGTGTGCTGCACTGCTTTGCGCAAAGGCAGTGGCGGCTCCTCCGCAATGGTGGAGGAGCGTCGCCCCACTGCCTGGCTCAGAGCCACCAGGTGAAAAATAAAACGATAAATCATCGTTTTATTTTTCATTTGCCGGCTCTGAGCCAGCGCATGCAGTGAGGGGCGGGCCGAGGCATGGGAGGGGGAGAAGGAGGTTTCTATGCGCACTAAGTTCTAAGTGCTCATGTGTGTTTGGCTGGCCGTCTCAGGCCGGCCAAACACACATGCACACTTAGGTTTCTCCAACCCGGCTGCATTGAACAGCTGGGCTGGAGAAACCCCACAGACTCCCTGTCCTGAGCAGAGCATCTTTTTAGCCATCTCAGGCCATCCCCCGTGCTGCTCTCATAGCATCAGAGCAGCAGGGGAATTGCACAGGGAGTCTGTCCCAGGAGCTGCTGGGACCAGGAAGAGCGCAGGAGGCACAACTCTTGAGGTGGCTGGTAGTGTAAGGTAAGTTCTTTTTTTTAATAATATTATTTATTCACACCCCTCTCTGCATACTCCCCCCTGCGCTCCCCGCTCCCGCATTCCCTCCACCCGCGGCACCACCCTTTGTTTGTGGCGGCCGCCACTGCGTAAAGGGAAAAACACATTGCAGCACTGTATCCACAGAGACTGGTCAGCTGCTGATGTCCTCCAGTGTGCTGGAGCATAAACAGGCAACCTTGCTTGATGCATGCCTTGCAACGTGTGTGCTGACCAGCAAAGGATTATTATTGAAAGAATGCCCCCTCTGTACATACGTGCATACAACTCAGAAGGTTCCCACGCATTGGACGTGTGCTGTGCAATGCAGCTTGTGCTAATGGTGAAAGTGGATCGTTTCAGTGATACAGACCCACTCACCGCCAACACTGGATGTTGGAAGAATTGGTGCAGTGATACAGAACCTTTCACTTTAAGCGCTGGAAGTTCAATGGATGACTTTTCTGATCAGCTGACCCATCCAGATAATTTTAAGTTTTTGTCTTGACTGGAACAGACTATAGGATTGTATCTTTCTAGAAATGCCCTACTGAGGCAGAATTCGTTGCATAGTTTTACTTCATCAACAGAGTGCTTTAGTCAGGTATTATGTGACAGATTGGCAATCTTCTTTGAGGACAAGATTAGTAACATTATCAATGGCTTAAATTTGGGCAATACGCCCAAGGAGTCACTTTCTGCCAGTCGAGCCGGGGGGGAGAAATTATACTCCTTAGACCATTTTGATATGCTCTCTGCAGGTGACTTGGAAAAAATGGCCATGGAAGTATCCTCAGGATCTCCTCTGGATCCATTGCCACATAAAATTTGGAAGGGGCTGGCTCCTGAACTGTTCCCGGCATTACGGCAAATTTGTAACCAATCCCTGATGAATGGCTCTGTGCTGGCCTGCTGGAAACAGGCGTCGGTTACACCCCTGCTGAAAAAAGCGACACTTGACCCAGCCTGTTTAAAGAACTACAGACCCATTTCCCTCCTACCTTATCCAGTAAAAATTCTGGAACGAGTGGTTAGTAAAGCACTCTCCCAGTTTTTAGAAATAAATAACATTCTTGATAAGGTACAATTTGGATTCCGCCCAGGCCATGGGACGGAGACTGCCCTGGTGACCGTTATGGACGCATCTACGGATGCGAGCAGACAGGGGACAGTCGGCCATACTGGTCCTCCTCGACCTGTCTGCCGCATTCGATACGGTAAACCATGGGATTCTCTTGTCCAGGTTTGAAGAGGTGGGAGTGACGGGCACCGCCCTTAAGTGGTTTCATTCTTACTTATCCAACAGACAACAAGCAGTAGCCCTCCCCCCTGTTCGGTCCAAGTTTTCTAACATGCTGCATGGAGTCCCGCAGGGATCGGCAATCAGCCCTATCCTATTTAACATCTATATGAGTCCTCTACCTGCCATCATTAGATCTCATAATGTTAATTTAGTGAATTATGCAGATGACACCCAGCTTATCCTGTCTTTAGAGGGTGAGCAATCAGTGTCTCTAACAGACTTTCATGCATGTCTGCAGGATATAGCAACTTGGCTCAGGGAGAACTCTCTTCAATTTAATTCAGAGAAGACAGAGATTCTACATTGTGCAGTAGGAAGAACTCCCTCTACACTTCCATCTAACTTCTGGCCTACTCCTCCCAGTACCTCACTGTCTCCCAGTAATACTGTACGCAACCTGGGAGTCATGTTTGATAATAAACTGACATTAGAAAAACATGTCAACAAGACAGTTGGAAGTTGTTTTAGTTTGATTAGAGCATTCCGGAAAATCTTTCCGATGTTCTCTTTGGAGGCTAGAACGCTGATAGTCCGAAGTACTATCCTTAGTAGACTGGACTACTGCAATGCTCTGCTTTTAGATTCCCCACAATATCTGATTGAGAGATTGCAGAGAATACAGACCATGGCTGCAAAAATAGCATTACGGCGATCGCGCCGTTTTTCTGCCTCCCTGGCACTCTCTGATTTGCATTGGCTGCCAGTCTCGCAGAGAATACAATTCAAGGCATTATGCATAATGTTCAAGGCCCTGCATGGACATGGACCCAAATCCCTGCAGGAAAAATTTACCTGGTATGCCCCCCTCCCCCCAACGCTTCGCTCTTCATCGGCAAACCTGGTGAGGGTGCATAGAGTTAAGAAAGCTAAATCAGGAGGCAGGGCCTTCTGCACGGCAGCCCCCCGCCTCTGGAATAAACTTCCATCTGATATTAGACATATAGACAACATTCTGCAGTTCAGAAAAAGGATAAAAACCTGGCTCTATCCCCGGGTATGCTCCCCGGTCCCCTGCTAATTGCTTCTGGGCAGGGGCTACAGTTCATTCCACACCCAGCTAACATCTTGTCACAGCGCCAGGGTACCCGTAGGGTGTCAGCTGGGCTTTACAAGCAACTATAATAATAATAATAATAGTTGCAACACATGAGTAAAGTCTAGTATGTTCAGTGGAGGCACATTGACCTTCCTTGTGCCAATGCGGCTATGTCATCTTACAGTGGTAGCCAGACTATTGCAAAGCCACTGAAATGAGGGGTTTGAAGTGGCCGGAAGTAATACAGCAAGCTGCAGCGAAGTAACACAGGGACACTGGCACAGTCCAGGCACCGAAGCTGGCACTCTGTCCCAACTACCCAACTCTCTTACAATACCAAGTTCTTCTCCCAGGTGCCAGCAGACACTACCTGCTCCCGCTACTCTGGTCCTTGGCTGTGCTCCAGTCTGTCTTCTTTCCCTCCCATTGTGTTCGCCTCCTATCTTCCTCTCCACCCCCTTCCTTGATGCCCGAGTGACTGTGCACCGTCCTGCCATCATTCTGTACTGTGGAACTTGCTACCTGTTAACTCTCCCCTTCCCATGACTCTGTCCTGTTCTGTACCTACGTTGCTGTGCCCGCCTTCCAGCCAGCATCTGCACTGGGCCCCAATGTCAATTGAGGAAATGTGAAAATTGTTAGTAGTGGGAGGGGGGCTTGGGCCCTTGTTAAAGCCCCTCTTCCACACGCAATCTCTGGTACCCCAGAAGCAGATGCACACAGTGCTGCAATCCCACCTACTGCAGTTGTCTATTCAATGCCTCATTTGCAGCATCTCCATCAAGCGCACTATTCTGCCCCTGTGTTGTTTCTCCTCGTGCAGCCGCTGCCATTGTAGTCATTTCCTGCCTCCACTGGCGCTTCGCACACTTGATCTTTCACCTAAGTACCTAAATGATGTATAAATAGAGTTTCAGAAATCTAAAACAGAAATTTTAAACTAGGAAGCCTCACAGGTCTCATAGCAGTTTAACCCATGAGTGTCCGGAATCAAGGCTAGGACTCGCTGGGTTGAACCCTGGAACCTAAGGCTGAAATTTGTGAAAAGCTGGGCTTCTCTTTGTCAGACTTCTCTTCGTTCTCTTTTATCTCATCAGCCTCCCCAAACCCCACACCTTGCCCGGTTTCCCCTCACTTCATCCTCATCTATTCACCCATTTTCTCCCTACCTTCTCTCAATACTTTGAGTATCTATTGCTTTCATTTTCTCTCTTCTCAACTCTGTTCTTCTTGCACGTAACCCTCAAACTGCGGAATACTTTTCATCTGTATATCAATCTCGGCCTAATATTTTTCGTCACACTCTTCTTTCCTTTCTTTCTAGTTTTGACCCTAATCTTCTGCATCTGACCCTTTCCCAGCCTAACTCTATCTTCTGCTTCCAGACGCTCTGGTTGCTGCTCTTTTACTTATATGCCCATATTGTGTGTTAGTGAAGTTTGGTAACATCTTTTCACTATACATGAGGTAAAATAACTAACTTTGCCAAAGCTGGTTTCCTTTGTCCTTGAGGTTCACCTACATCTTATGTTTATCCCCTTAGGTTCATCTCCATTTTATGTCTTTAGCTCTGTCTGTTTGTCCCATATTCTAAAGACCCAACCGAACATAAACTCCAGCACTCCCTTGGCACTCCCTTATACCTCCTGCTACAGATGGAACATCAAATCTGTCCCCCCAATTAACTGCTGTCAAAGGGGTGCACCCATCAACTCCCCTAAAGAGAGGTCAAGTCTGATAGCAATATATCCTAGGTTTTTTTAACACTTGTATTCAATTTTTGATGGGGTGGAGTGGCATTGTGTGACGTGAAATGGAGAGGAGTGGCATTGAGTGGAGTGGAGTGAAGTGCCATTGAGTGGAGTGGAGTGGAGTGGAATGGAGTGCGATTGTGTGGCTCGGAGTGGAGTGGGGTGAAATGGCATTGTGTGGCATGGCGCGGAGTACAGAGGAGTGGCATTATCTGTGAAGGAGACGAAGAGACGTTTCATGATTTCCATACTTGGCCTAATGTATGTGAGCAAGTTGAATTTTACATTCACTAAGAGCAATATTGCCCTTCCCTTCCCTGCCTTGACATCAATATCATTCCAGACCAAGGGGATATGAAAACGAATACGTGCCATAAACCCACGGATAAGAACAGTCTGTTGAAGTTCAGCAGTTTTCACCCACGACCATTACTTGAAAATCTTCCATACAGCCAACTCCTAAGGATCCATCGAAACTGTATAAATATTCAAGACTACAAACAGCAGACAGGGTAGCTCACAGATAAACTGAAACATAGAAATTATCTGATTGCATCATCTCAAAGAGCTACAAGTGAGGTAGGAATCAAAAAAGAGAAGGGCTTTTCTTTACCCAACACCGACGACACCTGAGTCAAACCCTCTAACCTGCGTGACCACATACAATAAAGCCTAGAACTACATCAAGAAAATCATTAATAGGAACTAGCGTATCATCAATTCTGGATCATTGAACTTTGAGAGACCAAGGTTTGACCATAGAAGGGAACTCAACATATGCGATCAGTTGGTCCACACCCTGCCATATACACCATCAACGAGACCAAGCACAGTATTGCAACTATGGGGTTTACAATCAGTTGTGGGGCATTTTACCTGCGGCTCCTGGTATGTGTGCCATTTAACTACCTTTACCAAGACCATTGGGTCTAGAGAAAAATGAATAGTGAGAAGACATACAAATTCTAACACACACATGTAGTATACATGATCACTTGACCATGTGACTTGAGATATACTGGGATGGCTAGCAGGAAAATCATGATCCGGATAGGAGAACATAGAAGCAATATTTGGTGCAAAAGGGTTACAACGAAGATGAGCAATCATGACTTGACAGCAGACCAAACCATTGATGACCTACAGTGGGCTGTCCTGGAGACTGTAGATAACACAAATAATAAAGTAGACAAAATCCTCTTTGAAATAGAACAACGCTGGATTTACCGCCTCCGGACATTTAAAATTGGACTCAATGATCATATTCTGTGGTTAGCTCTTTCATAATGAATACTACTGTCCAAAATGATCTAGTATACTACATGTTTACAGCCGTTTTGCGTATACATTTTAAATGTTTCTCTAAGAGAAGGGATAATTCTGGAATTGATCTTCCTTTGTCGATTCCATCCCTCCATTCAAAGTTAGGGGTCTGCTCCTCCACACTGACTGTAGTCATATCCGATGACTATCAGCTTTGCAATACCCAGTAATATTCTCATTTCCTCTTTAAGGCATGACAGGACATTGTTCCCATTTGGTACCTTTGTACCTTTTCACCTTGATGGTTTTTGTTTTATGTCACTGACCATATATTTGACATTCAAGTCAGGTTTTGGTAGACTTACCTTCCTTGTAAAAGGTCTTAATCCACCAATTTGCGAGTAACTGCTCATACTGACCTGAAAGAGATGGCACTTTTTGTGACACTGAACACACATTTTATTTACATTAACGATTATGGTAGACTTGTTTTCCTTATAATTGGTTTACACCAACCGGTTTGCAAGTAACATATATACAGACTGGTTTGATCTTTCCTCATACACATGAAGGAGACGACATTTGTCCTTCGCCTATGTCGACGGAGCTCCATCCAGCCCCCCCATACAACATGTGACACGACCCACGTACTGAAGCACCCTAGAGGGTGTGCTCAAGTCAGAACATGCCAACCAGGCACTATTAAGCCTCCACAGCCCTAACATTCAGGGATTGGAGGTATCAATAGGTCGTACGACGGGCTGGCACCCTTGACGAAGTAAGTGACTATACCAGTGGGGTTTTGGACGCCATCTCCTTTGGGATGAGGATATTTTCATAATTTGTAACCTGTCTAATATGATCGCCACAGTATGTGACAACAGGGTCTGCCCATCTACATTGTTGCCCTCTGGGGCCATACCAAGCCCCAAATAGCAGAACTGACTTGCCCTTCATTTTATATCACTTATGATATCAGGCCTCACTATGTGCATGAATTGAACATTTTGAGCGAACAGAATACCATTACCACTTTCTGCAGTCAATTTGACTATCACAGAAATACTATCTGTATGTATGCTGTCCATGACTTCATCTATCGGTGTACCATTACTTTTCATAGGTGATGCATCTCTCCGTGTGCCATCACTTTCTATAGTTGTTAAATTGCAATGCGCACTAGAGGTGGAACAAATACATCTGTATGGCAGGTATTATCTAAAATAGGGTAGCTTCAATGTCCTGTTATGCTTTCTCATCTTTTCCAGGTTTTGTGCTAATGTACCTTAAGGAACTGTAAGTTACTTCGCTTGCATGAGTGAAAACGATTCATTTAAGACCTCATTTCTAAGCTTGTCAACAGCAATTATTGACATAATAAGTACAGGATATTCGACTAATACGTAGACTAAGGATCTGCTTAGTAAGGTTCAGATGAAAGCCACATGACCTGGCTAGGACAGGGTGGCTGAAACATGTAAATCGTGATTGATTATAGATGTAAGGGACCATTGACATATTCCCAATTTACAAAACTCCTTGAGACTCCTGGTTTACACCGCATTTCTGACACTCTACTTTTTTTTTTATTGTAGATTATCAAATTATCAAATTATCCAGGGGAGTATATTTGGACCATTAATGATCATTTTTGTGAGTGGCATATAACATAAATAGCCAGCAATCAGTATCAGTAGACCTTCCTTATCAGTGTGCATAGGTGTGGTTTTGAAGTCAAACACCTTTCGCACCAGGACTGTGGCTCCCCTGGCATAACTGCTGTAGAAAGCAAAGTATTGAAATTGGCTATACGTCTGCTCAATGGACTGCATACCTGCTGGATTTGCATTTATTTCTTGTAGGATAGCAATATCAACTTTTTGTCTATTCAAGTAGGCAAGTACTAATCATTATTTTTGGGGTTTGTTCAGCCCTCAGACAGTCCATGGGCTTAATCTAGAACTGCTATTTATGTTTGAGTACATAATAAAACTTGTGATATATAATAAAAGAGTATAAAGCAGTGCTGGCATGACTTCAGAGCCTTTCATAGTTGTTATCCTCCATTTTGTCATTTGTACAGTTTTCACCTGCCAATTTCAAACACATCCCTCCCCCCCCACCGACTCTCAACATGTCAGTGACAAATTGCCTTAATTTCTGCACCTCAACAAACAAACTTTTAAAACCCAATAAGCCACAACATGGGCACATAGTAGCCATCTTCCAAACACCTACCAAAATCTTATCTCTGTGTACCTACATTGAGCTTACATATGCGTTCAAGGATCAAACCTGTTGTGTTGAGACAATTTATATTACAATAAGCCTATGTTTATATTTAGGCTTAGCAATCAATATTATGTTAATAAACGTATATACGTTTAAGCTTTTATTCCACATTTCATAGTTCATCTTGGTTGTCAGGCTGCGTTGTTAAGTCTTGGGAAGATGATTAACCTGTGCCTTCTTTTTCTTCTTGATATTTTTCTTTGTATACTTGACAGTCTTTAAATGTGAACTTCAGCTTTGCAGGGTATTGCATTCTGTATTTTAGTTCAGCAGACTGCAGCAACCTCTTTGTGTCATTGAAAGCCCTTCTTTAATCCTGTACTGATAGTGAAAAATCAGGATATATTTCATTTTGTCATTTGTAATACAAGTCTACCTTTTTTCGAGCCAGCTTCAAGGTAGGATTTCGCTATATATGGTTAAATAATTTTGTGATTATGCATCTGACGGAAGTCCCCGGCGGTAGCCTCTGTGCAAGTACTCTGTGGGCTTTTTCCACCGTATTCCAGAAAATTGATCCTTGCAGAAAAACTCTGACAAAAGAAACTCCACATACACTTTTATCCTACCCATGTCTGTATATTCTGCTATGCCCATGATCCGAATATTATTGCTTCTGGACTTCGCTTCTAGGTCCTCGTTCTTGGTTTTAATCTGTAATATTGTTTTTTCCAGTTGTGTTAGAGACTCACTCGAAGTGCCAACCCAAACTTCAAAATTAAAGATCCTCTGTTCAGCAGACTCCAGCTTAATAACATCACAGTCCAATCTTTCTATTATTTGGTCCAGCCTAACGTTAGCCAGTCAACTTTGCCATCAATTGTATGTAGGCTGCCTTTCATTTCTATCAGTGGCAGCCACTTAACATCAGAGTCTGTCATGTCAGTCATGCTGTTACCATCTGTAGCATTCAATACCATGGCGGGGGTCAACATGTTTTTATTGATTTTTTGTTTTCAAACATTAGTTTACATTGGTTTTTATCCGTCTTCTCCATGGTTCATAGAGGCAGTGTTGATGTTCAACTGAGTTAAACCTAGACATCAGTGAGGGCCTTAATCACCAATACACTTCAGACACTGTAACAGTATTGCCACCCTGAGACGTCAAGTAAGCGCGGGTGGAGGCTGGCGCGCCCATAGCTCGTGCCACCTGGGGGTTGGACCTCCCCTACGGCCCCTTGCAACGTCAGTGGGCTTGTGTTTATTGTCTCTGATTGAGTCACTTTATTTCTGCTCAGCAGAGCCCCAGCCTGGGTCACCATACACGGCAGAAGAAGCCACTTTCTATGCCCAACCAAAACCACCCCGATCCGCAATGCCACAGAAGCAAGCTGCAATAGCAACCCAGCAGGGCATCACAATGAGGACTGCTTTGTCCCGTCAGATTCCCTCTTTCCTCAGCGGAGCCTGTCTCTCCAAAGCTGCATGCACAGCATTTCAGTCTGTTACTCTGTCTAGCTGAAAGCACCCCTCCACCTGGCAGACTTCACAAAGTTTCACATATTTCAATGCAGTATACTGTCAGCAAAGCTCAGCACACCAAGTCCTTTGCTGGTATCATGATTCCAGGATGGTTTTGATGGATTTTCAGGTGACGATATTCTGCCACTAATTTAGGCAGCCATCTTGGTTAGCAGCAGGCTACAACCCTAACAGTACTGTACCACAGATACATGAGTATGAATGTGTTTGTGCCCAAACGATGGCTGCTGTTCATGGCACATCAGTCTGTCAGATTAGTGGAGGGTCTGGCCTTCACTGCCATGGCAGTTGACCACCCATCATAATTAAAGACCCTGACTGTCTGGCATAGGATGGGGAAGCTCAGCTTTAGGACGGGATAACTCAGTATAACATTGGGAGCAAACAGGGCATGGAAATAAAAATAGAGTTCATAGGCAGGGGATGAGCTGAGGAGGCAAGGAAGTGGGATTTATGGTAGGCAGCTGATGCACGAAGAAGTAATACATGAAGTCGGAAGGGCAAGGGCAAGTCAACAAAGACACATAAAAAGAGTTCACAGGAAATGGGCATTGAATTGGACAGAACTTCAGAGCCCACTGACCCAGGTCAGACATAGTGATAATGCAAAATAATGGGGTCCCCATGCAGAATGTGAAGAGGGGTCCCTTAGCTCCCATATCTTACATATATTTATTGGTCTTGGTCTAAATGGGGTCCCCGTGAAGGCTTGAGGGACCCTTAATGAGTTGGGGGACCCCTGCACTATAGAGACTGCAGAAGCCTGCCTTATACCCCTGATAAAGATGCATGGGAATAGGATACGAGCAGCAGGTTGTAGGTTGGAAAGAAAGCAGAAGGACTTAGAAAAGGCAGAGCAGTCATTTAGACAGCTAAACGTGTAGGGGAATGTGCACATACCGCTATGGAGACAATACAGCAAGCAGACACTTTGGGAGATGAATACAGAAAGGGGAGGTTGTTTGCACTTACTGAGGGTGGAGTACACATGATGAGAGAGAAAGAATAGAGTGTGGGAGAATGTGGGAGAGGAAGACAGACACATAGGGGAATGCTCGGATTACTTACCGACATTCTTCATTACTCAGAGCCATAGGCTTCCTCATCACAGTCCTACACACCCACCCACTCTATCCTTGGTATATGCTATATTAAAAAGACTCACTAGTAAGGACTGGGATAAGGAAGAGAGAGCAGGAGGTAATTCATTCTCAGTGGGCTGCAAAGAGTATGTATGTCTATGTATATAGTGGGAAGTAAGAATGTGCACTTCCTGTGGAGGGAATACATATGGCGAGAGAGAAGATAGATGCAGTGGCAGTAACAACAATAAAGAAGGTCACCAAATGACTCCATGTCATCAGGGTAACCATGTTCCAGTCCTGGGCTCTCACTGAAAGAGAGATATGGTGTAGAAACAATGGGAAAGAGAATATCACTGAAGGGAGAGAGAGAGAGAGAGAGAGAGAGAGAGAGAGAAAAAGGATTGTGATGAGAGGGTTATTCTACTGCCTCCCTCCTCTTTGTCTTGAGAATCCTCCGGGGTGCCACGGCGCTGGTTCCTTGGAGACCTTCTCAGTTAAGGTTAATTATATGGTAATGACAACAGCTGTGCTGCATGTCAGGGATTTTCTCTTCAGAGGACCCCAGAGTACAATCAATTAACATCGTATATAGTGGAAGGGAGGGATCTAAGAGAGAGAATCAGAGCTTTCTGAATGCCAGCCATTCACAGCTCATAGCTATGGATTTGTGGGCCTAAACCACTGAGGGAGGAATGCAGCAAATGGGGTGCACTGAGATAGATTAATAGGTGGTTTGTATTAGGGTTTCATGAGGTATCATAAGGCTGGTTGCCCTTCTTCTGCTCTGCACCTTTAGGCAGCATGTGTGATCTTGAGCAAGCAAAGCCAAAGCAACACATATTTCCATGAATGTTGTTACTGGCCTCTTACCAGGAAAGGTCACACAAGTAATTCCCCACCGTAGAGTGGAGATGTTTGTGAGTTTTGTGTAAATTGTCATGTGTATCGGCCTTAGTTGAAATGAAAATTCATAATTAAATAAATGCTGTTAGATCTGTCAGCCTTAGGGTAGTCTTCCCCCAAACTGTTTGCAAGCTTACCTCCTGTTTTTGCTGATTCGTTTTGTTGACCTTAGGACTCTGAGCACTTTACCACTGCTAACCAGTGCTTAGATTTAAATTATCTGTAAGTCCCTAGACAAGTGCACTACCTGTGCCCCGGGCTTGTAAATTAAATGCTACTAGTGGGCCTGCAGCACTAATAATGCCAACCACTCAAGTGGCCCTTTAAACATGTCTCAGACCTGCCACTGCAGAGCCTGTGTGTACAATTTTACTGCCTTTTATTACACATAAGTCACCAAAGGGTAGGCCCTACATAGCCCATATGGCAGGGTGCTGTGTAAGTAAAAGGTAGGACATGTACTTTTAGGTTTTGCATTTCATGGTGGTGAAAAACACCTGAATTCATTTTCACTACTATGAGGCCTACTCTGTCAGGATGTGGTACTCCTCAGGGTCCGGATGATGCAATAAGGGGTCCACCCCTTGACCTCCCCGAACTCCAACTATAAGTTACAGAGTACCTGGGCGATCAAGTGAGGGGTAGGAAAGGAAGGGAACTGCAGGGAGGAGAACCTAGAAAAGAAAACAACAGTGATCAATACTACAGGCTTACAAAAAGCTACTCTCAAATGATCTCACTAGAAGAATCCTGTATACCTTATCTTTCAGATCATCTACTTGCTCTTGAATATGCTCCTCACATCACCGAGCATTCTTTTGGACAATTCCTATAATAAAAACGATAGACATGCACTTCAAACCATTTTCTCAAGCCACCTCTATTCCTTCCTCCCAACCTCCGAATGAACCTTGTGCAACCCCTCCTGAACGGATCTCGCTCTGCTCACCGGTTCTATAATGGCACTTCTCATAGGATTAAATCATTGTCTCGCAATAAAGAATATTAGGAACTTTCCTCTGTTCCTGAACCTTGAACTGAGGAAGACGGTTCCTTCACCGCTGCTCAGCAACTTAATTCTAACCCCTGCGTGCTTGTAGAATTCTACGGGGTCTGTTCTCCTTCTTAGAGTGCCTTAAATACAACCAGTACCAAGAACAGGGCTTCCACGGATTATACCGCCGCCCGGGATTAACCTTTCCTTTTTTTGAGCAATATTCATTGGAAGGGGCGTCCGCGGTTCCTTCACCGCCGCCCGTACAAGTTACCAAAAAAAAGGGGGCCTGCGGTTTCCTCCCCGCCACCCGGTCAAATAGCTAACAAAAGGGCGTCCGCGGTTTCCTCACCGCCGCCCGGGTTTCTTTTGATTAACTCACGTCAAGAGGACTCCGGCGTGCTCCGCCAAACACAAGGACTCTGCGGCTTGCTTCCAGCCGCTTCTTCAAACTGCTACCAGGACAACAGAATTACGCACACTGCCGTATGCGTGTTGCGTCTTCTTATAGACGCGTGCTTCTCTCCCAAGGCCTTCTGGGAGTTGTAGTGCAAATGACTCGGTAGGCGCTTGTACGGCGCGAATCCTGACAGTAGGTTCTCCCTGCCTAGCGCCTCCTAGATCCAGTCTTGGAGGGACACCTGCGGAAAAAGGCTTTGACTGCGGCAGGGGCATGCACGTTGCTGCTTGGCTCCCATGAATCGTCTTCGGAGGAGTACCCTTTCCAGGAAATGAGGTACCACAGCATGCCCCGACGATACTGCGAATCCAGGATCTTCTTCACCTCATATTCCAGGCCACTCTCGCAGGACACTGGAGGGGGTGTCCGCCGTCTCGCTCCAGAAGCCGGTTTCAGGAGACTGCAATGAAACACTGGATGTATGCGCAGACTTCCAGGCAACTTCAATTTGTAGGCCACCGGATTAACTTGACTCACCACCGTGTATGGACCGATGTACCGAGGGTGGAACACACTGCGCAGTTTGAACTTGATGTTCTTCGTGGACAACCAAACACGGTCACCAACCTGATACTGGGGTCCATCAGTCCTATGCCTGTCCTCCCAGGTATTGTATATCCGCTTTGCCACTAACAAATGTTTTCTTGCTTTCATGTGGACAGACCGTAGATTCTTGATGTGGGTCTGCACAGACGGCTGGTCAGCTAGGTCGACAGGCAGATTGACGGGCAGGGTTTTAGCACAGTATCCGAAGTTTGCCACGAACGGTGACACCCCGATAGAACAGTGTAAGGCGTTGTTGTAAGCCAATTCCGCCATCCATAGCAGAGATACCCAGGAGTCTTGAGCCTCCGTGGCATAACATCGCAGATACTTTTTTAATGTCTGATTCAGCCTTTCTGTCTGGCTGTCTGTCTGTGGGTGGAAACTTATCGAAACCGCCGATTCTATCTGTAGGGCCTTACACCAAGATCTCCAGAAACTCGCAACGAATTGGGGCCCCCTATCGGACACGATCACATCGGGCAAACCGTGAAGTCTGACTACCTTGTCCAGCAGCAGTTGGGCTGTCTGACCTGCCGTAGGTAAGTTCTTGCAAGGGACAAAATGACCCATTTTTGTAAGACTATCCACCACTACCAGAATGGCTGAACATCCTTGGTCCATAGGCAGACCGGTGATGAAGTCGAGACTGATGTATTGCCATGGTCGTTGAGGAGTGGGCATAGGCATGAGTTTCCCTTTCTTCCCGGTCTGATCCCCTTTGCCTCTAGCGCATTCTTCACATTGCGCTACCCAAGTGCGAACGTCTTTCGCCAATGATTTCCACCAAAAATGCCGTCGCACCAGGTCCACGGTCTTGCGAACACCTGGATGTCCTGCCAAAGGGGATACATGACACCAGTTAAATGCCTTTTTCCGTAGGGCTCCTGTGGAGAGATACAACCTATCGTTCTGGAAAGGCAACCCTTGTTTGATACTGCGGGCGACATCCTCCCTTGCCCATTTCTCCCACCAGTCTGTTGGTTTGTTCCTGGCGACTTCGGTGAGAAATTGATCATCTCTCAGAACACAGACCACTTTTGCCGGATCAATGATTGCCTCTGGTGTGCTTGCGTGGGGCTCCACTATTGATTCCTGACGGGACAAGGAATCCGCCTTGCGATTGTCCGTTCCTGGCCTGAATGTTATAACAAAGTCAAATTCAGCGAAGAAAAGCGTCCATCTCATCTGTCTCTGTGTGAGATGGCGCGCTGTCTTCATGTACTGCAAATTACGATGGTCTGAGTATACCGTGACTGGATAGCGTGCCCCCCATAGATAATGCCGCCATTCCTGAAATGCCTTCTTTATGGCCAGCAGTTCTTTTTCAGCAATGGTATAGTTTCTTTCGGCTACGTTAAGTTTTTTGGAGAGATACGCCACAGGGTGTAGCTGCCCCGTATCTTTGTCTCTTTGGGACAAAATGGCTCCAATGGCATCGTCAGAAGCGTCCGCTTCGACTATAAAGGGAGCACCCGTGTGAGGATGTCTGAGTACCGGAGCAGTGGTAAACGCCTTCTTTAAGTAGGCAAATGCTGCGGATGCCTCGGGAGTCCAGATGAACGGGACTCCCTTACGAAGCAGCCGGGTGATAGGGACTGCCACCCGGGAAAAACTCAGGATAAATCGGCGATAATAATTCGCAAAACCCAGGAAGCATTGGACATCTCTTGCACATTTCGGAATGGGCCATTCTTGCACAGCCTGCACCTTGCGTTCTGCCATGCTCAACCCTTCTGGACACAAGATCACCCCTAGGAACTCCACTTCTCGCACTCCAAATTCGCATTTGCTCAATTTGCAAAACAGATGGAATTTTCTTAACCTCTCCAAAACCAACACAACATGGTGGCTATGTATCTCAGCTGACACAGAGTATACAAGAATATCATCAATGTAGACGACCACAAAATGGTCTATAAACTCCTTCAAAACATCATTCAGGAAATACTGAAAGGCCGCCGGGCGTTACACAGCCCGAACGGCATCACAGTATACTCAAACAACCCATATTGTGTTTTGAAGGCCGTCTTCCACTCATCCCCTTCACGGATGCGCACCAAGTGGTATGCCCCTCTTAGGTCTAATCTAGTGTAGATGGTGGCCTCCCGCACCTGATCCAACAATACAGTGATCAAGGGCAACGGATACCTATTACGGACTGTGTTTTTATTCAACATTCTGTAGTCACAACAGGCTCTCAACTCACCACTAGCCTTTGCTACGAAGAAGAGAGGAGAGGCTGCGGGAGAACGAGAGGGTCTAATAAAACCAAGTTCCAGGAAATGATCAAGATATTCTTTTAGGTGACGAGTCTCAGGATGCGACAAGGCATATACCCTACAAGCTGGAATGTTCGCCCCCTCAATCAGATCGATCTGACAGTCATATATCCTATGGGGGGGGAGCTGTTCTGCCTGTGTCTCACTAAAGACATCCGAAAACTGAGAATACTCCTCTGGCAATGCTACCTCCTTCTCAACTGCTGTAGCTACACGGAAAGGATAGGTCAAAGCTACGGCTTGAGACCCATGCTCCTGCAAACAGTGTTCCTCGCATCCCTTGGACAAAAACCTGACCGTTTTTTCCCTCCAATCTATGGTAGGGTTATGATGCCAGAACCATGGCATGCCCAGTATCACCTCATATTGAGGAGCTTCTATGATGTTCAATGTTATGTCTTCCACATGCTGTCGCTTCCCATCATCTATTGAAAGTTTGAGGACTTCGGTTTGGTCGGTAACGAGACCTGATGTTAATGGTTTTCCATCCACCGCCAAAACCTCCTCAGGGGTATCACGGGTGACACTACCAACTGCCAATCTTTTCACCAACCCACTGTCAACTAAATTCCCTGTAGCTCCTGAATCCAACATGGCTAATACTTGGTGTATATGTTGATTATACTCAAGACCCACAGCCAACACTATGTGTGATTCTGTATCCCTTAACATATCGCTCGATAGAGAAGGGATCTTCCTTTCTTTGTTTCCGGACCCGGTAGAAGAAGTCATGGCAGACGCCCCGGACTCTGTACCTAAGACGGAAACAGCAGCCTTTTTGTTCCTATATGAGAAACCTTGTGATTTCGGTTTAGAGGGACATTCACGGACAAAGTGCCCTCTTTTGCCACAATACATGCACAACCCTTGTGTGCGACGACTCTCTCTCTCAATACGCGAGAGGGGTGCCCTGATGGCCCCTACCTCCATGGGTTCACTTATGTTTTCACTGGTGCCTAACTCTTTCCTAGGGCTCTTGTCCGACCTGTAGAAGGCCCTCTCCCCTCTAGGCTTCTCTCCGCTTCTTTCAGACATTCTGCCATCTAGTCGTAACGTCAGACTGACTAAGTCAGCACAGTTGACAGGCTGTGGATCGATTTGGGCTATCACATCCTTTAATTCGTCGCATGGCCCTCGATAGAACAGGGACATCTTCTTTTCCTCTGGCCAGGCTGCTTCAGCCACCAAGCGATTAAAAGAAGTGAGATAAGTTACAAGGTCATGTTTCCCCTGCCGTAACTCCAACAGTTCCCTGTCTGCGCTGAATGCAGTGGTTCGTCTGTCAAACACACGTTCAAATGCGGCACGGAAGGCTTTCCAATCTGACAATACCGGGTCGTTGTTTCTAACTAAAGGAACCGCCCAATTAGCAGCATCCCCTATCAAGTAGGAGATCGCAAAGGCCACCCTGGAATGATTATTGGGAAACGATGAAGGCTTACATGAGAAATGAAGCATTATTTGGGTTAGGAATACCTGTATCTTCAGGGGGTCCCCTGCATATCGTTCGGGACTTGCTAACGGTATGGGTGGAGGAACCGTCACCTGTATTTGGGGGTTACTAGCGACAGATACATCAAAAGGATTCCTGGTTAGCTTGTCTACTCTGTCCCGCAAAGCGGCGGTCTCAAGCCTAGAGGCCGCAAGTTCTTGTTGAACTAGAGCCAAAGCCTGAACGACATCGTCCATGGACTCCATTTATTGACACACACGGACCGGGAGGAGTATCCTTTCGTGGGTGCGTAATTCTGTCAGGATGTGGTACTCCTCAGGGTCCGGATGATGCAATAAGGGGTCCACCCCTTGACCTCCCCGAACTCCAACTATAAGTTACAGAGTACCCGGGCGATCAAGTGAGGGATAGGAAAGGAAGGGAACTGCAGGGAGGAGAACCTAGAAAAGAAAACAACAGTGATCAATACTACAGGCTTACAACAAGCTACTCTCAAATGATCTCACTAGAAGAATCCTGTATACCTTATCTTTCAGATCATCTACTTGCTCTTGAATATGCTCCTCACATCACCGAGCATTCTTTTGGACAATTCCTATAATAAAAACGATAGACATGCACTTCAAACCATTTTCTCAAGCCACCTCTATTCCTTCCTCTCAACCTCCGAATGAACCTTGTGCAACCCCTCCTGAACGGATCTCGCTCTGCTCACCGGTTCTATAATGGCACTTCTCATAGGATTAAATCATTGTCTCGCAATAAAGAATATTAGGAACTTTCCTCTGTTCCTGAACCTTGAACTGAGGAAGACGGTTCCTTCACCGCTGCTCAGCAACTTAATTCTAACCCCTGCGTGCTTGTAGAACTCTACGGGGTCTGTTCTCCTTCTTAGAGTGCCTTAAATACAACCAGTACCAAGAACAGGGCTTCCACGGATTATACCGCCGCCCGGGATTAACCTTTCCTTTTTTTGAGCAATATTCATTGGAAGGGGTGTCCGCGGTTCCTTCACTGCCGCCCGTACAAGTTACCAAAAAAAAGGGGGCCTGCGGTTTCCTCACCGCCACCCGGTCAAATAGCTAACAAAAGGGCGTCCGCGGTTTCCTCACCGCCGCCCGGGTTTCTTTTGATTAACTCACGTCAAGAGGACTCCGGCGTGCTCCGCCAAACACAAGGACTCTGCGGCTCGCTTCCAGCCGCTTCTTCAAACTGCTACCAGGACAACAGAATTACGCACACTGCCGTATGCGTGTTGCGTCTTCTTATAGACGCATGCTTCTCTCCCAAGGCCTTCTGGGAGTTGTAGTGCAAATGACTCGGTAGGCGCTTGTACGGCGCGAATCCTGACATACTCTTCTCATTGGTTAACATTGGGAATTCCTTATTACACTTTTAAGCTGTAATTCCTGATTGAGAAGGAGTAGCTCTGTCATGTTTTATATAATTGGAATGGTAATGATAAATCCTCTTTACTGGTAAAGTTGGATTTAACATTACTATTTTACAAATGCCTCTTTGAGAAAGTTGGCATTTCTCGGATCTTAAAGCTCTGTGTGCCTGCAGCCTGTCTTCAATACACATCTGGGGTGGGTCACAGCTTGACTTTGAGCATTCCATCCACACAGCCACACACAAAGAAAGGTTTGTTGTGTCTGAGTGTCCATCTGCATCCTGATGGCTAATCCAGGGCAGGATGGGAGGGAGGATTGACACTTACACCTGAATAGGCAATGTCCTGTCCCCACATAAAGGGTTGATTACCCTCCGGTAGATAGTCTGGAGCCAGGTCTAGGAAGAAAGGACCTCTGTGCACTTCAACGGTCCTTATTTAAATTCATAGTCTGTGAGACTTGACATCCTTGGCGTGGTTCCCTGACTTTTTGCCTCTACCTCCTGCGCTTCTGACTATGTCATGGTTTTCGTTTTTGCTTGCTTAGATGCTTTGTGCACTTTGCCACTGCTGATCAGTGTCAAAGTGCAGAGCTCCCTGTGTAAATTGTAAATGTGATTGGTTGTCCATAATTGGCATATTTGATTTACTGGTAAGTCCCTAGTAAAGTGCACTGAGTGTGCCAGAGCCTGCAAATCAAATGCTACTAGTGGGCTTGTAGCAGAGCTTGTGCCACCCACTAGAGTGTACATCTGTCTCAGTCCTACCACTGTAGTGTCGGCGCGTGCAGTTTTAAACTGCCCATGTCGACCTGGCAAGTGCACCCACTTGCCAGGCCCCATCCTTCCCTTTTCGTACATGTAAGGTACCCCTCAGGTAGGCCCAAGGTGCCCCAGTGGGCAGGGTGCAGCGTATGTAAAAGGTTGGACATGTGCTGGTGTGTTTTATATGTCCTGCTAGTGAAATACTGCCAATTTCGTTTGTCACAATTGAAAGGCTATCTGTCCCATAGGGTAACATGGGAGTTGCTTTGTAACAGCTTACAAGGATAACTTTCCATTGGAACAAGATGGAGAAATGGAGTTTAGGATCTCTGAACTCAAAATTTTAATAACACGTCTTTTTAGGGAGATGGCTTTTAAATTGTGTTTGAAAATGCCACTTTTAGAAAGTAGGCATTTTCTTGTTTAACCATTCTGTGTACCTCTGCTGTTTGTGTATTGACTGTCTGGTTTTGAAGTGACAGGAGTTGGGGATGTGCATTCTCTGTAGACAGCCACAAGGGGGTTGGGGTTTGTCCTGCCTGTCCTGGGTGACTCATAGCTGGGCTGAATAGACCTTGTCTGCATTTAGAGTGGTGGGAGGAGTGTCACTTGCACCTGAATAGGCTGTGTCTCCTTTGCACAATGCTGTCTCCACCTCCTGTGATCATACTGCACCAGAGAGGAAAAGACTGGTTTGGATTGGGCTCAGAGACCCTTGCTACAAAGAGAACCAAGAGAAAATGGGGTATAGATATTGGACCTTAAACCCCAGAGAATTAGATCACTTCTGGACTCAAGAGGAACCTCTGCCAAGGAGAAGAGCTGGAGAGCTGTAAGGAGGAGTACTGCCCCTTTGCCTTGTGGGCCTGCAGTTGCTGCTTCTGGCAAGGAGAGGACAAAGCCTGGAACTTTGTAGTGAAACTGCCTCATGAAGAATCTCCAAGGGCTTGTGTGTGCTTGCCTCCTGTTCTGAAGTCTCAGGGCCATAAAGACTTTACTTGCAACCCACTGACCAACACCTGGACTCCTCTGTGGACTCCTGCATTCAAACGGGCATCAGTTCCAGTTCCTGGGCCATGAGAATTGTGTGGTTGGTGCTGCAAAGCAAGAACAACCACTCCAACGCTGTCAGCGATGCTGCCAGTGACACTGCGTCCTGCACCGAGGTATGGAGCACCGCTCCTGAAGTGCATGATGCACCACCCCGCCTGCACCACAGCCCCGACGCCTGCAGTTATCGGCCTTTCCGATGCCAGCGCTCACACTGATGCCGTCATCGTGTGCGCCAGCATCACGCTATCGTGTAGCCGATAACTGATGAGGGTGACTTCACAAATTCTTCGACTTTGCATCACCTCATCGGAACCGACGCCTCTCCGCCAACGCCGCCTAACTTCCCCTGTCCTGGATTTGACACCTCGCCTCTTCACAGACTCGACACCTCGCCTCCCCCGTGGCAACTGGGAACTGGCCTCGCCTCAGCACAACGTTTCACCTCCATGACGCCGTGCATCGTCTACAGACTTAATTTCCAAGGTATTGTTGGTTAGGGGTCCATGTGACTCCATGCACGATGCCGCGCACCTCATGGTCGGCACTGTACTTTGGATTTTTGCCTGTCACAATGTTGTAATAGCCCCAGTTGGAGCTATTTTGTTCTACAAGTGCTATTTTTGAAATAACTGTTCTAAAAGTATATCTTGATATCTGTCTGTTGTATTTTTGTCGTTTTGGTCTTGTTTGGTTTAGATAAAGTTACATTTATTTTTGTAAACTGGTGTGGTGTCCATTTGTGGTGTTTTCACTGTGTTACTGTGTGTTTGGGTACAAATACTTTACACATTGCCTTTGGGATAAGCCTGTCTGCTCGTGCCAAGCTACCAAGGGGGTGAGCATGGGTTATCTAAAGTGTGTAACTCCCTTACCCTGACTAGAAGCAAGGGTCCCTACTTGGACAAAGGTGCCTACCTCTGCTAATTAGAGACACCCATTTCTAACCCCACTTCAAAGGCACAACTGGGTAAAAGTACTGGGTCTATGACCCTACCAAATCAGTCACTTCTGGACTTGTAAAGAAACTCTGTCAGGAAGAAGGACTGCTATGCTGCTACAAGGACTGTCACTCTGCTGGACTGTTGTTCTGGAAGAACTGCTTTTCTGCTTTTCTGCTGTGCTGCCCTGTTGCCTGCTATCCTCTACCACTGCTGAGGAAGAACTGGACTCTGTTTGAACTCGAGTGATCTCCAAGGGCTTGTTGGCTTCTATCCTGTTTCTGAGACTCAGGGATATCAAAGTCTTCACACCTGATACTGTGCCTGATCCATTAGAAGTGGACCCAGGTGCTTACTCCAGTCGAACCAACGCATCTCCTGTCTCTGTGTAGCAAAACCAACTCATCGTCGCTGTTGTAGGAGCAGAATCGGCGCATGGCACTCGGACCCAGCACATCGCCTCAAAGAACCAACGCCTCAGAACCAACACATCGTCACAGCTGCAATGTGGGAATATCGACTCATCCCCTCAACTGCATGGAGACACATGACGCATAGTCTACGGAAACAATGCCACTGAGTGCATCATCTTCACAATCAACACATCGCCACCACTGCGTGAAGAAAATCAACACATCTGCTCGATTGCTAGATAAACACCAACATGGCAGGTGTGCAAGTTTTAGTTAATGTAGGGCACAAGTTATAGTTACTTGCGATAACTATAACTGCTGAATTTCTGTGGTTTTGTGTGATTAAAATCTAAACCTAGCTATAACGTCCTTGTAACCTTTGGTTTTTTAGGTGTATTATATATATTTATTTTACCTATTGGAGGTTGCCAGTAGGTTGTTATAGTTGGGATCTAGTTTCCACAGGAAAAGCATTTTTTGACTTGCCTATAACTTTGGCGTTGTTTGACCAATCTTCATGAAATGTTCCAAATAAATGTCAAAGTAGGTTCTGTGTATCATGGAAAGTTTGGGGGTGATCCGTGCAGTGGGGACAGAGAAATAGGGGCACAAAAAAGGTGCATTTTTAATGTTAATTCCCATAGGTTCACGTTGTCGAACCTACAGCCCGAACCGCTAGATGGAATTACACCAAATTTAGCAGAAAGGTAGATCTTGTTACGCAGATTGTGCTTTTTGTTATTTGGTGCAAATCCGTCAAGTAGTTTTTGAGAAATTTAAGCTGAAAATTATAGATATATCTCTGGCCTCAGATATTTCTCAGTGGTTTCGCGATTAATTGCGGATGTGCGCACCATCAGGAATGCTGTGATTGAATGGACGCAACCTGAACAGAAAGTTGTGGCTGCCATTTTATCATTCGGGAATGGTTCCCGGGGCTGAAAATGTGTGTGAAAGTTAACATAAGGGGTCAGGGTGGAGATACTCTGACCCCATGTTTGAGAAATGGGTGTGTTAGTGGCACAAGTTATGTGTCCAAAATTGATTTTTTTAATCGTGCGTGATATTTGCGATGATGCCGCGACTGCCAGCATAGCCCCCGGTGTACCATCGTGGGGACATTGCGAATATCACGACATCATCGCGAATATTGGTGAAAATATATTTTAAATATATATATATTTGTACACACTCGCCGGTCACTGTCACACACTCATGTACGCACTTACAAACTCACTCAGACACTTATACACCCATTCACATACCCACTCACACACTTATACATCCAGTCACATACCCACTCAGATACTCATGCACTTATTCACCTACCCATTCAGGTACTTATGCACCCACTTACAGATTCACTTGGAGAGTGACGCACCCATGTACAGACCCACTCAGTGACTCATGCACCTACTTAGAGACTCAGTCATAGATTCATGCGTTCAGTTTCATACCTACTTAGAGACTCTTACACCCACTCACAGACCCACCTGGGCACTCATGCACCCTACTCACAGACCCACTCACAAACCCATACATTCACTCCCACACTTGTTACGCAGATTGTGTTTTTTGTTATTTGGTGCAAATCCATCCAATAGTTTTTGTGAAATTTAAGCTGAAAATTATAGATGTATCTCTGGCCTCAGATATTTCTCAGTGGTTTTGCGATTAATTGCGGATGTGCGCGCCATCAGGAAAGCTGTGATTCACTGGACGCAACCTGAACAGAAAGTTGTCGCAGCCATTTTATCATTCAGGAACAGTTCCCGGGGCTGAAAATTTGTGTGAAAGCTAACATAAGGGGTCAGGGTGGAGATACTCTGACCCCATGTTTGAGAAATGGGTGTGTTAGTGGCACAAGTTATGTGTCCAAAATTGATTTTTTTAATCGTGCGTTATATTTGCGATGACGCTGCGACTGCCAGCGCAGCCCCCATGTACCATGCCGGGGACATTGCGAATATCATGACATCATCGCGAATATTGGTGAAAATATATTTAAAATATATATATATTTGTACACACTCGCTGGTCACTGTCACACACTCGTACGCACTTACGAACTCACTCAGACACTAATACACCCATTCACATACCCACTCACACACTTATACATCCAGTCACATACCCACTCAGATACTCATGCACTTACTCACATACCCATTCAGGTACTTATGCACCCATTTACAGACCCACTCAGTGACTCATGCACGTACTTAGAGACTCAGTCATAGACTCATGCGTACAGTTTCATACCTACTTAGAGACTCTTACACCCACTCACAGACCCACCTGGGCACTCATGCACCCCACTCACAGACCCACTCAGATACTCATGCTCCCACTTACAGACTCACTCGGAGAGTGACGCACCCATGTACAGACTGTCTCAGAAACTCATGCACCTACTTAGAGACCCACTCATAGACCCATGCATAGAGTCTCCTACCGACTTAGAGACTCTTACGGCTACTCACAGACCCACCTGGGCACTCATGCACCCACTCACAGACCCACTCAGGTACTTATGCACCCACTTACAGATTCACTTGGAGAGTGACGCACACATGTATAGACCCACTCAGTGACTCATGCACCTACTTAGAGACTCAGTCATAGATTCATGCGTTCAGTTTCATACCTACTTAGAGACTCTTACACCCACTCACAGACCCACCTGGGCACTCATGCACCCTACTCACAGACCCACTCACACACCCATACATTCACTCCCACACTTGTTACGCAGATTGTGTTTTTTGTTATTTGGTGCAAATCCATCCAATAGTTTTTGAGAAATGTAAGCTGAAAATTATAGATGTATCTCTGGCTTCAGATATTTCTCAGTGGTTTTGCGATTAATTGCGGATGTGCGCGCCATCAGGAAAGCTGTGATTCACTGGACGCAACCTGAACAGAAAGTTGTCGCAGCCATTTTATCATTCAGGAACAGTTCCCGGGGCTGAAAATTTGTGTGAAAGCTAACATAAGGGGTCAGGGTGGAGATACTCTGACCCCATGTTTGAGAAATGGGTGTGTTAGTGGCACAAGTTATGTGTCCAAAATTGATTTTTTTAATCGTGCGTTATATTTGCGATGACGCTGCGACTGCCAGCGCAGCCCCCATGTACCATCGCGGGGACATTGCGAATATCATGACATCAGCGAGAATATTGGTGAAAATATATTTAAAATATATATATATTTGTACACACTCGCTGGTCACTGTCACACACTCGTACGCACTTACGAACTCACTCAGACACTAATACACCCATTCACATACCCACTCACACACTTATACATCCAGTCACTTACCCACTCAGATACTCATGCACTTACTCACATACCCATTCAGGTACTTATGCACCCATTTACAGACCCACTCAGTGACTCATGCACGTACTTAGAGACTCAGTCATAGACTCATGCGTACAGTTTCATACCTACTTAGAGACTCTTACACCCACTCACAGACCCACCTGGGCACTCATGCACCCCACTCACAGACCCACTCAGATACTCATGCTCCCACTTACAGACTCACTCGGAGAGTCACGCACCCATGTACAGACTGACTCAGAAACTCATGCACCTACTTAGAGATCCACTCATAGACGCATGCATAGAGTCTCATACCGACTTAGAGACTCTTACAGCTACTCACAGACCCACCTGGGCACTCATGCACCCACTCACAGACCCACTCAGATACTCATGCACCCACTTAAAGACTCACTCAGAGAATCATTGACCATTGCACTGACCCACTCAGAGACTCACACACCCACTTACAGACCCACTTACACACTCACGTATACTCTCACAGACCCACTGAGACACTCACACCCACCTACAGGTCCACTCAGACACTCAGACATCCACTCACCTATCCATACAGTCACTCCCACACTCAGTCACAGACCCTCTCAAAGACTTATGGACTCAGTGAGTCACTCATACACTCAGAAACTCACACACCCACTCACAAACTCAATCAGATATACACACACCCACTCACTCACCCACTCAAGGCTCATGCATCCACTCACAGACCCACCCAGACACTCGCCCTCCCAGTCACAGACCCACTCAGAAACTCATGCATGTACCTATTCACTCACCCACTCAAACACTCATGCATCCACTCACAAACCAACTAAGACACTCACACACCCATATAGTTATTCATATAGCCACTCATAGACCGACTCAGAGACTTATGCACCCAGTCAGTTATACACTAGGAGAGGATAGGATATGTGTTTGTAAAGCGCTCGATTGCCATGGCGTCTTTGCGCTAGTGTATGTGGAAGGGAGTACAGCCTGTATTCCCAGAGAGACTAGGTGGAAGTGAACAGCCATGTTTTTAAATCCTTCCTAAAGAGCTGCCGATTAGATTGAAATCTCATGACCACTGGCATTCTATTCCATAACTTTGCCGCACAGTTCGATAAAGTCCTGCCGCCCCATCTTGACTGCCTAATTTTTGCAGTTTGGATTAGGCCCAAATTTCCAGATCTAAGAGCACGAGAAGGGGTGTAAGGTAGGAACATTTTTTGGATGTCCTCAGCGCCACCACCGTAAAGTGCCTTGTGGACCAGACATAAGGCCTTAAATTCCACGCGCTGCTGGATAGGAAGCCAGTGCAGTGACTTAATTCCTGCCGAGATTGATTGTCCTTTAGGTATGTTTAAAAGCAGTCGTGCTGCAGCATTCTGTAGAGACTGCAGTTTCCTCATCTCGGTCTTGTCAATGCCCAGAAAAAGGGCATTACAATAGTCCAGTTTGGACAGGAAAAGGGCCACCACCACCGTCTTTTGCAATTCTTGTGAAATAAAAGAAAAAAATGTCCTCAAGGTTTTTAGTAAAAAGAAACAGGAGGAAGTGAGACTGTTCACTTGGGCAGAGAAATTCAGCTGGTCATCGAAGATAACTCCGAGGTTTCTGACCTTAGCAACAGGGCTAGGGCATCCCCCCACCTCAGCCGGCCACCAGGAGTCATTCCAGAGGGATTGGCCCTGGCTAAACTCTATCACCTCTGTTTTATCGGTGTTAATTTTCAGGAAGCTATGGTTCATCCAGGTCATGATCTCAGTGAGACATGCATGAAAACAGACAGCTGTGGCCTCCGGCTGATTGGATATAGAGATCACAAGCTGAGAGTCATCAGCATAAGAGACCAGGGCAAATCCATGCTTCCTGATGAGTCTGGCCAACGGAGTGACGTAGATGTTGAACATCGTCGGAGATAGGGCCGATCCCTGTGGGACCCCGCATGGAAGATGGAAATTGTCCGACTGAAGACCATCCCAATGCAGGCTCTGCTCCCTAGCCTCCAGGAGAGAGGAGAGGAGGGCCAGAGCCATACCCTCGATTCCCACATCCTTCAGCCACTGCACTAACACTGTATGATTTACGGTGTCAAATGCTGCTGATAGGTCTAGGAGCACGAGGACCGCTCTGCCCCCTCCGTCCACTATTCGCCGGATCTCTTCCGTTGCAGTAATCAGGGCTGATTCGGTAGAATGACAAGACCGAAAGCCATGCTGCGTAGAGTCCAGCAGATTATTGGCGTCTAGGTAGTCGGTCAACACCTTGTTAACTGACTTCTCCAGAATTTTAGCTACTATCGGTAAGCCAGCAATTGGGCGATAGTTCTTAGGTTCAGTAGGGTCCAGAGTCGGTTTTTTAAGAATAGGCCTGATAGATGCTCTTTTCCAAGCTACTGGATAGTTACCTGATTCCAAAACTTGATTGATAAGGGGGGTAAGCTTATCACAGATCTTCCTAGAAGCCAGATGCATAATGGCTGGGGGGCAGGGGTCTTTGGGGGAGCCAGATTTTATGGGGAGGAGAAGTTTTTGTACCTCATCATTTGTGAGTGTCTGGAAGCAGGATAGTCTGCAGTGGGTCAACCCGTCCACACCAGGCAGTTGGCATTGGTTATCCAGAGTTCCCCAAGTGTTCAAGAGGTCATCATAGATCACTTGCAACTTGTTCTGAAAGTATAATGCCAATTTGTTACACATGGCTTGATCTGGTTTAAATGTATTGTCTTGCTGCGGTTTAGCCAGCAGTTTAACAGATTTAAAAAGTTCCTTAGCGGAATTTCCAGCTTCCTCAATCTTAGTTGTAAAAAATAGCTTCTTACGGCAATGATTGCTTCCTTATACTGTTGCAGAGCTACATTATAGATTGCTTTCTTTTCATTACTATAGTCTAGTCTCCATAGACGCTCAGCTTTCCTACAGTTTACTTTTAGGCACTTAAGCTAAGGGCCATACCAAGGTGATGACATCTTAGATCTTTTTACCACCACCAATTTTTCGGCCGCAACACAGTTGGCCGCTGCCAAGAGCCAGTCGTTAAACTGGGATGCTGCTACATTATTATCCTTTACTAGCGGGGTGGGGAGGTGACCAAGGGCTGATTCTAGTTAATTGCCTTGAACTTTGTTCCAACGTCGAATTTTTACCTTGGATGGCTTGGTTTGGGTATAATGATTGGGCAGCATAACCTTAATGTTAAAATGGACGGCCTTATGGTCTGTCCATGGAAGAGTTGATATTTTAATCAGATTGATATCAGAGTTGTTAGAGAAAATGCCATCCAGAGTATGGACCGCCCCCCGAGACTCATGTACCCACTCATAGTCGCACTCAGAGACCCAGGCACCCACTGACAGAACCACTCAGACACTCGCGCTGCCAGTCATAGACCCACTGAGAGACTCATGCACTCACTCACAGATCTACTCAGACACTCATGCACCCACTCAGACACCTACTTAGACACTCATGTATCCATTCACAGATCCAGTCAGTCAGTCATATACTTACTTATAAATTGACAAAGGCACTCATGCACCTACTCACAGATTGAGTGAGAGACTTAGGCAACCAATCACAGACCCATTGTGACACTGATACACCCACTCGTAGATGTACTGAGGCAGTCAAGCATTTCATCACCGAAGCATTGATAGACTGATGCACCGTCTCACAGATCCTCTCAAATACTTACACAGTGAATGAGAGACTTAGTGATACAGTGATGCATGCAGTCATAGATTACACTGAAAAAGTTATGCACTGTGTTATCGACATATTATGGGAGCTGTACATGCTATTTTACGGTCATTTAGATAGCAATGTGTTTAGTGTGTTGGTTATAATCCATTTTGCAGTTAGAAGTTTTGAATTTGGTGGTGGCTATTAAATGTCTGTCTTGTTTTGTCATTTTGTGACGTATTTGCGGTGACCGCGGCTGCCGATATCATTGCGACGCTCGACGTCACCGCAAAAAACTGAAAATCGGTTTCAATGCTTGTTTTTATACAAACTCCCTACAAAAATAGGACTTTAAACAGTGAAGTAATAAAACCATAGTGTCTAAAATACTGTAAAATGTGTGCATATATGTGTTTTACACCTCTTAAAAAAGGCACGAACGTCGCGGTTACTGAAGTCATCGCGACTCTCGGCGTCATCGTGAAAACAGGAAGTAGGGTTCAAACACAGTTTTTTAAAAAGTTACTAAAATATGTATTTACAAACATGTTCTTTAAGTTAATAATGAGTGTATTGTAATAGAATACATTTTTTAAGTTATAATTTTTTCATGTGGTGGTGGTCGCTGAATGTTTGCATTTGTTTTGTGATTTCGCAACGCAATCATCGCGACGTCGCCGCAAATTTAAAAAATTCTCCCAAAAAATCATTTAACAAGAAAATGAACAACATTTTGGACTCTTGGGTGCCTTTGGCAAGAGCCTTTGCATTGAGAGTGTGTATAAGACAGCTACTTATAAGACTGTATTCAAAGTTTCAGGTTACCTAGAAACACCCTGTTGCCTTCGTCTGAAAAGTGAACTCCATCACCTCTATATATTTCATACATGTCAAAACGCAGATTGTTGTTGTAGATAGAGCCCATGTTATGGTCTCTGAGGAAAGCAGAAACTGTTGTATTAACATGTTTTCTGGCTTTATCAGTCTGTGGACCGAACTTATTTGATCACTTCCATTTCTGTCTTTGGCATATATTACAGTACACCAAGGCAGAGTGACGGAAAAGCAACATCAGTTCTGCAAAGGTATCCTAGAATACATTTTTAAAAACTTAGAAATTCACCGAAAAAAACAAAGATTACAGGGACATTATAGTTAGGAAATAGATTTTGAAAACCATAGAAATTCACTGAAAAAAACAAAGGTTATAGGGACATTATAGTTAGGAAATAGATTTTGAAAAAAATAGAAATTCACTGAAAAATCCAAAGTTACAGGGACGATATAGTTAGGCTGACATTTCACTAGTACAAAACCAGAGAAATTCCGCAGTTATACTTAGCTGAGCTAACTATAACTCACGCCCCTGCATTGCACTGCTTATGACCTCACATATTACATCAGTCATGACATGGTCAGTGACATCACTCATGACATCACTAGATGACAAACTAGAACGCAAGTTAGTTCTGCTGCTGTCTGGAAAGTTTTGGGGTGATTCGTCAAGCAGGTGAAGAGAAAAAGGGTGTAACAAAATGTTTTTTCCCCATGCAATGTCTATGGGGATTTTTCAATTTTTAGACATGGCCACAGCCCGAACTGCTGAACGAAATTACAACAAATTTGGCAGAAAGGTAAATCTTGGTCCAGAAAGTGACCTTTTTGTAATTTGGTTTAAATCTGTTCAGTAGTTTGGGAGTTATTAAAGAAAGAAATTTAAAGATCTCTAGGGACGGGGATAATTTGCAGATCCACCCATGGGGGGTTCGCAGGTACCCTGGGAAAAAGCAAAGCCCTGATTGGCTGGCTACAACCTAAAGGGAAAGTTGCGGCCATCCTTTTGTTTGTCACTTGGCCCCGGGGAGGGAAAAATAAAGTTTTAAAACACATAAGGGGTCAGGAAACAGGTATCCTGACCCCATAGGACACATGGAGGGGTCCCTGAGGGACCACTCATGGGCAAGAAATTCCCTCAAATTTTTTGGGGGGCATGAATCGGGGTTCTTTGGGATCTGAAGCCCTTTAGAAGAAAAAAACTCACACACCATACCCTCGCCACGCACAGCCAAAGGCCGTGCGCAGCATGGAGTTGAATGCATGCGGGGGGTGCCGCAGTCCCTGCAGCCAAGCCCCACTGCGCATAGCCAAAGGCCATGCACGACGGGGGTTGTATTAATGTACAGTAATTATATATTACATTACGTTAAAAAAAACATAGAAATTGACTAAAAGTACAAAGGTTGCAGGGACGATATAGTTAGGTTGATGTTTTACCCACACAAAACCATAGAAATTTAGCAGTTATAGTATACTTATAGTTATACTTATCTGAAGCAACTATAACTCGTGCCGTTAAGTAACTTTAGCCACGAGTTATAGTTTCTTAACAGAAGTATAGCTGTAAGTATAACTATAACTGCTGAATTTCAATGGTTTTGTGTGGATAAACGTCAACCTAACTATAACGCCCATGTAACCTTTGTTTGTTAGTGGATTTCTATGGTATATATATACATATATATATATTCAAACAAAAATGGTAAGTATGTGTGGCACTCCAGAACAGTGTATTCTTATAAAATTTGGGGCATATTTACTAACATTTCAAGCAAAATGCAGGAATGCAAGCAAAGCTGTTGTGGTGTGCTGCATTGCATTAAATGGAGAGAGCAGAAATGCACTATATCTATTAAGATAAGGCAAACTTCTGCTCCCTCCTTGCGCTGGCACACCTAAAGCTGCATAGCGACAATGCAGCCACCCTTGCTGTATACTTTTCTGCAGAAAAACAATCCATAAAGGCATTTGTCTTTTTCTATGTGTGATGCAGAAAGCATCACACATAGAAAAATGAAGTAACAAGGAGAAATAAACATATTTCTCCTGGTTACACCTGGATCTGGAAGGTGCATGATTTTGGTGCAATCACAGGTGTACTGACCTTAGTAAATCTGGGATTGTGTTAAAATCTATGGGTAGATGCATATGAACGCCCATGTTCCACCCATGGTATGACTCCCTGACACAAAGTAACATAAGGCAGCGCTATGCGCTGCATTGTGTTGCTTTGTATTTACTAAACCCTGGAAAGCAAGGCAAAGTGGCTTTGCATGGCTTAGTAAATACCAGATAAGGGTTTACGTTGCCTTGTGACGGCTTGCATCATGTAAGGACAACGCAAGTCCATAGTAAATCTGGGTCCTAATATTTCATAAGATGACAAATGCAAAGAAACAAAAAGATGCCAACGCGTTTCAACAACCTATGGTCTTGGTCACGGCAGGTAAATCAGTCCTTTTTCCTGTTTCCTTTATATTATCCCATGTTCAGGTTACAAAGACCTGTTGGAAAATCTAATTGAGTGCGGTCGCCACAACGTTATTTGCTTTTTAGGTCTCGCCTGAGCCAGCGCTTAGCGCTGCTCTCGGCGAGAGTTTTAGTAAGCGGGTTTTGGAAGTGCAAACAGCAGTGGCTTTTGCTGGCGACCAGCTTGTGTTCACGCGAGCGTGCAAGCGCGCAGCCGACATCTGTATTTCCTCCGTCACGGGTTATTAAGTGCATCACGATCGCGATCATTTTCACTTTTGCGGCTTTGCGTCCGCGCGGCCGTGCCAATGCTTGTTTCTATTTGTTTACTTTTGCTATAATCGCGGCACCCGCGCTTTACTTTTAACGTTAAAAGTAAAGCGCGGGTGCCACGATTATAGCAAAGTAAACAAATAGATTATTTTTCTATTTCTTTACTTTTGCTATAATCGCGGCACCCGCGCTTTACTTTAAGCGCGGTGCCGCAATTATAGCAAAAGTAAGAAATAGAAAAATAATCTATTTCTTTACTTTTGCTACAATCGCGGCACCGGCGCTTTACTTTAACATTAAAAGTAAAGCGCGGGTGCCGCGATTATAGCAAAAGTAAAGAAATAGATTATTTTTCTATTTCTTTACTTTTGCTATAATCGCGGCACCCGCTTTACTTTTAACATTAAAGTAAGCGCGGGTGTCGCGATTGTAGCAAAAGTAAAGAATTAGAAAATAATCTATTTCTTTACTTTTGCTATAATCGCGGCACCCGCGCTTTACTTTTAATGTTAAAGCGCTTTACTTTTAATGTTAAAAGTAAAGCGCGGGTGCCGCGATTATAGCAAAGTAACAAGCAAATGGTGTAGCCAATAGGTCTCGCTTTTGGGACCTTATAAGTATTTAGTTATGCAACTGTTGCATGGCTAAACACTTATAAGGTCCCAAAGGCGAGACCTATTGGCTATGCCAATGCTTGTTGTAGTGTGCCATTGCCATAGAATCTTAATGTACACCAGTCATCTGACAGTTGTTTCACATAATGCTTTGCCATCGCATATGTTGTGTCTTTACTACAACTAGCTCTCACATCTTCCAAAATGTGTTTGTGTAATGGACATGTTGTACTGCCAATGTATTTAAGACCAAATGTGCATTCCAACATGTAAACAACAAAGTTTGTAGTACATAGTATATTTTTAATGATCAAGGTTTGTTTTTTATCTTTCCTATCATGATATTCTCTGGTGTTATATGAGATCTTGCATCCACAGTCTCTAAATCCTTGAGATTTTTTGAATAGCCAAATATTCAAATGTTTTGGTCTTCAAAATGACTATTAATCAACATATCTTTTTAACTCAGTGCTTTTCTAAAGGTGACCAGAAGATGAATTTCAAGTTGTTCTCCAATATCAGGATCATTTTTAACAAGTGCCAGTGTCACTGCAGTCATTTTATTATCTTGATTTGACCTTGTTGTATGTCATCATTTTTAGGTCGAGCCAAGAGTCAGCGCGCATGCGCTGCTCTGTGAGACTTGGTGTAGTAGAGTATCCACTTGAAGCCCCGCCCACTTGAAGCCCATATTTTTCATTGGCTTGTGTCATTGTCCTTCGTAAATACTGGCTTCTGATTCGTCAATAGGCGTTTTAGTCCCGCCTTAGTACCGCCTTGTCTTTATTTGTAACCTACCATGGCGACTGTCCCTTTTACTTCGACTGTTACACGGTACGTGTTTTTTAGTCTGGAAGCACTGTTTTCTTTAATGAGTTTCTCTTACTGCAAGCACGATGTGTGTTGCTTCAGCTGGTTTTTAAAGCAGCGGACATAGCGCCCGCTTTCATATTACCAACACGGGCGCCGTGCTTTAATCACCCATAACATCCACTTTGCATTTTTTTTTTTTATAGTAGCAACGCCACCGCTTGACTAGGAAACTAGCGAACAATGGCAGCAGCATGGCTCGCCCAACTCTACTTCAACGTCTCCGCTTTTATTTTCACAACAATCCATAAAGCGTGAAGAGGTCTTGCATGGTCATAGATGTGTGCCCCTATGTCAGTGTGCTCTATACCCCTGTGCCTCTGTGGCTATATGCCCATTTCTTTACTGAGACTACCCTCCTTAGACTGCAGCCATTGAGTCGATGCCTAGAACTATCGCTGCGACAGATCCAAAAAGTACCGACCCCATCTCTAAACAAGGGCATAAAGCATGGTGTCCTGTTTATGCGACTTTTAACCGCAAACACAAAGGCATTTGAATTTACAGTGTTAGGATTTTGTTTCCCTGCCCTTCTGGTTGCACCAGTTCATGCCCTCGGTTGCTTTACGAGCAGTGCAGCTTTTGCAATTAGTGATCGTAAACGTAATATATTAGGTGTGACACGGCCACCACTTGCTGCTCTTGAAATTTCCTGGGATATTTTATGCTTTGTGTGATTTATATTTTTGGTTCCATTTTCTATGTAAAGCTATAGTTATATATAAAGGTGTTAGTTAAATGTTGCTTTAATGCAAAAATAAAATCGCCTCTGAATAGCAGCTATGTTCAACAGGATCCTAGTCTTAACCTTCACACCGCTTCTGTTAAACTAAGCCTTCACTGCTCGACCGAGGTACTCGGAAGAGGGGCGGAGGCCTCGACGACTACAGAAAAAGAGTCCTGCTTATTCAGGGTATGCCTACAGTGTAACCTCTGATTAGTCATTGTTCTTTAAACATTATTGTATTGGTTTGGCATTTTTTTTTCATGTAAAATGTTGCTTAATTGCAATTAACGACCTTATGCTTTTGTCATAAAGAGAAGTGATTTAAGCAAACTTGAGGTTTTTTTGAATGGGTGTAGAAGTCGGTAAACGGCCTTCTTTAGGTGTTTTAGGTTATCTTTGCCTGTGCAGGGTTTTCCAACTGTAATTACGGTTAGCCGGCCTTTCCCTTTCAGTTCAAACATGAAGCTTTGTCCCTGGTCCCATTCGCACCGATGTTCTTCCTCTGCCTCCAAATATCGAATCTGTCATTTTTACCCAGCAACGCTCGGGCAGATTTTACCAGCAGCAGGCACTTGAGGAAACTTTGCTCCTTTTTAGGTCTGGCCTAATCAGCTCGCAAGCGCTGCTTAGGAGTGACCTCTTGGAATCAGTCTGCACTTTTTGGAAAACTCGTGCATGTACTGCACTGTTTCCAATGAGCGCTCGTGCATGTACGGAATCCACCTTGCGGGAGTGAGCAGCTTCGCCATCTGTTTCCAATTATCGCGCCCGTGCCGCGTTTGTTAATTGGAAACAGATGGCGCTGCAAGGTAGATGCCGTACATGCCCGAGTGCTTTCACTTTCTTGCCGGCTCTTTGCTTCGTCCTGCTAATGGCTCCTCCCTCCTGTCGCCTCCCCTGTTCTCACTCCTGTACTTACATCTGGCCTACTGTCACCCCTCACAACCCGCTGTGCCTTCACCCCCTCCCCACCTAACCCGGGCTCTGCTTCCTGGAGCGGAGTGACGCAGCTCCATCAGCCCTATCAGCGCAGCTCTGCAGCTCCTCTATCAGCACGTGGCTGAATGAGGCAGTCAGGCAGGAAACCGCTTTTCTTTTCCTTTTGTCTTGTTTCTCCTCTTTTGCACTCACTATTCTAGGTCATCCCCTTTTCTTCTCCAGCATACAGATCACAGCAAAGCCGGTCCTTCCCTCTAACAAGCATCTGAAGTGTGTGCCGCCCTCCCTGTGCCCCGCGTGGACATACACTGCCTCTGCTCGCCCTAATCCTCGACACTCGTTTGTTTTAAAATGTCTGCCTCTCTGGGTGATGTTAAGAGGGGTCAGGCCGTCTCTCCTCGGCCCCTTCAGAGCCGGCACTCCCTCCCAGACTTGTTATGACATTACAGATCTTCAAACCCCAAACACAAGAGACGGAGCGCTGACCCGGCACGGGCACAGCCCCAGACCCGACATTTATTGTGCGCAAAGACGATAAGGGCTATTATCAACAACACATTTTTTTAGCCCCAACACATCTGCTTGTCTCCTTGTACTCCAGAGACAGCTCAGCACCCAGAGCACTTGCTTCTGATAAACAGTCTTCGGCCTATGAAAAGGCTATCATGTTACCCCCTGCTTATTAGATAGGCCACATAAAGGGGCACTTGACAGCTGCCCTGCCGTTCACTAATGTGACTGTTGTCAGGGCTGTGGGCATAGATATCATATTTGTGAGTTTATGTTGAAAAACTATTTCTTCAAATAAATGCCTATCAATGCAGGGACAAAATCTGATCTGATGTACTAAGGTGAAACGATTTCGCGTGTTAAAGAAATTTACTTTTTTGTATTTCGAAGACACGTTCTCATATTTTGATACGATGTTCCTTGCATGATTTATATGGCAAATATTTTCAAGGCTTCGGTCGTGCACAGCTTCTTAGAGCCAAGCCAGACCCTTGGCTCGGCTCTAGCTCGCTCTCCCTGTTAATTTGCTGACTTGTCCACCCTTAAATATTAACATATTCTACCATATAAAAACAAATTAGAGGTCCAACCCCCCCTAAGCTTTCAGCGATTTCTTGATTCTCCTGCAAAATCCACCTTCATGAGCGATGTCTGCATTTTCTGTTAAGGAGCAGCTAAAAAATGATAATGTCTTATAGTTTATTTCTTCAATGATGCACGGCTACTGGCTCTTCACACAAGGCACTTCATAACGTGCCTGTGCGTGCCTCTGACGCATTGCATCCGTCTTTGATAATATATACACCCTGCCCTAGTTGCTAACGCAGTATCTTCGAATCACGAGATTGTCCTGATGCATGTGTGATCTTCTGCAGGCTGGAACCATTACTTTTGCCAACCATGTTTACAAAACCTGCCATCCTCCCCTTCATTGTTTCCTAATCCCACCACCCTCCCATCGCTGCTTTCGGTTCCCCTAATCCCCCAACGTTGCTTTCAGTTCTCTCCCACCCTCCCGTAGTTGCTTTCAGTTCACCCCCACCCTCCCATCATTGCTTTTAATTTTCAAATCCGCCCAGGAAAAAAGCGGCAGAGGCAAGCATGCATTCCTGAATTACACTGCATGACCCAGTGTGTAGTAATTGAATAGCTATCCATAGCGGCACATGACCCAGCATAATATGCTGCATGACTAAACACTTATAAGATACCAAAGGCGAGACCTATTGGCTATGCCAATGCTTGTTTATTTTCCTTATGGTAACGTTGATAGAAATATGAGCACTGTCCCTTTAAGGCGGAGGGAAAGGTTATCGTTGGATGGCCTTTGTGTGTATGTGCTGATGTGGGTGCAGGCAGCCAGATAGGCTGCGTGCGCAGAGACATTCCGGAAGCGGCCGTCGATTGATATGAGTGGTGTGAAGGGAATTAATGTGAGGCAGACAACGCCCCAGGAAGCCGCCTAGTTCACAACCGCTCTCCAAGAAGCCAGACGCACCTGCAGACACCTGGAGAAGAACTGGAGAAACACCAAGACAACCGAAAACCACACCACCTACAAGGACGCCATGACGGATTACCACAACCAGATCAGAGCCACCAAAAGGAACTTCATCCACAACAAAATCCTGGCCAACTCCACCAACTCCAAGGAACTTTTCAGTGTCATTCAAGAATTCACCAACCCACGCAGTGAAGCCACAGACATCACCCCATTCCAAGACCTCTGCGACAAGCTTGGAACCTATTTCCACCTCAAGATCAAAAACCTCTACGACAACTTCATCGACCATCCACCAGGCGCCACAGACAGCCCCCCGCCCCCCAGAAACACCAGCCAGCCCACCATCTCCAACTGGACACCAATAACGGCCGAAGACACCGCCTCGACCATGAAAAGCATCCACTCGGGGGCCCCCACCGACCCCTGCCCCCCCACATCTACCACAGAGCCGTGGCCGCCATCGCACCCAAACTACAACGCACCATCAACACCACCTTCAAAACAGGCACCTTCCCAGACAACTGGAAGCGCGCAGAAGTCAGACCCCTGCTCAAGAAGCCCACAGCTGACCCCACCGACCTCAAGAACTATCGGCCCATCTCGCCCCTCCCCTTCGCAGCCAAAGTTGCAGAGAATACAGTCAACAGGAAACTGACACGATTCATTGAAGAGAACGCCGTCCTCGACCCGTCCCAATCCGGATTCCGAAGCAACCACAGCACAGAGACCGCCCTACTTCCCGCCACAGACGACATCCGCACCCTCCTGGACCAAGGCCACTCTGCAGCCCTCATCCTACTCGACCTATCAGCGGCATTCGACACCGTCTCCCATCGCACACTAGTCGTCAGACTACACGACGCAGGCATACAAGGAACAGCCCTGGACTGGATCCAATCATTCCTCACCGGAAGAAGCCAAAGGATCAGACTCCCACCCTTCCTCTCCGACCCCACGAAAATCACCTGCGGAGTCCCACAGGGTTCACCACTGAGCCACACCCTCTTCAACATTTACATGGCCCCCCTCGCAGCCATCGTCCGACAACATGGCCTCAACATCGTATCCTACGCCGACGACACCCAGCTCATCCTCTCCCTCACCAAAGACCCCACCACTGCCAAACTCAACTTCCAGAAAGGAATGCAAGACGTCGCAGTCTGGATGACCAACAGCTGCCTGAAGCTCAATGCTGAGAAGACAGAAGTCCTCGTCCTCGGTACCACCCCTTCTGCATGGGACAGCACCTGGTGGCCGACCGCCCTCGGAAGCCCACCTACCCCCTCAGACCACGCCAAGAACCTCGGCATCGTACTCGACTCATCACTCTCCATGAACCGACAGGTCAACGCCGTCACCTCCAGCTGCTTCAACACCCTCCGCATCCTCCGCAAGACCTTCAAGTGGATCCCCCCTGAGTCAAGGAAGAAGTCACCCACGCACTCATCACCAGCAGACTGGACTATGGAAACGCACTTTACGTCGGCATCAACAAGTCCCTACTCCGCAAACTCCAGACAGTACAAAACACCGCCGCCAGACTCGTCCTCGGCATCCCCCGATACGAACACATCAGCCAACACCTACGAAGTCTCCACTGGCTCCCCGTGGAGAAAAGAGTCACTTTCAAAATCCTCACTCACGCCTACAAATGCCTACACAACAACGGACCCAAATACCTCAACGACAGAATCAACTTCCACGTACCCAAAAGAAACTTCCGATCTTCCAACCTCGCACTGGCCGAAACCCCGCGCATCCACAGAGTCAGAGCAGGCGGAAGATCCTTCTCTCACATTGCAGCCAAGACCTGGAACGAGCTACCGGCAGACATCAGACGCGCCCCCTCCCTGAACACCTTCAGGAAGACCCTCAAGACCTGGCTCTTCGGCTAAACAGATCTGCGGACCCCCCTCAGCGCCTTGAGACCCTCACGGGTGAGTAGCGTGCTTACAATTCCCTGATTGATTGATTGATTGATTGAGGCAGGCAGTCTGTCTTATGACGTCTAAAGCAAACGTTTAGTATATTTTCCATTACGCCAAAATATTTTTTGTGTTGTAAAAGTATTTGTTTCTTGTATCGATAGCTATGTAAAAGGTTAACCGAACCAATTTTAATATAATGCTGTTTGGAGGCTATAAAGTCTTGAATATTGTCATATTAAGCTTGGCTTTAGAACATCCTTATAAGGTCCCAAAGGCGAGACCGATTGCATTGCAAATGCTTGTTTATTGGTGTTTGGAACTAATAATTTGATTATTTTCTTCATCTTGGCTCTTTCCCAGCCTCTTATGATTAAGTTTCTTTTATAGCATCATTGTAAAAGTTGTTGCCTCGCTCTTCACTCTTCTTTTCTAGTTCTTCTAGTTCAGTCTCATTTGAATAGTTTCTTTTCAATCTCAGACATTCCGTGGCTCAGAGGACAATAGCCTGCTGTGAGCCCAGGAATGGCAGATGGGTTTTAATTCCTAACCACGTAGCAGGGATTCACTTTCTGGAGTGGACAGGAACAGTTGGTAGAACAAAGGGCAGCTTTAAGACTACCTCTAGTACTTGGAGATGTCAGGGAGGACTTATCCTATTCAGACCCCTCCCAGTCAGCCAGGTTCCATTCAAAGTGGGGGGGGGGCTAGTTTGCATCCTTCAGGTGGAAGGAGCGATCATTTACATAGGGGAGTGGCCAAGGAGTTGAAACCAGGCCTACCTGGTGGCCGAAGAGTGCTGACATATGAAATTAGAGTCTCCTGTGTAATTTTAAAGTAAGGTAAAGAAGATGTGCTGCAAAAGGCGGCAAGGGCTGAAAGAGCATAGGGCCTCATTTTGATGGCGGTCAGACCACCACCGACAGGCCATCTGTGGCTGTCTGACCGCCGACAGCCCTTTGGTCTGACCACTGACTGCCCATCAGTCTGATGGCTGACAGTCCCTCAGTCCGACCGCAGTCGGAGTGCACACCGCCGCCAGAATCTCAGATCTTGACGGGGTGCCGGTCGGATTCATGGCCCAGATTGGCAGCAGTGCCAAGTCAGGCACCACCGTCAGGATTTGGATATCCCTTTCCTACAGCCTGTTCATGGCAGGAACACCGCCATGTACAGGCTGTCCGAAAGGGATATTGGGGGCCCCAAACAGGGCTCCCGCCCATCATGAGCCACTGCAAAGTGTGGCCTGCTCAACTACATGCACCATGTGCCATGCACTACATGGTGCATGGCACACGGTCAATGGACTTGCAGGAGGTGCTCCTTATCACGGCGGCTTGTGCTACGGCACTTTTCCTTGGCTGCAGCACATGCTGCCATGATAAGGAGCATGTTGTGACTGCCAGCCTGGAGGTCGCAACCTAATGCGGTGGTCGGACCGCCGCCTGCTTGCCGGGCAGTCTCCTGACTGCCGCGATTGGGTAGCAGAGTTTCTCCACTCACTGCTTAGAGCAAAGGATACATATGGCACCTCAACCACCATTTCTGCAGAATGCTCTGGGATCTGGAAAGACTATACCAGAAAAAGAAGGCCCAACAGGAAGAAAATGACACAAGGACTCCTGAATCTGCTGGAAGAAAAAGACTCAAAGATTCCTAACTCCTACCAGAAGAAATAAGATGTCTGACTCCTGACCTCTGCTGGCCCATAAGGACTGGAACTGCTCTTCAAGGGTTAGGTGGCTGACGTCCTCGTTGCTTCTCCAGGGACACAAAAGGAAAAGGAGTCCTGAATCTAAGAGGGCCAAACTGACCACAGAGGACTTGACCATCCAGGAGCCCTAGCTGGGACTGCAGGACTGACTAGAAAGAACTTTCCCAGCAGTTACAGAAAGGTGGGGAATTAGTGATTTTTTCCACCTCTGGAGAATCAAAAAAGGTGCTGAGGCTTCCCAGAAACACCATAGACAGGCAAGAAAATCTAGTTTGTCCTGCTTGGAGCTTTTTGCTGTTCTAAAAATAGGTTTTGTAGGACCTTGATGCAAAGGTATCTAGGGGCTCATTTATGAGCCCTTGCGCCAGTTTTGCACCGCCGTTGCGTCACTTTTAGTGATGCAGCGGTGGCGTAAATAATGCGCCATGGTGCGCCATATTTACAAAGTGAGGCATCTAGGCAGATGCCTCACTTCGTAAATCCCTGCGCTACATTATACCTGCGTCAGGTATAATGTATGCAGGGTGGGCGTTCCCCCACAAGAAAGGGTCGTAGGAGTGGCGCAGCGAAATCTATGAGATTTCGCTGCGCCACTTCTAGGACACCAATGTGTCAGAACCTTATGCCTGCCTCATGGCAGGCGTAAGGGTGACACAGGCCCTTTCACATGGGGCTTGCCCCATGTGAAAGGAACATTGCTGGAGTTGCGTCAGGCTTCCGACACAACTCCAGCAATGCGCCACTTTTTGCGCCAACAGATACGTCAGTAATACTGACGTATCTGTCATTCCTTGTGACGTGATGCGTCATACTGTAAATATGACGCATCATTGGTGTCGCAAGGAGGGCGCAGTGAGAAGTGACGCATGAAAGCAGCGATGCGCCACTTCTCATAAATGAGGCCCTTAGTGTCTTGGAGCCCTGCCCAGCTACAGCTTGCAGCCTTGCCCTGCTAGAAAGTTTTGGCTTCCAAACCAATTACTAGGCCCAAAGGTAAAATCTTGGACCAAGTCGCAGTGGCAAATCTATCTGACCTGCAAAGGGAGCTCAGAAGCTACAATATCCAAGTGTGTCCCGCTCGGAGCTTGGAACCAACAGCTACAGCAGGAGCTCAATGTCTCTGTATCCGACTTCAAGAGACACTTGCTAGCCGCAGCCTTGGACCTTGCAGTGCTTAAAGGTTTTGGGTTCCATTTCAGAGACTAAGTCACAAGGTAAAGCAATCATTTGGACAACCCACTTGGTGTATCCGAATTCCGCTCTGTCGCAATCAGCTTGAAATCACTCATAGGTCTCGGTCTACCACTAACAGGGGCTTTTGATCGGCGCTTTACATTTTTGGGGCACTTTTTTGCTTTAAAACATTTAAAATTCATATCCCTGGTTCCCCTTATGTGATATGATTATCTTGGCTGTTTGTCACTTACTGATCAGGGCTAAAGATTACCTCTGATCAGGGCCCATTACTGTCCACTGATCCAGAGCTTAAGGACTCTGGGCCCGATTTACGTTTTTTAGTGGAAAGAGTATTCTTTGTCAGACTGGCAGAGGACTTAATGTCTGCCGGGCCAAGGGTACTGCACCCGCCAAATTTAGAAATGACTGCCAAGCTGGCAGTCATTTCAAAAGTGCTGGCAGGAACCGCTGTCATGTCTGGCCGTCGAAGGGATGTACACATGGCAGAGGCGGAGTAGTCTACGCCATGGTTACACCAATGGTCCGCTCGCTTCGAAATCTGGCGGGCAGGCCATTATCTTAGCAGAAGGAATACTCCATCACCATTGCGACTGAGTATCCTCACCCCCAAGATGTAAATCAGGTCCTCTGCAGGCTGCCCGGGGTCCACGAAGGAGACCCGCTAAGAGGGCGGCCGCCTTAGTGCCACAGGAGGGCACAGGAGGCAGCCTTCCAGTGTTTGGGACCCTCGGGTCCAGGTGCCGCGTCACTTCCGGGGGGGGGGCGAGGTACATATACCTCTCCCCGCCCCCTGGGCGCCCTCTTGGCCCATTTATGTTCTAATGGATGCTGAATGCTATTGCGCTCAGAGATCAGAGCTATCTTCTAATCGGAGATCAGTACTATCGTCTAATCGGAGATCAGTGCTATCGTCTAATCGGAGATCAGTGCTATCGTCTAATCGGAGATCAGTGCTCTCTTCTAATCGGAGATCAGTGCTCTCTTCTAATCGGAGATCAGTGCTATCGTCTAATCGGAGATCAGTGCTATCGTCTAAGTGGGGATTAGCGCTGCCTCCTTCTCAGCGATCACTGCTATCTTTCATTCGAGGATCAGTGTTGTGTTCTAATCACAGATCAGTGCTGTCCTCTGAGGAGGGGTCAGTGCGGTCTTCAGATCGGGGATCGCTGCTGTCTTCTCTTTGGGAATCAATGCTATTTTGATTGGAGATCCGTTCTATTTTCTGATCCCTGTTAGGTGCTATCCTTCAGTCGGGAGCTCGGTGGTATCTTTTTCTCAGAGATTTTGATTAGGGGCTCAGTACTTTCTTGGTCAGAGATCAGTACTATCAAGGGGCTCAGTGTTGTATATTTTGATTAGGTATTGGTGCTATCCCGATTTGGGGCTCGTGGTGGTATCTTTTGCTCAGGGATCGTTGCTGTTCTCCGATCAGAGGCTCAGAGCTCCTCATTGCTCGGAATCGGCGCTGGCATTGCTGGGGCTCAGCGCTGCCTCTCGCCGCTATGTTCAGCAGCACTGAACGGGCACCTGTGAAATTAAGAAAGTCATGCTGTGCAGGGGTGTAAGCAGTGACTTCCCCGGTCCACCTCCCATCAGCAGGTACAGATTTTCCGTGGGGCCTGAAACAAAGCACCCGCCCCCATGTGCCTTTCCCGCTCTCGCTCCTTCTCTCCACCCAGCTGCTGCTCTTTCGCCCCTCGGTTTCTCAAAGCTCTCTCCCTCTCCGACAGTTCCCCACGTCTTTCTTGTCTCGCAACTATCCCCTCTTTCTTTCTCTCGCCTTCTGTCTGTGTTTGCTGTGACTCATTCGTTCCCTCTATTTAATTCACTGTTTCTATTATGACTCACGATCACTCTTTGTGAGTTTGCAACCTCTCACTTACTTCCTCATGAATCACCTCCTGTCCTTCTCCTCCCCCCTCCCCCGCTCTATATTCAGCCTGACTCCCTCCCTTGCTCTCCATGCTTCTCCTTTACTGTTTTTCTTTACCACTCATGCTTTTCCTCTGTACCTTGCTGGAGGAACCTTGCACTCGTGGTCTCTTCTTTGTCACCCTCATGCCTCATTCTCGCTCAGAATGACCGTGCTAATTCGTCAAAACATTGAAAACAAAAACATACAGGGCCTCATTTAGGAGGCCCTAGCAGCACTTTTGCGCCGCCGCAGCATCATTTTTTTGACGCTCCGGTGGCACAATGTGCCACTGCATATTTACAAGGCCACGTAAAGCCACTTTACGTGGCTTTTCATGGCCTTGTAAGCATGTGCTCCTTTCACGCAGAACACTGCGTGTAAGGGGCGTTCCAAGGGAGTTGCAGTGGGTTTTCCGACGCAACACCCATGGAATCTGAAGCATTCGCAGATTTACGAGGAATCGCAAACCTCAAAATGCGTCAGATTCATATGCCTCCCTAGGGGAGGCGCAGGAGTGGCGCAACGAGGAGAAATACTTTTATTTCTCCTCGTTTTTTCCTCTTTCTATGCATGCTGCAGAATCTTTCTATGTGTGCTGCATTCTGCAGCATGCATAGAAAGAGGAAAATGCCACCAATTAATGTTCCCTCAACACAGGCACCCTTGCAACATGATGCAACGCTGCCTGTGCTGGCGCACGGCTGCTGTTTGTGTGCAGGCGAAGGGGATAAGGACAGGAATGCTCAGTATCTTGTAAATACAGCGCATTCCTGCCCTTTTCTTTTATCACACGGCAGCGCAGCAGAAAGGCCTGCTGCGCTGCCTTGCGTCAAAAGTTTGTAAATGAGACCCACATACTGTGGGCCAGAGTACACAAAATAAATATACGAAAATAAAATTGAACTAGATAAAATGTTCAGCAATGTATAGCATAAAGATGTGTGCATAATCTGACCATTATTCTCAAATTTAAGGGGTTTTGAGGATCTTTGTAATAAGTGTCTTGTTCAAGTTGTAAGAACAAAAGTCCTGTTTGTGCAGTGTAGATGATCCCCCTTGTCTGATTTTGCACTCTGCAACTGTCACTGCTTTTAATGTAACTTCAAAGAGTCTCATTTTTCCGTTTTATATAGCGCAAACTTGGAGCGAACATGAACACCAGCTACATTACAGAAGGACATATTTATGTTTTGTATCACAGGATGTTGAGCCGACGTGAGGCTCGAACCTGCTTTCTCAGCTCGAACGTCGGCAGCTCTAGCCTTATGCCACAATCTTACCCACAAGGACAGAAGCATTTTCAATATTATATACAACGAAGTCATTGTTGTTGCTTATTTATCTTATGCAATTTACAACCATTAACAAAGCCAGCAGCCCTGGCTTGTTGTAGGTGTAATGTTACTTGTTGTGATATATCTCTGGATGAATGGACAGAAGCAGCAAAATACCAGTGGGGCAGCACACTGAATATATACTGTTAGTTCGCATGCGTTACATCGCATGCTTTTACAACGCAGTCGTTACAACGACCGCGCTGTTACAACGCAAGCCATTACATCGCAAGTCGTTTCAATGACTTGCTGTAGGGGGCGTGCTGGATTTAGGAATAGTATAATTTACTATTCCTACTCCAGTTTGCGCAACAGCAGGGAAGGTGTTGGATTGTAAATCCAACACCAGTGCGCCCCCTACAGCAAGTCGTTGAAACAACTTGCGATGTAATGGCTCGCGTTGTAACAACGCGGTCGTTGTAACGACCGCGTTGTAAAAGCATGTGATGTAATGCATGCAATGTTATGGCTGTTTCCCCAGCACACTATGCTAAGTCGAGATTTTTAGCTTAAGTGTTTTAAGCCACGCTCTTAATTACATCAGCAACACCCCTATGAGAGACCTCCAGTTTTTTCATCCCATTTGAAGCCCTGGGCAACAGGGAGTTGTTTCAGCTGCCACAATGGACAGCGGGTGAAGTGCCACTGCAGAGCCCTACTCCCGGAGAAGTCCCTGCTCTATCCTTCATCCTTTGCATCATGCCATCCGGCAATGTCCTGTTTTCACTTCACCCTTCACCTAGTACCGCTCACTAGGGCTGGAACCTCTACCTGTGTTGCCTGAACTTTCCCCCATCACAGTGGGAATCTGCATGGGGTCAGCCATGGGATGTCCCGCTCATCCTGGGTGTCCGGTTATGCAGGCCTGTGAGAAGGGAAACTTCACTTCGCTTTTGCTGAAGCAAGATTTCCACATTTGCTGGGCTTTACCAGTAAAGATTTTACCTGTGCCTGCCTCTAAATGCATTCTCGTTGTCACTGGTGGACACATTAGTTTTTCTTTACTCCCTAACAAAGTACTCTACTCCGCAGGATTACCGTACACCCAGTGTGTCCTTCCCATATTCATGTGGGTACTCCCTCCTCGCTACACGAAGGGGAGTTAGATAGTAAGTGGCAGTGATAGCAAGAGATTCTGGGAATTCTAGCCAATCATCTGGAAGAAAGGCCTACCACCCTTCTATGGTGAAATCTGGCCAGTACCACATAAATTAGGTCCCTCATTTCTTCCTATGGAGAGACGAGTCAATGGTGAGATAGACCAATAGCAGCCATTTTACCAGTTTCATGTAATACTTGCTCAAAATACAGACTTTTGTAGTACTAGCAGATATCTTCTTCCATCAGGGGTTCTTTAAATATGCCAGTCTGGGCTCCTTCCTATTCATTCCGTCATTGGTGCCTTCTGTCTGTATCATTTCCCAATCTGGATCCACATAGAATTGAAAAGACAGTTTCCATGAAGAGCAAGTCTGCTTTTGTACCTGGTAGCCCCTGCCATTCTGAGATCTCTTTCATCTGGCCCTTTATCTCCTCATCAAGGAGGTATATACCTAGGCCTTCAGGAGGTGTGTATCTAGGCCTTAAGGAGGTCTGTATCTAGTCTTCAAAGATGTATGTATCTAAGCCTTCTGTATCATTTTAGCATTCAACCATCTCTTGAAGACCTTTCTTACCGCCTTTAGAGTGGAATCAGGAGAGAAGTCTAATGAACTTCAGCTTCTCCCTTCTTGTCCTTCTTAACACCTGCCTGGCATTAGGGAAGACCTGGTGTTTTCACTCCAAGGTTTTTTCTGGACACCCTTCCCTGTACTCTCATGGAAATGGCTGGACAGGGGAGCTCAGGATTTTCTTGCTGACTTGAGCTTCGAGATTAGGGGCTGTTTAAGGACTCGTGAACACTAATAGTTAGCCTCAGTATGGGTAGGGAGCTGGGTTCCAGCACCAGCCTAGGTTACACTCTTCACTAATGTGTCTGCATATTTGGACTCTCACATGTGAGTCCGCCGCTATACAGTAGGTCTCTTCATCAGCCAGGTGGATGCCGCACCTCTGGCTGCAAGAGTAGCTCGGGCGTACAGCAATGGTTGTTGGGCTAGCTTTGTCCTGACGGAGTCCCAGAGGGAATCCTGCCACACTCTCTAATAAAATATTGTTTGCTGTAGAATGTAACGTACGATTTTGGTGTTGGCACCATTTGGTATTCTTTGCAACAATACACAGATTGTCAGAAATGATGGTGGTTCCCCACTGTCTCGGTTCTGCTTCTCGGGTAAACCGTTGTTTTGTACCTGTATGGTTTTTGACTGGAATATACATCTAAACAAACCACTTGTCAGTATCTGATCCTTTGAGCATCAACAGGCTGGGTTGTTGTACCCAGAAGAGATGTTAAGATAACATCGGTTGACCTAGCCTGTCTGTCCTCTCCTCGCTGCACAGGAAAGATCAGCAACAACCCACGAAAATTCTTGTGGAGATTCGAAATCTTTACAAAACACAGCCCTTTATTAGGCACATACTTTTCACTAATCCTATAAACTCTGGTTTACATTCTGGCCCTCTAAGACTAGAATCTACTATTAGTCCAGATTTCTGCCTGAGACTCTGCAGGGAAACTAGAGGGGATGATTGAAAGAGCAGGAATCATGTCCTTGTCATTTGCCCAGGAAAATGGGTAAACCCTGAATAACTTGTGAATCTGTTTGAAGATGTTGAGCTCTACAGGAAGAAGAGGAACTGGCGTGGTTCAATAGCAGGAGACCCTGACCAGAGAACAAGAGCAAAGCCCAGCTGAGACTGCAGCCTGCATGGGGGATCAACCCAAAGAAGAACCAGCACAGGACCTGCATGGACCTACAGCCTGCTGAACATGACCAATATGAAATACCCATACGCATGTATTCAGGCTGCTAACACCACAGATGAGCTGAGCAGCAACTCTGATTTTGAAGCTTGCTCACCTGTGTTTTCATTAGACACACACAAGAGCACTGCTATACCTTGGGGTGGGACTGACTACCAGGCCAATGACTGATTGAGTGCTGGGGGTGCATGGTGGGAGGGTCACAACCCCCCAACGCCAATCTCATTTCTGCCATGCCTCCCTAGTTTTGATAAACCCACTTGACCTCATGGAGTACAGATACGTGTTGTTTCTGGCTTCGGAGGAAAAAATGACAATTCCTCCTTTTACCATGGAACTCTGGCTTACCATCCAGAAACTAAACATTGTCAAACTGAACTCATGATCATTTGAACCATCTTCCTATGACATATGCTTGCTGAGATACCATCGGTTAAAGGTCTCTTTGATCAACCCATCACTGTAGAGTCAAGTGTACCAAAGGGTGTCTTGCTAACCACTTGGAGAGAATTATCTTCTAAGAATCTGCAATTCTAGTGGTAAACGACAACCCATCAACTACAGAGTCCAGTAACCAATTACCTTGAGAAAAGGCCTGACATCTGTTATTGACCTTAGTCATTTTTTACTTAGATTTTGACAGTGGATGTTTATGACATCTATTCCTCGCCAGCTGTCTCATTCTAACTATGTTCAATCATTGAAAGATAGCTCTTGGGGTTTACTATTCTGCGATAGGGCACACTGTTTTACAGATCTTTCAGAGCCTCTAAAATGGAATTACTCACAGCCAAATACCTCATTTGTATACACATCCTAGGCGAGTCCCCACTGCATGGAAAAGTCATGGAGAGACATATACAAATGCTGCCTACATCCAATGACCGGCTACAAAATCTATCATTTGGCAAAACTGGGACATCATGAAAAGATCTGATCAAATACAGCACTGCACTTAATTGTTAGAAATTTTCACCAGCAATGCTTCCATTCAAGAAGACGTCCATGGTTCATAGCACACAACTGCTGGCCTCTGAGCACAGAACGCCTATGCGTAGTTGGGTCAAAAGGCAGAACTCTGAGGCTGGAAGTGCCAGTGGGGTTATCATTTACACACACAGGCCTTCCTAATGTGGAAATGTAATGGCCCCATCACATCTAGAAAAAGAGGGCTCCAAGGCACAGAAAGTGGCGAAAGCACTCCTTGGAGACACATAATATCCATGAATATTTCAGTCCAAAGCCAGAATTCCGCAGCATGGAAAGTTCAGTCTATAACTCAGTGTGAGCCGGAGCCCTGGGTGCATGAGACATCCTGGATAATTCCATGCAGGTGAAGGCCACGGGGCATGGAAAGTCCGAGAGTGATGTCATTCCCATTGAAATGCTCATTTGTGGTACGTGGTGTGAGCTGCTGCTCATTCGTCGTACGCTGTGTGCGCATCTGAGTAGCACCTTCGCCAGGCTATGACTCTTGCTCGGTAGCAGAGGGTGCATCAGTTAGCCATGATCCCTTCTTGGCAGCGGCTCCAAATCTGAAAATGGCGGTCACATTTCTAGGCCACGTCATCAGCACTGCGTTCGGTCTCAGAATTCTAAAGGCGGCTTCAAAGAGCAAGAACACAACACTTCGGGGCAGATTTACAAGCCCCATGCGACACTTTTACGCCGCCGTTGCGTCACTTTTGTAACGCAGCGGCAGCGTAAACCATGCGCCACGTTGCGACTTATTTACAACGTGACGCATCTAGGCAGATGCGTCACGTCGTAAAGCACTGCGCCACATGAAACCTGCATCAGGTTTCATGTGGGCGTTCCGTCGCAGTGTGGGCGTTCCGTCGGAGGAAAGCCTCGGAAAAGTGACGCAGTGAAATCTACAAGATTTCACTCAGTCACTTTTCCGACGCCGCTGCGTCAATACCTTGCGCCTGCTTGAAGCAGGCGTAAGGCGTGACGCAGCATGTTGGAGATAGGCAAGGTTGGAACAGTGCTGGAGTTGCGTCGCGCCCGCGACACGACTCTCGCACTGCGCCAACCTTACGCCGGCAGATACGTCACGGATCTGCCTATCCGTGCGCCAGGGCGCGCCGCATTGTAAATGCGGCGCATCCATGGTGGCGCACGGGTAGTTGTGCGTGACGCATCTTTCTTGGCGCATCCCTGCTGATTTGCAGGGATGCGCCAGAAGTTGTAAATCTGCCCCCTAATGTCTGTCGATGTCTGCTGGCCCTGCATTCTACCTTAGAAAGACGTTCTGCATTTGGTATATTCTCAGAAAAACTGACAAGTTTTCCATTGGAACCGTGACGGGTAAACTGAAGAGACTTCTACTCTTAAACAAAAAGGGAAGTTCCAGCTGCTTTCAAAAGAGTAATAAAATATTAAAGATGACACCTGCACCTAAATAGCCTTGATCCTGCAGTATATTAGTGTTTCCTGCAAACGCGAGATGCGAAAAGAGTCTTACACACTGAAAATATTACTGTTCAAATTGTTTGCATTTAATGTTACATGCTCGTGAATTACATTGTACACGAACACCTAAGCAAAATCCAATGTATCCTTTCCTTGGCCTTTTCAGATGGAATTGGGACCTGAATGATGGACCTCAATTAGAGGAAGCCGGGCTCGCTGCTGGGACTCCTTGTCTCTGGGCTCACGATGGCAGCCCCAGGAACAGAAAGAAAACGGAGCTCGAGGCGCCCGCTAGAGTTTCTGTAGTTTCCACTCCTCACACGCCCCCGAGAACGGCGGGGCCGGCATCGGCCACGCCAAAAGTATGGCGGTCGTGCCGGCCCCCTCCTGCGACCACAGAGGCAAGCCTGCCGTGCACTTTGGTGACGCGACAGGCGCGCCTCGCCGATGATTGGTCCCGGGTCCTGGACGTGCCCCGGAAGTGATTGGAATCACTTCCGGGTCGCGCGTTGGGATAGCGCCAGGCCGGTTAGAACCGGCCCGGCAGGGAAACAGTTAAAAGGCCGGGGAGCGCAGGAGTAGGTCTCTTCGCTCCCCACTTCGGGGCCGGCATCGGCCACGCCAAAAGTATGGCGGTCGTGCCGGCCCCCTCCTGCGACCACAGAGGCAAGCCTGCCGCGCACTTTGGTGACGCGACAGGCGCGCCTCGCCGATGATCGGTCCCGGGTCCTGGGCGTGCCCCGGAAGTGATTGGAATCACTTCCGGGTCGCGCGTTGGGATAGCGCCAGGCCGGTTAGAACCGGCCTGGCAAGGAAACAGTTAAAAGGCCGGGGAGCGCAGGAGTAGGTCTCTTCGCTCCCCGCTTCCCAGCAGCATCCTGCCCAACAACCCTTTCCAATTGCTTTAAAACAAATTAAGCCCGGCATACTTTAGGGTGGCCACCAAGCTGAAAGGGATAGCCCATAAAGTATGGAAGAGACCAGAGGTAGAAGAACATTCTCATTAGCAGAAACCAGTGTTCAGGCGGCTGTGCTACTAAATGTGTGAGCTGGACAAAATCTAGAATATCACATCACACAACATGGCAAACACTGATCTTACCAAGCCATGTCCAACTTATCCACTAACCCCTCAGACCAAGTTGTACAACACATTGAAAGCATATCTAATCTGTCAGAAGCATTGACTACTAACACAAAAACAATTGGCAACTTCACCAGGAAGCAATCTCTTTCACCAACATGTTGTAGCAAGTGCTTGGGTTGATGAGTGTTTAAGTGCTGGATACATAAAAGCACAGTTATAAGTTAGTTATGGTTCAGTGCACACAAAACTGAAAAAGACATGAAATGCACCATTTGTGGAGTACAATACATACGCCACACCACAACTCACACCACACTATGTTTTGCTCTTGGGAGACCGTCTTTTTTTTGTACATGCTACTGGCCAATAAGGGATGTACTAAGCCTGTTTTAGGCACAAGTTACTGTGTGCATTGCACAGTACCACGCCAAAACGGGACAATTACAGGGCCTTTTTGGTATTTTCTGAACCATAACTAACTTATAATTATGGCTCTCATGAGACTCATGTACTAACATTCCATTTACGAAATCATGAATTGCAACAAAAAACGAATCACAATTTGCAGTTTCTCAAATGAAATGTTCTAAAATGCATTCAGTAGACGTGATCACAATTTGCGCATCAACTTCTACTGAATGCATTATTATTTTGTGAACCGAGCTATAGGTCAGTTCACAAAATACACAATTGTATTGGGAAGTAATTTGACCTACCTCATTAAAATGCATTAGGTAGGTCACAAATTGCGAGCCACTATGATTGGATACATTCACAGTCAGCAGACCACCATCTCTGTGATTCTTTTAAATAAGCAATCTTTTTTTTTTTAAATGCAGCTTGTTTTCCTGAAAGGAAAACACGGTTTGTATAAACGAAAAAATTAAAAAATACACAAACTTTTTCCGGAAGCAGGCCTGTCTACTCCTAGAAAACGTTTTAGTCTGCATTCACAAAGCGGAAATGGCAAATGGCTTACCACCTCCTTTGAGGACGTGGTAAATTATTAATGTTGTGTGACTGGCTTTCAGTCACAAAACATTATTACATGCATGTCTTAAGAAATTGGTATCTGTAAGGCATTCCCTTAGCACACCACTTCCAAGTACCCATTCGGTATGGATTCCCAAACCTAATTTGTGATTCTGTAACTTATTACCAAATCACAATTTGGAGTTTGTGAAGACAAAAATGCAATTTTGCAGTCGTACAGGCTCTTATTTAATGAATCCGAGCCTTTCTGACCGCAAACTAGCTTTGTACACGAGCGCCTATGATTCTTTCAGTGAATTTCATGGATTCTTTATGATGTACTGCCAGGACCGGCCCGTGCAGGTAACAGCAGTGGAGCGGGCTGAGGGGGAACTCGACAGATGACAACGAGGGAAAATGAATTATTTATTTCATTTTCCCTCGTCGTCTGTCGAGTTCACCCCGCCCCACCGTCCCATCGCTCTTACCTGCACGGGCTGCTCCTGTGTACCACAGACACTGCCCATGTATCAATTCTGCACTGTGCATTGTTTTCTGCCAGGCTCCTACAGCCATTCACAGTGGGGGTTGCTCACAGGGTCTTCCTGACCTTGCATTGATCCTAATTTGCTGTCTATCAAATTTCATGCAGATTCATTAAACAGAACCAAATGTATTAGTGAATGAAACTTGTATTGCCCTTGATTTATCTTTATCTCCCTTGGCAGATTTGCACCAAAATTGAAATGCCAACAGAACGCTAAGCCTTCTAACCACCTACTAAATTTCGAGTGGATTCACCATGCATTTCAACATTAATTAGCAAATTAACATTTCTGCCACCTTTTAATGGACCTGCATAAAACTGAGAAAACCGGGATTCGACTAGAAATGATAAGTCTGCCAAGTTTCATGCAGATATCTCAAAAGGTGACAAGATTATTAGTGAATCGAATTTCTGTCAGAAGTTGGGCACCCCTAGCAGAATTTGAATACTTTTCAGAAATGGGGCACCCCTACCAACTGAATAAACCCACTGAGGTTAGGTCAAAAAACAGCTATGCTCAACCCCTGTTAGCTATAGCAAAAGCAGTAGGCAACCCTTAGAGAAGTGCATACTAAGGTTAAGCAGTACCAACCATTTTAAAGTATCGAATATACCTCAATAAATGCCAAATTAGAAAAATAGTGACATAATTAATGAGCACAAAGTTACCAAGATCATTAAAATATGTTAAGGGGAACTGGAGATATGATTAAAAAAAACATTTACTGCAAAAAAAGCATTGCAAAAGTCGAGTACTATGGGAAAACAACAGTTTGTGGTGGAGTGGGACCTAGGTGCAATTTCAGGCTAACAATGATGCAGCAGAAGTCCGATATAAGTAGCAGGTTGTCAAAGCCAAAGGTTTTACCTACTGAATTAGTGTCCAGCTGCTGGTAAAGCTTGTTTTGGTTAGTTCTGCAGCCCCTACTTCCTCTGGGAAGGTTTTTGGGAACCACATCTTTTTCCAGCCAGGTCCCCTGCAGGTTCTAATGCTCTTTAAACAGCTAGGCCCTCTTGAATTAATGAATCCTTCCTCTTTTTGTGTCCCTAAAGCAGGTAAACATAAGACCAACCACTTGAGCTTTGAACTTCAGTCCTAGTCCTGGTGGCAGCAGGATTCAGGAGTCATTGAGTCCTTGTGTGAGTCCTCTTCTTCCAGTAGGAGTCAGGATTATTCTTCCAACAGGGCCTTCTTCTTTAGATGGAGTCTTCTCAGGTCCAGGAATGTTCTAGGCAGATGTTGGAGGGGTTGCAGATTTATCCTGTGCAAGCATCAGTGATTGGAGATATTCTATTGCTCAATCCTTAACAATGTTCTTGCAGTCCACCACCTACTTTTGCAGGACTTCATCTTTGTCTTACTTGAAACCTAGGAGCCCCTGTTTCAAGATAGTATGGATTAAGTGAAAAAGAATCACACAAGGTATTTATAAAATACAGTAAAACACAGTGGACCCCAGGGGGGGACCAAACCATATACTAAGAAAGTGGTATAAGAACCACGACTTGGGCCAAGACCCAAGGAACCACCCAAGTACCCACGTTACCTACACCAGGGAAGCCGGGTGCATAGGTGTGAAGTGGTGTCGCAAACTGCCGTCGAACCCAATGGAAGACTTCAGGAAAGTGCCGCTGCAGAAGAAGGAGAAAGTGTCTGGTGGAATCCGAAGGTGGATTTGAGATGCGAGGTACCTGCAAGCAGAGGGACAGAGTCTATATCACTCAGGAGTAACAAGGAGACTTGGAAGACGAATGCCCTCCGATGTCTGGTGTTGCAGGATGGGTGACGATGACCTTGACTCTGCAGCTGTGAGGACCATGCGATGCTGAGGAGGACCAGGAGCCATGCACAAGCTGTCCCACAAAGAATGTCGAGTGCTGAGGGGTCCGTGTCCGGCGGGAGCACCAACAAGCCTTGGAAATGCAACCAATGTAGGAATTGAAGAAGGAGCAACGTCGGGACCAGCAAGGTCAAGGGGACTCACCAAAAGCAGGGGAGTCAGGGCAGGCCCTGCTCAATCAGGGAAGCCCCAAAAGAAGCAAGTTGACCCTCAAATGGACCCACAGGCCTGAGGCACTGGAGTAGCGAGAGGACCTCGAGCAGCTCACCAAAAGATGCAGGCCACGGTGCACACAATGTGATGTGGCCAAAGATTCTGGTCACTGGAGGTGCTTGAGGTTTGGGCTACTTGGAGCCCGAAGATCTTCTTGAAAGGAAGCCAACAAGCCTTTGCAACTGCAAGTTGATGCGGTGCACAAGGGTTCAGTTATTGCAACCCCCATGAGGGATACTGGCCTCAAACTTGGTGGGAGGGCAGGTCAGGCTTTGGGAGCTGTGGAAAACTACCATCTGTGTTGCAGAACCTTACGGAGTCCGGAGAAGCTCAGGATCAGCAGACCGGTCGACTTAGTTTTGGTGCCTGCGAATGCAGGGGAGTAACTCTTTCACTCCAAGGGAGATTCCTTCAGGTGTCTTTCATGCCCACAGGCCTTGGAAGGTCCCTGTATGGTGCACAGGCACAGACGATGCAGCAGGGTGGAAGGGAGACGAAGTCGAGCCCAAACAAAGTCCAGCGAAGTCCAGAGTGCCCAGATGGTAGAAGAAGAAGTGGTGTCTGATCTGAATCTTATCCCACGATGAGTCTAGGGACCCACCCACAGGTAAGCCCTTAAGTACCCTTAGGAAAGGGTTAGAATGATTCAGGGGACCCTCCCAGCGGAGAGTCTGGACGGGGAGAGGGTACTCCCATGTCCTTTGTCCAGTTTCGCACCAGAGCGTGAGCCAACGGCTCCCAGGACTGGTTTGAACTGGACAATTCACAGGGACACCAAAAGTGCCCCTCATGCAGACTTAGTGGCGCTGGCAAGCACACCCACCTGGTCCCAATACACTAAATCCTGTCTGGGAGGTGGTCACACCTCTCAGTGACAGGATGCCTATTGTTCTGCCTTCCCCTGCTTGAGTTCGGCTCAGCAGCAGGAGGGCAGAAATGTGTCTCTGGTCGGCCGCAACCATTTTTTGCTGTCTGGGTCTAGAAGGTTGGCACCAGGAACACTGAGAGCCTAACGGAGGGCTCTTCCAGTGCTTGGAATCATACCTCCCATACCGTTTACGGTGTGGGGGTATGATTTCAACAAGTTTGATACCAAACATGATAAGATTCGTTGCAGCCAGTTTCGAGATTGTCATCGCGTAATTACCTGATGCCCCTCTATATGGTATATGGCTGCTTCACTGACAACCCAGGAGAATGGACTCCGTAGGCTGTAGGGGTGTCCTGCTCATGCAGGGGCACCCTCTCACTTAGAACCAAGCACCCTGTCTTAAGGATTGTAAAGGCCCCTGTTATAGGGGGTGACTTATAGGTTTTAAGTGCAGTGACCCTAGATATAGGAAACCTATGTCTTTAGCAAGTGGTGCTAGCACCAGCTTACACAGGCTGCAATGGCAGGCCTGTAGTTCCATTTTGAATGGTCTCCCATGGGTGGCATAACATATACTTCAGCCCATGGGGGACCTCTGGGGTGCCTATGCCCTGGGTACCTTAGTACCAAATACTAGGGACTTATAAGGGTACCCCAGTATCCAATCTGGGATGTACCTAAGTACTTGTCATAACAATTTAAGGGAGAAAGCAAATTTGGTCCTCTATGCCATTTAATTCTTGAAGTCCTGACAATGGTTAAGCTCAACAGAGTGGTTTGGGAGCTGTCACTTTGATGATTAGATCCTTTCTTCACAGGCATTAGTTACATATTTTCCATATTTCATGGTTTCCTGGGTTTTTATACCACTGAAATATGTATAAGCATACATACAGCTGATAGGGGATGGTGCTTTGCAGAGGTAGTAATCTGTACACAGTCCACCTTAAAATTCAAAAACAGTACTAGCACTTTAAATTGTGGCACCAGCATGTTATAACAGAGAAGACAACGTGTTCAGCTCATCAAAGAGCCTTGTGCATGTTTTTTCACTATATTTTTTTACAATGTGAATAAAAAAAAGCATTTCCCATGTTATTTTATTATTTTTATAGAGCACTTGATTATCGATACGGCGTCTTGCTGCTAGCTGAGAATTGGCTGAGACTTATCCCACCCATGTGACCTGTTATTGTAGTGAGAATAGCAAAGTTTTCAAGGCCTTTCTGAAGGCCAATAGTTTTGGAATGGTTTTAATGTATAGGAGAAGCACATTCCAAGCCTTGGAAGCTCCCAGTACAAAGCCCCTGCCTCCCCAGGACATGTGCTGGAATCTGGACACTGTCACCAAATTGGCAGTGGCTGACCAGAGGGACCTACCCAGCCTATTCCAATTGAAACCTTTTCTCAGAAAGGCTGGTCCTTGCCATGCAGTGCTTTGAACATGATGCAAAGTGCTTTAAAAACAATCTCTGTCTAACTGGAAGCCAGCGCAGATCTTTCAAAATCTTAGAGGTAGACTTATATTTGGGAATTTTAAACAAAAGCCGGGCAACTGCATTTTGCACTACCTGCAGCTTATTTATGACTGATTGATGGGCTTTAAGGTATAGTCCGTTACAATAATCAATCTTTGCCATCACTAAAGCAGTGACGGCTAGTTTCTGCAACTGGGCCGGAATAAATGGTAACATTTTCTTTAACAGCCTAAGCGTATGGAATGCTGCTGACGTGACTGCATTAGCTTGATCGTAAAAGTTACTGTATCATTAAAAATGACTCAGCGATTCCTTGTCGTCCAAATGGGGATGGGAGAAGAGCCCAGCTCGGATGGCCACCAGGATGGAGACCAGAAGGATGGCCTGCCCCAAAGATCAATACCTCAGTTATAGCTGAGTTAAGTTTAAGGCAATTTATGGCCATCTATATACTGACCGCTTGCATGCAGCACCGAGCTGGTGATGCTGTCATTACTGGACGAAATCAGGCTCACAGCTGACTGCAAGAAGCCGTGCGCCATGGTCCTTCTAGACCTGTCGACGGCGTTCGACACGGTCAACCACGGTCAACTTTTGACAAGAATCCGGGACATTGGCATCTGTGGGACGATACATCAGTGGATTACCTTATTCCTGACAGATCGCACCCTAAAAATTCAGATGGGTGATTACGTGTCCGACAGGGGGGTCTATAACCTGCGGAGTCCCTCAAGGGTCTGCACTGTCCCCACTTCTGTTTAACATCTATCTCAGACCGCTAGTGAGGGACCTGGCCCGAATGGACTGCCAGGTGTTTAACTACGCTGATGACACACAAATTATTTTACAAATTGACAACACCCCACAAGCCCACACTCAGGTGCAAGACACACTGAGATATGTGGTAAACTGGATGACAGCTAACTCACTTAAGGTTAACCCAGACAAAACGGAGGTATTGGCCATCACGACGGACAGCAACCCGTGGACCGACCAATTCTGGCCACAGGAGCTGGGAGACACACTGTCTCCAGCCCCTGTGGTAAAAAGCCTGGGCATTAAAATAGATGCCAAACTCTCACTGACCAACCAAAGTATTGACCGTGTTCGGGACCTGTGTGGGCCTGCTGAGACAGTTGAGGAAACTTTCACTCCTCCTCTCATTTTCCACCATGCGGACAGTGGTGACCGCATTGATCATGTCACGACTAGATTACGGTAACGCGCTCTACATTGGGCTACCGGACAAGTTGCTAGGCAAACTTCAGGTTGTGATGAATGATGCTGCCAGGCTTATCTTCAAGCTCCCCAGACGCACACGGGCCACTCCCCTGCTGCAAAATCTTCACTGACTCCCTGTCAAACAGAGGGTTAGATTCAAGGGCCTTTGTATCGCCCACAAGGCCCTGCATGGACAGGCCCCAAGATACATCAAAGAGTGCAGCTAACCTGCCCACGGTTTAACTACACGACTAAAGGAGGGCGAGCCTTTTCTGTCCTCATCCCGCAACTTTGGAATAAGCTGCCGGGCCACCTCCGGTCCGAAAAAGCCGTCCTTCCATTCAGGAAGAAACTGAAGACCCTCCTCTTCACTGAGGCCTGGGCATAACGCAGACCAATCAGGGGTTAACATTAACATTCACTCGGGGGGACTGTGGCTACTCTCTCTCAGCGCTTAGAGACCTGCCGGTATTAAGCGCTCTATAAATCGCAATTAACAATAACAGTCATTGAATCTTTGGTCACAACCCGAATCAACCCTTGGTTGAGAGAGATGACGATGTGTGTATCGTCAGCATTTAACTTGAGCGAAAAATCAAAAGATCTGATGAGCTCTGGATGAGCTCTGGAGCTCCCGGAAGCGGTAGCGTAGGTGAGGCTTTGTTTTTCTATTCTCCCTGTCCTCTTTCTATGCTGGTTGTTTTGCCGCTTTCACTGTGGTTGTGGGAGGGCAGTTCACAGACGCACGGCGGCTTATTCAGCATTTAAACCAAGCTCGCCAGTGCTTCCGTGCTTGGTTTTGTTTCCGGTCTTCGGCCCCCGGATGAACTTTGCCGTCAGCTGTGTTTGGACGCACTGACATTTTCCCGTGGGTATTTCGAGTGCATTTGGAAGCGCTTCAACAAGACTGGAGTTGGTATTTCTTAAGCCTGGGATTTTCACGGACATCGTCGTTAGTATTTTCCCTGTCCCGGACTTCTTTGAGTGTTACCGCTTTTTGGTAACGGTTACGGACAGTGGGGACCCGTCTGACGGGTTCTCCAAGGCTATCAGTTACGTGGTTACCCGCAATTGGGTTTTCTACGGAGACACGAGTGGCTTACTGGGGTTATTCTTGCCCCTTCCCCTTTTTCCCATTTTTGTGTTTGTTTTTCTATGGAAGGGATCCCTTGCATTATTTAGATATTCCTGTCACGGGTTTTTTCCCACATTGGGTTTTTCCCGAGAAGTTGGAGCAGGAATAGACCTATTATTTGATTCCCGGATTATTCCACCCATGAAATATTCTGCACTACGTATCTTATGGAGAATTGTTAAAGACTGTGAAGACACCTAGATATGGTGGGGGTAAGCCGTGTGCTTGGAGGGATGGGTGGGGACATGTTCTTTCTCTTATGTTATTAATCTTTTCATTTGTGTTCCTCTTTCTCTCTTTGCTACAGTGTCAGTCATTATCGGGCGTGTTGCCCCAGCCAGGTTGAGGAGATTAGACTGGAGGTCCGTTGCTGTGGGTCCTTGTTTTTCCTTTTACCTTTTCCTCCCTTCTCCCAAAGTATCCCTTTGCTCCTGTCTGTGATTCATATAGGGCAGGAGAGTTGGATGCATGGGTAGAGGATTGGGTTGCTCTTCGCTCCTGCAGTGTCTGGTTATTGAGTGTGGCTGTGGGGGGGGGGGGGGTTGGGACAGTTAACATATATATTAAAAAGTGTTGGACTGAGTGATGATCCTTGTGGAACTCCACAAGGAAGAGTGTTTGTGGGTGAGGAAAAAACACCTAGGTTGACCATTTGTTCTCGTTTACTGAGAAGGGAACTCAGGAGTTCCCAAGCTACTCCCGATACCCCTATCCTGCTAAAGCGATCCATCAGCAGTCCATGATTAACTGATCTAATAGATAGGGAATAGTTACTATCAATCAATTATTCCAATCATCTAAATTTACAAATAATCGAACTTGTAAATATGAGATCAATTGATTGATGTGAACAATGCTCTTTGATGAGTTGAAGTGCTTTGTCTCTGTTATTACATGCCGGTGTCATGTAATACATCTTATTAGCAGTAACGCTCTTTGAGTACTAGCACTTTTTATTGGATTTGAAGATAGACTGTGTATATACACACACACAGATCACATGTAGACTCTCTTTCTTGACTGATAAATCGGGCACACTGGGAAGCCCTTGTCTGGGCAGCCATTGTGGTATAAATGCCTATAACATAACATAGGGAACTCTGAGTAGTTCCCAAGTTTTAGGTGGAGAGCAAAACACAACGCTCTACAACACTGCGGCCACTCTAAAACTGAGTTTCGAAATATAGGATTAACATTTTGCATCCATGCAGAGTTAGAAAAGTAACAAAGTCCCTTGCCTTTTTTCAGCAAAGTCTTTAATCATAGTATTAGCTAGTGCCATCCACGAAAAATGAAAAAAAAACCTTTTACCAGTTCAGGCACAGTATTACAGCTTTAGATTGGTAAAATGCCATCCAAGTCAACATGTAATGAACTCGTCAGAGAGACATAGCTATCTTCGGACCCAAGGGAGCACCAAGTATGAGTCAAAGCAATAACCTTTCCGGCTTAGAGTGCTGCACAAATTATTCAAAGAAAATAGTAAATGCAGACTTACTTCAGTTTTTTGGCATTTAGAGGGTCATCAAATTGGCTTGTGGAGTTGATGGAAAGAAGAGATTACACATTTTGGAATCATGTTATATTTTGGACCTGAATTTGAAAAATCCCAATGGCCTCAACAAGGATGAAGAGATGGCCATACACATCTATTCGACTTGACCCTCTCTACCTCTCACATTTAGCTAAGTGCACTACTTTGGATAGATTTCTTTATTTTATTTTTATTTCAATGTATTCTTATCTCCAACATGAATTTCTGTGTCTGTTCACTATAAGAAAATATGTCTCGTGACCATTTGGCTTTCATTCTAGAGACAATGTGAAGTCAAAATATAATTATTGGCCGGTATGAGCTACATCAGGTATTACACATAAGTGGGTGGAGACCATTATGTAATCATGGATGCTTTGGAGTAATTGGCTAAGAGTTGTACTGCATTATTCCTCTCATTTCAATTATTACTGGCCCACTGGGTTAATATGATGGCGCACAAATGTTTCTGGGTTTCATTTTTGGGTAAGGGATCTATGCTTACGTATATGCCAATAATTTCAGCCAAAGTTGTGTGCTAAGATTCTCATGGTGCCTGAGATTGAACATTGCACTCTACAGCGATGTTATGTACTTGAAGAAATTTTCCAGTACGGAGAAACTATGAAATTAGCCTTTGTAAATCGATTGTGATTAACAATGAGCCATAATACACTTGCTTTGCCTTTTGTACATGATGCTCTGAATCCCCGGTTTCGGCAATATTCTTTATCACAACAATGTTGCCTCGCATATTGTGTGACTACTGCATTGTATTCTGGTCAACATAGTTATTAACCCCTTCGCTGCTAGGCCTTTCCCCACCCTATGCTAAGCCTTTTTTGGGCTATTTGGGGTAGTTCGGGCTAAGGCCCTTGTAACTTTTTGTCCACATAAGGTATCCATGCCAAATTTGTGTCCTTTTCTTCCAACATCCTCAGGATTCTAAAGGTACCCAGGGTTTGGAATTCCCCTGGAGGGGACCAACAAATTAGCCAAAATACAGCAAAATTTGGGGGTTTTGGGGCAAAATGGGAAAAAAGAAATCATCTGTTTTTTTCCGTACAAATGGTATCAACAAAGGGTTTGTATTGCTAAAATCACAATCTTCCCAGCTTTCAGGAACAGGCAGAGTTTTGTGAGAAAACAAACATTTTCTACACAGTTTTGGCATTTTACTGGGACATAGCCTATTTTTCCTATTTTTTGTGCTTTCAACCTCCTTCCAGTTAGTGGCAGAAATGTGTGTAAAACCAATAATGGATCCCAGAGAGCTATACATTTCAGAAAGGTAGACAAAATTCTGTATTCAGCAAGGGATCATTTGTGTACACCCTTCCAGGTTTTTCTACAGAAACGAACAGTTTAAATAAAAAAAAAATGGAATTCAGTTGAAAAAAACAGCCATTTGTGCCTACGTTTTCGTCTGTAACTTCTTCCAAGTATGGCAGATGTTTGGAAGCAATATAATGGTATGTCTGCTGGACACCTCAGGTTGTGGTAATATGTAGGACTTGTACATTCACCAAGAACCCGAGGTGCTCAGAGCCAATAACTGAGCGCTGCCTTGCAAAGGTTTTTCATTGTGTACTGGGTATACAGCAATTCATTTGGTAAAATATAAAGAGTGAAAAATAGGTATCAAGGAAACCTATGAATTTCCGAAATGGGAACAAACTATGGAGTTTAGAAGCAGTGGTTATTTGCACATCACCTAATTTGTGGTACCCATACTAGCATGTGAATTAGGTGGCATTTTTCAAAATGACTTCTTTTTACACATTGTCTTACATTGGGAAGGCAAAACTGCATAGAATGTCGATTGGTAATAACACTTGTTCTACTATTATGTGTTCCCCTAAGTTTCCCAATAAAAATGATACCTCACTTTTGTGGGTAGGCCTCGTGTCCGCGTCAGGAAATGGCCCAAAACGCAACGTCAACACATTACATTTTTCCTGTGAAAACGGACCCTTTTTTCGCAATGTGCCTAGCTGTGGATTTTGGACTCTAGCTCAGCCAGCACCTAGGGAAACCTAGCAAACCTGTAAATTTCTTACAACTATGCAACCAGGGGAATCCAGGATGGGGTGACTTGTGTGGCTCTCACTCGATTCTGTTACCCAGAATCCCTTGCAAATCTCAAACTTTGTAAACAAAAAAAACACATTTTCCTCACATTTCTGTGATGGAAAGTTCTGGAATCTGCAGAGAGCCACAACCTTCTACCCAACCAGCATTCCCTAAAGTCTCCCGATAAAAATGGTACTTCACTTGTGTGTGTAGGCCTAGTGCCCCTGACAGGAAATGGTCCAAAACGCAACATGGACACATCACATTTTTCCACAGAAAAATGACCTGTTTTTGCAATGTGCCTAGCTGTGGATTTGGGACCCTAGCTCAGCTGGCACCTAGAGAAACCTAGAAAACCTGTATATTTTTGAAAACTAGACACACATGGGATTCTAGGATGGGGTGACTTGTGTGGCTCTCACCAGGTTCTGTTACCCAAAATCCCTTGCAAACCTCAAACTTTGTAAAGAAAAAACATGTTTTACTCATATTTCTGTGATGGAACGTTCTGGAAACTGTGGGGAGCTACAAACTTCCACCCACCCAGCATTCCCCCACGTCTTCTGATAAAAGTGGTACCTCACTTGTGTGGGTAGACCAAGTGCCTGTGACAGGAAATGGCCCAAAACGTACTGTGGAGACTTCAAAATTATCGATCACAAAAGTACCTGGTTTGGCAGGGACTCACCTGTATTTTTGGTCTTGGGCTTAGCGGCCATCTAGGGAAACTGACCAAACCCACACAGTTCTGAAAACCTGACACCCAGGAGAGTCCAGGGAGGTGTGGCTTGCATGGATTCCCCAAAGTTGTCATACCCAGAATCCCCTGCAAACCACAAACTTTTTCCATGTTTCTGTGTGGGACTGTTGTGGTATCTCCGGACCACCAAAAATTTCCTATCACCCAGTGTTCCCTCAGGTCTCCTGATAAAAAAGGTGCATCACTTGTTTGGGTAGGCCTAGTGCCCGTGACAGGAAATGGCCCAAAACGCACTGTGTAGACTTCAAAATTATTAATCACAAAACTACCTGGATTTGCAAAGGAGCCCCAACCCCTACATATACAAATAAAAATAATCACTGGTGCCTAATGGGCTATTGACCCCATCTGCCCCCCAGAAAAGGGTAGAAAGACTGTCCTTTTTCTTTGGAGGGTGGGGGCATTCGCATGCCCATTTTGGCCAGCCCCCACCCCTATATACACAAATGAAAATAATCCCTGGTGCCTAGAATGCTTACTGCCCCCCTGGGGGGCATATTGGGGCTATTGCCCCCATCTGTCTCCCAAGGGGGCAGAAAGACTGTTTTCCCAAAACATTGGTGGGGAGCAAAAGCCCTTGCCCAAGATACTTGCCGCTCCCCCACTCTGGTGCCTGGCTGATGACAGCTGTAAGCCAGAAACCGGTCCCAGGATGCTTGTTTCCGGTCCAGGGAAGACATGGCTTGGCAGTTCGGGCTGGACTGTTCCCATGAGGCACAGGGTCAGACTGATTTGCATATGGCCATGTCTGAACTGGGGTGGCGGAGTGAGCTAAAGAATGATGATGGATTAAACCCAGATCAATTGACTGGGGGTGAGTGCTTGCAATGTTCAACACTCCGTCCATCATCCCCTTTGGTTTTGTCTTGTGGTGGATCCCTGCTTGGGGATTGCCCTCCTGCAGTGATCCCCAAGCACGTATCCACTAGGGAGGGGTAGCTTTGGAAATGTGACATTCGCCCCTTTCCAACGATACCTCTCCTGTCTGCCTGCGTGCTCGGTGGGCTTAGCTAGCCCCACAAGCACATAGGCAGTAAAAGTGAAATGAGACCATCGGCTCATTTTACTTTCATTATCAGTGAAATGACGTCAACACGCCATGCGCACTGAGCGTCATTTCACTGAAAAAATCAGAACAGCCCCAGGAGCTGGGGAAGCTCTTCCCCAGCTCTGGAGGCTGTTTGGGAACAAAGGAAATCCCTCTGGAGCCCCCACCAGAGGGATTTCCAGTGCCATGTGCTCGGATGCGCTGGACCCGTTTGAAGCACACGAGCGCTGTTGCGCCAGACGGCTCCCGTGCGTCCGACGCATGGAATGGGTTAATGAGAAACAATGTTAGGAGATGCGTTCCATAACTACTTTTATTTTTTTGCTTTGTGAACATTATATTTATTAAACTTACAATGAATTGATTAATATACACAATGGGGGGATGGGGTCCCCGGGACCGAGTTTGGCCCAAGGAGGGGGGCTGCATGCCCCCCTCCTAAATGATAACTCTAAAGAGCCCCAAGGGATGGGGTCCCCGGGGCCAAATCGATCCGGGAAGGGGGCTGCGTACCGCCCTCCCCATTTACCATATGGATGGGCCTTGGAGGATGGAGGCCCTGAGGCCATAATTTGCCTTGGGAGGGGGGCTGCCTCCCCGTCCCGAGATGCCTGCATGTGAGGGGTTGGTCACAGGGCCTGGCCGCAGGCCGGGCCCTACAGTCAACCCCCTGCCAAGCATGGCTGAAGGCCGTGCATGACCTGAAGATGGATGCCTGTGGGGGGTTGGCTGCAGCAGGCCCTGCAACCAACCCCACACCACGCACAGCCAAAGGCCCTGTGGTTTGGGTGCCTACGGGGGGTTGGCCGCAGGGCCTGGTTACAGGTCAGGTGCTACGGCCAACCCCTGCCACGCTCAGACAAAGGCTGTAATCACATATTTCTTAACATTAAAGGAAACCTAGAAATTCACTGAAAAACCAAAGGTTACAGGGACATTATAGTTAGGAAATAAAATGTAAAAAACCTTAGAAATTCACTAGCAAACCAAAGGTTGCAGACACATTATAAATAAGTTCCGATTTTACACAGAGAAAACCATAGAAATTTATCAGTTATAGTTATACTTATCTTGAGAAACTATAACTCGTGCCCTAAGGTAAATATAACTTGTGCCCTCAAACATCTCAGGAGTGATGTAATATGTGGGGTAAAGTAGCACTTTACCCCACATATTACATCACTCCTGAGATGTTCTATGACATCATTGATAATATTACTGCAACATTTGCAATAAAATTATTTAAAAGAAAACTGTGCATGGCGGTGAAGCGAGTTATAGTTACCTTAGGGCACGAGTTATGGTTTCTTGCAATAAGTATAACTATAACAATTGAATTTTTACAGTTTTGTGCGTGTAAAATCTGAATGTGACTATAGCGTCCTGGTAACCTTTGTTTTTTTAACAAAGGTATTTTCTAATTCAATATTCTAATTTTAAGGTCCCCGTAACCTTTGTTTTTTTTCAGTGAACGTATTACCTACTGGCGGTCGCCAGTAGGTAGTTATAGTTAGGACCTAGTTACCATAGGAAAAGCATTTTTTGATTTGCCAATATCTTTGGCGCCGTTTGATGAATCTTCGTGAAATTTTCCAAAAAACAAGGTTGGACCGCTCAGTTTGTGTGTTGAAAGTTTCGGGGTGATTCGTCAAGCGGGGGCCGAGAAAAAATGGGGGTCCCAAAGCGCATTTTCCCCATGTTAATTTCCATAGGAACTTTATTACAGGCTACAGCCCGAACTGCTGAACGGAATTACACCAAATTTGGCAAAAAGGTAGGTCTTGGTTTAGACTGTGCCCTTTTTGTTAAATGGTGTAAATCCGTTCAGTAGTTCCTGAGAAATTTTAAAAATAAAAAATATCGATATCTGAGCACCGAGGAGGGTTCGCGAACCCTCCCGAGCACGAGCTCAATTCTGATTGGCTGCCAACATTCCAAACCAGGAAATGTTGGCAGCCATCTTGTGACTCGGTAACCGAGTCACAAGAAAAAGGGGAAAAAAGGTTGAAAAACAACAAAAGGGGACAGGGTAGAAACACCCTGACCCCCTAGGCCTGCTCAGGGGGTCCAACAAGGACCACCAGGGCCCAAAAAAGCATTTTTTTTTTTTTTTAAATGGCAGAATTTGCGCTGGGAGCGCGAATCCTGCCGAGAAAATAAAACAAAAAGCCCCCGGGTGGGCCAGGTCCCGGGGGGAATCAATTATTTATTTGTGGTGGCCGTGGGGGCCCCCGCAGCCCCGGGGACCGCCACCTACCCGGGGCTTACTAAATTGAATGCGGGGGGCATGTGGCCCCCCGCAGCCCCGGTGACCGCCACCTCCCCGGGGCTTCTTTTATAAATGCATGGGGGGGTCCCAACCCCCCCCCACGCTGCCCCGGGGACCGCCACCTCCCCGGAGCACAATTTTGTTTAAAAAAGTGTGTGGGGGGGGGGGCTTTCTGCCCCTCCCCACACTGCCCCGGGGACCACCACCTCCCTGGGGCATTAAATATTTAAATGCGGGGGTCTGTTGCGGACCCCCAATCCCGGGGCCCACCACCTCCCCGGGGCTTGGCCCTGGGGACCGCCAACACCAGGGCCGGCTCCTGCAGTGTCCCGGGGTGCCCGTCCCCGGGACACTGCTGTTTGCTATGGCAGGGCGGGAGCACGGCTCCCGCCCTGCCATAGCAAACTCTGCTTTGCTTCCTTGAAGCGAGAGCAGGGAAACCTGCTCTCGCTTCAATGAAGCAAAGCAGAATTGCTTTTGAGCAAAGGGAGCTGCAAGTCAGCAGCTCCCCTTGCTCAAAAGCAATGCCGGCTCCTGCAGGAAGCGGGGAGCTGGCGGGACCGTGGGGGCATTGGGGCTCCCCCCACGGTCTACAACCATGAGGCCAGGCCCCGGGGGATGGGGTCCCCAGGGCCAGAAGTGGCCTGGGAGGGGGGCCACGCGGCCCCCCTCGCCTGAAATTATAATTTTTTTTTAAAACGGAAAGGCCGGCCCCGGGGGATGGGGTCCCCAGGGCCATAATTGGCCTAAGGAGGGGGGCCACGCGGCCCCCCTCCAAAAAAAGAAAAAAGAAGGTTGGCCAGCACCCGGGGGATGGGGTCCCCGGGGCCATAATAGGCCTCTGGAGGGGGGCCATGCAGCCCCCCTCCACAAACTTTCAATAAAAAAAAAAGAAGGCTGCCAGGCCCCGGGGGATGGGGTCCCCAGGGCCAAAAGTGGCCCAGGGAAGGGGAGCCACGCAGCCCCCCTCCCATAAAAAATAAATTAAAAAAAATAAAACAGAAGCCGGCATCTTGCCGGAGGCCCCGCCCCCTCCCTGCACCACTGTGCAAACGCGGCCCCTGGCACGTTGTAAATTGGGGGATTAAGTCCCCTTCAGTCCTGCGGGTCCCTGGGGGCCAACTAGCCCACCAGGTACCTCCAGGAAGCACCACAGAGCTGCGTTGCAGAGAGGTGGTCCGAGGCCACGCCCCTTTTTACACCTCTCTGCAACGCAGCTCTGTGGCGGTTACTGGAGGTACCTGGTGGGCTAGTTGGCCCCCAGGGACCCTCAGGATTGAGGGGGACTTAATCCCCCAACTTACAACACGCCAGGGGCACATTTGCACAGTAGTGCAGCGAGGGGGCGGGGCCTGAAACAGCAAGTTTGCAAACGCGCCCCCTGGCGTGTTGTAAATTGGGGGATTTAGTCCCCTTCGATCCTGAGGGTCCCACTGCAAACGCGGCTTGTGGCGCACTGCTGCTCGTAGGATGAAGTCCACTTGTATCCTGAGGTCCTCAGGACACAAGAGGACCTCATCGCCCCACCAGCAGTGTACCAGAAGCTGCGTTTGCAGAGTGGTGTAAAAAGGGGCGTGGCCTTGGACCACCTCTCTGCAACACAGGTCTGTGGCACTTACTGGAGGTACTTGGTGGGCTACTTGGCCCCCACGGACCCTCAGGATTCAAGGGGATTTAATAGGGACGTTATAGTTAGAAATTAGGATTTAAACAACCTTTGAAATTCACTGAAAAAACCAAAGGTTTCAGGGACGTTATAGTTAGAAGTTAGCATTTAAAAAACCCTTGAAATTCACTGAAAAAACCATAGGTTTCAAGGATGTTATAGTTAGAAATTAGCATTTAAAAAACCTTTGAAATTCACGGAAAAAGCCATAGGTTTCAGGCACGTTATAGTTAGAAATTAGCATTTAAAAAACCCTAGAAATTAACTGAAAAAACCATAGGTTTAAGGGACGTTATAGTTAGTTGGACATTTCACTCGTACAAAACCAGAGAAATTCTGCCGTTCTAGTTAGTTCAGCTAACTATAACTCACGCCCCCGCAATACACTGCTGATGACGTCACATATTACATCATTCATGACATGGTCAGTGACATCACTGATGACATCACTGATGACATCTCAAATGACATCACTGATGACATCACTGATGACATCATCCACGTGAAAATCTGATGCACCTCCTCACACCCTAATATAACCTTTGATACACCCACTCTAAAATACAGACTACCATTTAAGAAACCATAGACACACCAATACCAGTTACTACATACGCACTCACTGATTCCTAGGTCTACACACACATCCACTCATTCACCCATACACTCACTCATACATGCAGTCACTCATCAATACAACACTATCATATGCACTCATACACCTATACAGACACTCCCACACCACCACTCATCCAGAGTTACTCACACACCTAGTCAGTCATGCAAAGAATCAATCACACTTCCATTTACTCACCTATACAGTTATACACACACCACCTCACTTATTCATACAGATACTAACGCATACTTAATCTCTTATACAATCACTGATACAAGTACACACTCATCCATACAGCCACTCTCACAATCACTGACTCTCATGTATAGTCATTTACATACTCCGACTCTCACATACACTGCCTTTTACATATGTAGTTACTTGGACATATACCACTGAGACATCCATTCACTCACCAACACACCCATACACACACTCACCCACCCATGCAGCTGTTTCCACATGCACTCTTGAACCCATACACCCAGTGAATCAACCACTCACACACCTCCGCACAGAGTCACACACCTCCCACCCACCCACACACACACTCAGGCATCCATACAAATACTCAGGCAACCAATCAATAACCCATATAGACGCTCATGTAGATACTCACCAACCCATGCAGCAGCTTACACAACAACAGACAGACTGATACAGACATTCACACAGTTTAGTCACTAACCCATGCATTCAGTAAGACACATTTAATCACTCACTTGTACAGTCAGTCACGCACCTACTAAATCCTCCATCCAGACTCTTATACACCCACTCATTCTTAAATACACCTTGGCATATATATAAAACATATTTAAACTTTATAGAAACACACAGTCACTGGATGATGTCATCAGTGATGTCATTTGAGATGTCATCAGTGATGTCACTGACCATGTCATGAATGATGTAATATGTGACGTCATCAGCAGTGCATTGCGGGGGCGCGAGTTATAGTTAGCTGAACTAATTATAACGGCGGAATTTCTCTGGTTTTGTACGAGTGAAATGTCCAACAAACTATAACGTCCCTGAAACCTATGGTTTTTTTCAGTGAATTTCTAGGGTTTTTTAAATGCTAATTTCGAACTATAACGTGCCTGAAACCTATGGTTTTTTCAGTGAATATATATATATATATATCTCGAACAAGACCCCCCATGCAAGGAAAGTACGGGCACACACAATGGCTTCATGGAACCGGCAATTTAATGGAATAGCATTACGCGTTTCGGATAATTCCTTCATCAGATGCTAACCACCAACACACAATATTGTCAGCGTCCAAGGTTTAAATAGTGCCTGCTGCGCTACGATAGGTGCAAACCACGAGGTGGGCGTGGCAGAGATGCGGGCGCCTCAGGTAAGTACCTCCAATCCCCTGTGGGCAGCGCACACGGTCCTGCCAGCAACACCAACGGCATAGGCGCCATACTACCGGTCCCAGAAGCCCAACATCCTGCCGCTTCACTGTCCATTGGGAAGTCCCGCAATGGATTCCTGGACCAGAGTCGGCCCCAACAAGTGTCACCTTGATGTTGATCTTGCGGCGGTGTGGCAGTATTCCAAGAACTTTGAAAACACCAAATTGACCATTCTCCCTGCCGCACTACTTGAGGATGGCGTGCCCCAAGGTGCTTAGTGGCCCTGCACCAAAATGTCTCAAACAAAACCCCCCATGCAAGGAAAGTCTGGGCACACACAATGGCTTCATGGAACCGGCAATTTAATGGAATAGCATTACGCGTTTCGGATAATTCCTTCATCAGATGCTAACCACCAACACACAATATTGTCAGCGTCCAAGGTTTAAATAGTGCCTGCTGCACTACGATAGGCGCAAACCACGAGGTGGGCGTGGCAGAGATGCGGGCGCCTCAGGTAAGTACCTCCAATCCCCTGTGGGCAGCGCACACGGTCCTGCCAGCAACACCAACGGCATAGGCACCATACTACCGGTCCCAGAAGCCCAACATCCTGCCGCTTCACTGTCCATCGGGAAGTCCGGCAATGGATTCCTGGACCGGAGTCGGCCCCAACAAGTGTCACCTTGATGTTGATCTTGCGGCGGTGCGGCAGTCTTCCCAGAACTTTGAAAACACCAAATTGACCACTCTGCCTGCCGCACTACTTGAGGATGGGGTGCCCCAAGGTGCTTAGTGGCCCTGCACCAAAATGTCTCGAACAAGACCCCCCACGCAAGGAAAGTCCGGGCACACAATGGCTTCATGGAACCGGCAATATATATTCAAGAAAGTCAAGAAAATACTTGTTGACCACTGGTCTATACTTAAGACCGACTCCATTGTAGGACCAATCCTCAATGATAGACCCATGATCACTTATAGAAAGCGCAAGAGCCTAAGAGATATTCTAGTACGAGGAGACATTACCGAGCACCGTGCAGCCAACACACATAATCTGAAAGGTTTCTTTCCGTGTGGTCATTGTAAGGCCTGTAGATTCAGCCACTGGGTTAAAGATTTTTCAGTACCGGGTTTAAGTACCAAAAAAACCATAACCCAATTTCTCACATGCAGTACTAGCTATGCTGTTTATGTCCTGGAATGCCCATGTAGGAAAAGGTATGTGGGTAGCACGACCTGTATGGTCAAAAAACGAATTTTAGAACATCTTCGTGCTATCGCAAATAAGGACATACATTATCCCATTTCTAGGCATTTCCAGGAGTTTCATCAATCTAACAATTCCCTTCTTCGGTTCTATGCCATAGAACAGATTAATATGGGACACAGAGGTGGCAACAGAGAATCAGTACTACGTAAGAAGGAATCAAAGTGGATCCTTGAGTTAGAGACAATATTCCCTGGGGGTCACAACTTAGATGAGGAATTGGCTACTCATTTACGTACTGAATAAGTCCTGAACTGTGATTTTCTTCAGAGACCATGTTGTGATTTGACTTTCAGTTTCCTCATTAGAAACTTTAAAATGAGAAATGGTTTTAATAGATGTATTAATGTAACAATTTTTCTTAAATAGGAATTCTCACAAACCATAGGTTGATTATTTTTCTTTTTCTTTTTCTTGTCTTTTCAATAGGAGGAAAGGAAGGGACCCACTGCACATGTCAGTCACTTCACAGGTTTCCTACCCTTTTCTTCCCCGGGCCCGGTTTTACACTAGGACGAGATAAGGAAATTTTAATTAATTATGAATAATGCACCTGTTTTGTTTAGCTGTGTATTGCAAGAATCTGTTTCATGGTAATAATTTTCTTTTTTGTGCGGATGTTGTGTTTGTTTTTTGGTGTTTTTTTATGTGTAATATGGACTATCTCTACATCAGCCACTTGGTGAAAACATTGATATTATATGACTGTCACAAAAATGGCGATCTATATTCTTTGTATTATGATATGTATATACATACAAATGCCACTTGGCGCAAGAAACCTCTTTTTACAGCACAAATGGAATTAGCCACTTGGCGAATGTAATTAAAATGCAGGTTTTGTGGGTTTTTTCGGTATATATTGATTACCTGTACCACAGGACATATACTGATTATGAAATACGTAGATGTATATACCTATAATATTGAAAGTATGCACTAAAACTATTTTCAATATGGCCGCCGTTTTTGGAATGTATGCCAGACACGGTCAAAGTACTTGGAATTCACTCTGATTTAGATCACAAAATGTATCGTTTGATACGCAAATGATGTGCGATATTCCAAAATTGTATCCTCAATCATAAGGGGACAGCATCATATGTTGAAATGTCCAATTCTGTACAAACATACAGTTTTCAGTACATTATGATATGGCCGCCACTGTTACAGAGAAAGTCATACAGGCAAAACTTTAGTCCTTTGTTTGTATTGTTTGTATACATATGCACTTTGAAATCGTTTCTTCAGCGTGTGATCAAGGCAATTGTGCCGAAACTCTAACTGAGGAATAAACTCTTTCTTTGCACTGGCAGAGACTGTTTGAGAGTGCATTTTCATTGGTGACTTCGCAAAGAATATATATATATGTATGTATGTATGTATGTATGTATGTATATGTGTGTATATATATATATATATAACCTACTGGCAGTCGTAGTAGTAGTTTAGTGTCAAATTGGGTTTTGTTGGGCATGGAAAGTTTCAGGGTGATCCATTATGTGGGGACCGAGAAATGGAGGGGGTCAAAAAAAGTGTTTCCCACGTTAATTCCCATAAGGATTTTGAATACGACTACAGCTTGAACTGCTGGATGGAATTACACCTAATTTGGCAGAAAGGTAGCTTTTGGTCCAGAAAGCGATTTCTGTTACTTGGTGTAAATCCATAAGGTAATTTTAGACTTATTACAATAAATCCAAATTTGTATATATAGGACTTGGATCCTCCTTAGATCCGACAGTCCCTATGCTGATATCAGCTTGGCTGCCAACACTTCAACCAGGAAGGGTTAGAAGACATCTTTGAACTTAGCTTCAGTGAGTCCCAAAAAAAAACTAAAAAAAAAGAATATGGGGCAGGGTAGGAATACCCTGACCCCTTAGCCCTGGTCCAAGGGTCCCCCTGGAACCCCACCAGGGCAAAAAGATTTTTTTAAAACATGTTGCTGCTAAATCAGGACAAAGTCACAAATCAATAGCAAAAAAAAAAAAAAAAAGAAGAAGCATGGACTCCTGCGCTTCTTTGAAGATTTGCCCCCGAGTGGGCTAGGAGATGTCCTCAGCGATGTCAATGACCATGTCATGAGTGATGTAATATTTGAGGTCATAAGCAGTGAATTGCAGGGGCATAAGTTATAGTTAGCTCAGGTAACTATAACCACTAAATTTCAATGGTTTTGTACGAGTGAATTTTGAGCCTAACTGTAACGTCCCTGTAACCTTTGGTATTTTCAGTGCCCCTAGACCCTCCCATCGCTGAACTACACCTCCTAGCAACCTTCACTGCTGGGAAGAGAGCCTGCATTGATTCCTGCTGGTCCTGCCCCTACCCATCCGGGCTCATAGCCAGACTGGTAGTCCTGCTTCATGAGCTGTGTGCAGGTGGCACCCGGGCAAAGCCTGGGACAAGAGCTGGCCCATACACGCCCGTCTGAACCCAGAGAAGACTGGGCTAGGTCACCCCTCTTCCGCCTGATCGCAATCTTAAGGTACTGTTGCTGCCCTGCGCTGCCTGCTGTCCCTGCGCTGCCTGCTGTCAATGCACTGCCTGCTGTCCTTGTGCTGCCTGCTGTCCTGTCCCTGCGCTGCTTGCTGTCCCTGCCCCAGCACTGCTTGCTGCCCCTGTGCTGCCTGCACTAGGACCTCCTACCAGGACCACTAATGCAGGCCGCCACATGACCACGCAGCAGAAAAGCACACCGGGCACCACAAATGCACTACTGGTTGGTCATCGCCCCGCACCATGACTGGCCCTCCCGCTGCCCGATGGTAAACAGCCAAGGAACTCCTGAACCTGAACCCCGGATGCTCAAAAAAACAGCTGTGTCTCCTCCTCCCCATGATCCACCAACACTGCCACTTCTCCTGCAACATAACTTACAAAAGATCCCGCACCACTCCTGCCCACAAGAACGAGAACACCTCGCCTTCACTCCACTGTATCCTGCTCAATGTCTGCACACTCTGTAAACATGCCACAGAAATCTGGGACACCATCACCACCTTCTCCAAGGACATTGCCTTTATCACCGAAACGTGGCTCAACCCCTCCTTGAACCCTGACATAACCACTGCCACTGCCGAAGGCTACAAGTTGATACACCATGACCGTGCCAAGAAACAAGGCTGAGGCATCGCCATCATCAGATATACCATCACCAACGACAACCCCAACCCTTTCATGGAACCCCTCAATTTCCTACTACAAACTGACTCAAAGACCACGATAAGAGGCACCCTCGCCTACAGACCCTGAGCAACATTCTGTAACACCATCCCAACCTCATCACCCCCTAGCAATCCACTCTCACCACTATGTCCTACTCGGTGAGCTCAACTTCCACATCGACGACCCCAATGACGCCAACTCCATCGTATTCCTGGAGAACCTGAACAACATCGGCCGAGCCCAGCTGGTCACCGAACCCACGCACAAAGCTAGACACACACTCAACCCCATTTTCATCTCCAGTGACAGAATCAAATTCAGCCATACCACAGAACTCACCTGGACTGGTCACAACATCGTACATTTCACCATTAACAATACCCAGCACACCATCGCAAGGCATCCGATCTCCTCCCACCACAGCTGGAGCAAGGTCAACGAAGCGCAGTGGGCTCAGGCCCTCACCACCTCCCAACCTGAAACCTCAATCAGGCTGTCCAGAACTACACCGCCTGGATCACCGACAGCGCCTAGAGAGTCACCCCACTGAACCCTACAAAATCCAACAAGAACCCCAAACATGCAAGCTGGAACACCCCAGAACTCAGAACCTCCAAGCACAACTGCCACCAACTGGAGAAACAATGGCGTGCCAGCATGAACCCTACCGAAAGAGCAGCTCTCAAAACAGCTATAAGCAACTATCACCGGCACATCAAAGAAGCCAAGAAAGCAGCCATCACCACAGTATTGACTCTGCGACCAACCACACAAAGGAAATCTTCAAAATAGTCAAAGAATTCTCCAACCCGACAGCAATAGAAAACACCATCCACCCCTCCCAAGAACTCTGTGACACAGCAAGATCACCAACATCTACAACAATTTCAACATCCGACCCGCCATCCTCATCCCTGATGACCTCAGCCAACCAGCGAACACAAGTCAAACAATCACCACCTGGTCACTGCTCTCTGCCCTCTCCACCTCAGTCATCATGTCCTCCATCCACCACGGGGCACCCACTGCCCCCTGCCCCCACCACCTCTACAACCTCGCACTGAACCCTATCAGCACACAACTCCCCAGCATCCTCAACACCTCCATTTCTACAGCAACCTTCCTGGACAGATGAAAACACACAGAAAGAAAGTCTCTGCTGACCCCAACAATCTAAAAAATTATCGCACAATCTCCCTGCTCCCCTACCCAGCCAAAGTTCTCGAAGTAGCCATCAACCAGCAGCTCACCGAATTCCTGGAACAAAATCACCTACTGGACGCCTCTCAATCAGGATTCTGTGCAAACCACAGCACTGAGACAGCGCTGATCGCCACCACTGAGGACATCAGAACACTCCTCCACCGTGGAGAAATCGTGGCCCTGATCCTCCTCGACCTCTCCGCTGCTTTCGACACAGTCTCCCACAACACCCTCATCAACAGACTCCACAACATAGGCATACAGCAAAATGCCTTCAAGCGGATCGCCTCCTTCCTCACAGGACACACACAAAGCATCCGACTGTCTCCCTTTACCTCCAGTCCCAAAGACATCATTGCTGCGTACCACAAGGATCATCCCTCAGCCCCACCCTGTTCAACGTCTACATGATCCCCCTTGCAGATGTTGTCAGATCCCACAGACTCAACATAATCTCCTACGCAGATGGCACTCAACTGAACCTCTCACTCACCGAGGATCCTTCCAATGCCAATTCTAACTTCAGCAACGCCATGACCAATGTAGCCGAATGGATGAGAGAAAACTGCCTCTAACTCAACTCCGACAAAACCGAAGTGCTAATCTTCGGGAAGAGCACCTTTGCATGGGCCAACAGCTGGTGGCCTGCAGAATTCAGACCCTCACCCACACCGACTGACCACGCATGCAATCTCATCATCATCCTCAACAGCCAACTGACCATGAAACGACAAGTTAATGCAGTCACCTCCTCTTGCTTCTACACATTTTGCATACTCTGCAGAATCTTCAGATGGATTCCAACAAACACCAGAAAGACCGTCACACAGGTCCTCATCACCAGTCGCCTCGACTACAGCAACACCCTTTATGCCGGCATTTCCACCCAGCTCATCAGAAGACTCCAGAACATGCAGAACGCTGCAGCCAGACTCATCCTGGACCTCCCCAAATGAACCCACATCACCCTCCACCTGAGAGACCTCCACTGGATCGCCATCCAGAAAAGATGACAGTTCAAGATCCTCACACACGCTTACAAAGCCTTGCAGGGCCTAGAACCAGCCTAGCACAACCATCGACTGAACTTTCACCAACCTGCCAGATACCTGCACTCCTCCTCACTTGCCCTCGCACAAACTCCCCACATCTGAGCAGCCTCAGCGGTGGCCACTCCTTCTCTTACATCACTGCCAAGACCTGGAATGACCCTCCCCTCCAGCTCTCTACGGCCCCGTCACTGGTAGACTTCAGAAAGACTCAGGGACTAGCTCTTCAACGGAGACACAGCGCCCAGATACTCCTAGGGGGTGACAGTATTGCGCTTTACAAATGCTCCTTGATTGATTGATGCCCCTCCCATCCTTCAACAATCGTAAGAAAAAGCATATTATATTCAGCACGTAAGCATATGTAGTCAAGCCATGTTTTTTCATGTGTACTTTGTTTAACAATAGCTATTTAACCATAACCAGGATGCAAGGGATTAGGGTTGTACAGTATGACGAAATCACACTGAAGTGACCTCATGATATAAGGAAAACTGTTGCCCCCATAAAGTAATTGTTATATGCAATCTGTGATGCAGTAAAAAGTGTTTTTCTACTGTCAATTTTGCTGTATTGTGCTAATAAACTAGAATGTGATGTTTGATGTGGTGTAACTGCCAGAGCTGCCGACTTTAAAACTGGGGAACGAGGTTCGAGTCTCGGCGTGGGCTCAACATCCTGTGATTCTGGGGAAACAACCTTTACATCGCGGTCATTAGACCGCGATGCCTTTACAATGCGATGCCATTACTAAGCAAGTCCTTACATCGACTTGCAGTAGATGGCGCCCTCACATAAGGAATAGTATAATTTATTATTCCAACACCTTCCGTACTGTTGCGTAGGCTGGAGTTGGAATAGTAAATTATACATTCCTAATGTTACGGCGCCATCTACTGCAAGTCGATGTAATGACTTGTGTAGTAATGGCATCGCGTTGTAACAACGCGGTCATTGTAACGACCGCATTGTTACCTACCGCGTAGTAAAAGCACATGTTGTAACGTGCTATATTCGTGATTCTGGGCAAATCACTTAATCTCCATCTGCCTAAATACAAACACAAAGATGAATGTGCCCTTGTGTAATGTAATTGGTTTTCATGTAAAGTGCTCCTTGGGGTCGAGTCTGCGCTATATAAACCTGCAAAAAAAATGTTTGAATGTGGGTTTATTAGTACAGTAGTTCTAAATAACACGTATTTATTTCTGCAGTCATGGCCTAAATAATTATATACAGATGCGCGGAGTGTAATGTGTTATCTATAACTATTGCTGAGTGTGGAGAAGAGCCATGATTCACAAGAGGCAAAGTCTTGAGAGGGTCATGATGCCCCTCCTACAAAAATGCTAATAATAGCATATTACACTGTGCGGATCTGCATACATGGTGTATGCCATGCAGTTTATTCTTGTGCAGTATAAATAAAAAAGCTAATTGACCACAGCACAAGGGGTTAAATCCTTCAAGTGAGATAAAATCACAATAACTAGGTCATGTGAGCACTTACCAGTTATTTCCTTCTCTGAAGTGATTTAGAATGCAATCTGTGAGGCATATAACTCGCTTTTCTCAAGTTAATTATACTCTACTGTGGGCACCACAAGGGATTTGACCTTTTACATTTTAGTAATAAATGTGTGAAGCCAAGTTTATCAGTACTCTCTCTTCTTCTAAATAACATTTGTAGTTTGGATATAGTTTGCAGGTCAGATTTATAAAGTGCTTTTGAATACTGTTGTATAACATGCCCTTCTAAATGCTCATCATTTAGCCTACAAAGACATCAAGTGTTCGATGAGGTGGCTTGAAGTGCTTTGCATGGAAATGTTTTCTCACTCCTGAGGTACCTCAGCTCGCGAGGAGGCTCTCCCGCATGGGTTCTGTGCGCAGCTGCAGCTTCTGAGCCGCGGCGCGCGAGTCATTCTGAGGCTTTCCACGCAGCGTCGGATTGGTAACGTGGTCACTCAGGCAATGCCCGAGGGGCCGGTATCCGAATTCCAGCTGTGGGCTGCTTTTTGAGCAGCCTGGGGGGCCGATTTGGGTGGTTTCTGCGTTGTTCGATGCCGCCAGTGGCCCAGTGGGTGCCTGAGTGGCCTTTCTGGAGGTAGATGGGCGTCCATTACCTCCCTTTTATCAACGGACAGAGGTGAGACTCCCTTCCTCTCACTGGGCCGGCCAATTAATGTGTGCATACTGAGCGGGGGCAGGGGGCCTGAGCAGAAGTGGCCTCACTTGTTTTCAGGTGTGTTTCACCAGTGTAAAGTAATCTGTGCATTTTTTTTTAAACCCCCCTCCATCCCCCCTCCCCCCATTTTTTTATAAAATTTCGCCGAAGCAGCGTTTTGCCGAAAGGAATATGCAAATGTGGGCCACTTTTTTTAGCGTGCCCGGGCTCAATCCAACCCTGTTCCCAGGTACATATAAGTAAAGCTGGAGGTCCATGACCGTGGGAAAAAGAAACCGAAAACACGGGTTCAATAATAAGTACCTCAGCCCTTTTCCACAAGGTTCTTACAGACTAAAGGGCTCTATTGCTGAACAGATCTAATGCCTGCACCTTGTAAAGGAAGGGTAGGATGAAAGCAACCACATTTCAGTATCCCGACCAGTGCTGGGAAGTAGGGGGATCGTGCCAGATCCGGGTTCCGATAGTTATTACTGAGCCCAGGGAAATATGTTGAATTGCCCTGGTGCCATTTTCTGACACCGGAACGCAATTCAGCTGCGTTCACCTGTTGTCTGCATTCCATTCGGTGCAGCAACGTGCGGGCGGCGGCGGGGGCTTTCTTTATTCCACTTCCAGCTGGGCACAAACAAAGGCCTGATTTAAAGGGCTTTCGGGCGTTTTTTCAAGTATCATCCTGGCTGAAAGCCATATGGAGCCTAACACCTAGATGCAACGCAATAGAAAGAAACAAAGGCACATAGCTTATCAACTCACAAAAAGTGTAGAGAAACTATGAGTTGGAGGCAGGTTTTTCAATTTGTTCAACCCCCATGTAACAGATGTGCATGCACTGTAACAATGCAAGATTTGTATGAGTATTACACAAATAATCGTTTAAATAGCACTTGCAGCTTTACTTTATATTTAGTTGTTTTACAGCGCTGCTCATCCCAGTGTAGGGTGTCAGTGCGCTTTACATTATACACAGAGGCCCAATAAATCATATAAATGTGTAAATCATTGTACAGGAAGTGTTACATAAGACAATAAGGGCCCGATTCTGATGCGGGTTGGAAAAGCTTCCCGACCGAGGGCCTGATTCTGATGCGGTTAGGAAGGCCTCCTAACGGCATTTGCTCCTTCCAAATCGGATCGGGAACGTGTCTTCCCGACCGAGGGCCCAATTCTGATGCGGTTAGGAACAAATGTTCCCATTGAAGTCAATGGGAGTTCAACCAAATCGTATCTGGAAGCATCCGGATGCATCCTACTCCGCCGGTCGGACTTTCCCGATCCGAGTGGGTCGGACACCATTTCCCAACCGATTCGGTCGGGAAGCTTTTCCAACCCGCATCAGAATCGGCACCCTAAGGGTTATAAGGTGTAGGAATGACATATTGTTCATACTTATAGACACTATGGGGCCGAATCCGATTCGGTGCCCTACCGGCCGAGATCGGAATCGGCCCCTATATGTCAAGAGTGAGCAGTAGGGATAAACACAAAGGGGCCGATTCTGATGCGGGTTGGAAAAGCTTCCCGACGTAATGCTGTGATTGGAGTTGTCTGTTCTAACAAGACTTTATTCATTCCCAGAGCAGCCCTTCTTTGCAATTCTCAAGCAGGGTTGGACTGGCCTATAGAGCAATGGAGTAGTGCTAGATGGTCTGAAAGGTCAGTATGTGGGCCAGTTTTTTGGCAGTCTGTAGGCCTGTTTTATGGTTTGTTGGGCTTGTTTTTACTGTGGATTTCCCTGATATTAATACAAACATTGCCTGTTGCAAGCACAAATCGATCTCAATGTCAAAAGCAGTAGCCTACTCTCTTATCTGTATACAATACATATCTGTGATCTGCACATTACACAATGTGCTTTGTAGCAGGCACATTAACCCTCTTGGCTACTTCATGAATCAAAACTGTGTTTGGACACAACACAGAACTCTCCCAGACCTGCATTAACCACCAGAGTTATCTTCATTATTGTAATCCCCTCAGAACTCCTGGGAACACAAAGATCTCTGAAGCAGCTGTGTAAAATATTTTAAGATGCCTCTATTATCTATGCAAGTAAGGCCGAGCTTTTATTGTTGGCTCGCCCACTAACTAGACATGTGAAAACTCCACAGAGCGGCTGTAAAATGTGGCCTGCATGCACCAGCATCAGAGTTCTTTCTGACTGGTTTCTGGGAAGTGTTGTCATGTGCGTGGCTTCGACAGTCGGCCGAAAAGGGGTGGGTCTCAATTTGGTTAATGAAGACAAATCATTCTGTGTTTTTTATCGACTCTCATCTCTGCATTGGCAAACTCATCAGTGTCAATGCGAAAACCTCAATTTACCACCTTTTCTTCCAGCGGAAGAAACATCTTACTCCCAGAGATGGATCGATCTTGCCTGCTCGCACAGTCACCGAGTTTGGCGTGGGGTGACTAGAGCAGTCTTGTCTTCCGTAGTGTTTGCCGCTCTCCACGGGGCACGCTTCATGCTGCGGCCTGGTTGGGGGATACACAAGGATAGGATTATTTTTAGGACTTTACATTGGTTGTCCAAGAGGCAAGGTTTAAACCCAAGATGCCGGCGCACTGGGCCTATGGAGACATTCGCCTCAAGACCCCTTGCCATGAGGCAGAGAGGGTTGTAATTTATACGAGGCCTCCATAATCTCAACCCAGCAAGACCTTGTTAAAGTGCTACAATCCCGCAAGACAGTGGGTAGCAAGGATGCCTGTGCCCCTACTGCAAGCGAGGACAATGCCTCCTCTGACTGCTCTTTGGGTAGCAAAATACACGAATAATTATGGTTTAGTGAGTGTGCCCCTAAGGCCTCTGGGCACCGGCACTGCTGCACCATTGATGCCTGCACCCCTGCCACAGGGCCCTCTGTTGAAGCCATGCCGAGACACCAGACTGCTTGTGCACTCTTTTTGGCTATAAGACCTCTGTTATATGTTCCAAAATATAAGTATCAAGCTTTTTGAATAGGCTTGTTTAAATCTGCGTTTCATATTTTCTTCTTTATGTGGTGGGGCTGTTTCATAAAGACGCATGGTGCCACGTGCCACCATGCTCGGAAGCTGCAGCTGGGACTCAGTACAGGATGGCCCATAACAAATTCTTAGGATAATGCAGGATAACAATCGTCATATTGCAAAGCTCTTTGGAAACTTTCAAACATAAGGACCTGTACCTCTATTCATTGGGATGTTATCATTGGGGGTGTTTATGAAGAACCGATAAGCATCCGTCTCAAAAGAGACTGGCAAAAATAGGAGGTGTATAGGATGTAAAGCCACCTCTTTGGGAGCGAGGTGAAGTAAAGGGAATGTCTTCCATATACACTGCGAAACAGGGTGGCTTTGCTCAAGTTGGTGTCACTTAAGCATTTAAATAAGGCCTGGGATGAGGAAGATGGAGTCAGCATAATGAGATTGTCTGTAAATATCTGAGGCCTTCATAAACCCAACACCGCAGACAGGTAATGTCCTTTGAAGGCCTTTGTTGGATGCTTGTGGAGATTGTTCACTGTAGACCAGATGTGCACTGACAGACTGGCGGAAACTACACGTTCAACCAAGAAAGCCTGAGACAGAAGGTGTGTCCTGTGCCGAAGATTGCAATGCATCAATGCCTAAATTCAGAACGACACAAGCCTAACCACAATCTTTTTCTGGCCCTGTAACTTTCTGGAACTCTCTTCCATCAGACCTGTGGACCAAAGCTTATCTCTTTTTGTCATTAAGATGACATCTAACAGCCCACCTCTTCTGTCTTTACCTGAACTAAAAGTCACCCTCTACTTACTCCTACCTAACTGCTTATCTTCTCTGTTCTGGTTCTCCATAGTTACTAATGCCTGCATCTGATGCTCAATTAAAGATGCCCCTGGATCCATCTGAGGACAAAAATAGTTTGTGTACAGAATGTCATTTCAAAAATATCTAGGATCAAAATATCGAAAACGTAAGTGCAAATAGGGAAGTATAGATTTACTATTCTTAACTCCACATCTACGTACCTTGAAGATACATATATTGCCAAGGTTTATTTATGTGGAGTTAAGTATAGAAAAATCTTGCACACCCATAGAAAATCACCTTCAAGAGATTCTTGTCCTCAATATTCTTGACACAATATTTTGTTCACACGATATTTTGGACTTAATATTTTGTCCAAACACCATCACCCTGATACATTCTGAGTAAAGGAGCACTATCATAATCTAATAAATAAATAAGAGGAGAAAGTTTAAGTTAATTTAATAGCAAAACTCCTTGTAACAATAGCCAACGTGCAGATGTTCAAGACACCAGAGGTAGATTAAATCTTTTTTTTTTCATTCGTGGTAAGTGTTTGCGATACGGAAGGCAATTCTGTCTACTCCGCTGGCTTCACATCTGACTGCTATGGGCTAAAAAAAAGGTAAAATGCACCCCAAATCCCCTCCAGAACAATCAATCAATCAATCATAACATTTGTAAAGTGCACTACTCACCCGTGAGGGTCTCAAGGCGCTGAGGGGAGGGGTGCTGCTACTGCTCGAATAGCCAGGTCTTGAGTAGCCTCCTGAAGGTGAGTAGGTCCTGGGTCTGCCGTAGGAGGATGGGGAGGGTGTTCCAGGTTTTGGCGGCGAGGTGGGAGAACGATCTGCCGCCGGTGTTCGCTCTTCGGATGCGGGGGACGGTGGCGAGGGCGAGGTCGGCGGAGCGGAGCTGGCGGTTCTGGGTGTAGAAGGTGAGTCGTCTGTTGAGGTATGTCGGTCCAGTGTTGTGGAGTGCTTTGTGTGCGTGGGTGAGGAGCTTGAAGGTGATCCTCTTGTTGACGGGCAGCCAATGCAGGTCTTTTAGGTGGGGTGTGATGTGGCTGTGGCGAGGGATGTCGAGGATCAGGCGTGCGGAGACGTTCTGTATGCGTTGTAGTCGTTTCAGGAGTTTGGCTGAGGCTCCTGCATAGAGGGCGTTACCGTAGTCTAGCCTGCTGCTGACGAGGGCCTGGGTGACCGTTCTTCTTCTTGTTTCGGTGGGGATCCACCTGTAGATATTGCGGGGCATGCGGAGGGTGTTGAAGCAGGAGGACGAGACGGCGTTGACTTGCTTGGTCATGGAGAGTGTTGAGTCGAGGATGAACCCTAGGTTGCGTGTGTGGTCGGTGGGTGTTGGTGCTGCTCCCAGTGCGGTCGGCCACCAGGAGTCGTCCCACGCCGAAGGATTGGAGCCGAGGATGAGGACTTCTGTCTTGTCTGAGTTCAGCTTCAGGCAGCTGATCTTCATCCACTCGGCGACGGCTTTCATTCCTTCGTGAAGGTTCCTCAATCCACACAGTGAGAAATGGATTGGACAAGGAATTCTTGTGTTGCCTGGCACTGCCCTAGCAGGACAACCTAATTACCTTTGTGGTTATTACATTAATGTCATTACACTGGTTGGCCCCAGACAGTGCGCTGTAAATGAACTTTACCACCAGGGGAGCTTGTATGCCTGATAAAGCACCAGGAGAACCCTGCAGGCGGAGGCAGCAACCAGACATCTCTGCAGGGGTTCTGAGAAATGTATTTAGGTTAAAGCAGTCAGCCACAAGTCCGCTCCCAGGGCAGAAAAAATGGAAACAATCCCCTTGTTCAAATATTTCACCCACCCCTACATAGGTTTTCTATTGTAAATACAATAACAATTCCAAGTTTGGCTATTGATAAATGCACCCATAGGCCCACAATTATACCGAACATGCACCACAGCAAATAGAGGACCTCCCCGGTGATCGTTGAGCCTCAACTGTCCCATAGCTCCGACCAATTCAGGGCCCAGGCTATGTGCATTATGGCAAGTTAAGTAATAATAAAGGCCACCTGGGCATAATAAAATGCACTGCTCAGCAACGGGCGCTCACGCGACCACAACCCCCACCAAAGAGCCTCACACAAGCAAGATGCCATTGCACGGATGCCTGTCTTGTAGGTGGGTTTGCCTCAGTATAGGAAGAAGGACCGAGATAAGGAAGATGGAGAGGCTGTGGGCGGAATTTGCGTAGTCGCGCTACGCAAAACTCCGCGAAATGGTAAAAAATCTCTGCGAGCACGCAAAAGTTCCGCGAACACGCGGAATTGCTTGTTCCGCCCGTTCGCGATGCTTTTTTCCTGTTCGCGAACGCTGTTTGCGTGCTCGGGGAGAATATCTCGCGAACACGCATTTTGAAAGCGCGAACAAGCAAAAAACTCCGCGAAGCTGCGGATCGCGGAATTTTTGGCAATTTTGCGTTCTCCACAGAACGAGATATTACCCAAATTCCGCAAATTCCGCGAGCGTAACGGAATTTACCGCCCAGGCCTAGTAATGATTGGAAACCGCGCCATGTCCTTCGGGTTTAGATTCACCAGCAAGCAATCCTTTTTAGGTCTCGCCCAAGCAGCCCATGTGCTGTCTCATGGAGACATGCTGTATCTAGAATATGGGCTTTAAGCACCGCCCATCTTTGTAATTTGCTCCTTTTACTGCCCTTTGTAAATGGCTGATTTTCTTTGGTTAATATACTCAGTAGTCTCTCCTTTTCTAGTTTTGTAACCTTCCATGAGGACAGCCTTGTTACATGTGCTCCTACTCGTCATGTTATTTATTACTTTGGGAGCACTCTTTTTTTCTTTGTGCTTGTTTAGGCTCAGGAGCTCGCTCGCGCCCAGTCCCTGAGCTGCAGCTGCCTCCTACTCCTCCCGCCTGCTTGCTTATTTATTTATTTCCTGCTCGCTCTGTGATGTTTATATCAGCATGATTCCATGAGCCTGCATTAAAAAAAGTGCCTAAAATGCAACTCACAGTTTATTTAAAAAATATTTCCTGTGAATAACGAGAAACATGCACAAAAATGTACAAAAACTTTGCAACTGCAGCTCTGGGCCCCACAAGGACATAACTGGCATTGCCGCTTCAATGGGTTCCTCGAAACCGCCTTCACTGTCTTCGCGTTGTTTTCCATCCTGTGGATTGTTACTTCCAGGCAGAGAAAAGTACATAGCCACCCTTCATTTGTTCAGTTGGATGGTATTTTAGAGGGTACGAACATTCATATCTTTCTCTGGCAGCAGCATGCTAGGGAAAGAGCGACCTGGTGAGAGGGGTGGCTGGCTGCAGAGGAACTGGCAGGATCAGGAGAGGGGACGGAGCTCTGGTGAGTGTTGGAAGGAGAGAAGGACTGCTGCTGGGCTCGAAGGCGGGTGGCATTGAACGGGCTGTGTATCCATCCCGCTCTGCTTTACCTGTGACCACTGGCGCCAGGAGGTGCTCAGAATAACTGCAGTCAGCTAAGAGGAGCCAGGCAGTTGGAGCAGGCATGGGGATCTCATATTTCAGAGAAAGAATCCGACCTATATTGACAAAATCGAATGTATCACATGTATTATACTTGCTTGCCTACTATCTTGCCCACTCTCTGGTCACCGTTCTCAGATTAGTAATCATGTTAATGAAAAGCCTCAAGGTGTGGTGCATAACTAACATGAGAAGATCTGAATGAAAGCATGTTTCCTATTTTGCTTTACGCAGCTCGAAGAGGAGTAAGTCACAAATTATATACCCAGTCTACGATAGTCAAGCTGAGCTGAGCAGCAAATGGAACCATACACCCCATCTGATTACTTTTTTGAGAGTTCTGCAGCCCAACCGGTTCAAATGTCACAGGAAGTCGTAGTGTTTGTAAACTACCCGACTTCCTGCACCAAGGGCGCCACATTAACTACAGAGCAGCTAACTTTTCCGTCTTTCAATGGCGTAATTAAGTATCTAGCCTCAGCGCCTAGCACCACTGCCACAATGTGCTGCAGGAATCTTTGTGTCTCGACTTTAATCTTTATTCATCCCACCATCTATAAATTTGTCAAACGTTTTAAGTAAAAGAAAACATCCATCCTAAATGATTTATACAGGTTACAAGGAGGTCATGTTGTAGAAGGTCATTCTACAACATGACCTCCTTGTAACCTGTATAAATCATTTAGGAGTTCAACTATATTGTTGTCAATGCGATGTCTTTTTAAAAGTTCACTATCACTATTTCACGTCATGCTTTCTTTCACTTACTGTGTGAGCCCCCTAAAAATTGAAATTTATGCGAATAAATATCTGTCATTCTGTGACCTATATGACCCTTTACAGACTCTTTTTCTTGCTCCCTATTGAATTAAATTCATTTTTTGAAAAATACAGTGCCCCTCTCTGGGTCACCACTCTTGCTATTGGACCTTTTTAGGCCACACTTGAACCATTGTTCTTATAAATCCAGTACCACCCCAGGTTCATATATCGGGGTACTCTTGTTTCCCAAAAATCTTGTAGAGGATGGGATCTCCACCCTGAAGTAAGATGTGAGGGGGAGCAGGATCAAGTGGAGAGCCAGACTTAATTTTGCCTAATAATAATCTTATTCGGTCTTTGTCAATTAGCGGGAAAGAACCCAATATTGTAGAACAAGGTGGGCTGGATTGGTCCGGACTAGGGCGTTGGCTTCTCGAGTCCAAACTTGCCTCCCTCCCTTCGGGGCCATCCACAGGGCTCGCGTGTAGTGAGCTGATGATGTTTTCAACTTTATTGTTGAAGAAAGAGGCTAGCTCATTACATCTCTCCTTAGATGTGTGAGGCAAATGAACATCTTGCCCAGTCGTGGTGAGCGACTTCACAATTTTAAAAAGTTCCTTGGGGGAGTTTGAAGCTGAGTTTATCCTCTCCTCATAAAATTTTGCCTGTTCTAGTTTGATGTCATCATGATATTGTCTGATGGCTTTTTTGTATACCATTCAGCTGTTGAGTCACACTACAGAACCCTGAAATGTTCAGTGCAGTTGCAACAAGCATAAAAGTACGCATTTCATCGTCTGTCTCTCCGCACACAAGTTGTAAAACTTTAAGATGGCATATTTGAGGTTAAGATGTTGGCTCAATGTCACTGGCCCACATGCTCTTTACATTAACTTTTGGACTTCTCTCTTTACTCATAATGCCCAAGCTTTTCCAGGCCTACACTTTATCTGTTCTCCCTAACCAGCATTTTGCTGTCTAGGAACTCATTTTCAGGTACAGCTACATACATTGTATTCGATTGACTCAAACCTTGTCCTCTGAGTGCATAATACTACCTCGTACAGGGGTACCTGGAAATGCCCCTGAGATAAACCCTGAATGTTTCAAAATTGTAGCTTCCTTAGGCACTGAGCCTTCATTGTTTTGGAAGAGGCTACTTATTTCTGGACGTTGTCTGTACGAATTTACCGGCCATTTAAGGGATGTGGTTTGAATTTTGATACAGGATCTGCCACTCCCCCAATCGTTACCTAATCTATTAGAATGTATAGGTAGGATCAAGGGATTTTTCATCGGAAGTGGTTTTGAGGTGAGGATGCAGTTCACAACTTCCTGCCCCAACTGTCATGTGTGAGAAACACAATCATGTGCATTTAAACAATACAACTGTTAGCTCATTTTTAGGCCAAGCACTTGCCAACCAGCCTTGGATTGGTAAGGTGGGCAATCGGGCATCGCCGATGGGCCTCTGGCTAAGCCCAGTTGGTGGGCCGTTTTTTTGGTTTTTCTACTAACGACTTCACCGGTGGTGCACAGCATGAAAGGCTGTTGTTACAGCCTTAACAAACCTGGCCCCATGCACGTGAAGTCAGGCCAGCGGCCCAATATCAGAGGCAAAATGACAATAGGCTGCTCCAACTGTCACAGCATGAGGTGCGCCTGCTCTCTGGCTTTCTTCATGTGTGACATAGTCTGCAAGGAGCTGCTGATGGAAAGCCATTAGCACTTACTTTTCAGGGGATCAGGTTATCTGGTGCTCATGTAAAGCACTCTAATGCCCCTGGGCCTAGTTCATGCTATATAAAATTGCATGAAAGGAAAGTGACACTATTTTTTGTTTATTTTTGCATTTACACATTAGCATTATTCCCTTTCTCAGAAGTACCCGTGATGCTAGCTGCAAGTAAAACAAAAAAACAGATGCACCTTTCACCAGTCTCTGAACATTGGAGGACCTCTCTTAAGTACTGCAAAAAATAAAATTAATATCATAAAAAAGCGAGTGAAAAAGGCAGTTTAGGTCTGTGCCATATCATGTTTCCCAGTGAACATTAATCCAGTGCTTAAAATGGCTGGTACTGCCCGGTATGGAGTATCGGCACTTTTTTATTTTGAGAGGGAGAGTACTGGCACTTCTCAAGAGCGACGTAATACTTTTAATTGGAGAATACCGGCACTTCTCAGAAACAAGCAGGTACTCTGCTACAGAGTACCTGCACTTCTATTTTTCCATTTCAAGCACTGCATTAACCAAAACATCCACAGCAAACGTATGGATAAAAAACACAATTAAAAGCGAGTTCCTAGTATTTTTGATAATTCTGTGCTTCTAAAGTATATTTTTTTCATTGGAATGTTAATTTCCTATTTAGGTACTGGCCCTATACGCTTTAAAATACTGTTATTACTGCATTGTTTGTCATCGTTTACCTCCATTATCCTAACTATGCAGTGAATTATAAAAGGTTGTGATCTGCGAATGTGGGCCACTTTTTATTTTGGCTGCCCGGGCCGAATTGTGGCCCCAATCTAACCCTGTTGTCAACGTATAGTATTTCATTTGTGACGTCACTGTGGATTATACTTTGTTATCTATCCTTGTGCATCTGTTTTGATCTGGGTCTAATGTGAGTTTTAGGTTGTTTCCACATATAATCATTGCATCCATCAAAGAGTTACAGCAAATTCCTACTTTACTGAAATCATTAGGAGCAGAATTTTGTGCTAGCACTACTCTGGTACTGTCTATCCTATTCTTCCGTATCAAATGTCTCAAATTATCCTTAAATTGAGTGTGAATCATGAAGTGAGTATTTGGGAGTGTAATTACTGCCGATGTTGGATCCCGGGCCATTACAATCTGTAATTTAAGATTCAAACTCTGATACACAACTGAATTTGCTTCCCTTACAAATATAAAAGCATCCGAATCCAGCAGAACCACAATTTGGAACTGGTCGATAGTAACATCTAACATCCCGCTTGTATTTAAAGCACATTCTGCCATGTATTATTTCAATTTAGTGTTTTTCACATCACCTTTCGATGCCATTTGATACCTTCCGCCATGCCGCATTGGGAATGCACATGTCGTTAATGTGGCTGTTTGAAGAAAAAAATAAAGCGCACTCTAGCCTGTTTAAGCTGCAGTCACCTGGGTGGGCTAATTATGCAAAACAATCTCTGCTTGACTCACAAAGCACAGTCGTTGGAAGTCGGCACATTGCCATAAAAAGGATACATGTGATATTTTCATTGTGGGAAGCAGTGGCCCCGCTCACATATTAGTAAAAACCGACACCCAAATATTGAGATAAACACCTCTACGCAATACGACGCAGACGCGATCTGAAGACCGAGCACGCCCTCCTGTGGATTGTGAAAGAACTACAGGCAGACGACATGAACCAAAACAAACGGACGTTGAAAATAACGCTTTGCGTCTGATATAAATGCAACCTCTGTTTCTAAGCAGGGGAACCCAAGGGAGTGAAATAGTCTTTTAACCACTCAAAGGGCCTCATTTATGAGGTTTTGCCGTAGGGCAGCGCGCTGCCCTAAAAGAAAAGGGCAGGAATGCGCCGTATCTATTAGATACGGCGCATTCCTGTCCTTTTCCCCTGCGCTGGCGCACAATGGGCTGCCCAGGGCCGGACTGGGAACAGAAACCGGCCCTGGCAAACTGCTCAGCCGGCCCCCCCTGGGGTGAGGGGGAGTGCAGCAGAGCAGTTTGCGAGGGCCGGTTTCGGCCGATTTTGTTACAGGGGGCCGATATTGCCGACCCCCGGTAACAAAAACGGCCCCCCAGGGGCCCAAAAACGGCCCCCACGCTAGCGGCCTACCGGGGAAACGCCCGTTGCCCGCTATGGCCAGTCCAGCCCTGGCTGCCCTGCGCCAACGCAGGCACCTTTACACCATGGTGCAAGGGTGCCTGCGTTGCGGGGATGATTATTTTTGTACAGGAAGGGAAACCTTTCTGTACAAAAATAATCACAAGAGGCTTTTTCCTTTTTCTATGTGTGCTGCAGAATGCAGCAGCATAGAAAAAGGAAAAACGATGAGAAATAAAGATATTTCTCCTCGTTGTGCCTCCCTTACGCCTCCCCTGGGGAGGCGTAAGCTTTTGGCGCTGCCTCAGATTTACGATTTCTCGTAAAGCTGGGGCAGTGTCAAAAGGCCATGGATGTTGCTGGGAACACCCCCAGCAACACCCATTGCACGCCCCTTTAACGCAGAACACTGCGTTAAAGGGACTGATATTTATCAGACAGCATTAAGCCAAAAAAAGTGGCTTAGTGCTGCCTGATAAATATCACGCAGGCTTCTGCGTCACGGAACGTCACAAAAAGTGACGTTCTGGAGGCGCAAGGAGTCTCATAAATGAGGCCCATAATATTTACAGAATGGCGCAGCCAGAAAAGGCGGCTAGGACTGTAACGATGGAGAGTAAACACCTTGGGGCATATTCACAAGCCCCTATCGCCACAACAACGTCACTTTCAGTGACGTTGTTGTGGCGATAGGGGCTTCGCCTTATTCACAAGGCAGCGTTAAGCCACTTGACATGGCTTAACGTTGTGCAAGGGACACCTTCCTGTACATAAACAAACCTCCCTGCTTGCAGACACCATTGCACTCTGGTGCAAGGGTGCCTGCGTTGGCGCTAAGTTGTAAAACTTAGCGCCATCGCAGGGGGAATAGCAAGGCTGCACCATTTCCTTGTGAATATGGTTCAGCCTTGCTTTTCCGAAGTGGCGGAGAGAGGCGTTAAGCCAAGAAGGCTAACGCCTCTCTCCGCCACTTCCTTGAGAATATCCCTCATGTGTAATAATATTATCGGGAAGTAACTATGGCATCGCCATCTTCTACTTCCTTAACATCATCCTTATTCAACTAAAACAAGACAAAACATTCGAACAAAATAATAGTCTCCGAAGTGGACAGCACGAGAAAATTAACCCTGCAGTGAATTGTATTTTGTTTGGAACAATAACAAATTACACAGGCTGTATATTTGCAAGCCATATTCTGCAAATTTAGCACCCTCCACCAGCAGCATTTGTTGGATAACAAGGAATTGGATGATATTGAAGCGGTAGCTCTGCAGAAGTTGGACATATACAGCCACTTGCATTCAGGCTACGATGCAACCAGCCCTAGTAGAGCGGCCTTCAGCCCCCCCCCCCTCCCCGTGGGTCCATACTCTAAACAAGCTAGATGGCAGATAGTGGGAATTAGCAATTCCATTCCTTCTGGCAGGACCATAACATTAGAAAGGGGCCTCACAAGAATGCACATGTGTCGAATAGACCAAACAATAACACAATGCCCTGGTCACAGCGGGCTATGCCGCAACCTGTATTCTAGAGGTAATCGCTTTGGGTACAAGTACAAGACAGGCAGAACAAGCAGGAGTTTTGAGTTGAAGGATGGCCATACCTTAAAAAGCGCCTTTGCAGAAGGGACTTATTGTAAAGATTCACCAGTGGTATGGATATGCAGCCCGCCTGGATTGCGACACTGACCAACAGAAAGTAGTTTCAGCAGAAAATCTCATTCAAATATCCCCCAAGGGCTAGAATGGACTCGCCAGCAAACCCAAGAGCACAAGTGACAAGATGAATTCCATGGTGATAGATGCAGCAGCGATAGTAGGCACCCCAAGCAATATCTCAGGAATGAAGACTTAACCTGGGCTTTGATGGCTGTGCCCCGATATGGTTGAGGGCTTAGCTTTTCATAGGACGGCATTACAAGCGAAGCATGTCATCTTTGTGCAAATGCCTCCTTGTCTGCCAACAGTGAATGACTCTTGACTCTCTTATTTACAATGGCCTTAACTAGGGAGTAGTTGGAAAATGTCTCCCAGTCCTCTGTTAGTCCAAGAGTCATTAGAGAACCGGTGAGATAATCTCTGGCAAGGGCGTAGTTTCTGCTACAATTTTCTTTCCAGAGATGACTGTTTAAGGTTCCTCTTTTGGCTTTCTTTATTTTATAGCAGACCGTGATGAAAGCACCTTGCCTCACTATGGATTGTTTTGCTAAACCACATTCCAGGCGTAGCTGGGTTGGAGATGAATGGGGTGGCAAGAGAAAGACCGACTTGAATAATCTGATGATAGTTTTGTCCAGGAAGGCAGCGTCTCTGCCCCTTATGTTAAGTTATGTTATAATAACTCGGCAGAGTGTCCCGGCGCTAGGCAGTGGGGGAACACACAGGCAGGCAGCAGGTTTAGCTGTTAAAAAGGCAGGTTTTTAATTTCCTCTTGAATATATCCAGGCTATGTGTAAGCCGGAGATCTGGTGAGAGTCTATTCCCCAAAAATGGTCCAAGATAGAAAAAGGATCTCCCACCTATTCGGAGGCGACCAATACGGGTACCTTTGCCAGGAACACCGAGGAACGAGCGAAGGGTGTGAGCAGGGGTGTATATGATGTTTCTCTCATTGAGATAGGATGCACCCGTCCTGTGCAAGGCCTTGTGCATGAGGATCATGGCCTTAAAGACCACCCTCTTTTTCAACGGGAGTCAATGAAGGGCCCTCAGGTGAGGGGTCATGTGGGACCTAGGAGGGAGTCTGAGTAGCAGTCTTGCTGCGGAGTACTAAACCACCTGTAGTCTGTTAAGGAGACAGTCAGGGAGACCGAGGTACTGAGCGTTCCCATGGTCAAGTCTTGAAGTAATCAGGGCCTGCACTACCTTTCTGCCTGCAGACTCAGATAGCAGAGGTAGAAATTTAGAAGCCTTATGGCTTCTCTTCCTCAAGCACGGGTTGGTATTAGTTTAGTTTGTATTATTTTTAGAAGAGATGAGTATGTAGAGGATGATATGGCAGCTTTTAGCAAAATGTAGACTACGTGAAGAAGTAACGTTGAAAATCAAAGGTAACCAGTGGAAAACATTAACTGAAACTCTCGTGTTATGCAACTGACAATCATTTTTATTATTGAATGTGCTTATTAATCATGTCATTTTATATGTAAATGAAAATATTAACTGTATATGTCTCAATTTCTATATAACTTGATAAAGCGCATGTTCCATTTCTCTTATGTTTGCTGAATTTTGAAGGCCTGAAATGCATTTTCCCTCTCGCATTAGAATTAATAGTTGAATTTCATGTGCATGTTGGATTCTGTTCTTTCTCACGTTTGTGTTGCAGGTGGAAGAAGCACCCTTGTTTGTTAGAATAATGTCTTTGTTTTAGGAGTTAGGCAAGGAGAGAACGGGATACATTGGGAGCTAATGCCGATAAGGACAACTGTTGTATTTTCTCACCGGAGAAGACCTGGGAATCAAGGTCATTGTGTTATTGTTCAGGAGCAATCGCTGTCCTTTGGAAAACTACCTATGAGAATGTGGCCTGATCGGGTGGCGTGACCTGTAAGGAATTCTGGGAAGACACCTGTGATATTGGAGTATTGCAAGTAGGGAAAGAGCTCCACTTCTTCTCTGCCTTTGGAGAGAGAGCATCTTAGAACGAGCTCTGTCTCAGTAGCTTCATGCTGCTCGACCCAATTGAAGTGGAGAGACTTCTAAGGAAGACATCAGACGCTGACACCTTAACCTATCCTGTCTCGAAGAATGCTTAAATAGGGATGTCACGTTAGTGTTAGTGTAGGGACAGATAAATGCTTGATTCCCATCAACCCTCGATGCAGGGGAACCTGGACTCATGTTTCTTGATCTTTTGTATCCTGATTCTTGAATTAATTGCCTTGTGCATGTTGCACCTTCTCAACCTTATTTGTAGATTTGGCTTTATGTTGGTTCCAATGTACTTCTACACCCTCATCTTGAGGTGTCTGTATGTCCAGTTATTTTTGGCTTTGTAATAAATCAACTAACCTTAATTAGTAGTCTGTGATTATTATGGGTCCAGAGAACTGATATTGAATTGGTTGACATTGTTAATAATTACTCTCCGCTCCACGCTCTCATACTGAGAAAAAGTACCATCGACTTGAGGTTCTAGAGCAGATCTAGAACATACGGGTCCAGCTCCTTCAGGCCCATGAACTTGAGATGCTGTTTAAAAGAGCCTTGCCTGTCAATTATCATATCCAAGTACTTGTATTCTGATACCACCTCTACTTTTTCTTTTTCCATGTACTTCTGGTTGAAACACAGAGATGGTTTCCCTTGGATCAATATTTTGGATTTCTTCACATTAATTTTCATTGCATTTATGTTGCAGTATGAGGCTGTCACATTTAGAAGACTCTGGAGGCTGATTTTTGTGCAGCTTAAAAGCACCAAGGTGTCCACGTACATCATGCATGGCAACAAGATGTTACTCAATTTGGGGGCGTGCGATTTCACCTGGGCTAAGGTAGTAGGAAGATCCACTAAAAAAGGTTGAAAAGAGCTGGAGCTAACACATACCCTTACCTTAGTCCCTGCTGAGTTGGAGTCATCCTTGACAAATGTGAGCCGTCGTCTAATTTGATCCTGACCCAGGTGTCGTTGTGTAGAAGGATCAAAGCTTGCAGCAATAGATTCAGAATGTTTCAACTAGCTAGTTTGCTCCACAGTTTTCCTCTGTCCACATGGTCAAAGGCAGCCTTGTAGTCTATAAAAGAAAAATGGGTTGTTTGGTTGACTGGTCTTGGTCGAACAGCAGGGATAAGGACAGCAGATTTTCTGTTGTGCCCACACCTTTTGAAAACCCTATTTGATTGAATGGAATAAGGTTGTTTTCTGCTGCCCAAGACTCTAGCTCCTCGAGAAGACAGCAGCCAAAGTATTTCGATTCCACATCTATGAGAGCTATAAGCCGGTAGTTTGCAGAGTCTGAGTTGTTACCCCCTTTGTTGACTGGAGAGATGGTAGAGGCTTTCCATTCCATGAGGGGGTGGAATGGTGTTGGTGATGGTTATGCTCTCATATACTGACTCCAAGTGGTGAATAGACATAGGGGCCGATTCCGATTCGGGCCGGAAATCTCTCCGACCGAGCCGGACCCGGAGAGATTTCCGACCGAATCGGACCCGTGCAGCCCGACCGAACGAGTACGATGCGTCCGTATGCTATCGTACTCGAGTCGGTCGGACTCCCATTGAAGTCAATGGGAGCCGGTCGTACAACGCGTACGCGGGCTCCCATTGCCTCAATGGGTGCGAGGCGAACAAGGGCGCCCCCTACAGCGGGTACGTGGCGAAGCGACTCACGCCATACACGCACAGGTAGGGGGGACCCATGGGTCCCCCCTGTGTGCGACTCGCGCGGCTGCGCATACAGGGGGGTCCGACACGGACCCCCGAAGTATGGCTCCGACTGCTCTTTTGAGCCGGACGGCGCGGCTCGGTCGGACTGCTCGCGGCGCGCATCGTACTTACCCGGCCGGGGAACGTCTCCATTGCGCGGTGCGAGTCGTGTCCGAGCGAGTCGGTCGGAGCGGTGCGACCCGGGAACGAGTCGGTCGGAGCGGTTGGGACGCCCGAACGAGTCGGTCGGCGATTTCGCATCGTACTCGCTCGTCCAGACGCGCGTACGGATCGGTCGGGAAATAGGGCTCCGAATCGGATCCAGTTAAGCCGAATCCGATTCGGAGCCCTACCTGCCGAGATCGGAATCGGCTCCATAATATCGAATCCTAAATATCGAATTGGAGTAATATCGAAGTTGTAATATCGAATGTCTCATAATATCGTATTAATGAATATCGTAGTCAAAAATATCGGGTTTTTTTTTTTTTTTAAATATCGAAGTATAAAATATCGAACAAGTAATATCGTCAATAGATAATATCGAATAGTTAGTGTTGTAAAAAATATCGACAAAAAAATATAGAAAGTGTAAAATATCATTTTTTTGTTAATATTTAAATATTCTGTATTGTTATTAATTTTGTATTATTTTAATTGTTTGAATATTTGTTTGAAATTGTATAAAAATTTTTTTTGTAACATATGTTTTAGGAGCGGGATGTTTGGTTATTAGGGGATAAGGGTGGGGAGTATTTTAAAAATATTAGTGTAAATTTACATATTAATTTAATTTTTTTTAAATTAGAAATTAATTTCAAAAACGAAATTTATATTAAAAATATAAAATATATGTTTTTTTTTAGGAGCGGGATGTTGGGTTATTAGGGGATAAGGGTGGGGAGTATTTTAAAAATATTAGTTTATAAATTTAGATATTAATTTAAAAATTTTTAAATTAGAAATTAATTTCAAGAACGAAATTTATATTAAAAATATAAAATATATGTTTTGTTTTAGGAGCGGGATGTTGGGTTATTAGGGGATAAGGGTGGGTAGTGTTTTAAAAATACTAGGATAAAATTTACATATTAATAAAATTTATTTAAAATTAGAAATTATTTAAAAAACGAAATTTAGAAAAAAAATATAAAAAATATGTTTTCTTTTAAGAGTGGGATGTTGGGTTAATAGGGGATAAGGGTGGGTAGTGTTTTTAAAATATTAGTGTAAAATTTATATATGAAATTAAAATTTCGAATTTTGGAAATAATTTAAAATATGAAATTTAAATTTAAAATTTGAAAATAATTTTTTGTTTTTAGAGTGGGATATTGTGTTATTAGGGGAGAAGGTTGGGGAGTGTTTTAAAATTAGTTATATGAATTGATATATTTAAATAAAAAAGTTTAAATAGCAAATTTTTAAAAATTAGAAAGTGAAATTATAAAAAGGAAATATATTTTGTTTTTTAGAAGTGTGATGTTGTGTTATTAGGGGATAACGGTGGGGAGTGTTATTTAAATATTATTCTAAAATTAATTATTAAATTCAAAATTAAAAATTTGGAATTAATTTGAAGAAATAAAGTTAATTAAAAATAGAAATTATAGGGTTTTTTCAGTACTGGGATGTTGGGTTATTAGGGGAAAATGGTGAGGTTGTTTGAATAGTAAAATATATATATTTAGTGTCCTGAAGTTTCCCTGACTTAATAATTACTGCAGTGGGAATAGTAATTTTATATGTTTAGTGTCCAGCATCTTCCCTGACTTAATACTGACTGGAGTGGGAATAGTAATTTTTATGTGTTTAATGTCCAGCACCTTCCCAGACTTAATACTGACTGCAGTGGGAATAGTTATTTATATATGATTAATGTCCAGCACCTTCCCAGACTTAATACTGACTGGAGTGGGAATAGTGATTTACATATGTTTAATGTCCAGCACCTTCCCTGACTTAATACTGACTGGAGTGGGAATAGTAATTTATATATGTTTAATGTCCAGCACCTTCCCTGACTTAATTTTGACTGGAGTAAGAATAGTAATTTTATATGTTTAGTGTCCAGCATCTTCCCTGACTTAATACTGACTGGAGTGGGAATAGTAATTATTATGGGGCCGATTCCGATCTCGGCCGGTAGGGCTCCGAATCGGATTCGGCTTTACCGGATCCGATTCGGAGCCCTGTTTCCCGACCGATTCGTACGTGCGTCCGGGCGAGCGAGTACGATGCGAAGTCTCCGACCGACTCGTTCGCGAGACCCAACCGCACCGACCGACTCGTACGCAAAAGCCGACCGCTCCGACCGACTCGCTCGGACACGCCTCGCACCGTGCAATGGAGACGTTCCCCGGCCGGGCAAGTACGATTCGCGCCGCGAGCAGTCCGCAGACTCGCGCCGTCCGGCTCGAAGGAGCAGTCGGAGCCGTACTTTGGGGGTCCGTGTCGGACCCCCCTGTACGCGTAGCTGCGCGAGTCGCACACAGGGGGGACCCATGGGTCCCCCTACCTGTGCATGTACGGCGCGAGTCGCTTCGCCGCGTACACGCTGTAGGGGGCGCCCTTGTTCGCCTCGCACCCATTGAGTCAATGGGAGCCCGCGTACGCGTTGTACGACAGGCTCCCATTGACTTCAATGGGAGTCCGACCGAATCGAGTCCGATGGCATACGTGCGCATCGTACTCGTTCGGTCGGGCTGCTAGGGTCCGGATTCGGTCGGAAATCTCTCCGAGTCCGGCTCGGTCGGAGAGATTTCCGGCCTGTATCGGAATCGGCCCCTATGTGTTTAATGTCCAGCACCTTCTCAGACCTAATACTGACTGGAGTGGGAATAGTAATTTATATATGTTTAATGTCCAGCATCTTCCCTGACTTAATTTTGACTGGAGTGGGAATAGTAATTTTATATGTTTAGTGTCCAGCATCTTCCCTGACTTAATACTGACTGGAGTGGGAATAGTAATTTGTATGTGTTTAATGTCCAGCACCTTCCCAGACTTAGGGGCCGATTACGATGGCGGTCGGAAAAGCATACCGACCGCCATGGTAGCGGCAAAAAACCGCCCGCATGGCCAACGGGAAAAACGCCGGATACATTATGATGAACCGGCAGAATAATCCGTCCGCGGCGGCGGGAGTCAACGAAAAACCGCCCGCACTCGCCGGACCAGCTGAAAATCCGACCGCAACGGTCGGATACTCAGCGGAAAAGCCAAGAACCGCCGCCATGCACACGGAGTAACCGCCCGTGACATTATGACATCCCCGTTACCACCATGGTACCTACCTATGAATCCGACCGCATCGTGCGCGAACAGTGATGAATCCGATAGGCGGCGGAAGGGCTGCAGCATAGCCACCGCTGCCGAGGAACCGCTGCGGAGGATCCGCAAAAAAATGGCGGACGTATAAAAAACACGAAAAAAAATACAAACAATGCACACAGTGAAGTAGACCTGTCCCAATACAAACCAAAAGTGCCCAATGACAACAGCCCCAGAAATTTCAAAATAACCAATCACAGGACAACACACACAACACACCTGACAGCAACATACCAGCTTGCCACACCCCCATAGCCGAGCATAAAACCAGCCCCTCCCTGACCACAATCCTTTGCTACACTCCACAACTGAAGGTCCCAACCCCAGAGAACAAAGGAGAGGCAAGCCTGCACACATCACCACCACAACACACACACCACCTACACCACCCACAACACCCACAACACCCACACAACTGCACCACAGAACATCTGCACAGCACACACCATGGCACCACACAAAATGCCAAAATTCACTGATTCAGAGCTTGCAGTCATGGTAGATGAGATAATAAGAGTTGAACCACAACTCTATGGCAACATGGTCCAACACACCCCATTAGCCACAAGAACCCAAATGTGGGTGAGGATAGTCAATAAGGTCAATGCAGTAGGGACCACCCCCCGCAACAAGCAGGAAATACAGAAGCGGTGGCATGACCTGAAGACCGTGGTGAAGAGGGCCAAGAACCGTCAGCTGGCTGACGGGACTGGTGGAGGCACTCCCATCCCACCCAAACCATACAGTCCGTGGGAGGAGAAGGTCCTTGGAATCCTACATCCAGAGAGTCTTGAAGGAATCCGCGCGGGACTGGAAGCTGGTAAGTACAAACCAATGTATATCATCACATTGCCATGTACCGTCTTGCACAACTTCAAACCTACAACCCCTAGGCCAAAGGACATTCGTCTGACCCACAATACCCAAAACAGGTCACACAGATGTAACCACCACTCAACCTGATAAAGCACAAAGCTAAACAAAATCAACTGGGTTGCATGTGTACAGACAAAAAGCACTACAACACACACCAGGCCCCCTCTCCCACCCCTCAGCAGGATGGAGCACCCCACCCAGAAGCATGTGTCAGCCATTGAACGCTCCCCCACCACCTAACAGGTAGGTAGCCATCTTCACAGGGATGGGGAATGTGTATCTGGAGGCAGCACAACAACTCCCAACAGGCCCCCTCTCACACCCCTCAGCAGGATGGAGCACCCCACCCAGAAGCATGTGTCAGCCATTGAACGCTCCCCCACCACCTAACAGGTAGGTAGCCATCTTCACAGGGATGGGGAATGTGTATCTGGAGGCAGCACAACAACTACCAACAGGCCCCCCTCTCACACCCCTCAGCAGGATGGAGCACCCCACCCAGAAGTATGTGTCAGCCATTGAACGCTCCCCCACCACCTAACAGGTAGGTAGCCATCTTCACAGGGATGGGGAATGTGTATCTGGAGGCAGCACAACAACTCCCAACAGGCCCCCTCTCCCACCCCTCAGCGGATGGAGCACCCCACCCAGAAGCATGTGTCAGCCATTGAACGCTCCCCCACCACCTAACAGGTAGGTAGCCATCTTCACAGGGATGGGGAATGTGTATCTGGAGGCAGCACAACAACTCCCAACAGGCCCCCTCTCCCACCCCTCAGCAGGATGGAGCACCCCACCCAGAAGCATGTGTCAGCCATTGAACGCTCCCCCACCACCTAACAGGTAGGTAGCCATCTTCACAGGGATGGGGAATGTGTATCTGGAGGCAGCACAACAACTCCCAACAGGCCCCCTCACACACCCCTCAGCAGGATGGAGCACCCCACCCAGAAGCATGTGTCAGCCATTGAATGCTCCCCCACCACCTAACAGGTAGGTAGCCATCTTCACAGGGATGGGGAATGTGTATCTGGAGGCAGCACAACAACTCCCAACAGGCCCCCTCTCCCACCCCTCAGCAGGATGGAGCACCCCACCCAGAAGCATGTGTCAGCCATTGAACGCTCCCCCACCACCTAACAGGTAGGTAGCCATCTTCACAGGGATGGGGAATGTGTATCTGGAGGCAGCACAACAACTCCCAACAGGCCCCCTCTCACACCCCTCAGCAGGATGGAGCACCCCACCCAGAAGCATGTGTCTGAAAGTAAAAACCAAAGTGACACTGCACAGGTAATCAGACAGTGCATGCACCCCACCATCACTCAACAAAAGCATTGAGAGACATGACAACACGAGGCTCTACTTCACACAAAAATAGAAAAGAAAAGCACAGCCATTGACAGGATGCAGACAGCTCAGCGTACGTAACTGTGACAGAAACAGAACTGTGACTCTCAACAAATATGTCCAAGCCAACGGGCCTCTGACATGCATCACCCAGACTTCCCTCTGTAGCGTACATGGGTGCTGATCATGAAGGACCATGGGAAAAACAAACTAGCATGGTCTGCTGTATAAAGAAATACAAGCACAGGACATGTCAACGGTATGCATGTGATGACAATGGCTAGTCCATGCACACAGGTAATGTCTGCCAGGCAGAGTGATCAGCAAAGATGCTGAACATCAACTTGTAGTCATGCCAGTTGTCAGATGACAACCTCACATTGAAATCACCAATACTAGATGTGTGGTATGGTAACCAATCACAGGTCACACCATTGTGAAATGATGAATGTAACTCCACTTCATGGCATGAGGCACATCACTGTGCAGACATACAATGTGTGAAAAAGGCAACTGTGTGTAGCATAACATGTAAATAAGAGACATCAAACACAGCAACCCTGAGGTGTGTAAGGCAATTACCATCTACTTCCTGTCCCACAGGTGACCAACAACTGACTGCAGAGGACGACAACCTCAACCAGCACAGCCAGTCACCAGCTCCCGAACATCTCCCCTCGGATGCAGACTCCCTGGATAATGAGGAGGAGGACCAACCGGGACCATCTGGTGTGGCAGGGCATAATGTGTCCCAGGACCCCACAGCCCCACCACCCTCAGCAACAACATCAACGCAGAGCCCTGCTACAACGACCTGTGCCACCACCACCTCCACCACCACTACCACTACCACTGCTGCCTGCAACACTCGCCCTGCTCCAGAGGCCAACCAGACCACAACAACTGCGGAGGTACGTGAGAGTAGGCCGGTGCCCACAGGAGGGAGGCAACAGGGCCGTGACAGCAGGCCAGGTGTGAGGACAAGGCTGACCCAAGGGGAACAAGACCCTGGCACTGAATCACTGGCACACATTGACAGAGTTGTGGGGGCCTATGAACACGCCCAGGGACAGTTGAGGCAGGCTCAGCAGGATGCCTGTGAGCAACAACAGATGCTGCGCGCAATTGACAACCGCATGGGCCAACTCGTGGCCTGCAAGGGCCAAATCAGGGACCTCCTGGGCCAGCTAGTGGGGGTCCTCAGGGACAGGCATGCGGCACCGCCAACACCTACAGCTCCCTCCGTTGTGCCGCAGGATTACAGACCCCCATCCTCCCCTGCGTTCAGCGAGCATGGGGACTCATCAGACACCACTGGCCATGCACCTGTGTCACCCCCTGCCAAAAGAGCAAGGGGCCGCCCGTAAAAATCATTGGGAGCATCCCGTGGCAAAGCACCTGGCAAAAGCCAGTCAAGTAGCCAGCCATGATGGCACCCCTCTTCACCCTGCTGTGTACCCTGCAGACTGTCCCCACCCACAATGCTGTGGGAATGGCAAATGACTGTTGGACTGTGTTACCATACTGATCTTGTGTATACTCTATTGTCTCATCTACCATCACTGACAAATCTGTTATTCACCATTCACAAATCTGTAAATATCCACATCTACATCACATGTATCCACTGTAAATAAACACTAATAACGCACCAATGTAGTTGTCACCGTTCCATGTTCATCACAGTATGTTAACTCACACCCATGATTACAATGTCACAGGAGCAGGGATACTCCGCAGGCAAGTAGAGGCTGCGGGGACCTAGGAAAACACAACAGAACATCAGTTGCTACTCAGGTGGTGGACTAACAACCATCACACAACACAGCACATCAAGGTACGACAATCTGCACATGTCACAAGGAGCAACTGTACCAACATAGACATCAAGTAGCTGTGTCAAAAGATCCCTTACCATACACATTTGCAGCCAGCACTGACTCTGCAACATGCTGTAGTCACAAAGCTCACATACACATATTCACCAAGCACAACATCATCAGACAACAGCCAGTTTTGACATTGCCACTGACCATCAAGTGAAGTAGTTGTTGATGAGCTGCTGACGCTGTCCAACACCTTCCTCCTCTCCACTATCCTCGTCACTTGACATTTGGGTGTTCGCAGGTGGGGGCTGTGGCTGGTCATCATCATCCTGGATTAAGGGGATCCCCTTCCGCACGGCCAGGTTGTGTAGCATGCAGCATGCTACCACTATCTGACACACCTTGACGGGTGAGTACTGCAGAGCCCCTCCGGTCTTGTCGAGGCATCGAAAACGCGATTTCAGGAAATGTTCGCTCAATGACCCGACGTGTCCTCCCATGGGCATTGTTGTAGCGCACTTCAGCTGGTGTCCTGGGATTGCGAATTGGACTCAGCAACCAAGGTCCGTTGGGATATGCAGAGTCACCTAAGTGTGAAAGACACATACAGATTGAGTGTCTGACATGTGTCCGAGGACAGCATGGCACACAAACAGCACACGACTCGACCCTTTGTACTCACCCACAATCCATGCCCGCTCCGGCGCCAGATTGGCCATCAGCTGTGGTAAAATGCTGTTGCGCATTATGTGTGAATCGTGGGCTGATCCTGGAAACTTTGCACAAACGTGTGAGATGACCATATCTGCCTGGCACACCACCTGCACATTGATGGAATGATAATGTTTCCTATTTCGGTAAATATGCTCCCGTGCTTGGGGTGGAATCAGGGAAACATGTGTGCCATCTATTGCACCAACTACATTAGGAACGTGTCCAAGTGCATAAAATTCGCCCTTCACATCCGCCAACTCCTGCCGCCTGGGGAAATGTATGAATTGGTCCCTGTGTTGCATCATAGCCAACAGGACATCACGTAGCACCATGCTGAATGTTGGTTGGGACATCCCCCTGCAATGCCCACAGTTTGCTGGAAGGATCCCGTAGCCACGAAATGTAGGAATGCCATCACCTTTGCCATTGCCGTGAGTGCTGTTGGGTATGTCCTGCGTGGAAGCAGGTGTGGCTCCAATATTGCACAAAGTTCCAGGAGGTTTGTCCGATCCAGACGGAATCGCCTGATGATGTCGGTATCCTCCATGTTAGCCAGCAGGGTGAAGGTACGAAACACATTAGGTCGCCTCCTAGGTGAGATGAAAGGGGACACGTCATAGCAACATAAATTAGGATGTGCACAAATTCATAAAGTCCGTCCTGTCACGGCGCTAACATTGACTGTCATCCCTGAAAGCACACAGTGCAATTCAGTGTTGTCCCAACATGAGACAGATTCATTGTACAACTGTCATGGATTTGCACAGTCAGTAGACACAATACGAACACTGTCTATGTGAATGCCAAGAGTCACATATCAAGCTGAGGTGGACTCAGCCTTGGGTGTACATGACACAGGACATGTGTGAAGCAGAGACACTGCTGGCTTCCACGTTGCTGCTGTACCTGCCACACCTCCTTGGCCAATAATTGCAGGGGACACATCAACAACACAATGTGGATAGATCATTGGGATTGTCTTTGTACTCAGTGCCACTTCGAACACACTCAAATTCAATGACATTCACATCCCAAACCCATACATGTGCCAATGTCATCAGTACACAGGCCATATCTGCTGCTGACTTGAATACAAAGTCGGACAGTGACAGATGATGTCACGCCTGTGCAGAGTATGTGTACCACTGTAACAGGCCACCATTACCCCACTGCCCAATACTCTCTACAAGCACACAGATAGCCAATGTGGCACACATTAACAATAGATGAGGGATGTGATCAGCAGGGCCTGTATGCACCCTTAATCTTCCCCCATTTTGGACATTTACATGCAGCATCAAGGAGGGACTGCCCAAGGACACATGTGCACCACAACACATACCATGGTGATACACATCCAGCTGTTTCAAGACACAACAGTGCCACAACACAAACATACAACACTACATGGACAATGCCAAGCCAGTATGCCAACAAGTCTACGCATGAACAGACTGTATGCATTACATATGGACAACTGGCTCAGACACCTGACACCAGTGGATGTAATTTTACACCACATGTCCCAAAGGACATGCATCCTGACCCTCATTCCACACAGGCTGTCAGGCCCAACACAGCATACAATCAATATCCCACATCTAACAAACATGCTGGCTGTGCATGAGTAGTGGGACACTGGTACCTCACATTGACCAAATGTCGTAGTTGGAGGAGTGTCACAGGCACAAAAATCAAGGTACATCTCACCTGTCTTGGGTGCCCACTCCATCCTGATACACCAGCAGATGTGATCCACCCACACAGTGCTGGAATAGATGGTGAGCAAGGATGGCTAGCACCCCATAGCATGCACATACACTAGTGTTGGTGGCAACACACTGCACACGTGTGCCACTTGTGCTGACCATCCAACATTGCAGACAATTCCCGCAAATCAGTGCACACACATTGCACAGGCAATACTGGACACCCTTAGCCTGTGGACAAATGTTGCATACTATATTCCATACAGTTAGCACAATCTACAACCGTGCATGCAGTCCATCTGCCAACGCAACATTCCTGATGTGAACAATGGACATGCACTGGTGGCAGGTGGGTAGCACCGGAACACAGCACAACACTCAAAAACATAGTTTAGCTAAGCACCATTGTTGAAATGTACATGTCACTGATTCACATACAACAGTCCAAACAACATGAGCACAGACCTGACACTACCACATAGGTCCCTGTGGTTACAGGTGGCAGACATGTAGCAAAGACATCTGCTCTGGCCGTCTACCCAAGTGACAAACAATTATAATGCAACGGATGCCAGGTGTGGTGCTGAAGTACTCGTCATCCTTTAGCAGGTCGAGCCCCCCCCTGTACATGTGGACATACACTGCAGGAGTTGCCAGTGTGTACAAAGACATTACATGCCGCATGTAATTGGTCTTAGCAATAACACAACAGGGTGACATCTGTTTCCAATGATGACAGTCATGCTGAATAAATGAGTTCATCTGGGTTTTCAGTGTAACACATGGGCTCAGGTGTGAGATAGTGGTCAGCATGGGTGGCAGATACGACATTGTGTGTAAATATTGCTCAACATAATGGAGTACAGTGTTACATTTGGTGTGAGACGTTACACATTGGCTGACATTTGTGACAGGAGACCATATCAATGTCATCTAGTGCCATGTGCCACTGTACGTATCCACTGTGCGTAGTACAGTTATGACCATTGATCCACACACAACAAGAACTGTCCGTAGGTGCCTTAAACGTGCCCCATTAACACAATGACGCACAGAGTGTACGATGTGATGTTGCATATTCCCCATAGCGGACGCACATACTGTCCGTGAATTGGGTGGCGGAGCATGCCAATCACCATTTGAAACTTTGTCGATGCCCACCACTGACGCAAGTGTTTCATGTGCTGCACATGACACATTGGTGTTAGTGATGGCCCTCTACATGGCTGCAGATGGCGTTTGTCATGCTCCACCAGCCACATCCCGGTCACCCATGTCACTCTATGGCAATCAAACAGCGGTAGCGCCGGCCAGGACCCCACGGTGTGTCACCACCATGAACCATGCCCTTGCAGCCAATGGGGACCGCTATCGCGGTGGCATGATGCACATTCAAAAATCGCGGTAGGCGTGCTCCGCCCCCAGCGGATGCGGAGAGTGGATGCAATTGCAAGATGCACCACCGCGGTAGCGCCGGCCAGGACCCCGCGGTGTGTCACCGCCATGAACCATGCCCTTGCAGCCAATGGGGACCGCTATCGCGGTGGCATGATGCACATTCAAAAATCGCGGTAGGCGTGCTCCGCCCCCAGCGGATGCGGAGAGTGGATGCAATTGTAAGATGCACCAACGCGGTAGCGCTGGCCAGGACCCCGCGGTGTGTCACCGCCATGAACCATGCCCTTGCAGCCAATGGGGACCGCTATCGCGGTGGCATGATACATATTCAAAAATCGCGGTAGGCGTGCTCTGCCCCCGCGGAGGCGGTCATTGGATGCTTTTGAAGAAGGCTGACCTGGAACACCAATGGCAGAAGACTATGACCACTGAAACGAGTCCAGGGCCCTATATATGTGTGGAAGGGAGCACCACAATTCCACTGCTCACAGAGCCTGCTGCCTGGGACCCCTCACCTGCTGCTGCCTCCAGGGACTGCTGCCTGAGACCCCTCCCCTGCTGCTGCCTCCAGGGACTGCTGCCTGAGACCCCTCCCCTGCTGCTGCCTCCAGGGACTGCTGCCTGGGACCCCTCACCTGCTGCTGCCTCCAGGGACTGCTGCCTGGGACCCCTCACCTGCTGCTGCCTTCCAGGGACTGCTGCCTGGGACCCCTCACCTGCTGCTGCCTCCAGGGACTGCTGCCTGGGACCCCTCATCTGCTGCTGCCTCCAGGGACTGCTGCCTGGGACCCCTCACCTGCTGCTGCCTCCAGGGACTGCTGCCTGGGACCCCTCACCTGCTGCTGCCTCTAGGGACTGCTGCCTGAGACCCCTCACCTGATGCTGCCTCCAGGGACTGCTGCCTGGGACCCCTCACCTGCTGCTGCCTCCAGGGACTGCTGCCTGAGACCCCTCACCTGCTGCTGCCTCCAGGGACTGCTGCCTGGGACCCCTCACCGCCCACTGCCGCCGCTGACGTCTCATGTCCACAGTGATGGCTAGGACAGAGAAGATACGTGCCAGTCCATTTACAAGCGAGGAGCTGGATGTCCTGGTGGACGAGGTGCTGACACAGTACCCACGGCTATATGGTGGCCCAAATGTTGTGGTAAGTCTCCAACAGTGGGGGTGTGAGTGCAAGGGGGCACACATGTAGTCGATCAGATGGTGTATGTGCCTGAGAGTGTGGGGTTGTGTCATGCACTGGCTGACATGCTGTTTCCTAGTTGTTAAGGGGGTGTATGCAACCCACACATTAAATGCATGGACATGAAGGGTGGATGGACATGTGTTGTGTACACATCCATATGGTGTGACAGCTATCTGGTGATGCATGTTTCGGGACAGTTATTGTTCATGTGACTGTTTGTGTGGGTCCTTGTTGTCCATCTCTGTGTGATTCTACCTGGCATGGACTGTCCACGCCCAATGTGACAAGGACACATCACTGACTGTACAGAGTATGATACGTGTGTGGTTGGCAGGAGTGTACATCAATGACCCATGTCTGCCATGTGGACTGCACATGACTGGCCCTCTGATCAGTCAGTGGTTATGTGAGATCATGTCCCTCAATGCTACAAACATGACACAGTGAGCTATTCACAGAGCAAGGTCGTTTAGGCGTGCGCAGTGGTGGACACAGTGACTCTCACCCCATACACATGTTGCACTGTGACATATGTCTTGCTCTACCTGGTAATAGCCAGTAGATGTGGGCACATTACACATGGCTTTCTGTGCTAGCATCCAGCTTGTATGTGAGATGTGCGGATACAGTGTCCCTCCTCAAACATGCATGCATTGACGTGGACTTCACACATGACGATGTACCCTGTGAGATGTTGTGGTGTATCTGCGGGACATATCTGCTGTGTTGGGATGAGTCTGTGTCATGCCACTGTTCAGAGAGAGAGGTTTTACCATGAGAGTGTGTCACTGATGTTTTCCCCTCTTGTCTCCCACACCTGCAGCTCAAGGTACACCAGCGTAAGGCCGTGTGGAGGTCCATTGCAACCAAGGTGCGGGCTCTGGGAGTGTCAAACCGCCGGCGCACCCACTGCCACAAGAGGTGGGACGACATATCACGACTGGCAAAGAACGTTGCCGAGATGACACTGGGGATACTCCCTCGCAGTGGCAGGTTGTCACGACGCAGCTTGACACCACTGATGTGCCGCATCTTGGCTGTGACACAGCCTGAGCTGGACGCACGTTTGAAGGAGCATCAACAGCAAGCTAGGGGTGAGTATTCTGTGAAGGTTGATTTTGTCTGTGAGTGGCTGCATGTGTACCAAGCCTGTACCTGCGCTGGTGTACGTGATGTGGTTACTGTGAGGCAGTGGGTTGTAAGTGGCCCCTGTACTGGGTGTGGCAGTCACGGATTTTACATACATGCACTTACTGATGGTTTTCCAATCCTGGGCATTTCAATGGCATTGTGGGTGGTGTGCTGCAGGCCTGGTCCATTGGTGTTAGTGTTTGTACGCCCCAACATGCATGATGTTGTGCTGTCTGCCCATCACATGGCTCAGCTATGCCGTGTTTAGATGTTTGTACGCACTGTTTGAGGTAGTGAAGTGTGTCTGCATGGTGAGAATGCACGGGGTGGCCTGCAACATGTAGACTTTGTCATCCTCAGTGTTGCTTTGCTTGAATATGTTTGTCCTGTTGCTGTCACTTTGCTGACCCTACATGTCTATCTGTTATGCAGCATCTCCCGTGGGCACGGAGGGACAGGGGACGGACACCAGTGGTGGTGAAACAAGCACAACAGCTGCACAGGATCCCAGTGACACAGATGTGACCAGCGCCTCGGAGGGGGATAGGAGTATGCTGGAGGAATCACAGCCCGAGACGCAAAGTTCAACATCATCTGATGACGGCGGTGGTGCAGACATCTTGGAGGACACAGGGAACAGAGAGTCTGCTACATCTTCCAGCACACAGCGTGCAGTGCCCACCCTCCCAGCCACTTCCTCTGTTGCTGCCCGTGTTCGCACCACAAAGAGGGGAAGAGTGTCCTTCATTCCAGGCACCACTGCCCCTGCCCCTGTGCCCCCTGCTGCCATCAGTGCAGAGTGTGTGGACCTTATGCGCCAGCTGTGTGTGGGGCAGACAGGGCTCCTCAATGCATTGCAAAAACAACAGTTGATGGACAGAATGCAGGACAATGTCATACATTCACCCCAGTACAGAGATCTGGGCCTAAATCCATCGTTTTTTGCTCACCATGCCATTCCAGTTTGAACCCAGCCATATGCAAATCAGTCTTGACCCTGTGCCTCATGGGAACAGTCCAGCCCGAACTGCCAAGCCAGGTCCTCCCTGGACTGGAAACAAGCATCCTAGGACCGGTTTCGGGGTTTCACCCCTCTTCAGCCAGGATAGCTTGATTCCAGTGGCATTGAGAGCACGGGACCCACGTCTGGGCATACCCGTCCCACTCAGGGTGACAAATGCAAAAACAACAGTGGATGGACAGAATGCAGAACAATGTCATACATTCACCCCAGTACAGAGATCTGGGCCTAAATCCATCGTTTTTTTGCTCACCATGCCATTCCAGTTTGAACCCAGCCATATGCAAATCAGTCTTGACCCTGTGCCTCATGGCAGTTCGGTCTGGACTGTTCCCATGAGGCACAGGGTCAAGACTGATTTGCATACGGCTATGTCTGAACTGGGGTGGCGTGGTGAAGCAAAATAACAATGGATTAAACCCAGATCTGTGACTGGGGGTGAATGTTTGCCAATGTGCAGCATTCCGTCCATCATCTTGTGTGTTTTGCATTTCGCCCTAAGTGGGAAGGGTATGCCCAGACGTGGGTCCCGTGCTCACTACGCCACTGGAGTCAAGCTATCCTGGCTGATGAAGGCTGATAGCCTGAAACCGGTCCTACGGTGCTTGATTCCGGTCCAGGGAAGACATGGCTTGGCAGTTCGGTCTGGACTGTTCCCATGAGGCACAGGGTCAAGACTGATTTGCATACGGCTATGTCTGAACTGGGGTGGCGTGGTGAAGCAAAATAACGATGGATTAATCCCAGATCTGTGACTGGGGGTGAATGTTTGCCAATGTGCAGCATTCCGTCCATCATCTTGTGTGTTTTGCATTTCGCCCTAAGTGGGAAGGGTATGCCCAGACGTGGGTCCCGTGCTCACTACGCCACTGGAGTCAAGCTATCCTGGCTGATGAAGGCTGATAGCCTGAAACCGGTCCTAGGATGCTTGATTCCGGTCCAGGGAAGACATGGCTTGGCAGTTCGGTCTGGACTGTTCCCATGAGGCACAGGGTCAAGACTGATTTGCATACGGCTATGTCTGAACTGGGGTGGCGTGGTGAAGCAAAATAACGATGGATTAAACCCAGATCTGTGACTGGGGGTGAATGTTTGCCAATGTGCAGCATTCCGTCCATCATCTTGTGTGTTTTGCATTTCGCCCTAAGTGGGAAGGGTATGCCCAGACGTGGGTCCCGTGCTCACTACGCCACTGGAGTCAAGCTATCCTGGCTGATGAAGGCTGATAGCCTGAAACCGGTCCTAGGATGCTTGATTCCGGTCCAGGGAAGACATGGCTTGGCAGTTAGGTCTGGACTGTTCCCATGAGGCACAGGGTCAAGACTGATTTGCATACGGCTATGTCTGAACTGGGGTGGCGTGGTGAAGCAAAATAACGATGGATTAAACCCAGATCTGTGACTGGGGGTGAATGTTTGCCAATGTGCAGCATTCCGTCCATCATCTTGTGTGTTTTGCATTTCGCCCTAAGTGGGAAGGGTATGCCCAGACGTGGGTCCCGTGCTCACTACGCCACTGGAGTCAAGCTATCCTGGCTGATGAAGGCTGATAGCCTGAAACCGGTCCTAGGATGCTTGATTCCGGTCCAGGGAAGACATGGCTTGGCAGTTCGGTCTGGACTGTTCCCATGAGGCACAGGGTCAAGACTGATTTGCATACGGCTATGTCTGAACTGGGGTGGCGTGGTGAAGCAAAATAACGATGGATTAAACCCAGATCTGTGACTGGGGGTGAATGTTTGCCAATGTGCAGCATTCCGTCCATCATCTTGTGTGTTTTGCATTTCGCCCTAAGTGGGAAGGGTATGCCCAGACGTGTGTCCCGTGCTCACTACGCCACTGGAGTCAAGCTATCCTGGCTGATGAAGGCTGATAGCCTAAAACCGGTCCTAGGATGCTTGATTCCGGTCCAGGGAAGACATGGCTTGGCAGTTCGGTCTGGACTGTTCCCATGAGGCACAGGGTCAAGACTGATTTGCATACGGCTATGTCTGAACTGGGGTGGCGTGGTGAAGCAAAATAACGATGGATTAAACCCAGATCTGTGACTGGGGGTGAATGTTTGCCAATGTGCAGCATTCCGTCCATCATCTTGTGTGTTTTGCATTTTGCCCTAAGTGGGAAGGGTATGCCCAGACGTGGGTCCCGTGCTCACTACGCCACTGGAGTCAAGCTATCCTGGCTGATGAAGGCTGATAGCCTGAAACCGGTCCTAGGATGCTTGATTCCGGTCCAGGGAAGACATGGCTTGGCAGTTCGGTCTGGACTGTTCCCATGAGGCACAGGATCAAGACTGATTTGCATACGGCTATGTCTGAACTGGGGTGGCGTGGTGAAGCAAAATAACGATGGATTAAACCCAGATCTGTGACTGGGGGTGAATGTTTGCCAATGTGCAGCATTCCGTCCATCATCTTGTGTGTTTTGCATTTCGCCCTAAGTGGGAAGGGTATGCCCAGACGTGGGCCCCGTGCTCACTACGCCACTGGAGTCAAGCTATCCTGGCTGATGAAGGCTGATAGCCTGAAACCGGTCCTAGGATGCTTGATTCCGGTCCAGGGAAGACATGGCTTGGCAGTTCGGTCTGGACTGTTCCCATGAGGCACAGGGTCAAGACTGATTTGCATACGGCTATGTCTGAACTGGGGTCGCGTGGTGAAGCAAAATAACGATGGATTAAACCCAGATCTGTGACTGGGGGTGAATGTTTGCCAATGTGCAGCATTCCGTCCATCATCTTGTGTGTTTTGCATTTCGCCCTAAGTGGGAAGGGTATGCCCAGACGTGGGTCGCGTGCTCACTACGCCACTGGAGTCAAGCTATCCTGGCTGATGAAGGCTGATAGCCTGAAACCGGTCCTAGGATGCTTGATTCCGGTCCAGGGAAGACATGGCTTGGCAGTTCGGTCTGGACTGTTCCCATGAGGCACAGGGTCAAGACTGATTTGCATACGGCTATGTCTGAACTGGGGTGGCGTGGTGAAGCAAAATAACGATGGATTAAACCCAGATCTGTGACTGGGGGGTGAATGTTTGCCAATGTGCAGCATTCCGTCCATCATCTTGGGTGTTTTGCTCCTCAATGCATTGTCAGACCACGACCGCAAATTGGCACAGGTGTTAGCTTTCATGGAGGGCATACATTCAGACGTGGGTGGGCTGCACCGCACTGTCCAGACAATGTCCTCCAAAGTGGCGGCTGCACTTCAACTGGCTCAATCTCGTAGTCCAATTCCAGTCCCTTTGTCCACCCCCATGCCAGTGGCGACGTCTGACGATGGTGACCACGCTTCACACACCTCAACGTCACGATACTGCACACGTAGCACACAGCAGCAGCAGCCCAAGCGGTCAAGGTCACAGACACCTTCCCCTACCAAGAAAAAAACAACCCCAGAGCGCAAAGGGAAGAGCCCGTCAGGCGTTGCAAAGGCACATGATTCAAGGAGGAAGTACTCAGGGTCACAAGCCTCAGAGCAATCCCCGGCCACAGACTCTGTGGTCCCAAAAACATCTCGCAAAGGCATGCAGACACTCTCCATGCCCACTGTGAAGGTGGGGCCTGGCAAGGCTACACATAGTAAGGTATCCAAGGCTGTTTCACCAACTACCTCTACTCCCATTCCAAGACCAGTGAAGCAGGGACAGGAGGGCACTGTAGGGGGCACACAGGGTAAAGAGGGGATGGAGGGGCAGAGGCAATGCCAGGCTAAGCGTCCTTCTGGATCCAGCACATCCCCAGAGGGAGGTCCAGCGTGTGCACCTGCGGCAGCCTTGGTGATGAGTGTGCCGTTTGTGTCCACACCACTTCCCATTGATACCAAGACAGGCAAGCCATTTAGAATCCCCAAGAAGTGGAAAGGCACCCCTCCACTATCTCCCTCCCACACTGTGTCCCACGTCGGCCTGAGTCCACCTCCACGTGCCACTACACCACCTGGTCCAATCAGCCCTCCAGCGTCCAAGGCCACTGATAGCTCTTCCTCAGCTGGGCGTCTCACTCCCCAGTCAAGTGGTCCAACTGTGCCCGACACACAGTCAGCTCCCAGTCAGACTGACAGCCAAGTATGAATGTTGATCAACGTCACAGACCTATCTCTCCCACACCGGTACCTGTGCTGCCCATCGTGACACACCAGACTGTGTTGCTGACCATGGCGGAGTTTGGTGACACACATTCCCTGTGCAGCTTCTCATTGACTCTGTCAGCACCTTGGACTGGCCATTGGCCTTGCAGTTTGCCCCCTGCCTGTGCAGCTTCTCATTGACTCTGTCAGCACCTTGGACTGGCCACTGGCCTTGCAGTTTGCCCCCTGCCTGTGCAGCTTCTCATTGACTCTGTCAGCACCTTGGACTGGCCACTGGCCTTGCAGTTTGCCCCCTGCCTGTGCAGCTTCTCATTGACTCTGTCAGCACCTTGGACTGGCCACTGGCCTTGCAGTTTGCCCCCTGCCTGTGCAGCTTCTCATTGACTCTGTCAGCACCTTGGACTGGCCAATGGCCTTGCAGTTTGCCCCCTGCCTGTGCAGCTTCTCATGTTCAAGCTCTGCATCTTGTGCCTTGGTCTTGTCTGATATTGTTGCCTATCAGTGCTATTTGTGAATAAAAACAGTTGCTCATGTTGTCAGTTGTGTCATTGTCCTTACTGAATAAGGCTTTTCCTGTATGTCTAACATTTACTGGGCCACATGCTCTGTGTGCCACTTCAACTGTGCCACTGGCTTGTTTAACTTATTATTTTTTTACAGGGGTGACGGGGACTTCAGTTCTTCATGACTCGGATACTTGTGGGGTCAGTGATGTTGTTTTCGGTGACATACCAGACTCATGTTCCTTCCTTGTTGCTGTTGGCTATGTTTTACTGAATCCTGGTATGTGGGCACTGCAAACACATAGAGGGGTCATATACACGGGATTGCAGGCAGGCTGACCAGGCTCAACATGTATGTGCGTTCTTGCTTTCATGTATGCCTAGCAGTGTAGATGTGTAGTCATGTTGTGATGGGCAGTCATCCTAGTCACAACGGTTACTTACAAGGTGTGCATTTGGGTGGTCAAGGGTTGTACGGTGTGTTGGTTGTGGCTTTGTCGTGTGTGTTGATGTGTGTGTTAATGGCGTGTGACTCATGGCTGTGTGGGACTGTTGTGTGTTTGTGTGCACACACTGCTTGTTGTGCATTCAGTGCTGTGGGTGTATGTTGCCTTGTGCTGTCCTAGTGTACATCCCCTGATGTTCTACTGTGTTTGCTATGTGCTTTGTGGTGTTGTGCATCTGTTGTGTGTTTGATGTGTCTGTGTTGTTCTGTGATGGTGCACTTCTTGTCTGTGTTGTGGTATGTAGCCTATGCATTTTTCCTGACTGATGAGGTGGTGCACTCCTGTTGTGTGTGTGCTCCCATTGCCTTCCCCTAGTTTGGCTGCACAGGTGATGTGTGTTATTTTTGTGGTTCTGTATGTGTTTCTGTTTTGAATTGTGTTTGCCATTTTTGTTTTGGTGCAGACGTTGGTACTGGCATCCCTGTGTGTGTGTGATGTTTGTGGATGCCCCCAGGGAGTCTGATTGTTTGTCTGTCTCTTGTCTGGACATTATGTAGGCCCTTCTGTGTGTCTGGCATTGGGGTTGTGTGCTGCAGATATGAGGGGGTATGTTTGGGGACTCCTACTTGTGTTTGACAGTCATTGAGTGTGCCAATGTGCCCTGTGTGTTGTGGTGCTGGCATACTCATGTGTACTTGCTGTTCACTGTTTGACTTGAGGTCCTTCCTTTCATCCCTGTCCCTATACATGGGTTACCTTGCTGACTCCCTGAGTTGTTGCACTGAGGTGACTGTTGTTTGACTTCACTCACTGTGCCAGCCATGTGCTTGGATGGGGTGTGGATGTTGTTCTAGGTTCCTTGTCCTGCATGTGTCTGTTCACCTGGTTGTTGGTTGTCTCCTTGCCCTCCCATTTGTGTGCACATCATTTTTGCTTTCCTCTATGTTGTGCTCCATTGCTGGTGGCATGTAGTCTGTGTATGTGGCTGTGTGTCGGTGTGGGGTATGTCTGTTTGAGTTGGCAGGGTGTGTGTCCAGTAGTCTGTATGTTCCTTGTGTGTGTGTATGTTAATTTTGTGCTTGTATTCAGCTTTCTTGCCATGTATGTGGTGTTGTGGTGTGTGTGTGTGTTGCCCTGGGCCTGTGCTTCTGTGCTGTGTGTTAATCTACACCCAATGCTGCTGTGTCTGTCTCCCTAGGTGTTAGTTGTGTGCTGCTGGGTGTGGATTTAGCTCGCTTGGTGTTGGACATGGGGGTGCACAGGGGGGGGGGGGGATTGGCATGTTTCTTGCTGTGTGCGGCGGAGCTGTGGGTGGTGGGTGGTGGTGGTGGCCTGTGGTCTTTCTGGCCTGACCGTTGCTGTACATGCATTCTGCTTTGTGCGATGGATTTCCCGCATACTCACCGCTGTGGTGTCGTCAGCAACACATTACATTATGATCGCGGTAATTTGGTGGGCTTGATGCAGGGTGTGAATTGGTGCCAGATGAGACATGTGTGGGTACACTGATGGATGTGTTCCTGTCCACACCAGTGTGTCTGGTGTGGCCAGGTGTCCTGTTTCAGCCCGTGGAATTTGTGTTCTGTTTTGTGTTGTATTGTGTTTTATTACGTACCTGTGGCGGCGTCCGCGGCGGGCGATGTTTACCTGGTGATGTATCACGTACAGCACCGGGAGGACGTGTAGTGCTGGATCCATGGCGTTCGGCTCCGGGTGGAGGGCTCCGGAAGTCTCGTTTCACGCTCCACTGTCAAGATTCCGCCGTGTCTGGAAGGGCGGTTTCTCCCCTGCGGTTCGACTGGTTGTTTGGCGCATCCTAATTTGTTGAGCGGACGGGACGTCATTCCGCACGGCGGTGAGTCTCCATTGGCTACCACCGGCGCGGTGGCGGGCGCAATTTCATGGCGGTCGGCGTTGCACCGCGGAGGTCGGGAAATGGGGCATATTTGCCCTTCATAATATGGCGGCCGTGAGGACCGCTGCTGGCGGGCGGTAAAAGGCATTTTTCCGCACCGACGGCACCGCGGTACTGACACCGACCGCCATCGTAATCGACCCCTTAATACTGAGTGGAGTGGGAATAGTAATTTATATATGTTTAATGTCCAGCACCTTCCCTGACTTAATAATGACTGGAGTGGGAATAGTAATTTATATATGTTTAATGTCAGCACCTTCCCTGATTTAATATTCACTGGAGTGAGAATAGTAATTGTTATATGTTTAGTGTCCAGCACCTTCCCTGACTTAATATTGACTGGAGTGGGAATAGTAATTTAAATTTGTTTAATGTACAGCAGTTTTTATTATTTAATGCATACTGTATTGGGAATAGTAAATTATATATGGTTAATGTTTAGCATTTTTTGTTACTTAATTCTAAGTGTAGTGGGAAGAGTAAATTATATATTGTTTATGTTTACCACCTTCAATGAATATTGTTTAATTGTATTGGGAATAGTGAGTGATATATGTTTATGTACAAATATATAGTTTTAAAATTATTTATAATTTATCTAAAATTTTAGATTACATATATGTTTTTTGCTGTGTATTTATTAATTTTATATAAAGAGTTGTAGGAAAATTACAGTATGTGTTTTTATATGTGAAGAAATATAAATGTGTTTTATTATGTGCAGTGATAATGAATTTTTATTGTGTAATTGATGTATAGTTTATAATTTACTAGTAAAAAAACCAATCTGATTATTTATAGTAAATTAAAATGGTACATTTATCAAATTAATATATTTAAGTAAAATATTCAATAATAAGATATACATATAAAAAAAATAGAATTTTTTATTTTCAAACAACTTTTATTTTTGTATAAGTAGGTAAAAGAATTTTTTTAAATTTTATTTATAGTATGGAATAGAAATTAATAAAAATACACAAAATATGTCTATTTTTATTTAAGGAACATAAATTATTTTACATACATTTATTAGTTAATTGAATTTTTAAGGAAAAAAACATTTTATGATATAATTGTATTTTATAACAAAAGTATTCTTATTTTGATGTACAAACAATATTTTGTTATTATTTTACAAGAGTTGTTGTAACATTGTAATATATTTATACAAATAATATAACCATTTTTGACATATATATACACAAAATAAAGCATTGTATGGTTAATTATTATTTAATATTGTAACATTATAATGCTGTAGTGAATATTGTTTATCATTTTCGAATAATTATCACTTTATTACATGTTAATAAATTTTTAATTAATATTATTAGTATATAAAATATTAATAATATTAATTATTACATTGTTGTATTGCATGAAATAATTTTTTTAAACAGGTAAGTTTTATTTAACATTTCTATATAATTAATATGGTTTTTTTAAATTAATATAATTATAAAAATACATATATAATTATAATAATAAATATATTTTTATATTAATTATTATTATAACTTTACAAAGTATAATAAAATATATAATAATTTTTAAATATAGAGAAAAAATTGTACAACATAAGAAAAATATATCTGACATTTATACTTTGATATAATGCATTTTTTTTAACATTATTCCTTTTTTAAACATTTATTTAAGCAGCCATTTTTAGTTCACAGGGACTATTTTGTAACCGCGTACTGTTATTTTGGGTCATTGAGGACCGGAGAAGCTCGTGGTTGGAAGCTGCGTCGCGTCGAGCAAGGTAAGGGAAATTTTAATTCTTTTTATAACTTAATACTTATGTTTTAGTCTAGTTAGGATATATATATTGTATTTATAGTTAGGTCGTTGCGTTTTGGTGTGCTGTACTTGTTAGTTATATTTTAGTGAGATATCGTGAGTTAGTGTTTGAGGCGTTGTGTAGACAGACAATAATATGACTAAATATGTGTTGTTTTGTTGATATAAATTAATGTTATTCTATTTAATGAATGTATTTTGGTGTATTTGTGTGGGTGGGTATGCTTTCAATCTTTTTTGCAGGTTACTTTTAATCGACTTTACGTTGGAGAGACAGACGCATTTAAAAAAAAAAAGAACTGTGTATTACTTTGTTAAACTAATATTATTATCACAGTTTCTTTTATTTTTCGGAATTTCTAGGAGCGATTTTTATATTTTTATATCTTTTTCGGGTTTTTGAGGGTTTCCGTTATTTGGATTTCGCAAGGATGGATTTATATAGGACCTGTTGGATTTTTGCATTTTTTGGGGCTTTTTTAAACTTTAACATGGATTAACAGACAGATGTAAGGATTATTACTTGTTGGAATACATCTTCTACAGCTACATAAACCGTAAGTCTATTTTTTTTTAAATTAATTGGGTGGGAAATGTTGTTAAAATTAATTGTGATATATAGTATATTTTGATAAATATTATTTATTTGTAAATATATTTTTTTAGTTAAAAAATATATATCACAAATAAGTAATAATTGTGAAAATATAATATTAATATATGTGTGTAAAGTGTTTGTTTTGTGAACGAAAAAATGTATAATAGCTGTGGAACTGTAGTTTATAATATGCTTTTGGCGATTAGGGATAGGTAATCTAGGCCTCTTGTTGATGGGTATAGGGTAACCTGACTTTGCAGTAGCTCAAACATTTTTTTAGTTTGTTTAGTTAATTTGGGACATATTTGAGTTACAGATTGTTCCATCCGTAATTCTTGATAGCTTTGTTCTTTTTGTATAGATTGTAGTAGTTTTTGTAGGGTAGGTTTACCTCTGCTTGTTGTTGCTTGGAAGGCATTATGCCATCCTTCAACACTATTATTTGTTTTGGCTTCTTTGTTTAAGGTACTTAGGTACACGTTCCACCAAGGAATGTGGAACTTAGGTTGCCTTCTATGCCCTGATCTATGCAGTCTTCCCACCCAGGTATCCTCAAAGTAGTCTAGTAGTGGGCTTATTTTGTCTTCGTTCCTTTTGTAATAGGGGCTCTCTATTAGAATATTGTAGTGGCCTGCTACATCAGTTACAGGTACATATGCTAGTGCTATTAGCTTTTTAATTTGGTAGGTGAAAGTACTGTCTGTAGCATATTGTACACTTAGGTGTCCATTACGATACCGGGCGGAATAAAATCCGCCATCTACCATAGCGGTAAAAAACCGCCCGCCTACACCTTCTGAATACCGACTGAGCAATCACGATGTCGCGGAGCGAACACCGCCCGCGGCGGAAAAAACACACAAAATACCGCCCGTCCATGTCCGAGTCGAAGTACATCCGTCCGCCACGGACGCAAACCCGCACGACAACCCAAAACCGCCCGCCCTGACTACCGAGACACCGGCCGTGAAATTAGGATCTTCCCGACATGAGCGCGGCAAATCCACAAATACACCGCCCGCCATCGTAAACAACAGTGATGAAAATGGACACGGCGGAAGCCCTGGCGGCCACGTCCCTGCACAGAAACCATCCGCGGACCAAAGAAACACACACAACATGGCCAACAAGTCCACACAGCAAGCCACGCACAAATACCCAAACACAGTACACATCCCGAAAACACATCCCCCTGGACAAACAAATAAACTACAAATCCCAGAACACCAGCCACAACACACCTGAAAACAACAGCACATCATGACACACCCACATAGGTAAGTACAAATGCAGCCCCTTCACAGACCACAATCCCTTGCAACACTACAAACTGAGGACGAGAGCACAGAACACAGCGAGACAGAAAGGACAGGAGCACACCACAGACATGCACCCACCACCACCACCACCACCACCAAACACCGGCCCCACAAACCCCCTGCACATCACACACCACACACACACACTGCAACAGCACCACAAACACAAAACCACACACCATGGCAGCACAGAGAATGCCCAAGTTCACTTCCACTGAGCTGACGGTCATGGTCAACGAGATCATCAAGTTGCACCCACAAATCTATGGGAACCAGGTCCAACAGACACCACTATCCACCAGAAACCGGTTGTGGAGCAGGATCGTAGACCAGGTCAATGCAGTCGGGAACGTGCCACGCAACAGAGCCGAAATCACCAAGAGGTGGCACGACATGAAAAGAGTGGTCAAAAATAAGGAGGCCAAGAATCGGCAGCTGGCTGACAGGACTGGCGGAAAAAATCACGCGCTATTTAAGACCTTCAAGGCGTGGGAGGAGAAGGTGCGAGGCATCCTACATCCGGAGAGTCTCACCGGAATACCAGGGGGAGTGGAGGCTGGTAAGTACAAACAAATGTATACCAGCACACCGCTATGTACTCACATGCACTACCACTATGCCATAGCTCCGAGGGACAAACACCCCCATGTCAAGTACACAATACACAAGACATCACTCACACATGCAACAGACTAACTAACAAAACCATGGGGGCATGTGTACAGTCAGCCAGCACCGCAACTCCCACCAGGTCCCCTTGTACTCCAGATGCGCCAGAAGGAGCACTCCCCACACCAACTGCACCAACCGACAAGTAACAGGTAAGTAGCCTGAACACAAAGTCAGTGGGTCGGAGGGGGGACAGCTGAAGTACAACACCCACCAGGCCCCTAGTCCTACAGCGCAGCAAGGTGGAGCACACCCCACACCCATGTGTCAGCCATAGACTGCACTAACCGACAAGTAACAGGTAAGTAGCCAGAAGACAAAGTCAGTGGGTCGGAGCAGGGACAGCTGAAGTACAACACCCACCAGGCCCCTATTCCTACAGCGCAGCAAGGTGGAGCACCCCTCCCTCCCAGTACCATATGGCATCCATTGCATTGCGCCCTCCAAACCAACAAGTAGGTAGAGTACTGTACAGGGCGGGGTGTCTGTAGGCATGAGGACAGTATTACGACTAACATTTTGGGACATGTCACGTAGCAGAGGAACACGCAGCACTGCTCCCTGTCATAATCATGTGACCAATGTGCACACGGACATGTATTACAGAGTCATAGCCCACATGAGCCATCACAAATACAGCAACACCCATGGAGCCACGTCTGCCTGCACAAGTCCCACTGGAGTACTGACCCACACGGCGGGCACTGTGCCACTCATCACACACATCAGCAACACCATCGAAGTCCTGTCCATGTAGTCGTTACTGCCTGTTCCCCACAAAACGTACAACATCGCCCATGTAAGTCTAACCTGTCTAGAACTAACAGTGTGGAACCCCAGTAATGCACATAAACACCACTGGACCCATGAAACACACAGCCACACAATGCACATCCAACATACCATCCATCTCATCTGTCAGCCCCAGTGTCATGAAAGGTATGTCATCGGAACAGCTGGCCCTCACACAGTAGTTCTGCAAAGATACCTGCCCATCACAAATAATGTGTCTGCAGTGACTGAAGCGCACATCACACTGATTTACAACATACATAATATAGTCAACACCCCAAGAGCACTGCATTGCTGCACATGGCCGAGGGTAGCACGCACACCAAGGAATTGGCCCATCTGCAATACGTCGTGTGGCACACAACCATCACTCACTCACTACAATGCTTGCAGTGTAATGTCCATAAATGATAACAGTGAGCAGATATGCTGGGGATGTCAGACATACACACACCTTTGTCTCTGCACTGTCATGTTGCCAAAACACATGTCCCGTTCTGCACACATATGTCACAGTATGTACCCCAAAACCATATTTCACCTCAAAAGCGTTGAGGGGGCTGTACCCCCTTTTGCCATCTGCGTTTCTAAGCATTCCATTTGAACCCCAAAACCATATTTCACCTCAAAAGCGTTGAGGGGGCTGTACCCCCTATTGCCATCTGCGTTTCTAAGTGTTCCATTTGAACACCAAAACCATATTTCACCTCAAAAGCGTCGATGGGTCTGGAGCCCGCATACACCCAAGCCACAAAATGTAGGAGTACAGCAACACACACTGATTGTCATTGCTAATCCGCCCCATGCCACATGAACACAACACACAGTTCCATTGCCTTGCTCACGCATACACACATCGTACATCCACACACACGCCACTGGGAAACCTGTGCACGACAGTGCACGAACTGTGAATGTCAGACAACCAATACAAACTTTGCAAGGTGCAACACAATAACCTATCTCATTCTCCCCACAGGTGCCGAACAGCTGGATGCTGGAGAGGGAGACAGCAGCCAGCACAGCCAGTCCGCAAGCCCCCGACCCGGACTCACGGATGTAGAAGACCTGGACACCTCTTCAGACGAGGATCACCTAGCAGGCCCGTCTGGAGTGGCAGGGCCCAACCGCTCCCCAGGGCCCCTCCTACCCACCAACACATCACCCAGGGCTGCTGACCAGTCACAGACCCCTGCTGCCACGGTTGTTGCGGCCACCACCACCGCCGCAACAACCACCACCACCACCACGCCATCCCTGGCCACAGCACCTGCGCAAGGGGTGGCACGCCCGTCGTGCTCGACCCTGGGAGCCAGACAGAGGACCGTGGTGACCAATGTGGCGAGTGGGCAGGTCGGTGGCAGCAGTACCGGTGGGAGGAGCAGGGTCAGGCCAACGCCATCTGAGCCTGGGAGCCAAGCCCTGCCGCAAATCTCAAGAGTCCTTGGGGCCTATGAAGAGGCCCAAGGACAATGGGTCAGGTAGGCTGCCGACACGCGGGAGGTCCTTGGGGTGTTGAGGTCCATGGACACCCATATGGGCCAAATCGTGACCCGTATGGACAAACTTGTGGACCTCATGGCCCAGCAGGTGTTGGGGGGGAGGGCCCAAGCAAGGCCAGCCACACCACCGCCGCCACCACGTGCTGTGGCGCAGGGTCGTGCAACATCTAGTTCCCCTGCGTCCACAGCGAGTGAGCAGTCCTCAGCCACCACCAGCAGCCCACCAACACAACCCCCCTACCAAACGTGGAAGGGGCCGTCCGAAGAGGAAACAGGTGTCCAGAGAGGACTACGCACGCTCCAAACGCCAGTGAGTCAGCCAGCCACCCTGACCACCTACTGCACTGACTTTGACTACGATCCTACCCCACACTGCCATGTGAATGGCATGTGTCTGTTGGACTGTGGACATAGAACTTCATGGGTACACCTTGACCATCACGCAGCCATGTCCGTCAACTCATTGTCACAGCATGCACCACTTCTGTCATCACCTTGCACACAATCACATTTCACCGCTGTAAATAAATACACCTTGATCACAATCTGCTTCATGTGCCCTGGGTTTAATCAACGATGTGCAACCGCCAACATGAGCAGGAATGCCTCTGCTGTGTGGCATGTAGATAGGCCAGGAGATGTTGTAGGGACCTAGGGGTGAAAATCAGAACAAGAGTCCATTCAATTAGTGTGTCACACACCCATCACACAGTACTTGTCACCAACTACATGCAATGTACACACATCTCACAGAGCAACGGGGCACAATGCCACAGCCACTGTCAGTGGCATACTACCCTGGACATGGACCATTGCCACACAGCACTCAGTGAACAAAAGGCCTCCGTCACAATGCACACATACACCTGCACAACTACAGCTACATCAGCCGTCGTACATGGTCACTCACCTTCAAGTGAAGTAGCGGGCGATGAGCTGCTGACGCACATTCACAGCTTCCTCCTCTCCACTGTCCTCTTCACTGGACCCGTCCTGGTCTGCAGGCGGGGGCCCGGGCTGATCACCGTCATCCACTATTAGGGGGATCTGCTTGCGAATAGCCAGATTGTGCAGCATGCAGCATGCCACAACTATCTGGCACACCTTCTGTGGGGAGTACGCCAGTGCACCCCCGGTGCGGTCCAGGCATCTGAATCTGGACTTCAGGAGGCCAAAAGTCCGCTCCACCACACGTCTGGCCCTGCCATGTGCCTCATTGTAGCGGACATCAGCTGGTGTCCGAGGATTACGTAATGGGCTGAGCAGCCAAGGCCCATTCGGATAAGCAGAGTCCCCTGGGTGTGAGGAATACCGAGATTAGTTGCAATTCCAACTGTCCCCAAGACAGCATCGCACACCAGCCACGCTACACGAGTACACATACTCACCAACAATCCAAGCACGGTCCGGTTGCAGATTGGTCATCAGACGTGGTAGGATGCTGTTGCGCATGATGTGCGAGTCATGGGCCGATCCTGGAAACTTCGCACACACGTGTGTAATGACCATGTCCGCAAGGCACACCACTTGCACATTCAGGGAGTGGAAGTGCTTCCGATTCCTATATATGTGCTCCAGGGCCTGTGGTGCTACAAGGCCAATATGGGTGCAATCTATTGCACCAACAACGTGGGGGATCCGTCCAAGGGCATAGAAATCACCCTTCACTGCCGCCAATTCACGAGCCCTGGGGAATCGTATGTACCTGTTCCTGTACAGCATCATAGCTGACAGTACATCACGTAGCACCATGCTGAACATGGGCTGGGACATCCCACTTCCACTGCCCACTGTGTGTTGGAATGACCCAGTGGCGAAGAAATGTAGTGCAGCCATCACCTTAGCCGTGGGGGTAAATGCAGTCGGATACACCCTGCGAGGACGGAGGTGGGGTTCCAACAAGGCACATAGGCGATGCAGGGTGGGTCGGTCCAGTCGGAATTTCCGGATTACCTCCACGTCCTCCATGTCTGACAGCAATTGGTAGGGGCGATGTATGTTTGGTCTCCTCCTAGGAAAGATGGAAGTGGACACATGTCAAAGCAACACGCCACATGGCATTTCCACACACACAAAACAAAAATGACTGACCAAGCAATTGAATCACAGAACAGCTGACAAGTAGGGACAGCACAGCCACAATACACTTACACAGGTCCCCTTACCAATAGCAATGAGCAGTGACACAAACCATTGCTATGAGCATGCACATGGGGATTTAGGCCTTAACAACTTGTAAGGCATGACGATGATATCAGACTGCATATTTGGGAAGCGGCAACACCACGGCAATATAACTAGCTGCTGTGCCTGACACAGCTTCCGCGGCTGGGTGAGTATGGCACACACCAACAACGCAATGGACACAGGCTGAGCGGCAAAAACAAGTGGGTCCTGTTGCACGAGGGGATATGAGACAGTCATTGATGTCCCAACTTCACCCTATGTACAGCACTGTACGGATCACACCTCCAAAACACATTGACAGGTGTACAAATTGACAGCTCCATGACAACACAGCTGTGTGATTGCAAATACACATCACAAGTGACACGTAACGTAGCACGTGCCAAGTGGGAGATGTGCATAGTGAAAGATGGCATGTGTGTGCATATGCATGTCCCATGCTCCCATGCCAATGTGTACATGATGATGTGCCAACAGACATGTGGAGGCTGAGCACTGGCCGTCCCTGCCCATGCGCACAGCATGTTGTGGCCCTGTCCAGTGTGGACCTGCTCCCACACACAAGTCATGGCCACACCTGCAGATGCATTGCGCACATCATACTGTGTAGTGCACATGACATCACTTAGCCGCAGGAGACATGGTTGATGGAGGGCCCACATGTACGTGTGGGTGGACTACACCAGACCGTCCAATGGTTGTCACCCCCAGTGAAGGTGTGCCTTCAACTGCGCCAATCTCAGACTGACATTCCTGACCCTTTCCCCACCCCCTGGGGAGTGGCACATCTGACGGCAGCAGTGCACGAGTCCTAAATCGGAGTAGTGGGGGACGCTGACGTCACGACCGGATGTGACATGTTGGAAGGTGGCTTGCACCGTCAGACTTAATGGCCTCCCCTCCCTCACCCCAATTTGCGTTTGCATCTGAGAAGCCAGCGCGTGCACAGGCAGCTCCGAGCTCGCACCAGAGAGGCCAAAGAGTGTATGTGTGGGTCCATTTGAACGAGTTGTCTGTCTCGCGGTATAATCAGTGGCGGTACGCCGTCCACCTGCGTGGTACCCCGACTCGAGACCTGGACAACATTGACAATGCATGACAGGCTCCGCAGTCCGGATACACCACCTGCAACACACAGAGGCTGTAGCTGCCCTAGCGGCCCAGGCCGCGTCCAACTGGAGGTAATGGACCCACACATTCACTCTTTGACCTCTCTGGGGCGAACTTGGAGCTGCTTGTGCACGCGCTGGCTTCTCTGTTGCAATGGCATGTAACGTGTGTGGGGAAATAGGCAATGAGTGCGATGGTGCGAGCCACCTTCCGTGACGTCACTCCCGGGCGCGATGTGTGCGTCCCCCCACTACTTATATTTGACTTGTGCCATGCTGCACAATGAGGATGTGTTGCCTGCGTGATGTGCCCAGGAGGAGCGCGCCATGACCTCTCACCCACCATGCTCCACTGCCATCCCGTGCCCTGGATAGCCCGTGCAGGTGGACGATGTTGGGGGTACACCTGGTCGACAGGGGATGTGCGTGCCTTGGCAAGGGCCTGGCGGACGCACAGCAGTATCCAGCATGTCCCCAGAGGGTGGGCTGACGTCTACACCTGATGCAGCATCTTTCGTGTGGCCGCCTGTTGTGCACACACGTGTTCACATTCGTCCCCAGACAGGTGGTCTTTACAAATGCCCAAGACAGCGGTAATCTAGTGCTCCCGAATCCTCCCAACACAGTGTGTTTCAACATTGCATGTGCGCACCTACCCGTCACACCCACCCACCTGGGCCAAGCGTAACTCCCGCTTCACATGACACATGTGTGTCTTCCACAGTTGTGCTACTCTCTCAGGGCCGGACCTGCAACTGTCCCGTAGCACACACACAGCACCGAGTCGTACTGGCATCCTGTTAGATTGGTAGGCACACTCACACATCTCCTTCTGACACAGTGGTGGCTGTGATGGATATTGTGACTGCCATGGCAGTTTTGGCTGGCCATGGCAGGGCACACTAACACACATTGCATCCGCGGCACTACGTGCCACTACTCGGCACATCGAACTGGGCACTGTCCCTGGGGTTGATGAGTTATGCCGCCTGTCGATGTAATCTGTGACTGGATGCTGTTGTTCCTGTAGTCGGTTGTATCTGTGTAGTTGATTATTGCAGTTGTTGCAGTGTGTGCTTGGTTAAGTGGGGCACATGCCGTGTATGTGACCTCAGCAATTGCAATGTCTGGTCTCACATTCCAATGTGTTGTACACGTGGCAGGGACTTCACTTATTTCAGACTCTGCTACTTGTGTGTGTGATGAATCTGCTTTTCTGTGCAACGGATTGACTGCATGTATTTGGTGTTATTTCTGGGTAAATGTATCCGTGTCATGTTTGCGTGCATGCAATGCACAGGGTGTGAGTCTAGCCACAGGTGGACTCGCAGCATGCGCTGAGTATGCGGGCATGTGTGAGCTTACTTGCTGTGTGTCCAAAGGTGTAGGTGTATGTTAGTCTTGTGATGTGCATTGTGCCTGGGGACATGGCCTACTCTCAATGTGTGCATTTGGGAGGTGGTGGTGGGTGGTGTGGGTGGTGTGAGTTTGTGGTGGCGTTGTGTGTGTGTGTGTGTTGTGGCCATGTCGACTACACACATATGTTTCCCAGGCCCATGGTGGATGTTTGTCACCGTGTTGAGGTCTGTGTATATGATGAGATGTGTGTGTTGTATGTTGCACGGAATGCAGTGTGTGGGTGTGTCCTTGCAGTTCAGGATGACTCCTACTTGTTATGGTTCAGACGTTGTGTGTGTGCAGGGTGTGTCACTGTCAAGATTGTGCCTAGTTCAATTGTGCATGTCAGATTTTCTGCAGTTCTTACTCATTGTGCAGTGCTGCCCACCCAAACTGATGTCGTGTGTGTGTTTTGAAAGGCATTGCTGTGGCATGCTTTTGCGTGGCTCCTACTTTTGGTTGCTGAGTGTGTGGTCAGACTGTGTGGGAAATTGTAGACATGTGTAGGACTGTGCTTTGTATTGACCAGGCCGTCAGTGTTGATGTGATGATCTTTCGGGCACCTTCAGAGTCTGACAAGTCCTGCTCCAGGAGCTGTGGTATTGCACTGTGGCCACTGTTGCGGCTACTCATTTGCGTTGACATCCAATGACAGTGGACTACATGGTCATCTCACGATTGTCGTGTACTTCACACACTCTCATCCTCTCTCATTCGTACTTGTGTTTGTGAAATGATTCAGCGGAGTCACATTTTTGCTTCAAGCCATGTATTTGGACTTACGTCCTCTGTGATGCAGTATAGTGGACACTACTGGCAGCGAAATGCATGTGGAGGATCTACTTAGCATGATTACACATACAAAAGGGGTTAGGGGTAGATGTGATTAGTTGTTGACTGTGGAATGAGGGCTTCAGAGTTACAACTGCCTTGCCCTTGCTATGCTAATGTACATTTGCTAGTTACTGAGGAGCTCTCGACTTTGACACAGACAGTAATCATTTTGCCTACGAGACAGCTTGACATCATGAGTACAGTACATCTCAGTTCCATGGTACAGGTTTACTACAGTAGTTACTCCGACACACGTGCGTGAGGGGTGACATCAGAGCATGAGCCTACGTGCATGCAGCAGCGTGTCACTAGTTGTTGCAATGTGGTGGCTACTGAACATGTCACATTCACTGGGGTCATGTTGTTGGGGGATGCATTTGTTGTCCATGCAAAAGTCCTGGCACGGAAGTCCAGACAAAGGTGAGGTGACAGTTCTCACGTGATACAGCTGACAGATTAGTGTGCACTGACCGGTGCATATGTTCATGTGCGCAGGATACATATTATAGCATAGTTGTTCGTGCAGTATTGTCCATGTGGTTACTGTACACAAGTCCCATACCTCTGCCTCCCCCTGTTCATGCAGAGATATTGGATGTGGTGAGGAACAGAGAGAATGTCCCGAAAATGTCCGATGTCATGGCAGTGGAGTTGATAGTGTGGTGTTTGTTGCAGGTTGTATGGTATAGTTGTTGTACAGGTGACTGCCCAGTCCGTGCGAAAGCCAAGCATAGGTACGGTGTTGAACATCATTGTTCAATTGGGGGTATTGCGTCAGGGCCCGACGAATTGACAGGTTGTCAGGTATGCGATACCTTCCAGCAGGGCTTCCATGGCATTGGTGTTGTACATGGATGCCATCCAATGGAGCGGATGGTGGCTGTCAATGTGTTCATCGTAAGTTGTCCCTTGTAGGAGCCTGATGGGACATGTTGGATGACATTCGATGAAACTGTGATCCAGAATCCGTTGTGTGGAGGCACACATGTCCCATTGCAGTGTGTGTCCGATTGCAGCCACATACGCCATGCCCCCATAGACTGAACAGATCCTGTCGTGTGCGTCCAGGGGGGCGAACAGTTGTACCAGGTCCGCCTTTGGACATGCCGGGTTGGAGAGAGACATAAATCCACAGGACAGTGGAAGGGACACCTCCGACAGTAGAAGACGGGGATGACGCAGCTGAACATTGCGATGCGGTAAGTTACTCGGTAACTTACGTTCAGCTTGGCCAGGTTTTCACAGCCCACTATCTGTAGCAGGCTGTCCATGTAGAGCTGCATCTGTCCGGCGTAGTTGGGTAGGTGTGTTGCGACTGCCATTTTGCTACAGGGCGATGTGATGGCGTGCTCCAGCCGGCTGTGCAGTCAGCAGAGTGCACCCTCCGACGATGCTGGGAAATCTGGAATAGTCGTACGGAGGCAGGGTTTGGGTTATAGTAGCTTGTGCGGAGGACACAGGTCCTCATCCCACATGCTTCTATGAATGGTCAAGGTCAGTGGTGTCTGACTCCTTCCAGATTACTTGCATGTGAACCACATGGAGGAGTGGTCTTATTTTTTTTTTGTGGTCAGAACTTTCTTTCATGTTGTGCGCTATCTGCACATTGGACGGTTTCCTCGGCATGCCTCTGTTTGGCTTGTTGTTGGGACAATGGCTGTATTCTCCGGCTTGTTTTGTCGAAATGTGGTTTCAGAGTGGGAATGGAAGGCCATTCAGTGCTATCTGCTTTCCCGTGTGTGGGCGGCACGCTGCGTTTCCGCTATACGTTGGGCCTTGTGTGTGTGTGTTGTAATTGGTAACACCTGTTGTCAGGCACCCGGGTTTTTTCATGTTACGTATTGCATGTATTGGTATTGGGTGCAGGATGGTATTGGTATTTTTGTATGGTACTGGCGTGCCTTTTGCGGACGAGGTACATATTCTGCGGCGTGATGTAGCAGCCGCTGTGTGCTTCGCCATGTTATGCACACAAGGGTGTGTCCTATTTTGGCGTGACGTCACTGCCCTGTTCGGTACACTTGTGTGGCGTCATGTTGGCACCTGTGAGTTGCCGGTTGGGGACATGACTGATGCAGGAATGCCACGTGACATGTGCGTTCAGGGTGGGGCTGGTGTGTGGTGTGTGTAGTTGTGTGCCTGTGTTATTTGTGTGCGGATCATGCATGGCGCTGTAGTTGGCCTCTGCGTTGTGCGCATGTGTAGCTGCGTCATCGCCGCTGCGCTGCGTTGCCGTGACGGGGACGTCAGTTCCTGGTCCCGGGTAGTGTGTGCCCGGTTGTTGCGAGTTGTTTCATTTTGCCCGGTGTGACATTTGTGGGTGCAGTGGTGGATGTGTCCTGTCCACACAGGGGTGTCTGGGGGGCCATGTACATTTTTTCCGCCCTTGCACTGTGTGCGGTGTTTGCGTGCCCTTGTTGTGTGTCTGCCTACCTGCGTCGCCACGGCGCGTTGATTCCTAGGTGCTGCATCAGGTAGAGCATGGGGATGGCCTGGAGTGCAGGATTCATGTCGGGGTGGGCCGCTTTTTTGGTGTCCGTACTGCGTGCGGTCGAGTTTCCGCCTTGTTATCTCGTGCGGTGTCTCTTAGCCGGGGAGCTGTTTGTTTGCGGCATCGTAATTTGTACGCCGGGCGGTACGTGATTTCGTCGGACGGTGTGCCTCCATTGGCTGGCGCCGCTACGTGTACGGGCGCACTTTGATGGCGGGCAACGTCGCGTGCTTACGGGCGGTGTTTTGCTGATTTTACACATCCTAATTGGGCGGGCGTGTGGGCCGCGGCGGGCGGACGGTAACTGGTGGTTTTTGCCTCCGACAGCACGGCGGTAGTGCTTCCGCCCGACATCCTAATGGGCCCCTAAGGTTTGATTTTTGTAGATGTCTCCAGATACTCTGGTTAAAATGATAATAGCAACCCTGTATTGCTGTGTGTGGATAATTTTTCAGTATTGCATTTATCATGGCTATTTCAAAATCAATAATTATTTTTGAAGGAAAATAATTATTGCTTTCTTCTTTTATTTTAGTGAGTATATCTATGTAGGTAGTTTGCTGTTTATTTGGTAATAGGGCATAGATGAATGGAATATTTGAATGTTGGTACAATCCATGCACTGTGTACAGCTGGTAAAATGGTTTTGGACAAACTTTGAAAGTTCCATCCATCATCCAGGTATCACATTGCTGTAATTTAACTAAATTGTTTGCAGTAGCAAACATAATTATTCTTTTATCTGGGCATTTGTTATCAAAAAATATAAATGGTTCTTTAGTGTGAGTAATGCTTAATTCTGGTGGAATAACTACTTCTGCAAACGTTTTAGGGGCAGGTATGGTACTTGTAGTTGCTTTTTTTTGTCTGGCAATAGTTCTTTTTAAAGAAGCTATGGACGGTAATTGTCCTGATGCATGTTGAGGTACTTTTAATAGTTGCTCTTTTAGTATTTGGGTAGTTGGTTTATCAGTACTAGTGCTTGTTTCTTTTATACTTTCAAGAGCATCTCTAACCTCAATCTCTGTTATGTTTGGGGGGTGATTATGGGGCATATTATCAAGAAACGGCGTTAAAATTATCGCCGCTTTAGCAGCAGAAAACTGCCGCTAAAGCGGCGATAATGGGCTTGATAATATGCCCTTGAGAATTCCAATAGAAGCCCATGTTCTGGTGTCAACATGGGCTTCTATTGAGATTCTCCAGGCATATTATCAAGCCCATTATCGCCGCTTTAGCAGCAGTTTTCTGCCGCTAAAGCGGCGATAATTTTAACGCCGTTCTTGATAATATGCCCCAAAGTTCTTTTACAGAAAGAACAGTAGTTTCATGAGTAGTAGCTCTTCCATAGCATTTGTTAGAGTAGTATTTGCTACACTTCCAAAACACTTTAAGGCCAGTTTGTTTCTCCTGTGTATAGACATACCCCATATAACATAATAAAATTTTATTTTTTTGTGACATTACAAATTCTGCACCTTCAGTCATGTTGTTTTGTTTTATGCTAGGGAAAATTAAAAACAAAATTTTTAATATAATAAATACCACATATTTATTAAATACAGTTACATTTCAGTGAATATACTTACAATGTTTAGTTTGATATAAATAAAATTGTCCAGGAAATGATTTCAAGCTTTATTTTCTATTTTTTGATGTAATTTCTGTTGGGAAGAGAAAACAAACATTTTAATAATTTGATTATATTGTTTGTAGATGATAGGGATTTTAGGGGAAAAGGGTTATTTGGGTGGGTATTTAAGGGTGTTTAATAATTGAAAATTATATACTTACTTTTTAATTGTATTTAGTTGGTTAGTGGTTGTAGAATTATTTTGGATGCTTTTGCTGTTGGCTGCAGAGGAGATAGATAAAAGAAAATATATATTAGTGAATAACGTTTGAAAAATAATTTTAGGTAGCTTTGGCAAAAATATAATATACTTACATTTATTGTTCTTTTATTGGTGAGAATTTTGAAAATATTTTTCTGGCTTTGTAAGATATCTGTAGAGCTGATATAAATGTAAGGAATGAAAGAATAGTAAATTAGGTCTCAGAAATAATAATTGTTGAAGGGTAGTAGTATTGTTATATTTTAAATACAGTTTTACTTACTTAGTGCAGTTTTAAAGATTTCTTCAGTAATGAAAGTTTTCTTTTAGGAAACAGTTGGGCAGAGTTTCACCTTCTTCTTTATTGTAGGTTAGAAGTGTAAAAGAGATGTAAACATTTGATGTTTATATAGTGTTTATTTAATTGGTTGCTTTATGTTATTGGTGTATTTTAAAATGTGAGTATTTGATCCGTTGAAGTTAATTGTTTTTATTGTTTTGGCTGTTTGTTTCCATATAAGGGAAACGCTAATTAAGAAACTGTTAGTAGAAAGTAATTATTTTTTCGTTTTGCTTTTTTAAAATATTTTAAACATTGTTTTGAATGTGAAATGATGCAAGCATTATATATTTTACAGATTTTATTTTATTACTGTAATTGTTTGTTTAGAGAAAACATTTATTTTTATATATTGATGTGTTTGCAAATTATTTTTTTATGTTGTTTAAGTGTTTTATATTGTTTTATAATGTGAATTTATATTTGGTGCTAAAGATATATTTAATTGAGCAGTTTTTCTATAGTCGATATTTTCAAAAAGTCGATAATATTGATGTCTATATTTTGGTATTCGATATTTTTGTTATTTTGTATGTTAATTAAATTTAAACGATATTTAATTTAACGATATTTTGTATTTTGATATTGTGGTGTACGATGTTTTTTATATACGATATTGTGTACTCGATATTTTTGTATTTTTATAAATAAGTATTGGTAGTCGATATTATTGTAGTCGATATTATGACGCCGATATTTTGTAAATACGATATTTTTGTTGTCGATATTATGTCAGTGATCCACTCCAAGTGTCTAGCCCAGAATGAATTGTCTTCTTTCAAGATGGTCGATGTAATGCCATTTGGGGCTGGTGCACCTTCTCGTCCGCTTTTGAAAATTTGACACTCGATCACTGCTGCCTGAATATTCAGAGAGCTAAGGGACAGGGTTCCATTCATGGTGTTTACAGGTTCGGGTTGGACCATAGCTTGCTGTTCTGAGACCTTGCCTGGAGACGGCGTACCCCCCGGGTAGGCGAAATGTTTGGAGAGGTGCTCATACCATCTTTCTTCTTGAATGTTGACTGTTGCTTTTGTTTTAGACAAGTCATTTAAATTGTTTACGGTTTTCCAGAATTTATCATGTTTATTGGTGTTTAGGTCGTATAGGTGTTTGGCACTTAAGTTGTTATAGGCCTCTTTTTTTTGGTTCCACAGATGTTTTCCTCTATACAGACTTATATTTTGCCAACCTGGTTTTCAATGTGTCATCATTAGAAGATTTTTGATAGGCACGGACGGCTAGTTTATGCAGCTTTTTAGTTCTTTTGTTTTTCTGTTGACTGTCAACGAGCAACTCTGTGTGTTACAGGTGCTGCTTGTTGCTGTTGTTTGATTATCAGTTAAACAAAAGTGGACGAACCCACTATGTAGATATGGTATAATCATTAGTATGGTTAGTACATGGACCCATTAGGTATGTTTAAAAGACCCCTCACACACCAACCTAGTTGGTGTCATGCTTCATCATTGGGGTCCCAACCGGGTGGCCGAATGCCCCCCGGTTGTGCTACGATGCCTGATTACAGCGGAGCCGGTGTGGTGTGAGTGTGAGATGTGCCGTGAATTGAGCTTTAAAAATACCTCTGAGAATCCTTGCCTGTAAACTTTATTAGTGGCGGCTCAGGATATGGTTAAAAAATGTGTAGTGCAACTAAATGGGAAATTATTATCCTTAGTTGACTATGTGAGTGGTCTACATGTTTCAGCCCGCGAAGGTATATGTATGGGGCTTTCTTCAGGACCAGATAGTGAGACTGGTGAGTGGCAAAATGAAGTGCCACGTGAAAAAAAGTGAAATACCTACACACGCGCTAAGGTGTGTGGTTAGAGTGTCAACGTACTTACGGACACTTGAAAAACCTGTGGGAGAAGAGAAGACAACACAAAACATATATATATACATCTTGCTTTAAGCAACATAAAATGCAATCTTACGTAAGTGCTATGGTCATAGTCAGGATGACTAACACTGTGATTGTACGTTATGCCTTGACAAAGTGGGGCATGGTGCATGCGAAAAGTGACTTGCAGCCTATAATGATCGCTCCTGTCTTATCGTGGCTACGAAGCTGAAGAACTTCACCTGTGATCCAGTGGATTAAATGGCTCAGTGAGATGAGCAAACGTAGTTTGTCACGAGTCATCACACTATAAGCTATCGCGAGCCTGCTGAGGCCACCGTGGCTGGTGGTCAAGTGGCGCGCTGTGTGGAAATACGCCGCACTCGTGGGTGTGCCATGCGTTAGCTTTAAACAATGCACGCACACGTGGATTCGAGCACAAGTGATCATGCGGTGCGCTGCGCAGTTAGCAAAGATTAAAAAACATTAAAAACAGTGTGAATGGTTTTTCTAGCGACGCGGCCGGCCTCTATGTATATGACTTCGAGACAAGACATCTACTCGACAACAACCAGCCACGATTCCCCCAAATCAGATTTTATAAACGCTACATTGACGACATCTTACTGATTTGGGAAGGAAACAACGAATCTGTTATGGCATTCTGCGAATGGCTTAACCCGTGTGACCCAAATCTCAGATTCACACATAGTTTTCACAGACACAAGACCACATTCCTTGACCTAGACATTGAAGCAGAAGGAAGAGGCCTAAAGAGCAAAACCCATTTCAAAACCACCGCCCGCAACTCCCTACTCCACTTCACTAGCTTCCATCCCAGATCACTGCAGGAGAACCTCCCCTACGGCCAGTACCTCCGGGTCCGTAGAAACTGCAGTGATATAGGGGACTACAAATCTCAAGCCAAAGATCTAAGTGACAAACTGCACCAGCGGGGCTACCCCAAGTGGATCACAGAGAAAGCCAGAAAAAGGGCCAGAAATCAGAATCGTGAGGGATTGATTGAGACTCAGGCACGGGAATCCACACCGGCGCCACTCACGTGTGTGACAACATTCAACGCCGTCTCCCACAAAGTCTCACAAATCATCCGTAAAAACTGGAAAATACTGAAGACAGGCAACCTTGACTGGGAACCCCCTCTCCTCTCCAACAAGAGAGCAAGATCCATCAAAGACGCCATAGTCTCCACACGACCAAGACCTCAGCAAAAACCAGCTAACACTGTCCTGAATGCCTGGGGGCTCCCAGGCGTGGTGGGACATTTTCCCTGTGGCAACTGCAGCGTGTGCCACATCACCGAAACCACCAGAAGCCTAAGTCTAGAACCAGGGAAGACATGGCAATTGAGACAACACACAAATTGAAATACCGAACACGTGATTTACCGCATCGTGTGTCCCTGCAACCTTACCTATATTGGCATGACTAACCGCAAGATCAAGACAAGAATTTGCGAACACCACAGCACCATAAGGTGTAAGAAAAACACCACTCGCATGACGAACCACTTCCTCGAAGTAGGACACACGACTAATGACATGCGTTGGGTCATCATTGAAGCATTGGACCCCAACCTACCAAACATTCAGAGCCGCCTCCTGGAAAAGGAGCAAAGATGGATATACCGCCTGTCCAGTCATAAAACAGGCCTCAACGATAACATCCCTTGGAACAGCCTCAGGAGAACTTAAAACGTCTTGGAAAACCTCTCACAGACCACTCTACCCCCTCATGACCTACCCTCTTAGCGCAAACCTTAACTCGAGCCCTCACTTAGACCATCCCTCCAGCTGGGCCCCTATCACTAACTATGACTAGGGCCCAGCCACTGCCTTTTGTACCCCTTGACGCACAGTGCACATACCCTAGTCAGGGTCCTCCCCCTCCCCCCCCACCGGCTGCCCTATCCGCTGCTCATAACCCTCTAGTCCTTTATCTCCCCAGGACTCCGGTTGCACGCACCCCGCGGGGCTGGGCACAATGCACACCACTTATTGGTGTTGCCCCATTACCTAAGCCTCATGCCAGTTTAATTTTTCCTTGCACGAGGACTCATTCCACCCATGCACAGGCCCCAGCTATCCATCTTCTTTTTGGGACCTCTGTGCACTCACACTAGTGCACGTAGACTCCATCGAGCACTTTCCTCAGTGCACACAGACCATCACCATCGGACCACTCCATCATGGCCGATTCCTTCCGCATTAAGTAATAGCCCAATCGCGCAAGCGCATACATGCGCAGTATCTACCAGCCCATTTGTGCTTCCGGATACGGCACAGCGCATGCGCACGCGTGCGCCACTCCTTCCCGCAGCTCTACAAGCATAATGGCACGTAATTCAAAGGGCTCAGCGGGATAAAAGCACCGTTTCCCCAGGCGCTCCACATCAGCCGGGACTACGGGTGACCACAACAGGTTTACAGACGGGCCTCACGCCGAGACCAAGTAAGGTTGTGCTGCGCCCCCCTCCCCACCAAGGACCCCGGAGCACACATGGACCTCTGTGCTCACGGTACCTTTAACTCCATTTCCCTACAGATTGGGACACCGGATGAGACCCCTCCCGAGCCTCGATCAGCTGCCCAAACCCTTAACATAGTGTAAATATGCTTTCCAACAATGCGTCGCTAGAAAAACCATTCACACTGTTTTTAATGTTTTTTCATCTTTGCTAACTGCGCAGCGCGCCGCATGATCACTTGTGCTCGAATCCACGTGTGCGTGCATTGTTTAAAGCTAACGCACGGCACACCCACGAGTGCGGCTTATTTCCACACAGCGCGCCACTTGACCACCAGCCACGGTGGCCTCAGCAGGCTCGCGATAGCTTATAGTGTGATGACTCGTGACAAACTACGTTTGCTCATCTCACTGAGCCATTTAATCCACTGGATCACAGATGAAGTTCTTCAGCTTCGTAGCCACGATAAGACAGGGGCGATCATTATAGGCTGCAAGTCACTTTTCGCATGCAGCATGCCCCACCTTGTCAAGGCATAACGTACAATCACAGTGTTAGTCATCCTGACTATGACCATAGCACTTACGTAAGATTGCATTTTATGTTGCTTAAAGCAAGATATATATATATATATATGTTTTGTGTTGTCTTCTCTTCTCCCACAGGTTTTTCAAGTGTCCGTAAGTACGTTGACACTCTAACCACACACCTTAGCGTGTGTGTAGGTATTTCACTTTTTTTCACGTAGCACTTCATTTTGCCACTCACCAGTCTCACTATCCGGTCCTGAAGAAAGCCCCATACATATACCTTCGCGGGCTGAAACATGTAGACCACTCACATAGTCAACTAAGGATAATAATTTCCCATTTAGTTGCACTACACATTTTTTAACCATATCCTGAGCCGCCACTAATAAAGTTTACAGGCAAGGATTCTCAGAGGTATTTTTAAAGCTCAATTCAAGTCACATCACACACTCACACCACACCAGCTCCGCTGTAATCAGGCATCCTACTCGACCTATCAGCGGCCTTCGACACCGTCTCCCATCGCACACTAGTCGTCAGACTACACGACGCAGGCATACAAGGAACAGCCCTGGACTGGATCCGATCATTCCTCACCGGAAGAAGCCAAAGGATCAGACTCCCACCCTTCCTCTCAGACCCCACGAAAATCACCTGCGGAGTCCCACAGGGTTCATCACTGAGCCCCACCCTTTTCAACATTTACATGGCCCCCCTCGCAGCCATCGTCCGACAACACGGCCTCAACATCGTACCCTATGCCGACGACACCCAGCTCATCCTCTCCCTCACCAAAGACCCCACCACTGCCAAACTCAACTTCCAGAAAGGAATGCAAGACGTCGCAGTCTGGATGACCAACAGCTGCCTGAAGCTCAACGCCGAGAAGACAGAAGTCCTCGTCCTCGGTACCACCCATTCTGCATGGGACAGCACCTGGTGGCCGACCGCCCTCGGAAGCCCACCTACCCCCTCAGACCACGCCAAGAACCTCGGCATCGTACTCGACTCATCACTCTCCATGAACCGACAGGTCAACGCCGTCACCTCCAGCTGCTTCAACACCCTCCGCATCCTCCGCAAGACCTTCAAGTGGATCCCCCCTGAGTCAAGGAAGACAGTCACCCACGCACTCATCACCAGCAGACTGGACTATGGAAACGCACTCTACGCCGGCATCAACAAGTCCCTACTCTGCAAACTCCAGGCAGTACAGAACACCGCCGCCAGACTCGTCCTCGGCATCCCCCGACACGAACACATCAGCCAACACCTACGAAGTCTCCACTGGCTCCCTGTGGAGAAAAGAGTCACTTTCAAAATCCTCACTCACGCCTACAAATGCCTACACAACAACGGACCCAAATACCTCAACGACAGAATCAACTTCCACGTACCCAAAGAAACCTCCGATCTTCCAACCTCGCACTGGCCGAAACCCCGCGTATCCACAGAGCCAGAGCAGGCGGAAGATCCTTCTCTCACATTGCAGCCAAGACCTGGAACGAGCTACCAGCAGACATCAGACGCGCCCCCTCCCTGAACACCTTCAGGAAGACCCTCAAGACCTGGCTCTTCGCCTAATCAGATCTGCGGACCCCCCCCCTCAGCGCCTTGAGACCCTCACGGGTGAGTAGCGCGCTTACAATTCCCTGATTGATTGATTGATTGATTGATTGATTGATTGATTGATTGATCGTAGCACAATCGGGGGGCATTCGGCCACCCGATTGGGACCCCAATGATGAAGCATGACACCAACCAGGTTGGTGTGTGAGGGGTCTTTTAAACATACCTAATGGGTCCATGTACTAACCATACTAGTGATTGTACCATATCTACATAGTGGGTTCGTCCACTTTTGTTTAACTCATCATTATACTGGGGATACGGACGCACCCCACAATTCCCTTGCTCTCCCATTGTTTTTCTATGTTTGATTATCGACAAGTTCCTTTGTAAATTGCTCCCAGATTGTATACAGGCCATTTGTCTTTTCCAGGAGGTTCGCCAGTAAACCTTTGGCTACTTAAGACTGATCGTGATTGTTTCAGAAGACGATTTCAATCTCTTATTGTTGATTGTGTAATTATTGCTTTGTATTGGCTCTGCTGGATTTTGGTAGTTCAAGGGAGATCAAGGCATAATTCATGCGGCAAGTGGTCACTTTCGTCCCTTGGCGTGATTGAAAAACTTGAGACAAGGTGAATAAGCGGAGTGGAGAGCAGTGTAAAAGTCTATTAGGGAGAAGGACTTATACTTGTGGTAAGTGAATGAAGGTGGGCAGTCGCTTTGAAAGTGGCTATTGACAGCTCATAGGTTCAGGAACTCTAGCTCTTTAATGAGGCCTCTGCCATTTCTGTCATGCTTAAAAGAGGGGTTCTGAACTTGTTCTGGGGCCATCCAGATGCATTCTGAGCTGTGAGCAGATTTTCATCTTGTGATGTCCCCTGTAAGTTCATGTTGAAATCCCCAGGGAGGATTATTTCTACCGGCTGTGGTCCTTTTTGAAGATCTGAGGTTATCTTTTTCAGGTGCTCTATGGCTAGCTGTTTGGGAGCCGCTTTTGGGGGGATGTCTATGTTCATAAGCGCGAGATAAAGTGTTTCTGAGCCTTGTTTTAGGTTCATTAGAACAATTTGCAGGCCACTCCAACTTACTAAATTCATAGTATGTTTGCCTTTTCGAGCGGTGTGTATATACATTTCAAGTCCCTCGTAAGGGCAATCTTAGGTGGCTTCTTCTGTAGCTAGGACTGAGTAACTAATGTAACCAGGAATCGCAGGTGCCTTTTCAACCCATGTCTCTTGCACCATGATGATCTTGGAGGAGAACATTTTTTTTAAGTCTCCTTATCAGCTAATTTGTTTGACAGGTCCTTGATGTTCCATGAACAGAGTCTATGACAACAAGCTTCATGGATAGAACATTAGGATACTTCATGAACACCGGTGGGACCTAAAACAAATTAACTCTGTGGTGGGAAGTATCAGCCAATTGTAAAATTACCCTTGTTTGGGACGAGGGAATACCACTTCCAAGATGTTATAAATGTTCCCTCATGGAAGAAGGACCGTGGTAAGTTGGTCTGTGTGCCATTGACTGGTCCCAAATTTTATTAGTTAATGTGTGTGGATAAACCTTCTGGAGTAAAATAAGATTATATGTATAAGCAAACTCACCACGTTGGATACCAAGTGTGTAAAAGAAAGCTATTCCAACTTCTTCTATGGAGTAAAATGAATGTTGCAGAGGGTTAAGCACGTCAATCATGCGCGAAACTGCTTGGAAAATAAGTTGATTAATTCCACCAAACCGAACTAATGACATGGTGCATGAAAGGGCTTTCCCATTCTGTATCTATTAGGAAATGGCGTTGACATATACGGGCCTAAACACTGCTTGCACAAACCATGGAGCAAAAAAATATAAACAGTGTGTTGTGAAAATGCTGATTAGTTCCGCAGTGGGCTTCTGGACTTATGCCCTCTAACCTTTGAAAAGTGTTTTTTTTCCCGGAGTTTTATATAGCGCGAACTTGACCCTAAGGTATCAGGTATCAGAGCACTTTACATGAGCACCAGTTGTGTTACATAAGGACACATTAATTTTTTTTGTTTTTTTGTTCATTAGGCACAGGGAGATTAAGTGATTTGCCCAGAATCACAGGATGTTGAGCGTCAATGCCGAGACTCGAACCCGGTTCTCTAGATTTGAGGTTGACCACCCTAGCCATTAGGCCACATCCTCTCCCCAAACATGGTTTTTTATTTATTTATTTTTATTGCTTTATGCAGACAAATATATACAAACTATACAGTTACATATCAGGATTATGGCTCTTCATAAATTGGCAATAGACCAGTGCAAAACAAGATTATGTTACATCACTTAGGTTATTACAACCCCAATTGGTTTGCCGTATTTTTGTCAAAGAAACAAAGAGAAAACCACACAAATACGTAAGTTACAATGACTGAAGATAGATCCTGTAGTTAGTCTGGCATAACATTTAGCACAGACAACATGTGTCGAGGGTTGTAGCCCCAAAGAACTGTGACAGAGTTTGTTATCCAGCGCACATATGAGCTACCTGCAAAAGAAAAATGTGTAGCGGGTTAACGAGTGGGACCTTGTTGGTGGTTATGTATCTGTGACTGGTGCAGAATCATCTGAAACTGCCCCATCTTTCTCTCTGAGCCAAGTCGTGAATGGTTTCCAAGGGGCATATTAGCAAGGGCTGGCGATATAATTATCGCCGCTTTAGCGTCCGTTTTCGGGCGATAAGCGGCGATAATTATATCGCAATATCATCAAGGACACGCTAGCGCGTGTTTCCTTGATGTAGAGCCCGTTTTTTCACAGCCTCGCCTCGCTAATGAGATGCAAAGAAGGCGTTTCTGTGAAAACAGCACATGAAAATATAGCGAAGGCAGCTTCGCGATATTAACAAGGAGGTGCAGCGATAAGAAAAATCGCGCTACCTCGGCCTTAACGCTGGAATTTAACGTCTGTTAAATTCCAGACTAAGGCATACTAATAATGGTAGGTGGATTATGCTGATACGACCACAGGGTCGTATCAGCAATGTTATCGCTGTTTTCCATGGAACATCGCTGGAAAACCAGCGATGTTCCATGGCAAACACCGCTATCGCTGAAATATTATCGCCATAGCGCTATGCATTGTAAATATAGCGTTATCATGGCGATAATTTTCAGCGATAGCCGGCGATAATATTTCTATCGCTATGTGGGGCCAGCGATAATTATCGCTGGCCCTTGTTAATATGCCCCCAAATGTCTTTCGGGCGAGATGTCATGGGCATAAGGTCCCAGAATGCAGCCAGCTGCTCTTGACAATAAACGATGTCTTGCACCCAGGTGCCTATTTGGGGATTACTAGGGGCGCCCCAATGTATGGCCAGTCTGTGCTTTGCAAGTAGCAACATCATAGCTACGAGTCGGCGTTTCTCAGGCGGGGTCTCTTCTACGTAACCCAGCAGGGCTACCAGCGGCAAACATTCCAGTGATACCCCTGTGACCGCATGTATAGTTGTATAAACCCATCCCAGAATTTGGCAATGGATGGGCAGTCCCACGCGATGTGCAGGAACGACGCACCCTGTGTATAAATTTAAAATAAATAAGTCTCAACTTCTTGTTAGGGGATAGGTGCCTGAGTTGGGAGCAACAGAAAGACCATTGGTCATCTGTGGGCGATTCATTCAGGTCCGCCCTCCACTGTGCTAAAGCCCTCGGGGCGATGAGTGGGGTGTTTGACTGCGTGAGGTTGTATAGCCTAGTGATCAGTTTACGGGGAGAGGGGGTGACAAGTATGTGTTCTAGTGGCGCCATAGTAGCTGGAGCGGATAGGAAGGAGGAGTGCAGTGTTTTACATGCTGCTCTGAATTGATAATGCAGGAGTAATTCTAGTATAGGTGTTGATTTACCGTCTTGGTTTTGCGGAGGCTCTCGGAATGTGTCCTGTGGATATAGGTCACCCAACGTGGTTAGGCACATGGTGCGGGCGCGCGCTATGGTACCTGTATCTTGAAGAAAGGGGAAGAGTGGATGATGTGCCAGTGGGGTAGAAGGTGCGTATAGCAGAGGGGTCCCAACGTGTTTCCTAAGACCCTCCCAGGCCCAGAGCAAAGTCTTGACTGTATTCACTTCCCCATGTGCTCTACGATAGCGCTTGTATATTGCAACATGTAGAGGAGTGGGATCCGCCACATCTTTCTCTCTTTTTTTTTTTTTTTAAATCTTTTTATTGTAAGAAGAGCATAAACATACTCAAAAACAATGCAGTACAATACAAGATGCAGTGTCACAAGGAATGATACTGATAAAACATAATCATGATATGGATAACAGTAGGTCAGTGGTATAGAGCGCATCCGTAGAGTAGTCACACTCCAGAACTATCAAGCGTTTATGACCTCGAGTCTCGAGGAGGGGGTTTCGGAGAAGGGGGTACAGAGCAAGCCTCTACTTTCATTCCATGGGCCCCAAACTCTCATCCATTTATTCGGGCAACCCCTACTTTCATAGATCACTCTCTCCGCTTGCATGCACCAGTCCATGTCAGACCTCCAGTCCACATAGCGCAGCGGGGCCCCACCCTTCCAGGTCCGCGCAATGTTGCGTTTCGCGACAATGCATCCTAGGGTAACCCATACTCTCTCCGCCCGGGACAGGTCAGTGGCCTCCCAGATATTCAAAAGGCAGAGTCGAGGGGAAAAGTCAATAGCCACCTCACTTATCCGGGACATCTCAGCAACCACCCGCTTCCAATACTCCTGGAGAACTGGACATTCCCACCATTGATGGATATAGGTACCCGTCTGTCCGCATCCGCGAGGGCATGCGGGGGAGAACAGAAGTCTTATCTTAACCAGTGCTGCACTAGTGTAATACACACAATGGAGTAATTTGAGTTGAATAAGTCTGAAGCAGGAGCAGATTGCCACCTCCCGTGGAGAGGCAAGAGCCTCCCTACAATCATCCTCGTCCATGTCCCCAACATCTGTCGCCCATTTCAAACGGATTTTCTCAAGGGTGTCTGGCTTATTATTCTGAATTTTGCGGTAGGTTAACGAAATAGCCTTCTCCTGGAGATAGTCGTCCAGGGGTCTATCTTCTAGGGGCGTAGAGACTGGTAGGTCGGTCCCCTTGGGAATCACCCTACGAAGAGCATTGCGGGCCTGAAGATACCGAAATGTCTCCCCTTCCTGTAAGTTATAATCTCTCTGCAAGTCCTGAAAAGTAGTCACGTCGCCCTTCTTCCACATATCTCCCACCCTGGAGAGGCCAATCAGATCCCATTTATTGAACCCCGGTTGTTTAGACAGTATCCCTAGTTGAGAAGACTCAAGCAGTGGAGTGGCCTGTGTGATCCTATCTCTCCATCCCAGGACAGTCGATGCCTTGGTCCAAAGTATTACCGTGGTGGATGTCGGGATGAATCTGGGCATATGCTTCTTACCACCATATAGTGCCCTGAGGTAGGTGCCTTGGAGCATATTATGACGGTCCATCCTGTAAGCCGGATCCGTAATAGGGCGGTGCATCCAGTGGTTAGTCACCACTAGCTGGGAGGCCCAATAGTAGGACTCAATGGCTGGTAGAGCTATGCCTCCGTCATACCCGCTGTTTGTGAGCTTAGCTAAAGCGATGCAGGGGGCACCGCCGTCCCAAAGCAGGGTACGGACCTCAGCCTCGATCGATTGAAAATAGCGAGGCGGAACCAAGTACGGCGTATTTTGCAAAGCATATAAAAAGCGCGGGAGCGCCATCATTTTGTAGAGCACAGCTCTACCAAGCAGCGTGAGAGGCAGTGACCTCCAATGTTGCACGTCCGCCTGAAGGCGGCGCAGGGGAGGCAAAAGGTTCCGGTCATAAAAGGTGGAAGGATCGGGTGTGATAAATATGCCCAAATACTGAAAACCGTCCCGAACTACCTTAGCCGCGCAGCCAATAGGAAGGCGGGGGGATCTCCGCTCAATACATAAATCAGAGATTTGTCCCAATTGATGGTATAGCCGGAGTATTTTTGGAAAAGAGTGAAAATATGCAGTACCCTGCATATGGAAAAGGAGGGTCTAGCGAGATATAGCAAAATGTCATCGGCATATAGGGAGATGATGTCTCTCCAGTCCACTGACCAATTGAGGCCTCTAATAAGGGGATCCCCCCTGATCCAGGGAGCGAGCGGTTCAAGGGCTAAAGCAAAAAGCAGCGGGGACAGGGGGCAACCCTGTTGCGTACCCTTTCCTAAGACAAACGCCGCAGAGCAGGGACCATTCACCGCCACCCGGGCCAGGGGCTCTGAGTACAAAAGGCGTATCCAAGACCGAAAACGAGGACCAAACCCATATCTCTCGAGCGTAGCAAACAGGAAGGGCCATTCAATCATGTCAAACGCCATTTTGGCGTCCAGTGACATAATCACTGAATCCTCCTGTATAGTGGAGGTCCGCCCCAGAACTCCATGCAAACGACGGAGCTTCAGTGACGTGTTACGCGCAGGCATAAAGCCGGATTGGTCCGGATGAATTAGTTTGGGGAGATTGGGTGAGAGACGCCGAGCTAGAAGCTTAGCCAAGATCTTGACCTCCGGGTCCAGGAGAGAAATGGGTCGGTAGGAGCTACATTGGTCCTGGGGCCTGCCCTTCTTGTGTATCACCACGATAGTTGCCAAGCGTTGTGTCTCCGGCAAGACACCTTTCTTTTCGCTCTCTTCGTACATACGTACCAGAAATGGGGCAATTGCGGAGGCATTGGATTCGTAAAGTTCAATGGGAAGGCCACCCGGGCCCATAGCTTTACCCGATTGCAGGGAACCAACAGCCTTCAACACCTCGTCGGTCGTCAAATTGGCATCTAGTTCCTCAACCTCAGGAGGTTCCAGGACAGGCAAGGGCAGGGTAGCCAACAGCTCCGCCGCCTCCGCCTGAGTGGAGGCCAGCGTGGAGGTATAGACTCGTTCATAATGATCTGCGAATGTTTCCGCGATTCCAACTTTGTCGTGGACCACTACCCCCCCACGGTCTGTGAGGTGGGCAACCCACCTGTTGGCCATGTCACGTTTGTCGAGCCACGCCAATAATTTGCTTGCTTTATCGCCTATATCGTAGACCCGATGTTGCGTAGCTCGGTGGTGAGCCTTTGCTGACTCCTCCGCAATATCTCTGTATTCCCGTTGCTTAATAGCCAGTCTATGCGTGGTGTCCATTGTACCCCCCGTGATCAAGTCACCCTCCAAGCGGACAATTTCCCCCTCCAATACTTCCAATTGCTTACGTTTTCTTTTTGTGGCCCGATATCTCTGCAATCCCGCACCCCGAATCACTGCCTTGTACGCCTCCCACAATGTGACGTCTGAGTCGACTGTTCCGTCATTATCTTTAAAATAGTTCTTGGTGGCCTCTGCTAATTTATCTCGTATTACCGGGACTCTAAGGTACCAGGGATTAATCCTCACCTCGTAGCGAGATGGAGACGGTGCCCCCCCCGTAGTGTGCCAGAACTGGGGAATGATCCGATATACCTCTCGGAAGAAAGGAGATATCCCCAAACATAGGTAATTGAGTGGCTTTGCCAAACAGACTATGCGGGATAGGCTGTCATGCACCCCGGAATGGAAGGTGTATTGTTTGGTCGTGGGGTTACTATTTTATTTATTTATTTATTTATGTGTTTTATAGAGCGCGAACTTGACCCGTTAGGGTATCAGAGCGCTTTACAGGAGAGCAAACAATATACAGACAGGGTTAGAAACAACCAATTGCAGATCGAGTAGTAGGGGGCCTGGTGCCGGAGATATAAGGGAAAGAAGGGCACGTATTTACAGTTTACAAAACCAAATACTGAAGACGAGATAACATATATACAGATTATGTTTACAATTATTCAAGACAAGGCACCAAGTTTCCGATGGGGCGACTAGGTAGTCCGAAGGGAGGCAGTGGACGGCCATAGGTCAGGGCCATAGTGATGCATGAGGCAAAACTTAAGCGAGGAATTTGCCCATAAGGAAGGTTTTGGCATCTTTTTTTAATCGAGTTAGAGAGGGGATTCTTCTGATGTCGGGTGGGAGAGAGTTCCATATTCTTGGAGCAGCCCCGGAGAAGGCCCGATTGTATGTTTTTTTTTCCCGAAAGCGTGCAGGTTGAAGCAAGAGGTTTCTGGCAGATCGGGAGTTTCTGATTCCTCCAGAGATCACAAGTTTCTGTTCTGATTCAAGTTACAGGTCCTCCAGATAACTATTAGGCCAAGCGCCCCCAAAAAGTCCGTTAGGGATTTGCCCGCTGAGTCTTCTCGTTTGGGAGGCATGCGATCAAGTTCGCCATTTAGGGCCGCGTTACAGTCACCTCCAATCAACACGTCCCCCTCAGGTAGACTCAACAAATGTAGCCCCAGGTCCTGTAGTGTGGGTCAGTGCAGTCGGGGGAGGCACATACAGGGAAGTCACATTTAGGGAGCGACCCTCCCAGCGCCCCGAGGCTGTTACAAACCTACCCAGGGGATCATGTGTAATTTTCTGTATTTGAAATGGGAAGGAATTACGGACCAGGATCCCCACTCCCCTCGATCCTCTAGTGAAACCAGCATGTGCCATTAACTTGTATTCCCATCTGTTAAGAGCTGCGTAAGAAGTGCCCTGGAGATGCGTTTCTTGAAGGAGTACCAGGTCTGGGGAGTGACGCTTCAAGAATTGTAGCACTATCCCCCGCTTGATGCGGTCACCCAAACCATTCACGTTCCAGGAGATTAACTTAACCCCTTCGATGCTCATGATGGAATGGTTCCATCATGAGCATCGGTGCTCCTGTGCTCATGACGGAACCATTTCGTCATGAGAACAGGGGCACTAAATCCCTCTGCTGTAGACAGCAGAGGGATTCCCCTTTTTTTTATTGGCCTCGGGAGGTTGGGGAAGAGCTTCCCCAACCTCCCGAGGCCAATTTACATTTTCATTGCAATGCCGATCGCGCGCATGGCGCGCTGACGTCATTGCAATGAAAATGAAACTGAAATGAGCCAAGAGGCTCATTTCAGTTTCACTTCTACGTGCTCAGGGGCTATCTCAGCCCCTGAGCACGTAGAAAGACAGGAGAGGTATCATTGGAAAGGGGAGAATCTCCCTTTCCAATGGTACCCTCCCAGTGGATCCCTGCTTGGGGATTGCCCCAGGAGGGCGATCCCCAAGCAGGGATCCACCACTAGACACCAGGGAGGGGGAGCGGCCCCTTGGGCAAGGGCCTTTGCTCCCCCAAAGTTATATTGGGCATATTTAGTCTTTCTGCCCCCCCTGGGGGGCAGATGGGGCAGTAGCCCCCAATCTGCCCCCCCGGGGGGGCAGAAAGCCCACTAGATACCAGGGAATTTTAAAAATATTTTATTTAGGGGTCGGGGCTGCCCAATATGGGCATGCCAATGCCCCCACCCCTCCCCCCACAAAATTCCAGTCTTTCTGCCCCCCCCGGGGGGCGCAGAAAGCCCACTAGAAACCAGGGATTTATTTTATTATGTAAACTAGGGGTGGGGGCTGCTCATTATGGGCACGCCCAAGCCCCCAACCCACCCCCCTGCACAATAACAGTCTTTCTGCCCCCCCTGGGTACAGATGGGGGTGGTAGCCCCCAATCTGCCCCCCCGTGGGGGAGAAAGCCCACTAGACGCCAGGGTTTTTTTTTGTTGCGATTAATTTAGGGGTGGGGGCTGCCAAAGATGGGCATGCCAATGCCCCCACCCCTCCCCTCCACAAAATTCCAGTCTTTCTGCCCCCCTGGGGGGCAGATGGGGGCAGTAGCCCCCAATCTGCCCCTTGCGGGGGCAGAAAGCACCCTAGACACCAGGGATTATTTTTTTTATAGGCCCGGGGTGGGGGCTGCCCAGAATGGGCATGCAAATGCCCCCACCCTACCCCCCCAATGAAAACTAAAGACTTGCTGCCCCTCCAGGAGAAAAATGGGGGCAATAGCCCCTGATCTGCCCCCAGGGGGGCAGAAAGCCCACTAAGCGCCAGGGATTTTTTTTTTATATAGGTAGGGGTGGGCGTTGCCCAGAATGGGCATGTCAAGGCCCCCACCCCCCCAAAAAATGATAGGCTTTCTTGCGCCCCCCCCCCGGTAGGCAGATGGGGCAATAGCCCCTTATCTGCTCCCCCGGGGGGGCAGAAAGCCCACTAGATACCAGGGAATTTTAAAAATATTTTATTTAGGGGTCGGGGCTGCCCAATATGGGCATGCCAATGCCCCCACCCCTCCCCCCACAAAATTCCAGTCTTTCTGCCCCCCCCGGGGGGCGCAGAAAGCCCACTAGAAACCAGGGATTTATTTTATTATGTAAACTAGGGGTGGGGGCTGCTCATTATGGGCACGCCCAAGCCCCCAACCCACCCCCCTGCACAAAAACAGTCTTTCTGCCCCCCCTGGGTACAGATGGGGGTGGTAGCCCCCAATCTGCCCCCCCGTGGGGGAGAAAGCCCACTAGACGCCAGGGTTTTTTTTTGTTGCGATTAATTTAGGGGTGGGGGCTGCCAAAGATGGGCATGCCAATGCCCCCACCCCTCCCCTCCACAAAATTCCAGTCTTTCTGCCCCCCTGGGGGGCAGATGGGGGCAGTAGCCCACTAGCCACAAGGGATTTTTGTTTTCCAAAGTTCGGGGTGGGGGTTGCCCAGAATGGGCATGCCAATGCCCCCAGCCCCCCAAAAAAGATGCCACAGCCTTTCTGCCCCCCCCAGGAGGCAGTGGGGGACAGTAGCCCCTGATCTGCCCCCCCCCCGGGGGGGCAGAAAGTCCACTAGGCGCAAGCGATTATGCTGGCTTTTCTGTTAGTAGGGGTGGGGGCTTCCCAGAATGGGCATCCCAATGCCCCCACCCTCCCAAAAGAATAGCCACAGTCTTTCTGCCCCCCTTGGGGGCATATCGGGGCAATAGCCCTCGATTTCCCCCCTCCCCAGGGCGGCAGAAAGACCACTAGGCACTGAATTTTCTTCAGGATGGGCCTACCTGTGGATTTTGGGCCCTAGCGCAGCCGGCACATAGGGAAACCTAGAAAACCTGTATATTTTTGAAAACTAGACACCAAGGGGAATCCAGGATGGGGTGACTTGTGTGCCTCTCACCAGGTTCTGTTACCCAGAATCCCTTGCAAACCTCAAACTTTGTCTAAAAACCCACATTTTCCTCACATTTTTGTGGTGGAAAGTTCTGGAATCTGCGTGGATCCACAAAATTCCACCCACTACGCATTCCCCAAAGTCTTCCGAGAAAAATGGTACCTCACTTGTGTGGGTAGGCCTAGTGCCCGCGAAGGGAAATGGACCAAAACGCAACGTGGACACACCACATTTTCTCAGTGAAAACTGACCCTTTTTTTGCATGTGCCTAGCTGTAGATTTTGAACCCTAGCTCTGCCGGCACCAAGAGGAACCCAGCAAACCTATACATTTTTGAAAACTAGACACCCTGGGGAATCCAGGATGGGGTGACTTGACTGGCTCTCACCAGGTTCTGTTACCCAGAATCCCTTGCAAACCTCAAAATGTGTATAAAAAACACATTTTCCTCACATTTCTGTGGTGGAAAGTTCTGGAATCTGTGTGAATCCACAAAATTCCACTCACCCCACATTCCTCAGAAAAATGGTACCTCACTTGTGTGGGTGGGTCAAGTACCCACGACAGGCAAGGGCCCAAAACCTAGTGAGGCGACATCAAAATTACCTATCACAAACCAACCTGGTTTTCAAGGAGGGTCCCATGAGTTTTTGGCCCCGGGCTCGGCGGCCATCTAGGGAAACCTACCAAACCCACACATTTCTGAAAACTAGACACCTGGGGGATTCCTGGGAGGTCTGGCTTGCGTGGATCCCCCAACGTTTTCTTACCCAGAATCCCCTGCAAACCTCAGATTTAACTGAAAAAATCACTTTTTCCACACATTTTTGTGTGGGAAAGTTGTGGCATCACAAGGCTGACACAAATTTCCTACCACCCAGTGTTCCCTCAGGTCTTCCGATAAAAATGGTGCCTCACTCGTGTGGGAGGCACAAGTACCCGCGACAGGCAAGGGCCCAAAACTTATTGAGGCGACATCAAAATTGCCTATCACAAAACAACCTGGTTTTGCAAGGGGGGTCACCTGGGTTTTTGGCCTCGTGCTCGGCGGCCAGCTAGGGAAACCTACCACAACCACACATTTCTGAAAACTAGACACCCGGGGGATTCCAGGGAGGTATGGCTTGCGTGGATCTCCCAACGTTTTCTTACCCAGAATCCCCTGCAAACCTCATTTAGCTGAAAAAATCACTTTTTCCACACATTTTTGTGTGGGAAAGTTGTGGCATCACCGGGCTGACACAAATTTCCTACCACCCAGCGTTCCTCCAGGTCTCCCGATAAAAATGGTGCCTCCCACGTGTGGGAGGCCCAAGTACCCGCGACAGGCAAGGGCCCAAAACCCAGTGAGGGGACATCAAAATTACCTATCACAAACCAACCTGGTTTTCAAGGGGGTCCCATGAGTTTTTGGCCCCAGGCTCGGCGGCCATCTAGGGAAACCTACCAAACCCACACATTTCTTAAAACTAGACACCCAGGGGATTCTAGGGAGGTATGGCTTGCGTGGATCCCCCAACGTTTTCTTACCCAGAATCCCCTGCAAACCTCAAATTTAGCTGAAAAAATCACTTTTTCCACACATTTTTGTGTGGGAAAGTTGTGGCATCACCGGGCTGACACAAATTTCCTACCATCCAGCGTTCCCCCAGGTCTTCCGATAAAAATGGTGCCTCACTCGTGTGTGAGACCCAAGTACCCGCGACAGGTAAGGGCCCAAAACGTATAGTTTTAGACTCACTGCACCTTATATACATAGCACTCTGCCTCTCACCCATACCTAGAGCTCATCTTGACCCTTTAAAGCACCTCACCTCCTCTCCGTTGGAGAGTTGTAACCCACACCTGGTACCTTGTGGTCCTGATGTGAGGAGGGAACCCAGTGTTAAAGCATGCCACCCTTGAGAAGGTGAGGGTTCTTGTCCTTTAATAAAAGCATTCCTCCACATACAAATACCTTTTATCGATGACTGGGCGTGCTCTTTTGTAGGGGTGGGCGGACAACTCCGTTCCGCCCACGGAATGTGCGGAATTTTGCCTGTTCCGCATTCCGCAAAGTAGGCGGAACAGACAAATCTCCGCACACTCGGGGCGGAGCGGAGTTGGCCTCCCGCCCGCACTATTAAAACATTATAAATAAGAATTTAAAACACCTTACCTTATTGGCGGCGTCCCCGGGCATCCCTCCTTCTCCATTGCGACTTCTTCTTCAAGACTGCGCATGCGCGGGCGCCCGCGCATGCGCATTTCTCGCGAGGAACGCGCGGGCGCCCGCGCATGCGCAGTTTTCCAGAAGAAGACGCGATGGAGAAGGAGGGAAGCCCGGGGACGCCGCCGATAAGGTAAGGTGTTTTAAATTCTTATTTATAATTAAGGCTCCCGGTTTTCCGTTTAAACGGATTTTCACACATAAATACAGACGGAAAACTTGTTTTCCTTTTTCTGTATTTATAAATAGAAACGGAAAAATACTGCCAAAAGAAATGGCCAGGTGAAATCTGAAACCACTGCCATCAAACTGCCGCTCTGGAGAGGGATGAACAAGTGCAGCCTGGAGTGCTGTGTCTTTCCACCCCCAAACAGAATGAAGCGCATTAGCTGCTCATTTCCCCCCTGCACAGTAAGTTGGTACAAAACCGAGATAGCAGAATGCTCTCCAGTACTTGAGCAAGCAGGGGAGAAAATGTAGTCTGTGCCAACCTTAGCGAATCTCGAACTGGCTACGACGGGCAGAGGGTGTACTAAAAGCTACAATGCAAACAACCACAATGCAAAAGTGGAAACAGACCACAAGGCAGGTAACAATATTCAAGGGAATTCAGCCCACCCATGCCTAGCTACTCCGTACTGAGAGCTCTCCCTCAAGAGGCTCACCCAAAAACTCGACTACAGGCAGCAGCCACCCTTTCCCAAAGACGGGCTTTAAAAAAAAAGTGTGAAAAAACCCCAGGACATCGGCTGCAGTCTCAGCAACCTTTGTGTTTTTATTTTATGGGAGGAGGAAAGAGGTTGATGGGGGCACAGGGGTGGAGGTTGGGGGCCGACGTCTGTTGCACCATCTTAGTACCAGAGGAGTTGTGAACTTAAGTGTGGCAGAAGCAACCAAAAACAAGCATTGGCATGTTTGCATGCATTGCATATACAAATGATATTTAGCACATTAAAGCTAGTCCTTCAGGCTTTGACAATACTGGGGGAAAAAAACAAAGGATGGCTTTCTGCACATAACGTACTTAGGAGTTAAGCAACTTAATATGACAGACACTAATGATTTAGCATGCTTTTTAGTGGTAATGCACTTTTAAGATTCCTCGTGAATCCTGATGGAAGCACTTTCTAGAGCGTTTATTTCAAGAAGGGGTAACAATAGGACTTTGCAGACAGCTGCGCAATCAATACCACTAATTCACACATCTTTTCCAAGAGGACAGGGAAGACATTTGCTTCCAATATGTAAAGTGCGCTTACCATAGGCTCCAAATTCAGAAACAGCTGTGGGATGGCCGTGCCCAACATGCTAAAGCCATAATCATTTCAGTGAATGAAGTATCCAGAACAATGCCATTAACAACCCAAGTGGGTGTGAACAAAACTTGACTGCACTCATGCCTAGTCTGGACATGCATGATCATGCAAGTGAAACTCCAAAATTACACAAGTGCCTTTTAAAAAAAAAGAAATTACCAATTGTATTGTTTACTTAATTTGGCGTGTATATATAACTATATCTAAACCTAAAACAACTGAGTGTAGGTATGCACTCTATTTAAATAAATGTGGAAAAATACTAGCTGTAGCGTTTTCTTTTGCTTGCAACAAACATAAATGTGGATAAATACAGATAAAATGACAAAAAAATAAATATGGATAAATACAGACGGAAATGTTAAAAAAATAAATACCATAAAACCGGGAGCCCTATTTATAATGTTTTAATAGTGCGGGCGGCGCGTAGCAGAGCTACGTGGAGTGTGTGGAGATTGGTTCCGTCTCCGTGGCACTCCGCGTAGCCCCGCTACGCCCACTACGCCCACCCCTACTCTTTTGTGTGTTAAGTGTATGAGGGAGTATTATGTTTCTGGTTGGGTTATTCAGTCCCAGTCGCGGCTCGCATGACTCGCGGGTGGGAGGGCGGGTGGGGGAGGCGAGCGGGGGTTCGCGCGGCGGGATTTAAATTTTTAGACACTGTACCGGGTCCTGCGCCGCCTCCGATCCTGGCAGGGTCCCGCACACGCGTTTTCCTGCTGTTTTCCTGCTTTCCTGCCTCCGGCAGGAACAGGAAGCAGGCATCCTCCCTCCCCTCCCCTAAGCCAATCACAACGCTGCTATGTCTATTGCCCTATGAATGCATCTTAAATGCCACCGAATTTTTAGGTCACTGATGGTGACTCATGAAAATAAGACAATTTTAAAAAATCATGGTCATTGAAAAAATTGTTGTAGTTAATACATTAAAAGTTAAGCTATGTCCTTTATTGTGCCTGGAATCGACGGGGTGTAGTTGGAGCTTAGAGTCCTTCGTCTGCCTTGGTCCGACCACAGGGGAATAAAACATCAGGAATAAGCCACCATAGTGCATAGACTGGAAAGCAGAGATGGGAATGAGAGAAGGAGGCAGCAAACAGAAATAAATCCAAAAATGATGGCGGTGGGCGGACAGGACTGAAAAAATCTAAATATTTCAGGGCTTGTAATCCTCACAACGGAATTATTTATTTCATGCAATAAAGAGCAGAGGAAGAGGTAATTGTCTGCAACTTGACAGAAATGGTTACAAATTGGGGGAAACTTTGTACTTTAATAGTAATTAGCTGCTGGAATAGCATGCCTGTGAGGGAGGGGACATCTTTTTGCTGGAAGGATTCAAACACAGGCTAGACGCAAGGCGAGAAAAATCACTTCAGTAAAAGAACTGGGCAGCCCTAGTCCGAGGGATTAGAGGCTCGTGACAGGGGTGGCTCGAAGCAAATTCACCTTGCACCAGTGAATTATGGGGGTGCTCGGACAAGCAATAGTCAGCATAGACAAGCACCAGCAGCGGCGGAGGCATGAAGGAGCTAGGGTGGAGGAGAGACTCGGATTGTACCAAGAGGCGTAAAAACTATTCCACCTGTTATGCACCATTTCCCTATGAAAATCTCGGAATATAAAGGTATACATCACTTATGGTAAATACCCCACTCTATTCCGACAAATTCATAGCAAGGGCCTTAGGGACTAGGAGACCAATTCATGGTTTATATCCCTAGCAAAAATAAGTGATTGAATAAACACACTCCACTTACTGTCTGAAACAGAGCATATTCATGAAAGATAAAACATTAAACACGCTTATTGTCTTATTTCAAACATCACAGAGTTGTTCCAGTCTCTACTACAAGTGTAAATGGTAGGCCTGATTCAGCATTCATTTGGAAAGTGGTACCCAACTACTTTTTACGGTGCAATGCAAAATCTTCTCATGTTCTAGGCAAGATATGGCCATCCTGTATGCTAGTGAAGTCCAAGCGTAAAGGTCCCACATACAGGTACTGTATCCTACAGAGCGCACTGCGTGTGCCTACCACGACAAGGCATTTCCATGTGCTACTGCAACCACTCAACGCCACAATAGGCAGAGTAAGTACAATAGGGCACCTACCCAGACACAATGCCCCATCAAGCAGGCAATTGCTGTGTTAAATCGGAGATCTGAGCGCCTCCTTCAGTGAATCTGTCAGCCTCATATTCACCCATGGAAGGCAGAAAACGTGCTGAAGGTCTTTGCCATGCTCCACAACGGAGCTATCAATACATGACTACAAATTATTGATGATCATGTACAACATCCGCCATGCCCAATGCCACAACAACTACACTTCGAGGCAGCCAGGAAACAATGCCACAGCAGCATACTGGGTCATCCCTTGGTCACCATCCCCAAGGTCTGCACTGCTACTCGAAACACACACAAAGACAACATAAGAAAGTAAGGGCTCTACAGTAGTACAGGTAGTAATTCCAAACCCCTGAAGCCTCCTGGGTACTACCACCAGAAACATATCTGCACCTCTTTAAAAGGTCCCTAGAGTTCACAGCCCTGTTGCTTGATCCGATCACACTGGCTGCAACCTTTATTGGGGTTGCAGGAAACTCACCAGAGGATACAAGGGCCAAACACTGCTCAGAATCACAGTGAAAGGCATAGGCACAAATTATAACAAGGAGGTGATACTGCCAAAACACTGAGCACAAGCAAATTTCTACAGACATTTACTCCAACAGTATTAGACTGGGACACTAGAGCCCCAAATACAAGATGGTTGCTACTGGTGCCTTCACTATCACCATGTAAGAGACATGCCCAGACTCCGCCACTGGCAGGCCCTCAATAAGAACAGAAGTCTCCCCTCTTACCACCCCCAGACCCTGCTTAAGACTGAAATAAAAACAAACCCACATGTACCAGGGATGCTGTAGAAAGAGCCTGTCTCTATGGCGTGGCCTGATCGGTGTTAGTAAGGGCTGCGTCAGGGAAGATGGGCGAGGTGACAGTGGCTTGGTTAAGAGTGACTAGGCCATAATACAACCAATGGATATGGACCCTTCTGCCTCAGACTGTGTAATAAAATAACAACGGTAACCGTAGTGTAAAGGGCCCCTCGTGCCCCTGGGCTCAGAAGACACTGCACATTGTGTACCAGTGATAGCTACGCTCCTGCAAACTGGTAATGTGATATGGAAAACTAGTGTGAAATGCCTTGTGTTGTGGAACATATGGTTTGATGCAGTGGAGAATCGGGCCACGTAGAGCCAGTAGGAAGTAAAAAACTCTGTTTGCATCTTGTTCATCGGTGTTGAGACCTTCTCCTGGGCCCTCACAAGGAGATGGGTTAGATGGGGTATTATGTCCCAAGCCCCACGCTTTAAAGGTGTCCGCCCTGCTTCAGGAAAAGCTTTTTTGTATAATTTTTAAATGAATGCAAGCCTGCCATCTTCATTAATAAAGAGTCAGCTTTGGTGACCATACCACTAGATGGTGCCAGATACACTGTTTTCAAGTTTCCTTGTCGTACATTTTTAATACCTAGAAAGAGGTGCTTATGGCATCTAGCAAATCGGGAAGGATCCAGAGGGTAGGGCATTAGGTTTTTGCCCCAGGCCACGTAAAATCTTTCAACAAACTTGAACTCAACTAAAAAAAAGTCCTGATCTGATAGCTATGCATCTGGATCCATTTAGAGTTCAAGGAATAAACAAGCATTTGCAAAGACAATAAGTCTCGCCAATGTGCGAGCTATTGGCTTTGGCAAGCAGGTGGGGGTGGTGAACAGGAGGGCGAGTGGTTGGTGGTGAATGGGAGAGCGGCTGGGGGTGGAGAGCAGGAATGTAAAAGAATGTGATATGAACCGGTCAGAGCAGGCTGTGTCATAGCGATTTTTTACCTTCTGTCTGTTGGGGGAGAAGAAAGAGAGACGGGGTGGGTGAGGGGTAGATGAAACAGGGCATGGGGGTGGGATAAGAAGCAGCGCAGGTTAAAAGAAGCAACATGGACAAGGCAAGTGGGAGTTAAAAGAACCAACATCGAGAGCGACGGGAGGGAGTGAAAGAAGCAATATGGATGGGTAGAGAAGAAAGAAACAAAAAAAAATAGTACCTCAATCACAGTGCCAGCAGTGGAAGGACCTTAATGAATTTGAAGCAACCTGTACTTGGCCCGTGATCCTGCAGAAAGAAGACGTGAAGATGGCTTGTGCTGCCCAATTAGAAGGCAGCAAATCAGAGTGATAATGAAGCCAATGAATGGCAAGCAATGGGCGGGCTCCAAGCCCCTTATTTAAGACATTATCTCTCGCAAGCAAGAGCGCATGCACTAGCACACCTGGGCTCACGCAGGCGAGCCCTAGAAAGGATAAATTAGTGCTGGTTGTAGGCTGAAGGACAGTCGTAGACTGAACAAGTACAGGAATAGACCTGATTAGAGCCTTATGGTCAGCAGGCCGAACCAGCAGCTCGAGGGTGCCAGGGGACAAGGATAGGAAGCATTCTGTGCCATGGGTGCCTCAGGACTGGCAGCCATAAAGGGTGGGATGCAGAGTTCCAGCAGCCGACAGGACCATCCGGAGCCGCAGAGCTCCATCCATCGGCTACCAGGTATGGAGTCGTCTGCTGGGCCTGGCCATGGGATGGCAGTGGGATGAAAGACAGACTTTATAGTGTCTGTGACATTGCCCTAGACGAAATGACTGGTTGGGCCTGATGTGTGTCTATGCTGTTTCAAGAGCCCTCGGTGGATCTGAGGATTATACAAGAACTTGGAGATCCTGGTGGCGCGAGAACATCAATACTAAAGTCTTGAGATAATCTCAGCACCTTCAAACGGCCCCATGTGAAGATCACCTTAATTAAATGTACACTTTAAAGAGAAAGACAACTCACGCTTCAGCTTCCTTTCGATAGTAATTTCACCCAGCTTTGACAGATCATGTGTAAACAAAAAGCACAGCTTCAGCCCTTTGAAACACATATTAAAAGTGGCGCTGTGTTCTTGATAGAAGAAAGATGCTCTTGATTATGTGCCAGTCTCTCGCCTGCCAGCTCCGGAGCCTGCCCATCACCAACATCAAGACATACTTCTGGGGAGCGATGTACATACGATTACCCCGCCAAGCAGCCAGCACGGTGGTACAGAGATCAAACATGCCGTGCAGTTGTGGGAAGGCATAGGAATGATCCCGGGCACACTACACTATACGATAAACTAGCTCAAACAGTGGTGGTAGGGGGACAGGGGCATTTAGGTAAGGGCAAATAAAGGCGGAAAACAACGTATTTTATATTACAATAAATCAATCAAATCCAGCGGGGGTGCTGCTGTGATGCAGAGTTAAGGTTACCAGAGGATTCCTGTCACCAGGGACACTAAGTTCCAGTCCAGTTTATCCTTTTACAATCCATTGTTTTGGTCCATGTGTTTCAGGCTAGGTGAATCAGGACCACAATTTCCATAATTTTCTAATCTGGTAACCTTGTACAGAGATTACCCCAGCACCGGAGGAGACATGGGAGTGGAGAATGTCCGTAGTCCAACTGTGCTCACAGCACTCTATGCTGGCCCAGATCAAACACTCAGTGAAGGGATGCCAAGCCCATCCTTCCACTGGAAGAGAGCATAGATATCTAGGAATGAAGAATGTCTCTTTTCCGGCAGTACTCTATTAGCAGTGTCAATGGAATTATGCGACAACGAGGGACCATATTATATTGCAGGGCTGACTAAATAATGTGACAAAGAAAACTCAAATTATGCAGCATTTTATGCGGTTAAAAGTACATTTTGCTGCACATTTGGTGGTATTTTAGGTGTCAGAAATGGGGTTATTAATTTAGGAGGGATTCCCCTTACCAATTCAATAAACCCACTCATGTAAGGTCAAAGCACAGTTCTGAGACAATATCTGCTCAACCACTGGTAGTTATGGATCAATTCCCAGAGAAGTGCATGCTAACTTAAACACTACAAATAATTTTAAAGAACAGAACACAGCACAGTAAAATTCACAAACCAATTTAGACAGAAAATAAAATTAACGAGCAAAAAGACAGCTAGATCAAAATAGGTTAAGGGAACTTAAGATGTACATTTTTAATGTTATGAGGCAAAATGTGCCTAAAAAAGTCAAGCACTATAGAAAAATAACAGTTTGCAGTGGAGCAGGACCTGGACACAATATCAGATTAACCACGATGGAGTGGTGTTCGGACACACCAAGCAGGTTACCCCAGCCAGAGATTTTACCTTCAGACTCTAACTGCGGGGGAAGCTTCTTCTGGTCCGTCCTGTTGTCCCCATCTCCTCTAAGAAGGGTTCTGGGCACCATGCATCTATCCAGCCAGGTCACTTGCAGTTTCTAGTCCTCTTTCATCAGCTGGCCCTCTTGGAGTCAAGAGTCCTTCTTGAGTCCCTAAAGCAAGTAAAAATTAAACCAACCACTTGACTCTTGGAGAGCGTTTGCAGTCCCTTGGTGTCAGCAAGATTTAGAAGTGATGCCTTGTGAGAGTCCTCTTCTTCCAGTAGGAGTCACAAGTCAAAAGTTAGGATTCTTCTTCCAGTAGGACCTTCTTTTTCAGATGGAGTCTTCCCACATCCAGGAATGTTCTGAGCAGGTGGTCCATAAGGTGCCAGATTCATCCTGTGCACTAGCCAGTGATTGGAGAAAATCGATCATCCAATCTTAACAATTTTCTTGCAGTCTCCCATTTCCTTTTGCAGCACATCCTCTTTGCCTTACTGTAAAATTACCCAGGATCCCCTGTTTCAACATGGCAGGACCCAGCTGCCACCAGACAGGCCTGTATTCAACTTATTGGCCACTACTCCATCTGACATGGTCAAAATTCGTTTTCCCTCACACTGTGGCTGGAGCATGACAGTGTAAAGCGGCCCTAGCGATGAATAGGAGAAGCCCATCCTGACATCTACAAGTCAAAAGAGGTAGTGCTAAAGCTGCCCTTGGTTCTGCCAACTGCTACAGTCTACTCCAAGATAAGTAAACCGTCCTAAGTGGTCAGCAGTTAACATCCATTGACGTTTCCTGAGCCCATGCAAGCCATTCTTCTTTGATCCAGAGTCGTTAATTCTCCCAGACAAGGATGTGTATTATAGCTCTGGAGGTGTGATAGGTGGCAGAACAGGTTTTCTTCTCTACTGTGACCGGAGACTGGCTGTCCAGGAGAGACCTGAGAATTAAGAGAGGAAGCTCCCCAGGCATCTCCAATTCAAAAGTGGCATGGCTAAAGCTGCCATTTTTTCAGTCAACTGGACTCCCAGATAACAAATCCAGTGCTTAATTGCTTCCGGTGTTTTCCATTGCTTGGCACCAACACTTACTTGGCAGCATAGGCACTTATGACAGTATGCCACATAGTGGCACTGTTTGTCTAATTCGGAGACTAGCATAACAACAATTGCTTATTAATTCAACATACAGTAAAAATGACTAATATCTGCCGCCAAAACCATTCTTATATATTGTGGGGCCTGGAATAGTCAGAATTGTCACATTTGTAGGAGTGAGATGGTTAACAGCAGTGTTGATACTGTAATTGACAGTGCTGACAGCAGCAATTGGCTGTGCAAGTGAAAGTGGATTCCTGACAAGGGCTCTGGCACCTCTTTTTTTATAAATTGAGCACTGAAAATCCCTGCTAAGTGGTCAGCAGGCACCACCTGTTAGCCTTTTCCTGGGCTAATAAGCCAGCCATTGTTCTCTGAGCCAGAGCTGTTAACTCTCCAAGCCAAGGATGTGTATTCCAGCTCTCGAGGTGTAATGAGTGGCAGAATGGGTTTTCCGCCAGTTCCGACTCACACAGCCTTAAGTATATTTTTTCAAAGTAACTTTTCTGCTTAAGTTATTAAAAGTCTCATTTCACCATTACGTCAAACTTTAAAAACTAAGCAGGAAATCACTTTGAAGCATTTATTATCCCTTTCCTAAGCGTAGGTGGAAAATAATTGTTTTTATTCCACCTAGGCCTATTAGAGAAACGTCTAGCCAGGCTTACATAGTGAAATAGCTTTTGCCTTTTATTTCACTATGGGGCACACTAACCCCAATACATAGGGTGACCTGTATTTGTTCATTATTAGCACTCTGCCCCGGGGACTAACAAGGCACACTTTTAGTGATGACTTGTGAATGTATAAAAATAGGCTTTTCTTGCAAGGCAAAGGCAGTTTCCCTGCAATGTGTCATTGCAGTGCTTTTAATCTACAGCTTAGCGAGAACATAGTGGTGCACCTGGCAGACATATTTTTATCATATCTGTGGGTGGTGAAAATACACATTGCATCCCACATATTACTTTAACTTTTCTGGTCATGGGCACACTTTGGGAATCATTTACATGGATTTATAGTAAAGATTGGTAGGCCAAATAGGGAGTTCCAAAGTACAGCACATGATTTAGAGGGGTGGCACAGGCGCTTTACTACTGCTCACCAGTGATAAAATGCACAGAGTCCTAAAGCCAGTGTAAATAGGATCCAGAAAAAGGTGGAAAATCTGGGGTGACTATGCAGAAAAAGACATACTTGCCACAGTTATGTATCTATTTTGTTATTTTGCACATATTGATACAAAAGTCATCCTGATCCAATAGACTAGGCATAGATTTCGGAATAAAGAAAACCATACACACAGCAGATCCTATTCAAAATGTTATTCACTGTTAATTATAGATTGTGTCTCCAATGGAAGTACAGGAACACTGTTTCATTGATGCTATAGTTTCCATCTATCACATTAAAAGCATTCATGCAAAACAAATGCAATGTTACATGAGGCAGAAAACAAGATTGCATGTTCACATTTCTTGCTATAAAAAAACGCCTCTTTTATTCTGCACACCTCATTTATGTTGTAAAAATGGAATTGTGCTCACACTAAAGGTCCTCTGGAGGCACGTCTTTCCATTAAACAAACAGTACTGTAGAACAGTTTTTTGTATTTCAAATTTATTTCATTTGTATCTCATTATGATACATTTTGGGATTCAAGTCATTACAATTTATAAAGAGATAGAGCTTGTTTGGGATTCTTCCAATCGCTGAACACCCTGTTGAAATGAATGCTGTTGAAATCAGGGACTGATATAAGCATACATTTGCATGAATAGTGAAAACAGGTCCTGACTGGTAATGAACTACAGCAGGCTAATTGGGCTTTGGTGGGCAGCCCTCCATGCCCCCGGGGGACAGAGGTATAACCTCTGCTGGCCATGCCGATGCGATGCCGATCCCTGTGCCTTCAGAGAAGCTGCTGCTACTGAGGCTCCTCTGATAGCAGTCAAGCTTGCTGAGCGACTGTATTGTTTCGAGCAACCGCTCAGCAAACGTTTTTGTTTTACAGAAGTGGTAGTTTGTTTTTGTAAGACAAAACAATGACCCCGAAATCCTGGGAGTATTTTTTTCTCTCTTCTGGAGTGGCAAGCTTTTTTTGGGGAGTCTCAGGGAGACCTACACTGTTGGCCAAAATCAGTAAAGATATAAATGTAAGGTTTCTGATGGCGAATCCAGTGGGGCGTTGCTGACAGAAACATGGTGGTCCAAACGAATCTCAATTGAACTTTCATGGCGGAATACCCTATCCGCCAAAATCTTTGGCCAAAATCTATGTCCTGTATTTTTGCCAGGGAAGGGGGAGGGGTGGGCCACACACTAACACATACACACTCACTCAAACTCATGCATTCACATATGTGCACACATACACACACACACATCCATTCACAACACTCACTCTGAAATATTCATGCACGCATGCATCAAACATTAAAAATAATAATCATATTGACTTGCGCAGCCCTGCCTCGGAGACCCCAGGAGGGTTGGTACTGCTTCCTTCCCTCCCTCGTCACAGAGTGGGGTGGGGTCAGTGAGACAGCTGACCCTACCCCGCTCTGCAACGAGGTGTCAGTGATTGACACTCGTCCCTGGGCACTTCAGGGCTTAAAACTGAAGAACCCAGGTCTGAAGCAATCAGTGACGCTCCCCCTCATCACGATGGTGAGGGCCTCCAGGTGCTTTGCCAGGCTGAAGATGTCATGCCCACAGGTGCTGTGACTTCTTCAGCCCGGCAAAGTTCAGCTCAGGCAGCCAGGAGCCTGCCATTTAGGGCATGTCTTGCTCCTGTCTGCCTGATCTTAGAATAAAGAGTGTTTATCGCGCTGACCTTTGCTTAACATGACAGAGATTCTTTATAGTGGCCAAAAGGTACAGGGGCATTGTCCCGCAGCCCATTAGAAATACGCTGAGCCTGGCCAAAATTTAAGTAAGGCCTTCATATCCTGTTTGAATTGAATTTAAAAACGTAAGATTTTTGTTAACTGCTTCAGACAAAGTCCCTTCCACGAGTACATCATTGGTGGATTTTTATACCAGTTGGGCAAAATTGCAACCTCTTTAAATTTCTGCGCACAGCAGCCAAAATATAAGCAGTGAAACAGTGTCTGGTAAGGCATTGCACCACCTTCTTTGGCACATTCAATAAATGTTGATATATTTAAGCTAATAGCATTTAGTTTACTCACATTCACAGATTTTGTAGCCGCTTCTAGATTATATGGCAAGCACAAAAAAACACAACAGTCAAGGATGATTGGAATTCCAGTGGCTTTATTAGGACCCATGTTAAGTGGTGAGTGCAGTGGTGCAGAAACCGCCCCTTCACTGTGATCTAGCGCGATATTAGCAAACAGCATTCATACACTATATACTCACTTGGGCCCATACATTCATACTACGCTAATACTTACGCTGGGTTTTATCAGTTGTTACTCTCTATCAAATCTCTGCTACCAATTACCTTCTGATTGAAGAGTAATGACTTACCAATGAATCCTTTGCTAATTGGGACATTTAAAATGAGTGACATTCATTCTAGTACATAATCCTGAAATAACCACTGAGTCAGGAAGTTTTAAAATGTTTATCTAAAGATTTAGCAGAGTAAAATACAGAGCCACATGGTACTTAATCGCAAAACCCAAGATTAAGCATAGAAATGATTATTGCTAATCAATGACGGTGTTTAAAGAAGAGGAGAAGATAGAGACAGCAGCGCAACTAAAGGTTGCTTTATATTTACCTAAGTGCGAGAACCAAACCCCTTAGCCAAGGAGTTGGAATAATAGGACCCAGGAAGGATGAAGAGCAAAGACCTCCTCCAGGTTCAGGACAGGACCGGTGACCTCTCTACAACGACGCCTGCGTCGTTCCCCTCTCCTGATACTCGGCTTCTCCTCGATTCTCCCGTGCCTTCCTTCTAATGGACTCCGCCGCCCCCTCCTCAGGACCTCTTCTGGACAGGGACTTGGTCTGCAATCGGTCAGCTTGGCGGTCTGGAGCTAAGCGCGCTCTGGCAGCATGGACACCTGATCTTCATGAACGCATGCTCTCATGGAATCTTGCTCTGCTGTGCTTCAAGACTTCCGACCAACTAATTAACTAATTCTATATCTATTATACCCTTCTACGCCCATGTACCTCCCCTTAATGTTGCTAAAATATGGGACCACTACTTCTGATTGGACAGGGACAGGGGGTGGATTCTCGCACCATATCCATTTGGCTTAAATTGTAAAGCCTATTGTCTTTACGTTCCCACCCCTTCAAATTAATACATTCGCTTTATTTCCCACCCGTCTCATGACAAATGTAAACCAATTTTCATAGACATTGTATCAATGTGTGACAGGAAAACACTAGTACAACATCTTCGGCCATCAGGTTACGGCCTTGGACTTCGTCCAGGTTGACTTCATTTGGCAGGCACACAAGACACATGCGCAGAACCATTTGCCTCTCGAGTTTCAGGTCACCAACCCAGGCCCAAGTTTACGAACGAATAAAAGTGCGAGAAGAAAATATTAGAATCACAAATAAAATGTTTCACTGTATACCCACTATTTCTATTCTATTCCCAATTAAATATATATACTATCCCGAGTTAGTAGCGTTAGGAAACGACAATTTAATAATGACATGAGAGCAAGCAGAAGCATGTTAAAACATCAAGCAGCCATTTTAATGCACACTGCGCAGAAGCAGAAGTTTTCCCACCAAGCAAAGAAAGACGTCACACCATGTGATATGGTTGCGACATGCGCATTGAGTTTTCCCGCGCATAGCGGCCATTTTGGATTATAGACAAGTGTTATTCATTAGTAAAACACATAGGCAAGCATCCTTTTCTTTTGTGTCGTGAATGCAAAGGTTAGTATTAACAATACAAGTTTAACAGATTAATACTGTGAGGAGGATTGAATATAAGCAAGTTTCATTTATGAAACCTTGCTCCATCAATCCCCTCTCTGATGGCGTTTCTGAGCCATCAAAAAAACATTACCCTCAATCAGATGCCAACTTCTAGCAAATTACTTCATTCTCGTCTTTATTCTTTCTATTTTTACAATCTCCTTTTAATTTCTTGTATAATTCACTTCTCCATTCTTCAAGTTCGATTTCATCGAGCTTTCGTTTCTTTCCTCTTCCTGTCACCCTATATGTTCCATTCTTTTTACAGCATTTGCACCATATTGTTATTGCCAAAATTATTATTGCTATCCCTGCTAAGGGTACTAATATTTGACCTATAAGTCCTTTCCCTATATTAGCAAACCAGGTTCCAATTGACGAGATACTATTTGTCAATCTTTCCCATACACTATCAACTTCCAGTGGTTTAAGTTCTTTCTCAAGTTTAGTTATATTCTGTATATACGTTCCAATTTCTGCACTCTTATCAGGAATATAAGTGCAACAATGTTTCGTCTTCAATAATTTACAGACTCCGCCCTCTTTTGCCAATATAATATCAAGAGCAAGTCGATTTTGCATCACCATAGATCTAATCGCAACCAATTCCGCATTAATCATTAGAAAACCTCCTGCAGTATCTGTTGATAAACGATCAACGACTGTAGACAATTTACATATTTTCCTTGAGTTCAGAATTATTCCCACTGAAGGTATCAATGCAGCAAATATATCACCTACAATTTCTGAAAAACTAGCTCTTTTACTACGTATTAATTCGTTATTGTTTTCATTGCTCTCAGTGTTTCTTTTTACGTGGTATATCTTTGGAAATACTATTCCAAAATAACAACTTCCATACCACCGTGCAGGAAGCCTAAAGTAAGCCTTATTCCCACACACATAATAAATTCCAGGAAAAACTGAATCTGTTCCTCCTTTTAGTCCCCAACCTCCAAGAATTAAAAAATTGTGTTCGCATTCACTGGTACCGATGAAAACATTGTTATAATCAGTCTTTAACCTATGAAGACAAATTTTCCCTGTTTTTACAAAATCCAGAGCCATAGCAGCTTGAGCCTTGCCAGGTGTGTAACTACCTTCTTTCTCAGCCCAAGGTGGTAAATGAGCCTTATGCTCAGAAGCTTTCTTTTGGAAATCTTGTCTTCTATCTTCTACTAAATTCAAAAATATCTTTTCTTCTTCAAGTAAAGAACATGTTAGATTGTGTCTATGTGCATGTGTTATGTCTATTGATTTCATTGTTAAGAAAAATTCTCCCATAAACTGTGCGTCTTGACTACTAAGCACTGGGTTCATACTCTTGCGAATCGGAACCTCAGAAAATATCACATCTAAGTTTGAATAATAATACTGAAGTTTCCCTGTTCTATAAAATAAACTAGACAAAATACTACATGATATGCCATATGTCAGTGGTAAATGGTGATATGTTAATCCTTCTGCTACTGATTTGGGTAACTTCATACAGACGTAACAATTACTAACTTCCATGGTGTCTACATATTGAAACAATAACTTTGTGAAAACGTTTAAACTAGTGTTGTTGTCAGCTACTTCATGATGAATTTCTGGTTCATTTTCTGCCATTAGTTCTACTCTATTGCCTTTCACGTTTGCTGTCCTCTCCTTAGTTTCATTATTAATCTTTTTAACTATTATCATAAGGTAAGGAATTGCTACAATCAGGACTAACCATACTATAAGCACCATTACTAGACTACATATGCATATTGCACAGCATCTTCTACAACATTTCTGTTTTGGTCTCCCAGTAACTCTATTGTCAGGCATTTTTCGACAAGGAAGATTGCTCTTCTTACCCTTTCTTCTTTTCTTTAGCTTATTCTTTTGCTTAGTCAGGGTGGTCTTGTTTCTTCTTCGTATGTCAATTCTGCACTTGTTCCTTCGCCACCACTGTCACTTGATTCTGAGCTTTCAAAATCTTCAAGGATGATGTAAGTCCAATCAGGACCCTTGAATTTGTTATTCACAAGTTTCAGTCTTTTACTTCTTCTTTTCGCAGTTTTATGTTCTTGTTCAGTTTGACTTGTCACTTCATTCACTTGATCTGGATCTTCACTTCTGGTTGTTATGTGGTACTTCACTCTTTTAATGACACTCGGCCAATGATCTCCTTTTCTTGTTTTCTTTGTTGGCACTGTTTCTTTGTTTTCGTCTTCAGCGATCTCGTTAATTTCACTGCTTAGTAATGCTTTGTTTTCTTTGATCACTTTTTCTTCTGTTTTGTCTTTTTCAGGTCTGATTGGTTTCTCTGTAACAGCTCCGCTGTGAGTTTCCAATAACTGACCTTGTTCTTTGTTTATTTCTTCAAGTTCATGTTTTTCAAGGTTTTCTTCTTCTGTGTAATCTTCTTGATCTAACTTATTCTGATCAGGGCTTATTGCACTGTGAATTTCTGCAGCCTGACCGGATTCTTCTAAACCTGTCTGTCCCTGATCAAAGTCTATTAGGTCTTCACTGTTTTGAGTCCAGTTTTCTTTCCCTATCTGACCTTGTTCAGGATTTCTTAATGTCTTTTCTTCTTGTTCCTGAACTGCTTCTTCTTCACCTATCTGATCTTCTTCAATTTCCTCCAATTTCGCTTGACTTCTTGTTCTGTGGTATACTTCAGGAACTTCTACCACTGGTATCCAATCCTGACTTGTGCTCGGTTGTTCTTCTTCAGCTTCCCCGGAATCTCGAACTTGAGATCCTACAGCTGGGCAACCTTCAGCCTCTTCAGTGATTGGCGTTGTCTGAGGATTCTCTTCCTCGGGATCTGGTACTCTCTTGGTGTGACTTACATGGATCCAATTAGGAAATCCGGCACACTTCACTGCTGTATTCGTTGTCAGTATGACTTGACACGGTCTGCCCCATCTAGGTGATAGACACGTTTCTCTGGTGTGATTCTTCACTACCACCCAGTCACCAGGATTCAGATCATGTTCTTGTTCGGGCTGCCTGGAAACTGCGTCTTCTCCAACCTGATGAGAGACAGAACGCACTAGGTCAGCCAATCCTTTGCAATAGTCCAGAACCATATCATCAGATATATTCACCAGTTTGTTTGTGGGAACATGTGTTTGTCTCATTGCTCTTCCCATCATTATTTCATGTGGGCTCAATCCTGTGGTTCTGTCAGGTATACTTCTGAGTCCCATTAAAACGAGTGGCAATGCATCTGGCCACTCTAATGATCTTGATGCACACATTTTTCCCAGTCTTGACTTTATAGTGTCATTCAATTGTTCAACCACTCCAGAAGCTTCTGGACGATATGCACAGTGCAGTTTCTGTTTTATTTGAAATGCTTCACAGATTATTTGAATCACTTCGCTGTTAAAATGTTTTCCTCTATCTGATTCCAAAGTTACTGGAAAACCAAACCTAGGAATGAGCTCTCGTAGCAACAGTTTTGCAACTGTAATGCTGTCATTTCTCCTAGTAGGGTAAGCCTCCACCCACTTTGAAAACAGACACACTATGACTAGTACATATTTCAGCCCTCTACATGGTGGTAACTGTATGAAATCAAACTGAAGTCTCATAAATGGACCCTCTGCCTTTCCAATTTTTCCAAATCCAATTACTGTCTTCCTCCCCGGATTATGCATCTGGCAAGTTAGACATCTCTGGCAAAGACTCTCTGCAACAGCCCTGAATTTGGGATTGTACCAATTTTATTTGAACAGCCTAATCATTGCATCTCTTCCTATGTGTGTGTCTCCATGATGCATTCTAGCCATTTGTGAGAGTAAACAGTCTGGCATGACTGGTCTGCCATAAGCACTGATCCACACTTCATCATCTCCTCTTTGGGAACAACCCACTTTGATCCACAAATTCTTCTCCCTTTCATCAACCTCATCTTGCAATTTCTTCACCTCATTCCAAGTTTCAGGTGGCATATACAGCATAAGTTGGCAGCTGATTCCTATTCTTTCCACCCTCTTATTGACTGACATTCTGGTTTTGGCACAATGTTGAGCCACCAGATCTGCATATCTGTTGCCGACTACCACCCAGTCATCTCCTGACTGGTGTGCGGCACATTTCACCACAGCCAATTCTTTTGGTGATTGTATTACTTCTAGCAATTCCCTTACAAATTGTCCATTTTTAATGGGGGATCCTGAAGAAGTCATGAAATCCCTCTGCATCCATAGTTGGCCAAAATCGTGCACAACCCCGTAACCATATTTGCTGTCTGTAAATATGGTCACTCTCTGATTCCTCCCAATTTTGCATGCTTTTATCAACGCTAAATCAATTCAGCTACTTGTGCAGATTTGACTCCTGGTAAATAGGATGCTTCAACTATTCCAGTTAATTCACATATCGCATAGGCAGCAGTTAGTTTACCATCTTCATGTCTTTGACATGAACCATCAACAAATAGCTCCCTGTCTGGCTTTTTAAGAGGCTGTTCCTCTATATCTGGGCGTGGTTTTGTGCATAATTCTGTGATTTGTATACAATCATGTTCATCGTCTTCATCATCTTTGATTCTCTCATGATATGGGTCTGGTAGTAAGGTTGCTGGATTTATTATAGTACACCTTACCATGTTCACATTTTCAGCTCCCATTATTATTCTTTCATATTTAGTCAGCCGACTAGGAGTAAGATGCTGAATTCGGGTTCTTGTCAACAGAATGACAACTGCATGTGGAACATACACTTTTACAGGGTGTCCCATCACAATTGACTCACTTTGTTCAATGCTCAAACAAGTAGCCGCCACTGCTTTTAAGCATCCTGGCAACGCGGCTGCTACTGGGTCCAATGTAGCAGAAAAATATGCTATAGGACGTCTTTCCAATCCATGTCTCTGAGTTAAGACAGAAAGTGCACAATTTTCTCTCTCATGACAGAACAATGCAAATTCTCTCTTATAATCAGGCATGCCTAAGGCAGGTGCTGAACATAGGGCATTTCTCAATTTTACAAAAGCTTCTACACTTTCATCCTCCCACTCCACAGGGTCCTTTGCTTTCTTCTTTGTCATGTTAATTAAGGGCTTAGCTAACATGGAAAATCCTGGTATCCATTGTCGACAGTAACCTACTATTCCTAGGAACATTCTCACTTGTCTTTGTGTTACAGGCATTTGCATTTTCTTTATTAAAGCTACTCTTTCAGCTGTTACTCTTCTTTTTCCTCTCTCAATTTGGTGTCCCAGATACTTAACAGCTGTTGTACAGAATTGCAATTTTTCAGGTGAGACCTTATGTCCTTCTTCTGCCAAAAGATTTAATAATGCTATGGAATCAACAACACAGTCCTCTCTGGTGTTCGATGCCACCAATAAGTCGTCGATATATTGGACTAAGACTGAGCTTCCTGGCATCACTAGTTTTTCAAGGCACTTTTTCAGTATCTGGTTGAAAATAGAAGGACTTTCTGTGTACCCCTGAGGAACACGATTCCACACATAGACCTTGTTCTCAAATTTAAATGAGAAAAGATACTGGCTGTCTGGATGTAATGGTATTGAAAAGAACGCTTGACACAAATCAATTACTGTGAACCACCCTGCATTCCATGGAATCTGGTATAGAATTACTGCAGGATTTGGTACTATGGGACAACATGGTTCTACAATCTTATTTATTTTCCTCAGGTTCTGAACAATCCTATATTTTCCACTAGGTTTCTTTAATCCCATTATTGGTGAATTACATGGGCTACTCATTACTTCTTTTAGGATATTTTGTTCTACCATTCTATTTATTTCTTCAATGACTCCTGCTTTTACTTCTGCACTCATTTTGTACTGTCTGGTATTTGGGAAAATTGCACCTTCTTTTACAGTAATTTTAACTGGATCTATTTTAGCCATAAGTCCTACTTCCTTTCCGGTGAAATCCCATACTATGGGTTTTACTGTACCCTTTAATTCTTCTGGCAACTCATCTTTTGTTATTAACGAAAACATTTCCTCCACTTCTGTACCTTGTTTTGCAATCATAATTTTATATACATGGTCTTCATCTGGTGTCTGAACTGCCACACCATCCGGTGTGCAGAAAATGGTACAATTCATTTTGCACAATAAATCCCAACCTAATAAGTTTACTGGACTGGAATCACATACTACAAATTGATGCATTTCTCTGAAATTTCCGATTTTAACTTCCATGGGTTCGGTAAGAGGTGTTCTAATCCGCTGATTAGCTACCCCCACTACTTGGATATTTTCACCAGAGAGAGGAAGGTCTGGAATGTCTGCTGTTCTCACAGTAGACCGGGTAGCACCAGTGTCCAAAAGGAAAGTAATATTATTACCTTTCACATTCCCTTCAACATATGGACCTGACTGATCTACCGGTAAGGATGCGCCAAGTATGCACTCCTTCTTCCCCTCTCCTAGGCACCGTCATGGACTGTATTGACAGAAATCGTCCTGCAAAAGAAATTGTGATGTCATATAATTATTCTTACCACTTCCTCCCGGATATCCGATGTCTGTACCATGCTTTGCTCTGCTTACATTACCCTGAATAGGTGCAGGTGGCAACTGACTCTGAAGATTTGCACCCTGCTGTGAGTCATTCTGCGTCTGTGGATTTAAATTTTGATTTGGGCCATTATTATTCCGAATCTTTTTACATTCATCCTTCCAATGCCCCAATTTTCCGCATCCATGACAAGGAAATTTCTTTTTAGCTTCTTCTCTACTCATTCGTCCTCTAAACTTTCCACCATTCCCAGCATCACCATTCGTTCCAGAATCTTTTCCTTGATTTTCACTTGGATTTTCCAAATTAATTCCCTGTTTCTCAGCCATTTTCACCTGAGCCCACATCACTTTTTCCTGCAATTTCTTGTGTCTATCCTCAATATCGTCTCCACAATATTTTGCATACTTCAGAATCTCATCTATGGGCTTTCCCTGCCAACACAGCATATGCTGTTTAATCATCTGACAAATTTCTGGCTTCAAACCGTAAACAAATCGATACACAAACTGACTCATGTTCTTGTCTCCAATGTCCTCAAATCCACTATACTGTTTAAATACCTGCAATAGACGCTCATAGTAGGAATGTACTGATTCATTAGCTTCTTGGGTAGTTCGATCTATTTTTACCCAATCTGTTTCTTTCGGTGGTATTTTCCCTTTCAGGTAAGTTATCACTTGCTGATACTTTTTCATCACATCATTTGACGGGGCACCTGTCTTCGGATCTCTAGGATATTCATCACTAGGCCAATCAACTGTAATTTTACAATCTGTCCACAAATCGGCAGGTACCACTATGTCAAACAAACCATCTAAGTCTTTTAACAATACCTTTGACACCTTCACAAACCTGTCAACCTGCTTGTACCATTCAATTGGTTTTTCTCTCAATTTTGGAAAATCATTCGTAAATGACAAAATATCCTGTCTGCTCCATGGGACATGTACATATCCTCCTCCCACAACTTCTCGCATGGGATACATCTGGTCTGCCTTCCCTGTTTCTTTCATCACATATTCTGATGCTGTTCTACTTGTTCGTGCTTCTTCCTTTTTCTTAGCCCACCTAGTTTTCCATTTATCTAGGTCTCCCCATTTTGCAAAACTAACATTAATTCTCTTATTTGTAATCTTCTTCCAGAGGCATTCATATTTTCTAAATCTTTATCTGAAAATTCTGCTCTATAGGGTTTCTGTAGTACCTTTGATCTCCCTATTTCTATTCCCATCTGTAGTGCTAAATTGGATAATTTTTCATGAAATAACCTTACATTTCTGGTGATACTCCTGCACAGGAACAATAATTCTTCTTCGTCATAGGTATTTAAGCGTTCTAGTCCTACATTTCCTGCTATTATTTCTTCTAATTCGAATTTCAATTTATGAATGTCCATTATTTTCGGAGGTGTGCACTGTTTAACTGACCCTTGCACCCATCTTTCTAGATCTTCAGGTGTTACTATGGTGGCACTTTTTGCTCCAGAGGAAGTTATTAAACTTACATCTTTTGAACATCCAGGTACATCTTTTCTGGGAGTGCTATTTACAGAACCTCGAATTGGCAAGTCCATGAGTGATATTGTGGATTCACAGTCACTAAATTGATCCTCCATTATAACTGGAGCTTCAGGTTTTGGATTATTCACAGCAGTAGGTGTAAGTATCGGTGGAGGACAGCTTCCCTGAGTACCATATAATGGAACTACTGGACCAATTGTTACTGGTATGGTCAACGAATCAGGGTGTACTTTTATCTGGGTTATTTTCTGTATTAATTCTGCTCTGGTCTTTTCTAGGGCTTCCTTTTCTTTGTCATGAAGTATTCTACTCGGGGTGAATTCATGCATTACCTGTTGCACTAATGGAGTTTTCGGTGGTGCACTTGGGGTGCATCCACTTGTCCCTTCCTGATATGGTGGGGGATTTCTTAACATTTCCTCCATAAATTCGTCTTCAGACTCCTCATTTCTCATTAGATGTTTTGTCTTTTCTGTGCACTTACTTCCTAATTTCTCCTCTGCTGTTAACAATGGATATAATCCTTCTGTAATCATTGCCCTTCTCCATTGTTTCATCTGACCTTCCATAGACTCACGTATATATCTGGGAAAAAATCCTGGATAACTCCTATTACTTCTAGATCGGTCCCGCTCAAATGCCTCGGTTTCCCATTCTTCTAGAGCTTCGTACTGAGTTAATCTAGGTCTGGGTTCTAAGTCATTCATCCTCAATCTCAAGTTTTGTAGAATTCGCCCATTAAACGTACCATTCTCGGGAAATGCTAATATTCCATCATTTTTGGTATATTCTATCCAATTCTCCATCCATACACAAGTATGATAACCTCTCTCCCTCATCATGAATGAAGCGGGCGTTTTAGCTGGTGGAATAATAATTCCTTCTCTAGTTTTGATTGGTTTGTCCTTTTTAAAATAATTCTTAATCTTTTGTAAAAATGACATTTTTCTCCCTTCTCCGTACATTCTATCTAATCTTCGGTGTACAAAATGATATTCTGCAAAACCTAGGAATCTCCTATCCGGACGAGTTCCTGTTAAAGTCGGATCGCGTTTTAACATGCAATCCTTATCCACTAAGAATTTCGCTTCTATAATTTTGACCAATCAAATGTCTGCTATCTTTTATTTCCGAGCCAATCCTTGCGCGGCTTTTTGGTGACGTTTATCTGTCAACCCCTCCTTTACAATCTGCTCTTTCCTGTCCTTGCTGGTTCAACCAATCCCAGCGCGGCGTTTTTTGACGTCAGTACTACTCCTGACTACTGACCCCTCCTTTACAAGGGTTTTTCCACACCCGCTGATTCAACCAATCTCAGCGCGGCGTTTAGTGACGTCAGCTCCCTCTCCGGCAACTGACCCTCCCTTTACAAAAAATTACGCAAACTTATTTTCTCTACAATTCTTAATTTTCAGTAACTACATAAAACATTCGCTATCGTGCCAGTTTCTTCTAAATTCGAAAAGATAGTTTTCTCTCACACTTAGTAAAACCTTTCCGTTTACTAAACATACACTACGAGTAAAACACTTCCGTCTACTCTTCACACAAGCTCCAGAAGTACCTGTTACTTCTCCAATGTTACCCTTTCTAGGTGATATAACATCAAATTTTTACCAGCGTACTCTTTTGCTATTACTCACACGCATAGAATCCCTAATGAGTACTGAAAGTCCTGCTTAACTTTTCAGTACTAATTCTGCCTGACAGATAACCTCACTGCAGTATGGCTTCCACTTACCATCTGCTATTCCTTTTACCCCGGGGTATTCAGAACAACATAAAACAAAACTTTGAATACACGGATGTTAGTTCATAAAAATACAAATAAAATTCTCATTACCCAATTAACAAAGAGTAACCATCCTCTGATAACCAGAAAACTGATCCAGCGCGATATTAGCAAACAGCATTCATACACTATATACTCACTTGGGCCCATACATTCATACTACGCTAATACTTACGCTGGGTTTTATCAGTTGTTACTCTCTATCAAATCCCTGCTACCAATTACCTTCTGATTGAAGAGTAATGACTTACCAATGAATCCTTTGCTAATTGGGAAATTTAAAATGAGTGACATTCATTATAGTACATAATCCTGAAATAACCACTGAGTCAGGAAGTTTTAAAATGTTTATCTAAAGATTTAGCAGAGTAAAATACAGAGCCACATGGTACTTAATCGCAATACCCAAGATTAAGCATAGAAATGATTATTGCTAATCAATGACTGTGTTTAAAGAAGAGGAGAAGATAGAGACAGCAGCGCAACTAAAGGTTGCTTTATATTTACCTAAGTGCGAGAACCAAACCCCTTAGCCAAGGAGTTGGAATAATAGGACCCAGGAAGGATGAAGAGCAAAGACCTCCTCCAGGTTCAGGACAGGACCGGTGACCTCTCTACAACGACGCCTGCGTCGTTCCCCTCTCCTGATACTCGGCTTATCCTCGATTCTCCCGTGCCTTCCTTCTAATGGACTCCGCCGCCCCCTCCTCAGGACCTCTTCTGGACAGGGACTTGGTCTGCAATCGGTCAGCTTGGCGGTCTGGAGCTAAGCGCGCTCTGGCAGCATGGACGCCTGATCTTCATGAACGCATGCTCTCATGGAATCTTGCTCTGCTGTGCTTCAAGACTTCCGACCAACTAATTAACTAATTCTATATCTATTATACCCTTCTACGCCCATGTACCTCCCCTTAATGTTGCTAAAATATGGGACCACTACTTCTGATTGGACAGGGGGTGGATTCTCGCACCATATCCATTTGGCTTAAATTGTAAAGCCTATTGTCTTTACGTTCCCACCCCTTCAAATTAATACATTCGCTTTATTTCCCACCCGTCTCATGACAAATGTAAACCAATTTTCATAGACATTGTATCAATGTGTGACAGGAAAGCACTAGTACAACATCTTGGGCCATCAGGTTACGGCCTTGGACTTCGTCCAGGTTGACTTCATTTGGCAGGCACACAAGACACATGCGCAGAACCATTTGCCTCTCGAGTTTCAGGTCACCAACCCAGGCCCAAGTTTACGAACTAATAAAAGTGCAAGAAGAAAATATTAGAATCACAAATAAAATGTTTCACTGTATACCCACTATTTCTATTCTATTCCCAATTAAATATATATACTATCCTGCGTTAGTAGCGTTAGGAAACGACAATTTAATAATGACATGAGAGCAAGCAGAAGCATGTGAAAACATCAAGCAGCCATTTTAATGCACACTGCGCAGAAGCAGAAGTTTCCCACCAAGCAAAGAAAGACGTCACACCATGTGATATGGTTGCGACATGCGCATTGAGTTTTCCCGCGCATAGCGGACATTTTGGATTATAGACAAGCGTTATTCATTAGTAAAACACATAGGCAAGCATCCTTTTCTTTTGTGTCGTGAATGCAAAGGTTAGTATTAACAATACAAGTTTAACAGATTAATACTGTGAGGAGGATTGAATACAAGCAAGTTTCATTTATGAAACCTTGCTCCATCAACTGGACAAGGTAGACATGCAAATTTGTCCAACAGAGACCATAGTTTTTTTTAGTATAAATCAGCTGTAGCAGTGCGGGATGTGGCCCAGAATTCTCTCCTAAAGGTAGCTTAGAGTCTGACGAGAGAACCAGGAGGTCTTCAACTGAATGCTGATAAAGCAATATAAACAGTGCAGATATCACTCACCACTCCTCAGCAGATCTGAGAGCTCGGCACAATGAAGCTAGTGACGTCATCTCTAGTGCTCTTCCATGATAAACAATCTAAAGCAAGGCGAGCAGCAGCGAGAAAAGCACAGTTGTATTAAAGCATACAGCATGCACGAGGGTTTAGAAGAACTCTTCCATACTCTTTAATATATCAACATTTTACAAAATCAAATATATAATGTAAAGGCAGCGACCAGATTGGATGCTGCCATGATATGTTGTGTTGTATAGTGAATGCTTCAAACCCCTGACAAGGCTGCAGAGCGCTCCTTTTTGCATCAGTTACCTGGGCGACTTCTGTCCATGGTTCATGGGAGGTGAGTTGTAGCTTGAAATATACAATTCTAGTTGGGTGAAGTGCTTGAAGTCTGGAGACACGCTCCAATCATGATGAGGCAACGTGGCAGCTCCACGTAAGCATAAGGTGTTTGCGGAGGCTGAAGAAAATACACTGTTGTGCATGTGGGCAGATGCCCTCTTTTTATGACTGGTCTGTATCGAGCAATGTAAACCAGCACTGAATGCAGACAGGGGTGGCTCCTCCATGTGGGCGGAGGAGCGTAGCCCCACTGCTCTCGCAGTGCGAGAAGCAGAAACATAAAATGGTATTATAAATACCATTAAAATACCATTTTATGTTTCTGCTTCTCGCACTGCGAGAAAGCAGAAGGGTTTGGTTTGGGGCGGGTGGGTGGGTGGGTGGGTGGTCCTGCTCTAGGGCAGGGGAGGAGAGGCTTGCCCACTGCTGAGGGCGCTGACTGTTTGGTCGGCCCTCTGGGGCCAACCAAACCAGTCATGCGCACTCTGCCTTTTCTCCATGTAGGCTGCATGCTGCATGCAGCCTACATGGAGAATATGGCCTCCCCATAGACGCCTGGCTGGTCGGCGTCCCAACCAATCACAACGCTGCCATTGCAGAGTTGTGAATGGCTTAGGGGAGGGGAAGGATGCTTCCTGCTTCCAGGAGAGGAGCAGACATGATGCAGGACCGGGCCAGCAAAGATAAGTTAACTTTTTTATTTTCTTTATTTTAAAAATAAATTAAACCTCACACACTCCCCGTGCTACCCCCGCCCCGCGCGACCCCCCACCCCCGACCCACGAGTCATGCCGGCCGCGACTGAATGCAGATCAGTGCAATCGATGCTGAAGGTGGTCATGAATGGATGGAAGTGAAGGGGCGCCACGCTATGGAAGATGCAACTTCTAAACAGTCAGAGTATTTCCTCTATGCATCCTACCCACAAGAGGAAGGGTCTAGCACACAGGAGGCAGAGATAACAACCAATGGTTGCTTTTTAACAGCCATAAATGAATTGCTGAGTGGGGCAATGAAGGGCTATGTGTATGTAAAGACTGTACACAGTGAGTTTTGAGTTAACATAAAAACATGCCATGTGTATTTGTAAAGTGTACGTTCACCCAGAAGGGTATCTTGGTGCTAAATAATAGATATTTATTGTTACCCAACGGTACTCATTTTATCAACCTCAGAAGGATGAAAGGCTGAGTGAACCTGATGGGATCATGAGGTCGAACACAGGCCCCTACAGTGGACACATTCGTTGTCTAAGCCACCAGACCCGGCTGGGGATGAGGCCCAAGCACAGCAAATGACGGAAGACCTCATCATACACACAACTGCCACTGCGCATTGCCATACACTGCACAACTAGGTAGGAGGGAAGAGGACTGGGCACAGGGTATGGCTGACAGATAGACCTTGTGCCAGTGCCCGCTGTACATGACTAAAGACCTCGCACGGTGGGTTCAAAGATACACTAACTAATGCAGGTTGATGCCATGGTGATGCCAAAGCCTACACCCTGTGGCCAGTGCTGCTACGGATAACTGACATTGTGCAAAGTTGTTTTAGGGTGCGTGGGGACAGAGTTTGTTATTTTAAAAAAAAATCACTGAAAGATCCTCAGTTAATGTTAAGTTAAAGGTGTGCTGAAAGCAGTTGGACAACATTACCAAACAAAACCAAAGTTGTTGTGATGCATTATCTACAACACAACAATTAAAAGCATTTGGCGTTTGCCATTTCAGATAACTGTGCAGCCCTCACTCCCAACCTCATCATTCACTGTGTATGATCTCTAACTCTCATCCTCATCATGCACTGTGTATGATCTTAAGGTTGACATTACTAATGAAATTACTTGTGACATCACATATCACATTATCACATTATCAATTTCCTAACAAATGTAGCTTAGGAAATTGCATCACATTGACCATTGGGCTGAGGCTTGGCATATACTCAACAGGCTGTGCATGCACGAATTGGCATTTCGGAAGGTCCTGAGCAGATGAAAATGGGGTCCTGACAGCAAAGAGCACTTCAGCAGTTCCCTCCAGGCCGTGGCCATGGGGTCTGACCTTCAGGCTGAATCACTCTAACCATGAAGGAGTGTAGCTGCAAAAGCCTACATTATCTACCAAGAGCATGGTCTGGCATGTTGGACGCTGGTCCCTGTAGTTGCAGCTAAACTCAGCAGGTACAGGCCCAACTATGTACTGAAGAGACATGCCCGACTCTGTACTACCACACCAGCCCATGGTGCATGGCCTAAGATTGTGCATACAGGGCTCTGGGTGCAGGCCCAGTATTCAGTACCTTGGTTTCTACACGCCATGTTCTCCAAAAATATCCTGAAGGCGGTGGACCCACGGGTTTCAGCCATACCTTGTTTGCTGTGGATGCTTCACTGATATCACTGATGTCAATAGTGATGTGATCTCACCTCTAAACAAATTAATGATGTCATTTTTTATGTCACCTGGGTCATCATGTGTGAGGTCATAAGCAGTATGCTGCAGGAGCTATGACTGTGCTGCTCATCATAACTGGCAAATTCCGTGCTTTTAGGTTTGTCAGTGTCTCCTAAAAGTATTTTTTTTATAACATACAATATTTCTCTTCTGAGAAAAGAACCATAACTTTCATGTAACAAAGTTTTTCAGTGACTTACAAGAATTGACATCCCATAATTATAAAGGTCATCGGAACCTCAAGATGCAGTGGTGGCCCGTCAATACAGGTGAAGTAGGCAGCCAAGTGGGACACCATTTTTTTAATTGAATGAAAATATAAACCTCAGCCCAGTTCCTTATGTATTGTTACACCTTTAGGAGGCGGAATGATACACCAAACAGCAGGAGGAGAGAGAGAGAGAAATACTCCTCTGGACAGAGCCAACGCCCACACACTGCATGATGGTTAAAACAAGCATTGGCAAAGCCAACAGGTCTCGCCTATGCGAGAGCTATTGGCCTTGCTAATATGTTATAGCCATGTTGCACACCAGCGTAGCTACTGTTTAGCATGGCTAAATGTTAGTGGGGTAAAAGAGAGTGGTGTGGAATGTCATAAAGTGGGGTAGAGTGGAGTGTTATGGAGTAGAGTGAAGTAGAGTGTGATGGAGGGGTGTAGAGTGTCAGAGTGGAGTAGGATGTCGTGGAGTGGCACAGAGTGTTGTGGAGTGGAGCAGAGCAGAGTGGAGAAGTATAGAGGGTACTGAGTGGAGTAGAGTTTTGTAGAGTAGAGTGGCATAGAACAGAGTAGATTGTTGTGGAGTGGAGTGAAATAGAATGGAGTAGAGTAGGACAGTAGAATGGCAAAGAGTGGAGTCGAGTGTTGTAGAGTTGAGTGGTGTAGAGTACAGTGGAGTGGCATAGAGTGGTGTGGCATAAAGTGGAGTGGAGTACAGTGTTTCAGAATAGAGTGGAGTAAAGTGGCATGGAGTGGCATAGAGGGAGTTGCATAGAGCATCATAGAGTGTAGTAGTGTTGTAGAGTGGCATAGAGTGTTGTAGAGTGAAGTAGAGTGTCTTAGAGTGGAGTAGAGTTTAATGGAATAGGGCATTATAGAGTGGAGTATCGTAGAGTGGAGTGTCGTAGAGTGGCCTAGAGTGAAGTGGCGTAAAGTACAGTGGTGCAGAATCGATTGGTGTAGAGTGCAGTGGCGTAGATTGCATTGGTTTTCAGTAAAGTGGTGTAGAGTGCAGTGGTGTAGAGTAGAGTGGCGTAGAGTGCAGTGGAGTAGAGTAGAGTGGTGCAGAGTAGTGTACAGTGGTGTAGAGTGCAATGGCGTAGAGTAGATTGTTTCAGAGTGGAGTGAAGTGACATAGAGTGAAGTGGTTCAGGGTAGAGTGGAGTGGTGCAGGGTAGAGTGCAGAGGTGTAGAGTAGAGTGACGCAGAGTGCAGTGGTCTAGAGTAGAGTGGCGTAGAGTGCAGTTGCATGGAGTGCAGTGGTGCAGACTAGATTAAAGTGGTATGGAGTGACGCAGACTATAGTGGCGTAGAGCTGAGTGGTGCAGAGAGCAATGGTGTAGAGTACAGTGGTGCAGAGTAGAATAGAGTGGCGTTGAATCCAGTGATGTAGAGCACAATGGTGTAGAGTGCAGTGGTGCAGAGAAGAGTGGTGTTGAGTTCAGTGGCAGAGAGTGCAGCCTTGCAGAGTAGAGTGTCACAGAGTGCAGTGGCGCAGAGAAGTGGTGCAGAGAAGTGGCACAGGGTAGAGTGGTGCAGTGTAGAGTGGCGCAGAGTACAGTGGTACAGAGTAGAACAGAGTGGCACAGAGTGCAGTGACATAGAGTGCACTGGTGTAGATTGGCGTAGCTTGCAGTGGCGTAGCATGCAGTGGCATAGAGTGCAGTGGTGCAGTGCAGTGTGGCACTGAGATCAGTGGCAGAGAGTGCAGTCTTGCAGAGTAGAGTGGAGTAGAGTGCAGTGGTACAAAGTAGAGTGGTGCAGAGTAGAGTGATGCAGAGTAGAATATAGTGGCATAGCTTGCAGTGGTGTAGAGACCATTGGTTTTGAGTGAAGGGGTGTTGAGTGCATTGTTGTATAGTGCAGTGGTTTAGAGTGGTGTAGAGTGCAGTAGCATAGAGTAGAGTGGTGCAGAGTAGAGTGATGCAGAGTAGAATATAGTGGCATAGCTTGCAGTGGCGTAGAGACCATTGGTTTTGAGTGAAGGGGTGTCTAGAGCATTGGTGTATAGTGCAGTGGTTTAGAGTGGTGTAGAGTGCAGTAGCATAGAGTAGAGTGGTGCAGAGTACAGTGACGCAGCATAGAGTGCAGTGGCATAGAATGCAGTGGTGCAAAGTGAAATAGTGTGGTGTAGAGTGGTGTGGCACAGAGTTTAGTGGTGTAGAGTACATTGCTTCAAAGTAGAGTGAAATGGCGAAGAGTGGAGTGGTGCAGGGTAGAGTGGAGTGGTGCTGGGTAGAGTGCAATCATATGGAGTAGTGGTGTAAAGCACAGTGGCAAAGAGTTGTGCAGAGTACAGTACACTGGCATCATGTGTAGTGGCGCAGAGTGGAGTAGAGTGGCATTAAGTGCAGTGGTGTAGAGTAGATTGTTTCATAGTAGAGCGAAGTGGCATAGGGTGGAGTGGAACAAGATAGAGTGGAGTGGTTCAGGATAGAGTGCAGTGGCATAGAGTAGTGGCAGATAGTGCACTGGTGTAGAGCACAGAGGCATAGAGTGCATTGGTGTAGAGTGCAGTGGCATAGAGTGCAGTTTTGCAGAGTAGAGTGGCATAGAGTGGAGTGGTGCAGAGTACAGTAGAGCAGAGTGGCGTAGACTGGGCTAGTGTATAGTGTAGTGGCGAAGAGTGCAATGGTGCATAGTAGAGTGGGGCAGAGTGCGCTTGCATAGAGTAGAGTGGTACAGAGTAGAGTAGAGAGGCATAGAGTGAAGTAAAATAATGTGTTGCACCAGACGCCAGCAGTTCTAAAGCTGGCCCTGGTGGCCGGCCATTGTTGTTTCAGTGGAACATGTTCACCTATTTCATTGTTGACAACACGAGCATCCACCAAATAGTATTAAAAACAATGTTTTGACATAGGCAGGATGTTTATGGCTGTAGTGTAAATAATGTTGTTGTTTCAGGGCTCCTGTTTGTAGTTTTCTGGAAAGCAGTAATCTGTGTTGTTTAGGTTTTTTATGGCACGTACTACTGCACATGTTGCACATACTGAATCTATTTCTCATTAAGAGTAGTTGTGTAGGCTACACCTTTTGGCTTGCCAATGCATGGTACTAAAAGGGTTTGGTACTTTGACTCGCTGACTGTGAACAGAGAGATCATTAGACATTCACTAGAGGGCCACATTAAACAAAAGTCAACAGGGCTTTGATAGAAGAACCTCAACATGAATATTTGTTGCCACAGAAAATGTGTGCACCTCTTCACTGCAGGCCTGTTTTAAGTGTTATGTTATAGCCTCATAAATTGGAGCACAAGAGGGGCACAAGCGGGTTCCATGGGGAGAGTAATCTGCATTCCTCTTGGTTTCCTATAAATGCTCTGACTTTGAAGTCACAGAAAGAAAAGTAAACACCAAGCTTCCTCGGAAGAAGGACCCTGACATTTGACATTTGTGTTTAAATGTGCAGCAAATGTGACAAGTTAAGAACAAGATTTAAAGACCTGTTTTTAGAAATTGAGATGTCGGAAAGAAACAGTAAACAAGGTTTGGGCAAGGGAAGGGAGAAACTCAAGCTGGACAGCCTAAAACAAATGGAGCAAGCAAGTAGAAAGCACAGAAAGGTGAGTTACAAACCACAAAGCCAATGGTAAGCAATGGCAGAATGCATTCCCAGGGAAGCTTTCTGAATGCCTCCAAAATTGTTTCAGCAAATCAGACAGCTGTACTGTCTGGTAGACTGCGCCCTAAAAAATAGTAATAGGTCGAGCAGACAACTGTGCCGCCATGCCAGACCCAAATATAAAGTAAGCTGCAAAGAAGTTGGCCTTCTCATTCTCCCTGCAAAAGCAGGATATGAATGGGAGTATGAGAGATAAGTGATAGTTTAAATATTTACATAGTCCCTGTTACAATGCACTGATGGATATTTAAGGTAGAGTCGTTGGAGATGCCTGTGCTGTTCCATATAAATACAAATCATTGACCTTCAGACCTACCCGGGAAGAAAAGCGGCAGAATAACACTATGGACCAGATTTACCACTTACTCGCTCAGTGCAGCAGCCTCAAATGCTGCGCTGTGTGAAAAGAAGAGAGCAGGAAAGCGCCATATTTACAGAAATATGGCACTCTCCTCTCCTTTACCTAGCGCCGGAGCTGAAATCAGCTGCCATGCGCCACGGAGAAACCTTTGCACCGTAGGGCAAGGGTATCTCAGTGAGTCTAGCATAGGTTTTGTACTGGAAGGATATACTTCCAATACAAAATACTACGCATAGACTGACTTTAAACCTTTTCCCTTTTTGTATGTGTGCTGTAAAGTGCAGCACACGTACAAAGTCGGAAAAGGAAGGAAAAATAAAAGCATTTCTCCTTTGTTGCACTTGCTACAAAAGGGCACAGTTTTCTGATGCTAGACCCTGTCTACTTTATTTAGTTAATAGGGTTTAGCATCAGAAACCTTGGGTGGTTGCATGGGAAAACCCATGCATCACCCATGGTATGCCCCATTGGCGCTAAGAAATGCAAAGCAGTGCTATGTGTTACTTTCATGTTATTTCCAGCGCTAAACAAGTTTAGCGCTGGAAAGTAAATCGGAAAAAAAGATGCAAACAAAGTGTAAAATCTTAGTAAATTTCCCCCTACGTGTGCAACGTTTGCACTATGAGTAACTTAGTAACCTTCAGCTCAGATGACTGTTCACTAAACTGTGTAATGCAAGGCAAACCACTTTATTTCACTGTTTCATTTTCATTGTTCAGACAGTTTGAGACTATCTTGAAGTAATTCAGGTCAGTATGCATGCAACACAAAACCTTACTATTACATTTTTAATAGGCAACACTGTTGTTCAAGAAATAATAACAATATTGTCCCTAGATACTGTGCCCATGACAAACTCTCTTGGTTCAGTCATGGCAACGTGGTGAGGGCATGGAATATTTTGTAATGTTTCTAAGTTAATGTAACAAATATCACCCAGTGCAGTGTTATAATCAATTGTACTCAGTGCTTTAAATGGAAAAAAATAAGTGCAGGTACTCAACAAATTGAGACGTTAGCTAGGGGGTGGGGCTTGGGGTGGGGTTAGGGGGCGGGGTTAGGGGCGGGGCTATTGGCAGTCCAAAGGGATCCGGCCAGGGGCACACATTTAATGTGATTGAGATTTAATTGGTGTGCAGATGTGCATAATGATGCGAAATCATTTCTGGTATATTTTGATTATTCCATTTCCCTTATACGTACAAAAGGGTACATTTATTATTAAAGTGGGCTTCTCATGGTGCAACACCTAGATCACATATGACTCGCACAAGATATTTTCCTTAACATTTTTGGGAAAGGTTTAACTATGGTTAACCCTCTTGTCTCACTGCCACTTAGCAGACATCACCCTGCCCCTCCTAGATGGCACAGCTTTGCCTCAAAACTCCTTGCCTGCTGTAAAGTCTGATTCCCTTTTTCTGGAGTCGAGTATTTACCTCCTTTGACACTTACTTTTTTAAATCAGAATTTCCTGCTCGCCCTGCCTCCAAGAGTTCATTGCCGCCCCTGTGCCTAGTTAGATAATTACAGGAGGAGGCCGGCCTGTCACCTCCTGACCTCGACACTTCCTGCCTTTTTAGCCCCTGTCGTGGGGGATCCCTGAAGATTGTGTCCCACACAGCGTGAGTCTGAGAGCAGGTGCTGCGTGTCTTTAAAAGGCACAACAAACACGGCTCTCTAGACAGCGGTGCCACTTAGCAGATTATCTCCCGGTCATCACTGCCTGAAATGTAGATTGCCAGCAGCTGTCTGCAACCAAGGAGTGTGACAGACTCCAAGAGACTATGGGGGACCCATGGCCAGCAGTCTTTAGATCTCCAGCAGCAGCACTGTGACTTGTTGAACTTGGTAAGAGTAAAAAATGAAAGCTGCTGACATTTTAAATGTTCACGCTAAGGTCGGAGTTGAAGTTTTATTAGATAGCTGCCAAGGTTTCAGATTGCTATGTGTGACATTTTCATAATTTTAGTACAATTTTTGATGTATGTTTCCCTCATCTTCATTGCTCGCAAAAAAGTCACTCATATTTGTTGAAATGTCACTCATAATTACACTACAATTATGAAAATGTCACACATAGCAATCTGAAACCTTGGCAGCTATGTCTGAGTGGACACTGCCTCAGGCATCACAGTGTGAGTCTGGCCCCTCCCAAACTTCCTGCCAACTCTGGAATGAATGCCTATGGGCCGCGGCTCAATTAGCACATTGAAAGGGGAGATTAGCACTCGATTAGAGTGCTTCAGGAAAACGGACCCACTCCTTGTCAGCTGTATTGCTCTTCCTTTTTAGGTCTCGGCCTGCACCAGCGCTTGCGCTGGTCTGGCCGAGAGTTTTAGTAAGCGGGTTTTGGAAGTGCAAACACTGGCTTTCGGCTGGCGACCAGCTTGAGTTCACGATGGCGTGCACGCGCAGCTGGCATCTGGGTTTCCTATCTCTTCCTCATTTCCTCGTCATGGCTCATTAACTCTCTGGGCTCTGATGTTTCAATCGCAGCAGCAGCTCACATTACCAACTCCGGGCCCTGGACTACAGTCACATGAAAAACAACAGCGATTAGCATTGAAATGCAAGCTTTTTTTTGTCTAGTTAGAAATATTGCTTCGGTGTGTTGATTTCACCTTATATCGCTATTTGTTTTATATTGGGAGTCACAGCCTAATTACCAGTATTTTTGTCTCTCACTGTTTGTTTTTTTAAATATTTATTCGCGCAAAGCACAAAGCTATATTTAAGGTTATTTTTTCCGCGTCACTTCTTCACTCTATTTAAACTCCACACCCCCACTCTTATTGTCTCTCTCCTTCTCTCTCTCTCCCCTCTCTAATTCTCTCTCTACTTAATTAACTCTCCCCTCTCTATCTTTTTTAGCCTTTCATTCTCTCTCACCCCTTTATCTGTTTCTCTTTCAAACTCATTCATTCACTCTCTCTCCCCTTCTTTCTCTCTCTCTATCCCGCTCCACTCTTTATTCTATGTACACCCTTTCTCTCTCTTTCTCTCTCACCACCCTCTCTAATTGGGCATTATATCTTCACTCTATCTCTCACTCGGCAACACCACAGCATCACTCAGCGCAACCACAGCATCAATCAGAGCCAGCACAGCATCAATCAGAGCCAGCACAGCATCACTCAGCACCAACACAACATCTCTCAATGCCATCACAGCATCACTCAACGCCATCACAGCATCACTCAACGCAACCACAGCATCACTTAGCGCCACCACAGCATCACTCAGCGCCACCACAGAATCACTCAGCGCTACCACAGCATCGCTCAGCGCCACCACAGCATCGCTCAGCGCCACCACAGCATCGCTCAGCGCCACCACAGCATCGCTCAGCACCGCCACAGCATCGCTCAGCACCGCCACAGCATCGCTCAGCGCCGCCACAGCATCACTCAGCGCCGCCACAGCATCACTCAGCGCCACCACAGCATCACTCAGCGCCGCCACAGCATCACTCAGCGCCAAGACAATATCACTCAGCACCACCACAGCATCACTCAGCGCCAAGACAATATCACTCAGCACTACCACAGCATCACTCAGCACCACAGCAGTATCACTCAGCAACACCTGAGTATCATTCAGCATCACCTCAGCATCGTCTCCGCAACAGTCACCACCACCACCACTACCACCTCAGCATCACTCAGCACCACCTCAGCCTGCTCTCGGAATCTGGCATCTGTTGATTCTCCCCTAGCGTCTGGCCGCTGCTAGTGTTATAATACAGGTACTAGTTCCCAACCTTCACCCTCCGATTGTTTATGCCCCCTCAAAAAAAAAGCTTTCACAAACAACCATTGCAATAGGCAGAAACAAGTTGCCAGCATTGCAAGAACAAAAGAAAACTGAGGAAAATTTTTATTGTAAATACTTTTTTTAATATGGTCGTTCAGTTTTACATAATGCCTTCTTGGTCATATATAAAGTAACAAAAATGCTTCTGACACTTTTTTATTATAACTTTTCAGCATGCCGCACAGCAGCCACACTTCTCTACAGCACAGCTTAAACACATTGGCAAAGTCAATAGCTCTGGCTAAACACTTATAAGGCCCCAAAGGCGAGACCTATTGGCTATGCCAATGCTTGTTTTGTAAATGCCAATATCATTGAGCTTGGCTTAAAGCCCATGAGTACCGGTACTCTCTTTGGACAAAGAGAAGTTCCGGTAATCAAGCGCCGAAAATTTAGAAGTGCCGGTACTCAGTACCGGTGAGTACCGGCCCATTTAAAGCACTGATTGTACTATTTTTTAACTTAAAGAGCCTTGATCATGTGTTTACGAGATGTTGCTGCATCATCGATATGCCAAATGTTTTGATGGCTTGGCTCTTCTTTTGGCTCTTTGATCCCAGACTTCTGGCTCGACTCTGGCTCTGCTTTCTCGATGAGTTTGCTGGCTTGCCACCTCCAAATAAGAGCATCACTCTGGTCAATCATGTGAAACACCAGAAGCATTGCTCTCATAGGCTACATTTCAAGATAATTGCAACCAAGTCTGCCTCAAATGTACTTCATCACCTCACCAGGGTTAAGAATTGTAATGTAAATGTAATAAAATCACTAATCGAACAAACCTCTAAGCATATCGCCTCCTTTCCAGGGATTCCTATATTTCTCTCATTTCTCTTTCCTCTGTCCAGACCAACACTCCTGCTAGCCAGCAAAGGGGGCGGGGGGGGAGGGGAGGGAGATCATCTGCTGTTAATTAAGAGAGATACAGAAGTGTCTGCGAAAGCAAATGGATGTGGGAGGCAGGGTTCTCCTGTAATTGTAATTTTCCAGGCCTGTGGGCGACGAAGAACCAGACTGGAACTGACCAGGGGAGAACAATCTCCCTGGGAGGTGCACAGCAGCAGACCCAGACAGCAAAGCATTGCTGAATATTAAATAGATGCAAATGTGCAACATGGCGGTGTTTGATTCTGTGACAGCGAGGTGTAAGCGTCCTTCGCAGGAAGGTATACGATTGTTGTCATGGAGGAACAGGGGGCAGATACTTGGACTCTGCCTCCTTAGATAAGCAGGAGCAGATTTATCAAGGGTTTCCACCAGCGCTAAGTCATGCTGGTGACACAATGCAACGCAGACTCTTGTGATGGCATATACTTTCAGCGTTAACGGTATTTTGTAATGAAAAGTGCCCTTTTTTTAACCACAAATTGTGCTTTGAGTTGCTTTGCATCACTCTGCATCAATGGGGTATTACTTGGGTGGAACTCGGTCGTTACAGCCAGGGCCGGTCCTAGAACTTCTGGGGCCCCGGGCGAAAGGGAAGATGTGAGGCCCCTCTAATTTGCATGTAACATCCAGTCGCGGCCGGCATGACTCGCGGGTGGAGGGTCTCGCGGGGGTTCGCGCGCGGGGGGGTTAATTTAAAAATAAAATAAACTTACCTTCCCGGGCCTCGCGTCGTCTCTGCTCCTGACCTGCTCTCCTGCAGGAACAGGAAGCAGGCAGCCTCCCTCCCTTAAGCCAATCACAACGCTGCAATGACAGCATTGTGATTGGTCGGGACGCCGACCAGCCAGGCGCCTATGGGGAGGCCATTTTCTCCATGTAGGCTGCATTGCAGGCTACATGGAGAAAGGCCAGAGTGCGCATGACTGGTTTGGTCGGCCCCGGAGGACCGACCAAACAGTCAGAGCCCTTAGCAGTGGGCAAGGCACTCCTCCCCTGCCCTAAAGCAGACCCGCCCGCCCCCAACCAAACACTTCTGCTTTCTCGCAGTGCGAGAAGCAGAAACATAAAATGGTAGTTTTAGCATTTTGTGTTTCTGCTTCTCGCACTGCGAGAACAGTAGGGTGACGCTCCTCCGCCCTAGTGGAGGAGCCGCCCTTGGTAACATCACAAGAAGTGACATCACAGAAAGTGACATCGCAGGACTATTGATCTTATTTGGCATCACTGAAGAGCCCTAACGTGGATATCAGTAACATGGACAAAAATATAAATATACAAATGAAATAAGTCCATATATTTTAAAACTGTATTAAATGGATTACATTTGTCACATTGGATGGAAAAGCTAGGTGCAGGTCTCACAAAGATGTATATTATTTACTCCTCGTTAACTGATTGTTTCCAGATGAGTGCATGATACAATTTCCAGTTCTGCCTCATAAAGGGGGAGATCCTGTTGAGGTAATGAGGGGCGGATCATTCAAAATATAAAATGACACAAGAGAAAACCTCTCATACCATGGATATAATTGCAAATTTCAAAAGGCTCCCATATCTTTCTCTGCCATTATTGTGCTACCTTAGGATTACATTAATACTTTGCAATTTGTTTTAACGTAAATCCTCTCACCAGTATCCCACACGAACATGCTAAGAGACGTAGGACAATCTTTTTTGTGTGTGGGCTCTTTACTCGGCAGAATTATGTTAAGTGCAAAAACACAACACATATAGTACAAAAATACAAGACACCATTGCAAACAAATAAAGATTGTACATAAATAAAAAAAGACTTAGAACAACCGAGACCACTGCTAAATCATACATTGACTTGAAGGTATGCTTCAGATTCAAGGGTTTTCAAATCAACGTTTTTGATTTGGTGTTAGAACTGTAGGAAGTAGAAGTGGCCGCCTTTAGCGCTGGTGAAGCCCTGTGCGACAATGTTGGTGCCCCCCAATGACTCGCTCTGCCACGGATTCCCTTACTACCACCCTTTAACAGTGCTCCTCAAGTCTCCATAACCACATTCTCGCTCAGATGCATTTAATTTGATTTACAGCGCCACTGATACCAGTGTAGGGTGTCAGAGAACTTTATATCACACATTACACAGAGACAATCAATCATACGTGTGTAAATCACAAGAGGTAATGTTACATAAGACAAAGGACTAGGAGTCACATGACAATCATACTAGTAGGCAGTATAGTTTAATAGTGATTGATCTGGAGAAACACAAACTCTGAATTTAGAACGTAATACCATGGTTGGGGGTTCTCTTTAATAACCAGAATTGATTTCTGTCCAAATGAACCCTTTTTGCAACATTAGGATAATCAAAGGCTGGGGAAAAACCATAATGCTGTAATTTATACCTTGCAGTTTGCATGCAGCTCTTAGATGACAATTAATAGCTCATTGTTCTATGTTAGGATTTTGACTTATAAACTGCAAGTAACAATAGGATCTCTCTGACAAAAGCAGTAACCCACTGGCCTTTTTACATTATGTGGACTTAGTGATCTGCATGGTACATGTTCTTTGCAGCAGGCACATTAACCCTCTGTGCTACCTTTCCACAAGTCAACACTTCCACTTGACAAAACTCCATCTCTCTCTAGGAAGAACATTAATCACCGGAGTTATCATGACATTTTTATTGTAGCCGATAATTGCTGGAGGCCAGGAAGGAGGCAGCAAGGGCTTTTAGAAACATAATATACTTGCAAACATGACGCCCCCACCCAAAGTCAGCGCCTCAGTGCGATCTCATCGGTCGCACCGCCCTAGAGCCTTCTTCCTCAAGGGTCCTGTGACCTCAATGACAGAGTCACTGTTGCTCTAGGGTGTGCTGCTTCGTAGGCCTGCCCAAAAGACTCGAGGTGAGCTTCAATAGGGGTTGTAGTGGACAGGCCTTCAAGGTTAACCCACACTTGCCACCGCTATGGTCCACCTGCTGGTGCTCAGACACCACTCTTCTAAGGTCTTTCGGGGCCTTCTAAGGTCTAGCATGGAAATGTGCTCTCTCAGGAGAGTGGCCTGGTGGACTGGTCATGAAGGCTGAACCTGGTTCCCCAGTTCCAAATTCGGCAGCTCTGACCATAGTGCCACATCCTCTCCCCCACTGAACACCATACTGCCCCACTGAGAGAAACTCGCACTGCCTTCAACTACAACCCAATTGCACCCCGCTATAAACACCTGGAGGCGACTCAATTCAAATTATGCACTAGACAAGAGCAATATGCTGCCTAAAAAAAGTGACAACATCCTGGAAAAAGCAAACACTCATAAGGAATGCAAGATTAAGTAAAAGCATGTGAAATGTAAGCAGGAACAACATGGTTACCTTAACGCTTTTGCACTTATTATTCAGAAATCAATGAGTGCTTTTGCATGAAAAGTTAAGGCCATGATTACAGGGCCGGAAGGGACCAGTTTCAATGTCCATTGCTTATCTCCTTACAAAACGTAAGCAGTATGGTTTAAAAAGACCACATTCGTGAATACAGAGCAGCGGTATGCATTTTGTTTTCGAATCCGCCCATCAAACAGGGATTGCAGTACATCCAGGAATGGTGCACTTCCCCACCCGGGGAAAACAAAAAAGTATCGCTTCACTGGCAAACTCTGTAAAGTGGCGCTAATGTGTTTTGGGTGTGAATAAAATCAGTCTGGCCACTTTTCGACCCACTCTGTCTTGCTTTAGTTATTTTTTATATTTTGAACCTTTTATTTCTCTCCATCCCAAGGCTGCACTTTGGAAGTGAAAAATGTCAGAAAAAAGACGACCTTTCCAGCAAAAGCGTTTTTATATTTTGGATTAATTTCACAGGGGAACAAATAAAGGAAAGAAAAGAGGGAATACTGGCTACAAGGCCCAGGGAAGGGGGCCCCCACACCTGGACCTCGCAGCTTGCTCTAGTGCTTAGAGGCCCAGGGAAAGGGGGCCCCTCCCCTGGGCCTTCGAAGCAGTAACGAGGCATTTTGTAAAACACTGCCCTAGCACCGGCAGTACTACATACATTTTAAATACACATTCCCATAAAAAAAATGGGTAATGTAAAAGTTAACAAAAGCCAGTTGATCTGGCTACTCCCTCCTCCCCTCACCCACCTCTCCTTACCTGTGTCTGGCTGGTCCTGGAAACAAAGGGGCCTTCTGTCACCTAGCAACAAAATGCAGAAATGGAATGGCCGGTACTTAACAGAGGTGCTGCCCCTCCCCTGACACTGTGAGCCATAATTGCTGGCCTGGCTGCTGTCTGTGCCTTCCCCACTCTGTTTGTACCTCCCCCCACCCCTGCACCCCCAGGAATGCCACGACGACGCCCTGACCAGCAAGGTCGATTCAAGATGTGTATTGTGATAGTGTGGGGCAGGGGGCCTCGTAGGAGCAGGTGGGCTAACTGTGAAAGTGTGGCCTTTCACACGGAAGCGGGGCCCCCTGTCTTTAAGCTGAGCGCGAGGCCCTGGGCAGCTGCCCACACTGCCCATGCCTAGCGCCGGCCCTGGTTACAGCACAACCACTCAAAGTTTTTGACCCAAAGCTTGATTGTCTAAGGCTGACCAGGCTTTGCCTAAAAAAACAGGGGCTAACTTGGTAAAAAAAATATATTTCTCCAAATATTCCTCACATTGCATGTGTGTTGCACTGTACAACACACATCCAATGTGTGGAATGTTTGACAATTTTTCTAGGCATAGCATTTTGCAGTAGAAGGGTAAGCTTCCAGTCCACAAGCGATGCTTGCTATCATGCATACGCCTCTGCACTATGTTGCACAGTTTGTGCGTGGATCCAGACAGCCTGTTTGTACACGGCACAGGGGATGAGAGCTGCAGAGGCCCATATGTAATAAATATGGCTCTCCTTTCTATACCTTCTGAAACAAATGCAGGACAGCAACTCTGGTTGCTACACTGCTTTTTGCAAAAAGAATAAATCTGTCTAGTGTTTCTTGACAGGAAACAGCACAGTATTTCCGCCCTCTGCCGGAGGGAAGAGGTATTGACTCATCTAGAAACAGCTGGGGCCTGCACGAACGGTAGACTGTTTATGAATTAGACCATCCAAATTAAAAGATGGCATTTAGATTTTGGCTAAGAAAAACCCAACAGGGACTAGAGCTCTGTGCATTCTGCAAAATGTCAAGGTCTAACTCTGCAGCGTGTCACGAAGGATCAGTGGCAGATGTTGAAGGATTGTGCAGCACAAGGGTGGAGGGTTTCCTGGCGGTGAAGCAGGGGTGGAGTTATGCGATGCTGCTTGTTGGTATACGCTCCGGAAGATCGGTAGAACAGGACAGAAGAAAAAGAGGGCCATTGGCTGGCATTGCAAGGGTGCTAGGGACCTTCATTCAAGCAAGGCAAATGGAACCCTCAACCCCCAGTTTAGTAGACATAGACAACCATACAGGGCACAAGTCCTAAAAAAAGAAGTGGGGGGACTCTCCAAGTCAGGTGGTGTTACAGGAAGTGACATCACGACAGGAAGTGACATCACGACAGGAAGTGACATCACATGTGCAGCAGATCCATCATTTGCACGTATTGCAAGATTTAACAATTGAAGCTGCTCAGTGCATAAGCCTGTGACTTTAGGTCCCTGTATAGAGGAATTAACAGCCCAAATGTGGATGAAGTTTGGTGTACAACTACATTAGTAAAGACATTATGTGCTGTAAGAGGCATACTAAAACATGGCACCATGAACAAAAGCAGAGTTTGCGCGTTATAAAAAAACAAAGAAAACTACATGCTAGAAACTACAATAGTGGTTATCAAAACTATCAAATTTATTACGCTACCTAGAACACCACAATTAAATATACTGACAAGTTTAATACACTGTGACCTGACCATGATAAAAAAAATGCAAGGTGCACTCTGTACTGTTTCAACCTAATACTATGTACATCTGTTATTGCAGACATAATGAGAACTATACATTATTCTGATGGAAATTGCACTACCAGCCATTAAAAAGCTTCTTAAACTTATTCCAGTGTAAAAAAAAAATTCTCCTGGTTTTCTGTAATGTGATTCTCCAGTTATTCAGAGAATTTAACTAGGGGAATAACTAACTAACAGAACCGGAGACTATTAATTTAAAATGATAATACATTACATAGAACTGTGGTGGGTGCACTCCCTGTCCCCTTAATGCGTCATTGGTTATAGGAGAACATGCATTATATACTCCTCAGGTCTGCCTACATCATGCACAAATTAAACAACAGAGGTGAAGGTTCATTCAGTCTACTGTTAATGAAGGATTGAAGGTTTCGCAGCTTCCCCAGGCATTCACAGTAAAGTGCCTATTAACCCATGATGAACCAATAAAGCGTCCTCCAAGCAATCAAGGGGAATAGGTGTTTTTACTTTCTGAACAGCATGGTGTACATTTACAATCAGAGGCGCAACTAGAGTGAAATTACGGGGGGGGGTGCTAATTCTTTCAGCAATCGGCAGATGGTCTTTTAAAGACCTGTGAAGTACTCGGGTGGGGCTGTGTGTGTGCCCGGGAAGCTGTCTCAGCCCGGGCTGTCACACATGACAGGGGGAAGGGGGGGCGGGAGCCTTTTGAGCACAAATCTATTCATTTTAAACTGCAACATTTGCAACATACAGAAACACCAAAACCCGTCCTTGCACCAGCAGCGATCCACAATCAGTGGGTAAAAGAAGAGCTAAAATTACAACAGCCACAGAGGCACACACAAAATTATCCAAGAGTATCAATATTTGTGAAACTGAGGCATATTAGACATAAACCACGGAAAGAGAGGAACGATAGCCAATAAGCTGATGACAAGAACAGAACCTTCTTCATCCTAGCCTACTTCCAAAACTCACTAGGAGGGTGGCTCTGCACTGGGAGCGATATCCAGTTCAAAAACGTGTTTTATTTATTTTATTATTATAATTTTGTATACTGCGTAACCTTTCGTCTGTGGAAGACCTACTCTTAAATGTAATTTGTGTCATATAGGGAGTTACAGAATCTGTGAAATGTCTCATTGATTTTCGAACGAGTGAATTACAACTGCTACAAAGCTCCCACACACGTGTATTTGTGAATCAGAAGCCATTTCTCAGATAAAGACGCCCGTTTTCATAATTGTACTGTAGATGGTAGTCTTTCCCTGTCCTTCGCAACTCGAAGGAAAATCATTTTTATGCAGTGTGATCCATCATCAAGCAACTATTCGGGGAAAAAAACGTATCGTTCTTAAACGCTCTCAGATGTCCAGTAGCAAAAAATAAATGAAGGGCATGGTGCATTAAGGGATTTCTAGCGGAGCGGAGGACTGTGAGTGCGCGCCCCGAGGCACCTCCCTCGCCTAAGGCTGTGGCGTCCGGGGACCCAGTCTGTGTTTATCCACCTAGCAGCGGGCGCCGGCCGAAATCTGTGCTCTAACATGGCGCTGTTGCGGAGTCACGCTAGAAACACGGTGGTTCTAGCAAACACCGTAGAACAAAGTTTGAGCAGGGCACAAGTCGGGGTACCACGCGGGTGGACGGCGCCCCCCACTTATTTTACCGGGTGGCCGCCGTCATAGAAAGCCCAGCTTGTGAGCAGGGGGGACGGCGTCCCCCCGGTAAAATAAGTGGGGGGATGCCGTCCACCCGCGTGGTACCCCGACTCGTGCCCTGCAACCATAGCTGGGCTAGAAGCCCCTCGCCACAAAGCACAGGTGCTACTGCATCTGTTGTGCTATTGATAGTCAACGAGAGAGGAAAGGGGGGGGGGAGTAGGATGTTTGAGAGAAGCTAGTAGGGTTTGCTGTTAGTAAATTGAATCCCTACATACTATTGCACATTAATACACCCACGTGAGCTCAGAATCCCGGTGACCTCATCAGGTGTATCTTTGGGCCCTTCTATGCCCTCCCCCTCCCAAAACAATATTTCTAATACCATCACTGGCGAGAAGAGTCAAGAGAGAAACCATGTCAATAGTTGGATATAAAGTTTCTCTCTAATATAAAATTTACCTTTGCACCTACTATATGCACCAGTTTGTATAGAAGAATGGAAACGGGGCAACAGCAATAATTTATGTTAGGAGCCCAGAGGGCTTGCCAGGACCTATCACTGTGTTTATGTAGTCCTGTGGGAGGTAGTTGTGGGAGGTAGCAGAGATGTCCACCTGTACTGTGAATTGAGGTGGAGGGGTTTTGCTGTGGTGGCCTTGGGGTCCCAGATTTTGAGCACTACTATCTAGCGGCACACCTTCAATTGCCCTTCCGGTGGATGGCTGGTAAATTATTAGATGAGATGGGTTCTTCAGTTCAGAAAGGAATTATTGGCTTACTCCGTGAGTCATTCCAACTAAATTCCACCCTCCCCAAGTACTTTAATAACTCAGTTTGCATAGCACATGATGGCTATCGTTGGGCATTAACCTTTGCACCCTCATCCGTAAAGCTATGCCCTGGGGATCCATGCGCAGTTTCTGATGTTTCAGTCACTTCTACTGTGGCAGATGCCTGGAATGACTCAGGACTCCACTGTGTGGGAGACATATTTCAAGATGGAAACCTTTTCCCCTTGACCTACTGGTTGAACAATATGGCCTCCCAGTGGGCCAGTTTCTGACACATGGACCATTTATAGTGGCCTTTAAGGACATCAGGGACATAACACAAACAGATCCCTCTACTCACCCTCCCATAGGCACACTTTATACCATAGGAGCAGGCAGATTACTGGTCTCCTGTATACTCAAGGCCATTCCGGACTCTTTTGCTCCCCCCCCCCCCAAGGACCTGCAAGCAGAATGGGAAGCAGATATAGGACGCCACTTTACACAAAAAAGAATGGGACAGAACACTCTCTCACCCCCACAAGATATCATGCAACGCCAGATTCCAAAATATACAATTTAATATCCAACATTGGGCATACGTGGCATACCCGGGGAAAATTTACAATACCGCACACTCCACATGCCCTTGCTGTCACGTAGCTGAAGCAGCCATTAAGGACATGTTTTTGGGACTACCCATGAGTTGTTACTTACTGAACTGAAATAATCAAAGTCCTCACACTTTTCACTGATGCCAAGAACTAAATACACCAGAATGTTGTGTCCTGGAAATGTTCTCTTGTCCTAAGGCTGGAAAGGTTAGCAGTAGATTCTGGGACCTTGCCTTCCTCTTGGCCGGGAGTACGCGCACTATGCACTAGAAGGCCCCCTTCATTACCGGTGTCCTTCACTGGCATAGCACAGGGATGAGACTGGGCGAGATGGAATCCGCTGCCCTGAGGAGAGAAGAAGCTAGAGGACTACAAACACGTCCTTTGGCATTGACATAGGATAAACTATCGGTGGTCATCGGTCATTTGGTTGAAATGCCTTAAGGACGATACAAAGCTGGCAAAAGGGGCCTTTTGCAGAATAACTTGCACTGAACATCCATCGGTGTCCCCAGTGCTGATTGTAATCAACAGTGCCCTCCAGGTGCTGAAACAACACACACATTCTCGAGTAGTTCTTCCAGGGCATTTTTCCCTTTCAACCGAATTGGTTATTTATCTTTCTGCACTTGAGGTAACCACGCCTCATAAACACTTCATTGGTTTCCTCTGATGGGGGAAGAATAACACTGGCTTCTAGACTAGCCACAACGTTTGATCAGTTTTGTTTTTGATATTTAGGCTTAACACTCCCAATTACATTGTTGCATTTTGTGGTATTCTAAATTGTTTTCATTTGTATTGTGTAAAAAAATATATAATTTTCAACTATACAAAAGCACAATAAATACATAAAAATCAATGCTTATATGACCAACCAGTCATACACTGTGTAAAATCATTTAAATCCTAAAATTAATCAGGCCACATCTAAAAACTTAATCAATTTGCCAATGAACCCATGATCAGTCGTAGAAAATCTGAATTTGATAACACGGCTAATCCTTCTAAGGTTGGCTTTGATGAATGCCACCCTTAAGTATTTCTTCCTTATATCTACAAGGGATGGACATAAACAGGTTAAAGGCTCAAATGTATCATTCTTGTAACCACACAGTCTGCAGTGCTTATACAATACAAACTGAGAATTCCAAGCACGCTCAAATTGGAATATTGAGATGTAAAACAGACAGAACTGTAAGTCGTTTTTTTACAGACCAGCTCCAGCGATGAGACAGTTAGTATTGCTTTAGATTACAAAATGAGTCCACAATATAGTCAGCATATTTAGAAGTCTGTAGAAGGAGATGATCGTTGTTAGACCTGGCATCCTTGGCATGGTTTCCCCTGTCTTTTTACCTCTACCTCCTGTATTTTGGATAGTGTGCTGGACTTCTTTCTTGCTGGTTTGTGTGCTCTGAGCACTTTACCACTGCTGATCAGTGCTAAAGTCAGGAGCGGCTCCTCCGCTAAGGCAGAGGAGCATCGCCCCACTGCTCTGCGAGCAGCAGTTAAAATGGAAAACCAAAATGATAATAACCAATGTTGTTATCATTTTAGTTTTCCGTTCCTGCTTAGGTGCGGGGTGGGGGGGGGGGGTGGCTGGCCAGAGCAGGGGCCAAGAGAACGAGTGGTGAGCACACTCTAAAGTGCACATGATGGTTTGGCCGGCCAGTCATGCGCACTTTGCATGTTCTTTATCGGCTGTAATGCACAGACTGGGTGGAGAACATGCACAGGTTCCCACTCCCTCTTTGAGTGCCGAACCACGGCTCACATACCAATCACAACACTGCTGTAAGGCAGCATCGTGATTGCTAGGGGAGTCTGGAAGCCCGTGTGCTTCCTGCCCCTGGAGTCCTAGAATCAGTCAAAGAGGACCGAGAGCTGGCCGGCTTGCAGGCAAGTGTTTAAAAAAAAAAAAATTTCCCTCCTTCCCCGCTCACCGCCCCGTGAAGTAGTGGCCGCCACTGGCTAAAGTACAAGTGCTCCCTGTGTAAATTGTAATGGTGATTGGTTTATCCATTATTGGCATATTTGATTTACTGGTAAGTCTCTAGTGAAGTGCACTGTGTGTGCCCAGGTCTCGTCAATCAAATGCTACTAGTGGGCCTGCAGCACTGAATGTGCCATCCACATGAGTAGCCCTGCAAACATGTCTCAGGCCTGCCATTGCATTGTCTGTGAGTGCAATATTAAACTGCCATGTCGACCTGACAAGCGCACCCACTTGCCAGGCCCCAAACCTTCTCTTTTTCTACATTTAAGGCACCCCTAAGGTAGGCCTAAGGTAGCCCCATGGGCAGGGTGCAGTGTATGTGAAAAGTAGGACATGTGCCGGTGTGTTTTGTATGCCCTGATAGTGAAATACTGCCAATTTCATTTTTCACTATTGCAAGGGCTATCTCTCCCTTAGGTTATCATTGGAGCTGCCTTCTAACATCTTACATGTGTAACTTTCAATTGGAAAAAGATAGAGATTTGGAGTTTGGGTTCTCTGAACTCAGGATTTAAAAATACATCTTTTAGTGAAGTTGGTTTTTAAATTATGTGTTTGAAAATGCCACTTTTAGAAAGTGGGCATTTTCTTGCTTTACTATTCTGTGTCTCTGTCTGCCTGTGAAATCAACATGTGGTTTAGACTGGCAAGGGCTGTTTGTGCATTCACTCTAGACAGTCAGACAAAGGGAGCTGAGGTGTGCCTTGCATATCCTGATGGCCCATCACCAGGCTGATGGGCCTTCCTGAGCTAGAGTAGTAGGAGGAGTTGTTATTGACACCTGAATAGGGTTGTGCCTGCCCTCTCACAATGCTGCCTCCACACCCTGTAATGAGTCTGGAGCCAAGGCAGGGCAAGACAGGATCTCGTGGACAACAAAGACTTTCCTTTGAAGTATGCCTTCTTTCAAAGGCCAAAAGGGGTATAAGTATTGGACCTGTAACCCCATATTTTTAGAACACTTCTGGACTGAGGACTCTGCCAAGAAGAAGATCGGTCAGGAGGAGTACTGCCCCTTTGCTGTGTGTTGCTTTGCTGGGTTGGCCTGCATTTGCTGTTTCTGTCTGTGGGCAGTGAAATAACTGGACTTTGCTTTTCTGTATCCTGCTTTTCCAAGGTTCTCCAAGGGCCTGTTTGTGCTTGCCTCCTGTTGGAAGACTTCATCTGCCACCCCCCTGAACTCCTCTGCTGGGAGTTCTGAACTGCCAAGTGGTGCCAATTCCAGTTCTGGGCCCTTGGAGGTGTTCTGCTGCTTCAAGGCTTGAAAACCCACGCATCGCCTTTCCAGCGCCGTTTTTCCCACTGCAAGCTTGGATTTCGGTGGAAAAACCAAAGCATCGCCGAGATGCGGTTGAAAAATCTACACAGTGCTTGTTCGCAGCCCGAAGAAGCGCCACAGCCCGAGCCCAGAGCACTGTGTCTCCGACATCTGAGATCCCAGCTCCGACTCCTACTCAGGCCCTGCTGTGAGGCTGAAAGAATCGACGTATCCCCGGTCCACGGCTGAAAGAATCAACGCAGTGCCTGTTTCGTCGCCACATCGACCTCAGTTCATCTGGATTTCCACTCATCGCATCGAAAGGAGTCACCTCTGGAAATTGACGCATCGCTTCTCCTTGCAGTAAGGAATGGACGCAACACATAACTGCTGCCTCCATTTCCTGGTACTCAAGTACCGACGCATCGCTGTGTTTTCTGACGCTTTCCTCACTTGCATCAGTTTTTTGTCTTGGATTTTGACACAGCAAAGGTACTTTGTGCTCAAATCAATGCATCCATAGAGTTCTATGGACAGAATTGCTTAAACCTTTTAAAAGTGATATTCTGAGTTATGTATGTTGGATTTTTGTCGCTTTGGTCTTCTTTGGTTAGGATAAAGATTGTTTATTTTCCTAAACTGGGATGGTGTCTATTTGTAGTGTTTTCACTGAGTTACTGTGTGTGCTATGTACAAATACTTTACACATTGCCTCTGAGATAAGCCTGGCTGCTCGTGCCAAGCTACCAAGGGGGTGAGCAGGGGTTTAACTTGGGCGTATAACTCCCTTACCCTGACTAGAAGAAAGGATCCCTACTTGGACAAGGGAGCAAGCCACTGCCAACTATTTGTTATTTGCTGTGCAAGCAGGAAAAAAATTGCCAATTTATTAAACGACTGCAGATTGTTCTCACTAATTATTTTTTCCACCACTTCAGGCTTGTGTCCATTGGAGGCCCCCTGGATTGAATCAATTCCATGTATAGTAATGTTTTGACAGTGTGTTCTTGAGCTGTAGAACAGTCACAAGCAAAATTAAAGAGGGCGCTTTCCTGAAGTGTAAATAGTGAAGGAAGTGAAAGCTCAAGACGAAGTTTGCTTTGTGAAGTAGATGAGTGTAGATTTAATGATGCTCTGATTCCAGACATATATCTGTTGTTTAATTAGTTAATCATTTTTTGCTAAAAATGACAGAGGCATATAAAAGCATTGGAATAAGTTTAGCCTACGTGATCTTCAGTCAACAGCTCTCCCTCTATAGAAGTTACCAAGGGGCATAACAGCAAGGCGAGGCGATAAAATTATCACCGCTTTAGCGTCCGTTTTCAGACGAAAAGCGGCGAAAATTTTATCGCCCTATCAGCATGGACACGCTAACGCGTGAATCCATGCCTTAGCGCCTGTTTACTGAACGCCCAGCTTTGCATCTCTAATGAGATGCAAAGTGGGCGTTCCTTCCCGAAATAACTGGAGAAATGTCGCTAACCGACATTTCTCCAATTATCAAGGGAATCGCTAACAAGCATAGCGATAAGAAAAGTAGCACTAACCACGGTTATCGCTACTTTCCTCACGCCTGCTTTAATTCTGACTTAGCCATGTAATCCAATGGGAGGTGGATTACATGGCTAAGACCACCCTGCCGTATCAGCAAGGTATCGCCGGTCACAGTGCGATTATCGCTGGTTTCCCAGCGATAATCACACTGTTTTCCATCTATCGCTTGCATTTCTATCGCTTTGGAGATAAGCGTTGCTGATAGCACGCTATCTCCGCGATAGAAAGCAGCGATAGCCGGCGATAATTATCCTAGCGCTAAGTGCGCTTAGCGATAATTATCGCCGGCCCTTGCTGATATGCCCCCAAATATTTTAGTCAAATTTACCATAATGTTTGCTTTCTGTCTCATCTTTGCAATATGATCAGTCCAAACAATGTTGTGATTCAGAGTCAGGCCTAGATAGCCATTGCTGCTCACATAATCAATATGACCACTGTTGAATTTCTCTTCGGTTTTTATTTATTTTTTAGTTGATTTTGGCTTTCCGAATGCCATCATTTTTGTTTTTCACAAAATGTAATTGGCTTCAGACCAAGTTTTGGGGCAAGACCAGCAGGATTTTAAGATGGAAAGAAAAAGTCTAATATATAGCGAGAAAAAAGCAAAGGTGCTAAAATGCAACCTTGTTTGAGACCGTTAGAAGTGGTCAATCTGGGGAAAGGGGCGTTCTCGGCCAGCTTTACTTAAAGTCATGTATCTTTGTGCAACAATACCAGGAAGTGCAGCGAAGGTGTCGTTTATGCCCCATTCCCACAGTTGATAAATAGTCAATAAAGCAAACACACAGGGAAAAATGTTTTTTTATAATTGGATTGACTAATAATTTCAATGCCACAATGTTATCAAGGGTAGAGCAGCCTGATCTAAATTCAATTTTGTTAAATGAGAGAAGTTTGGAGTCAATTGCCCAATCAAAGATATTAGTCAGCAAGAAATTACCGAACAGCTGCCCTTCGGCACCTAAGAGTGCAATTAGACGTTAGTTTTTAGGGTTGTCGCTAGAGGATTAATTATAGACCCCCTCAGTGAAGGTGGAATTTGGCCAAATTGGAAGATCTTTGAAACTAGAGTAAACAAAAGTTGGCTCCAAATGTCCAGGTCGAGCTTTAGTATGTTGACTGGAATCCCATTTGGGCCAACTGCTGTAGAGGATTTGGCTCTTTTAATCGTTAAATAAATTCCAACCTTCCTAATCTTATATTCCTGGTTTTCATAGGTTGGAAGGATGAGTTTGTCAGCAGTACTTGACCTGTTCAGTTTGTTGATGTAAATAATCCATTTATTGAAAGTAACATGAAAATCCGAGGCAGCCTTATGTGAGCCAAAAATGTGCCCCACTGTATTCCAGGATCTCTTGGCGTCTTTCAACCGCGCAGCTAAAAACAATTGTGCCCATAATGTTTCTGGAGATTTCCGACATAATTCTTTTATTTTCACGTGTACAACTTTTTCTCCTCCCTGTTCAATCTATCTCAATCTTTGGGCGGTGTATGTTTTGTAAGGAGACTCATGTTTCCGCTGTAATCTTTTCACAGAATATATTGCTTTGTCTTTTAAATGCCACTGACGATCACCCCTGGCTTGAATGTTTGAAGAGATGTAATCAAATACTGAGTTCAGGAGTTGTTCCCAGTCTTTACAACCAGTACAAAACAGGATCAGATTGCAAATTATTTAAATTAGACCAACGAGTGATAAATCCATGATATTTTAATAAATAGATTATTAAATTGAAATTACTTTTCCCCTAAATTATTTTTTGCTTCATTTGAACAAGGAAATCGTTGTTACACGTATTGGTCTTCCACCAGAACTGATGATTCCTACTAAGATTAATTATTTGAGAATTGTTGATGCTCTCATTCCTGGGAGTGATTTTAAACTCCTTACACAATGAAAAGTGTGGAAAACGAAGGAGAGAATAATCAATTATGCATTTTTGAGCTCACTGTAACAAATGTTGATTGCACAGGTTGATCACTGTGAGATCGGTCATTCAGCATACAATACCCAAGCTCAAAAAATAATTTAGACAATTAACTAAATGTTGAGTGTCTGTCTTTAGCCCATTCAGGTTTTGATGGTGCACCTACGTTGAAACCTATGTCACGTTGATAATTAAGGGAAGAATTGGGACCATAAGGGAAAAGAAGGTTATCATTAAAATCTCCAGTGATAATGTGTCTAAAATAAAGACGAAATGCAACTCATAACAGGGAGAATGGAATGGGCTTTTTCGGTTTATGTGTCAAAATCAATAAAACTTGGTTTGAAAAAATAGGTGGAGGTAATTGGGCTGCTGAAGAAGCCAGAAGAGAGCCCTTTCATCTCTAGCTTAGTCTATTGCAAGGAAACTGCTTCAAGGGTTGGACTGGAAACCTAAATCAGCCTTGGCAAAAAATGTCAAACCAGCCCACGCTTCAGGCAAACACAAATACAATTGAGCCATGCTTGGGTCATAGCAGCCCATCCTGTTCTGAAAACAACCCCCAAGCCAGCAGTCAAGCAGGAAAATGCCAGAGAGGCACAATGGCTCTACCAACTTTCTATGAGAACACCTAAAGGTGTTAAATAGTGTGATTTAGAATGGTTAAAGCCAGCCGGATGGAGTCAGAAACATACATAAATACCCAATTGTAAGCCACCTGTCACTTCTATCACCAAATACAATGTTGAGTTCCTAGAATAATTTGTTTACGTGTCCAGGATTACAGCCCAAATACACATGCACGCTATGGGCCAAATTACCATCAGACCACCAGACCCGTTGTGGCCCGGCGGTGGTGTTCTGACCACCCAATTATGACTTGGGAGGTCGGACATAACTGTACCTCCAGCTCCCCCATGGAACCGCCATTCCCTGGCGGTGGCGAGGCGGTCGGGGACTATGCAATATGCTGGTGGTGCCGCTGCGAGATCGCCATACATATTACAAGTTTCAGGACAGCCATCGGTTTCTTGGCGGTCTTTCCTCCTTGAAAAGGCTGGCGGTGCTAAAACAAAGGGAGCCCTACAGGGCCCCCTTTTCCCCCTCAACCTGGTGATTCATGCAGAGGGGCACAACATGTGCCCCCTGGTGTGCATGCACCCAGGTTCCTACACAGCATGGAGGTTTGAGTCCATGCTGTGCAGTAACCCCATGTGGCATTTCCATTGCGGTGCCTCTTTCAAAGGCACTACCACCTTTGAAAGAGGCACTACATTGGGACCCCCACGCCGCTCGCCCTCCAGACGACAGAAGTAGTCGTAATCTGGCAGGCAGACAGCAGCAACCTTCGGCAAAGCGGTGATGCTGCGGTTGGCCCCGCTTCGCCAAAAGTCGTAATTAGGCCCAAAGTGTGTTGCAGAAAAAAGAACAAGGCCCACCTAGGGAACTACTCACCTGTCAAATGGTGAGCATCTGGGTATGTTTACTATGCACATCAGGGAGTCCCACTCTCAGGAGTTCTATTTTTAGAAGCGTAGGTTTGAGCTGGTCTCATTTTTGTTATACTCTGTGCTCAGATAGCTGTGGTTAGAGGTCAAGGTAGTAGGGACCCACCTTCTTAATCCCCTGACCGCAGTTTAGAAAGTACCTCTGGGCCTCAACACCGAGTTGCATTTAAAGCACAATTTGAACCGTGATTGAATGTAAACAAAAGAGTTGGATGCACAAGCTGTTTATAAGTTAGAATAAACATCCATAAACATTTTGGTATGTATGGCTCTCATAGAGAGCCTCTATCGTTTATTTCAGTTTCTGAAAGTTATAACTCCTTGCTATGACATCACAACAGTTGATAACAAAACTCGTTATCAACTGTTATGATGTCATAAAGGCCTTCCAGTCCAGGTAACAGGGTTCTCTGAGAGCCTGTCAGCTTAGCTCTACTTGTCTGCTTTGACAGAAAGTACAGCTGCGGGGGGTGTTGGGGAATGGAAGATAGGAAGGTAGTGGGTTTTGGTTAAAGCTAACAGGTAGGATATTCATTTTTCACATCTGCATCAGGGAGGAGAGGGCATGTTATGTATAGATCTCCCATTATCCTCTGCCTCTGTGCAGCAGTTGAAGGCAGAGGCAGAATATTTTTGGGGCTATACATCACATGAAATTATAGATGGGTAAAAAGTGAATTACAGGAATGTTTTCACCTCGAGATTCTGGGTGACATCGTAGACAACTCGAGCTTCGCTCTCATTGCCTATGTGACGTCACTCTGAATTCCCTCAGTAAAAATATCCCCATAATTCCCTGTTACTCATCTATAATTCTATATAACACCACTAATTCTTAGTCCCCTGCACACGCAGCTGCTTAGAATAATTGAGGCCATTTTGTATTGCTGTTTCACAGTTAAATAAGTGAAATCTAGTGTTGGTTTAGTTTGCCCTGTTAAATCAGCACCTGGGTGGACTGCTCTGGCAGGGGAAACAACCATTACAACGCAGTCATTACAAAGCACTACATTTACAACACAGTCATTACAACGTAACTGCTTATACATCGCATGCCATTACAACGCACCCATTACAACGCATGTCACTACAACGCATGCCATTACAACGCATGTCACTACAACGCATGCCATTACAACGCATTACCCCTACACTATCCAACACTTACCCTACTGTTGCACTCACTGGAGTGGGAATAGTAATTTTTACCCCTACACTATCCAACACTTCCCCTACTGGTGCACTCACTGGAGTGGGAATAGTAATTTTTACCCCTACACTATCCAACACTTCCCTACTGTTGCACTCACTGGAGTGGGAATAGTAATTTTTACCCCTACACTATCCAACACTTACCCTACTGTTGCCCTAAGAGTATTATGCGTTGTAATGGTATGCATTGTAGTGGTATGCATTGTAATGGAATGCGTTGTAAATGTAGTTTCTAAAAATGCACTGTGATGGCATGCGTTGTAAAATCATGCGTTGTAATGGATGTTGCGATGTAAAAACCGCATTGTAAAGGCATGCGTTGTAAATGTTTGCGTTGTAACGTGTCCTATTCCTCTGGCAGCAGCATCTTATGACAGCGTTTGCTTCCCATAGTCCATACCATATAAATGTTATAGATCCCCAAACCTGGAAATCAATTTGGAATCTCTCAAAATCATGGGTAAATGTGAATTAAAACCTATCAAGTTTTGACTTATGTGCTGTGAAATCTCCCATGGGGAGAACTAGGATGGGGCCTGTAAGGGATTTTTTGACCCAAGCCTTACAAAAGCCTCTGACAAGCCTGGTCCTCACCAGTCTTCACCGTCCACATTGACTGCAAGTACTCTCCAGGCCCACTTCAGTAGTTTGTGTCATGAACTATGGTTCTTCACTCCTTGATATCCACAGCAGATATGTGATCGATTATATGGCAGGTCCCGAGTGGCATACCTAGGAAATCAGTGGAGTATGTAGTTGTAGAAAAAGCACATCATATTTTGGACACCATCAATGAATAATCAGGGGCAGCTCCTCTGTTTGAGCGGAGGAATGTCGCCCCGCCTGCTGCGAGTGCAGCAGGCACAGACGAATAAGTAAAATGGCATGTCAATGCATTTTACTTAACCGCCACAGTGCGAAGGCAGGGGCGGGGCTGAATCCTGCAATTGCAGGATTACAGCTGCCCCTGCAGTGCGCATGTCGGGTTGGCTGGATCTATTGCTACGGCCAGCCTGACAAGCAAAGTGCGCACCCAGCAATCCCCTGGCTGTGAAACAGCCGGGAGATTGCTGGCACAAGATGAGTGCTGGTTTAGCCTGCTCCCACCAATCCTGGAGCTGCCCTCAGCATAAGAGCAGCTCCAAGATTGGTTGTATCGGTGTCCACTGAGCAGGAAGGAAGTCTTTCCCTTTCCTGCTCGTTGTGGATGCTGATCGTGAGAGAGGTGTGCAGCGGGGGAGAAGTATATAGTAAGTTTGGCGACGTAGCACCCCAACATATATTTATACTTCTAGCTGCCACTGTAAATCATTACTATGGCATAAGGGCATTTCCAACCAATTTATGACAAAATGCCTTAATGATAAGTAAATGAATGCATAACATGTTTTAAGAGTGCATTACTGAATAATTGTTTACCATGTACGGTGAAAAACAAGTGTCAAGCACTGCAAATGTAGCGATTGAACAATGATATGGTGTTCAAGACTTAGGGCCCAATTATGAGTTTGGCGATCTTACCACCATACCGCTGCAATGGTGGTCCCAAGAAGACCGCCGAGTTGTACAATAATAGTTTTATAGGTTAAGAGATTATGTGGGTTTTTTTAATGAGAGAAACAGTGGTGGCTGGTGACATTTGAAAGTGGTGAGACGTAAAAGTTCTGGATGAGTGCCCTGTGGCGAGTGTCATCACAGATCAGTGGACGCTTCTCTGGCTAGGAGGTTTAGGACACATGTAATACTGGCAGGCGGCACAACCCGCAGTAATATTTAACGTGTACACAAGACCAGTCTTTGAAGGTGGCACCGCCCTCAGTAATGTTTAACAGTTTACCCAGCACCACCCTTAACAGGTGGCAGCACTCACAGAAACGTTTAACCATGGACGGGGTAAAATAGCTGGTAGGCAGAGGGCATCTTCCGACACAGAGGATGGGGTGATCTATCACTTTTCTCCCTCTACATCTGAGGAGCCAGTGACATTGGTATGATCGCAGGCATAGGAAGAGATCTAATGGACAGGAAGCAGTCATAGCCATAGGAAGAGCTCTAAGGAACAGGAAGCAGTCACAGGTATGGGAAGAGCTCTCAGGGACAGGAAGTGGTCACAGGCATAGGAAATATTCTCATGCATAGGAAGAACTCTCTTAGACAGTTAGCAGTCACAGGCATAGGAAGAGCTCTAAGGGACAGGCAGTAGTCACAGACATAGGAAACATTAACAGACATAGGAAGTAGTCATATACATAGCAAATACTCACAGGTATAGGAAGAACTTGCAGGTATAGGGAGCATTCACATGCATAGGAAGCAGTCACAAAGAAAGCAAGCATCCAGGGGGATAGGAAACACTTGCCTAGTATGGCCAAGGAGCCTTCACATGAGAAGCCCTTAAGGTGTATACCTCCTTTATTTATCAAGGTAGCTCGAATTCTTTGCCTGTCAAGTGACTGTCTCTGTTCCATTTGAGAAAGCGCCATCAAGAAAATTCACACCCGCCAGTACCCAAGAAATTGCCCATATAAACAGCCCAGCATTCAAGCTTATAAACTATCTTTCGCACAATCCATAAACTGCATGACTCATGTTGATCTGCGGACTAATAACCCCCTCCATACATACAAAACAAGTAACAGTCCCAACCGGAGGAGTCCTCAGCCAGCCCTGACGCAAGAAACTATCCACTCTATGCACAAACAGATCACCAACATGTTGCAAGACTGTCCAAAGCGATAAAAGTAACTACACAATGCGATCCCAGCACCCAACACATAAGTCTCAGAATAACCTGCCTGATTCTTGCAAGAGCCAAGAAACGGGTAACCTCAGACAGAACCCCAGCTAAGGCAGACCACCAACAACAAACATAGGCCGCAGCTGAGGCCAGCACTCACCGGCATGATCCTTGGTCCGAACCGCATTGACACAGGCTACGGGCCGTTGGTTCTGGTTCCGAGGCTGATCTCTGGAGCTGGGAAGTGAGTGGCGGCTGGTGGGCTAACTCACCCGATCGCGCTGGGACTTGGATCCTGCGATGTGTGCCGGCTAGGATCACAGGGTGTTTGTAAGCATGCAATTTGGGGGTGGGGAACATAGTTAACTGTGGCCCGCAGGTACACTAGTATCCTTTTGGGCATTTCTTTACCAGTGCGCAAATTTTCAGCGACCCCTGTTTCGGGTCGGTTCCGGGTGTAGAATGTCCTTTTTGCCCCTCGCCCTTTATTTTATTTAGGGAATGGTGCTCGCGCCCTGGGCTTGGAGCTGTAGCTCCATGGTGCAGATGCATGCCTGTGGCCAGGCAGACTCCATTGGGGCAAAGGTTCTTGTAACCTATAGTGCCAAATGCACATTGAGATTGTATTTTACCCGTTCCAGTTCACAATGGTAGAAACAGTTGACTATTGGTTTCACTCAGTGTGTAATGGTTAACAACTTTAGTGATTTGCTTACCAATACAGTTTAATGTGAATCCCTATGACCGTTAGTCCTAACGCAAGACCAGTAGGACTGCTGCCCGCAGGGATTCGAAAATACTGTGCATGATGGCAGAAAATGGCAATTATTTATTTTAGGGTATAGGGGTCAACTGCTATTGCTAGTAAAGATGGGTTTAGGACTAGGGTGATGATAACAGATAATTGTTGGAAATTCCTTTATGAGACGGCTACAGCCTACGTTGAACCATGCGCTGCTTATTACCATATAATTGGCATTCAAAACACTGTGCCTTTCGAAACACTTTTAGCCTGTTTATACATTTTATGGATTTCATTACGAAATCTCCACTTCGGCTCAACATCAGGTGATTCTGGCAAATCACTTAATCTCCACATGCCTGTAAACAATGTGTATGACCATGTGTAATGCACTTTAGTGCCCCGGTTAGACGCTCCGAGACTTTCGCTTCATGATGCAATGTATCTTTCATTTGTTAAAAAAAGAGCCTCACTTGTTCCAGAAATTTCTGTGGCGCAACACTAATTGACTCTAAAGAGTTTGAGACATATATAAACCTTCTAGAGCCAGAAAGAACCCACTGTTGGTTAACTCTACCCTCTGATAAAGAGCTACCCCAGTAACCCACCTCTGGTGTGTTATGTACAGCCACCACTTTGTTGACTTACAACCAATTCAACCAATTTTCGGTTCAATATCAATCATGTGTAGTACGCTCAGTCGCGGCTCGCAATACTCGCGGGGGGATGTGGGAGGGTTCGCGGGGGGTCGCGCGGGGGTGGGGTGGGTGGTTTAAAATTAAAAGAAAAAGAAAACTTACCTGACCGGGTCCGCGCCGCCTCTGCTCCTGGGCCGGGGTCCCGCGTTCTAAACAGGAACAGGCATGCTGCAGCTTCCTCCCCTCCTGTAAGCCAATCACAACGTTGCAATGGCAGCGTTGTGATTGCCGCAGAGTTCCGGAAGGCGCCCAGCCGGGCACCAGTAGGGAGGCCATTTTCTCTATGTAGGCTGCATGCAGCCTACATAGAGAAAATGTAGAGTGCGCATGACTGCTTTGGTCGGCCCCAGGGCCGACCAAGCAGTCAGGGCACTCAGAGTGGTGCAAGCCACTCCTCCCCGACCCGCCCACCCGCCCGCTCCCAACCAGGCATACGCTCCCGCCCACCCCCAACCAGGGGTAAATAGACATAATATCGAAATAAAAATATCGAATGGACGGAATATCGAATCCAAAATATAGAATGGACATAATATCGAATGGACATAATATAGTCGTTAAAAATATCGAAATTAAGGTAAGTAATATCGATTGTCAAAATATCTAAGTACAAAATATAGGCATTAAAAAATATCGAATTTTTAATAATATCGATTTTTTTCAGTGTTTTGTATGTTAGTATATGTGTTAAAAGTTTATATTAGTTTTTGTAATGTATGTTTAATTTTTTTAAAGCAATGATTTTTATGTTATTTAATTTTTGCGTCATTTAATTCCGTAGCGGGTTGTGGGTTTATAGGGGAATAGGGTGGGAAGTAATTTAATTGTAATTAAGTAAATATTTATTTTTATTTATTGGTATTGATAATTAATTTATTGTTAATTAATTATTAATTGGTAATTAATTTTTATTAATTGGTAATTAATTTTTATTAATTGGTAATTAATTTTTATTAATTGATTAATTGATAATTATGTTAATTCTATTAATTTATTATTTGTAGCGGGTTGTGGGTTGATAGGGGATATGGTGGGAAGTAATTTAATTGTAAATAATTAATTATTGAAAATATTTTTTTTGTTTTGATAATTAATTTATTGTTAATTAATTATTAATTGGTAATTAATTTTTATTAATTGGTAATACATTTTTATTAATTGGCAATTAATTTTTAATAATTGATTAATTGATAATTATGTTAATTCTATTAATTTATTATTTGTAGCGGGTTGTGGGTTGATAGGGGGATATGGTGGGAAGTAATTTAATTGTAAATAATTAATTATTGAAAATAATTTTTTTGTTTTGATAATTAATTTACTGTTAATTAATTATTAATTGGTATTTTTTTTATTATTTATACATTTTTGGTATTGAATATTAATTGGTTGTTAATTAATTATTAATAGGTAAATAATTTTTATTAAATAAATTGTATTGGTATTTATAATTAATTAATTATTAAATATTTTGTAATTGGTAATTAATTTTAATAATAATGTTTATTAGTATTGATAATTAAATAATTGTTATTAAAATATTACTTTCCCTACTGTTGCACTCTTTGGAGTGGGAATAGTAATTTTTACCCCTATGGTATCCAACGCTTTCCCTACTGTTGCACTCACCTGAGTGGGAATAGTAATTTTTACCCTCCCGCTATCCAACGTTTCCCTACTGTTGCACTCTCTGGAGTGGGAATAGTAATTTTTACTCCTACGCTATCCAACGCTTTCCCTACTGTTGCACTCTTTGGAGTGGGAATAGTAATTTTTACCCCCTACGCTATCCAACGCTTTCCCTACTGTTGCACTGACTGGAGTGGGAATAGTAATTTTTACCCTCCCGCTATCCAACGCTTTCCCTACTGTTGCACTCTCTGGAGTGGGAATAGTAATTTTTACCCCTACACTATCCAACGCTTTCCCTACTGTTGCACTCTTTGGAGTGGGAATAGTAATTTTTACCCTCCCGCTATCCAACGTTTTCCCTACTGTTGCACTCACTGGAGTGGGAATAGTAATTTTTACCCTCCCGCTATCCAACTCTTTCACTACTGTTGAACTCTCTGGAGTGGGAATAGTAATTTTTACCCCTACACTATGCAACGCTTTCCCTACTGTTGCACTCTTTGGAGTGGGAATAGTAATTTTTACCCTCCCGCTATCCAACGTTTTCCCTACTGTTGCACTCACTGGAGTGGGAATAGTAACTTTTACCCCTACGCTATCCAACACTTTCCCTACTGTTGCACTCTTTGGAGTGGGAATAGTAATGTTTACCCCTACGCTATCCAACGCTTTCCCTACTGTTGCACTCACTGGAGTGGGAATAGTAAATTTTACCCTCCCGCTATCCTACGTTAAAAATATTGAATATTTTTTAATAATATTACGTTAATATATGTATGTATTAAAAAATAAAAATGTATGTTTATTTATTTTTTTACTTAAATTAATTATTCATTAATTTGAAAGTTATTTAAGTATTTTGAAGTATGTTTTACTTAATTATATTTATTATCTTATTAATTTTACATTACTTTTAAGAGATTTAAAAATTTCGATATTTTGACTAACTATATTTTTTACAACGATATTTTTGATTCGATATTTTTGTACTTACCTGTTTGTAGATAGGGAGTCGATATTTTGGTATTCGATATTTTTAACTCGATATTTTGTCAGGTCGATATTTTCTTCCTCGATATTATGTCAGTGATCCCCAACCAGGCATACCCCTGCCGTCTGCTTTCTCGCAGCACGAGAAGCAGAAAATGAAATGGTATTTAAAATACCATTTTATTTTCTGCTTCTCGCACTGCGAGAAAGCAGTGGGGCGGCGCTCCAATGCCCTAATAGAGCGGCCGCCAATGGAGAGAAAGTTGATGTTTATATTCACTCATAAACTCACATTATCTCTTTGCATGGTTCAGGGATGGGTAGTGTTTAGGTGTAGTAAAGGGTTTTTAGGGTTTAAAAATGGGCTGTGTATAGATTAGTAAAGAGTTTTTTTTAGGGTTCAGGAATGGGTAGTGAATAAACATGGTAAGGAGTTTTTAAGATTCAGGGGTGAATAGAGATAATAATACGTTTTTGGGTTCAGGGATGGGTAGTGTTTAGGGCATGGGTACTCACAAACATTTTCCCAGGGGCCAAAAAGTATGGTTCGTGGTATGAACCAGGGGTGCATTGATGCCAGCAGACTGGGGGTGAGAGCATGGGGTGGAAAGTGAGCACAGGGGGATGTGAAGCAAGTACATAGTGTGCACAGTGGGTCGTAGTGTTATTTTGAGAGTTTCCTTCTATACTGCCCTCTAAATTAACCCCCTAGTCTCTAGAAGAGTAATTGAGTTGACAACACTGTATCTAAGCCACTATCCCTCTACTGCACCCTAGGGTAAGCCTTCTCTGCTTGCTATTGCTACCTTTGGTGAGTCAAGAGTACAAAGGAAGTAACTTGATTATTGAATTAGAAAGAAATATAATCTTAGGCCTCACAATCACCTCATGCCTTTAGCCTATTATTTGTAAACATTACGAGTGCTTTGAAGCAGGGATCAAAACTTAGATCAATCCCTGCTTCCCCACTTGACCAAACTGTGTAATTCTAGGCAATTGTTTTATTTTGCTTTGCCTTCTTTTTCATCATTGTCTAATATAAGAGCACCCTGAAATATGAGTTCAAGATGAGTGATGTACAAAACCTCTCGTGTTTAGTTTAATAAATAATATGTTGCATGTATAATAATAACGTAGGCCACTGAGCGAATGCACATGACAACTGACTTGCATCTTGGCTCACCGATGGCATTGTTGTCAGGGTGGTGAAGGCATGAATGTTTCCAAGTTCATGTTATCACTGTTTTAAAATAGAATGCCTTTCTATACACTGATATTCACTTTTTGGATTTTGAACAGCCTTCATCAAATTTTTACGTTTGTTGCACAATGTCTTTACAATGAAGGTGTTACTAAATGTAAGTGGTGCAGGACACCTTCTTTGCTTCTTTTTCTTTTCCTTCAGTTAATACATAAATAAATACTTACCGGTTTAAAGCTTTCTGAATGTTACTGCTAACTCAAATAAACAGCAGCCCAGGGGGCCGCATGTAAAGGTCAGGAGGGCCATATGCTGCCCCCAAACCGTAATTTGAGTATCCCTGCTTTAGAGATAGTAAAGGGTTTTAGGGTTCAAAGATGTGTAGCATTAAAGGTAGTAATGGTTTAGGTTTCAGGAATGGGTAGTGTACAGAGGTATTTGGGATTTTTTAGGATTAAGAAATGGTTATAGAAGACTGGTAGTAAAGAGTTTTTAGGGTTCAGGAATTGGTAATTGTAAATTACTTTATTTTATGATTTAGAAAAAAAATTATTTAATTTTTTTTAAATGTATTGTTAATGTAGTATTTTAAAGATTATTATTATTTTTTTTAAATGGATTGATTTTTAGAATTAACTGTGTATGTATATATATATATATATATATATATATATATATCCAACACTCGTTGCTTGTATTAACCCGCCGCTACTCCAAACCAGAGGGCGCGTCGTCTTGCGGACCACCCAAGCACGGTCCGATACAAATCAGCACACTTTCCCTCGAATAACAAAGGATGACGACGCTGTGTCTTGACAAAATTGTGATTTAATTGTCAGCTGTCGGAGCTTTTCGCCTGTCCTGCAGGCTTGCTCACCAACAAATTCAATAAAGTTTTCAGCCATTTTTAAATATACTTAAGTGCCGTGTCACATGTGAAACTACTAAAAAAGTGAATCAGAAGACAGACTGGTAGTTTTTTTCAATAGAAAACACAATGTTTAAATAATTTACAAAAGCTTTGCCCCACATGATTCTGAAATTAAAAACGAATCAATATAACCTCATGACACTTCTGCACAGCAATTCAATTTTTCTGTACATTGTATCGACACGTAATTATGGACATGTGCCCAAAATTTTTCTCAGTATTAACAGCATAAAGCCTAAGTAGGCATATACCATTCCTGCATAACAACCATAATTCTGCAGGTGCCCCGACTTCTTAATACAATATTATCACAATCAAGCCCAAGTGGACATGTGTGAATGGCAAAGATAGCTTGTTTATAAACATGTCAATGTCTTCTAAAAGTGCAGGTGCTTAATGAAAATTTTTTGTGCATTTTTTATATAAAGTGAAAGAAAATAAACAGATAAAAACATAGCAAATGGGGCGCGGACTCACTCATTACTTCAGTTAATTACAGGTGTCTATGTAGGTCTTCCTCCATATTTAAACCTTCCGGGATTTTACAGTTCAGCTTTATTATATAAGAAGATTCTAGCCTTCTCAATTGATTTTCCCGGTTTCCACCTCTCACGTTGGGTTTGATTGCATCGATCACAAAATAAGATAATCCCTCTGTGCTTTTGCAATGGTGTTGCTCGAAATGTCGTGCCACCGGATAGGTTCTATCCCCATTCTTGATTGCTCTTAAGTGTTGCAGCACTCGTTTGTGGACTGGTAAGATTGTGCTGCCCACATACCTCAGGCCACAAGGACACTGAAGTACATAAACAGCAAAATCCGTCTTGCACGTGAATTAACCCTTGATTTTCATCTCCCTATTAGAGAGTCCTGTTTTATACATGGTGGTATTTATCCCATGGACACAAGCTTTACATTTCAAGCATCTTACAAATCCTTCTCTTCTACCTAGCCACATAGAGGCTGTCACCTTTGGTTTAAATGCTGGTACCACATTACTGACTAGCATTTGTTTAAAGGATTTAGCTTGTCTAAAAGTTATTTGTGGTCTCTTCTGTACCAATTTGCCCAAAACTGGATCATTTCGTATCAAATGCCAGTGTTTGGACATAATATCTCTCACACTTTTGTGTTGTTTGTAATAGGAAGTGACCATCCTACATTGATTTTTATTTTCACTTTCCAACCTCTTTTTTACATTATTTTTGTTGAAAAGGATATCTTCTCTCGACCTTTTCTTAGCTTTGTAAATGGCAGATTTTATACAACCTTCAGAATAGCCTCTTGATTTGAAACGTGCTTTTAAAACCTGCAATTCTTTATGGCAGCCTTCTTGATCACTACAATTACGGATGGTACGCAGGCATTCCCCATAGGGGATACTTTTGATTCAATTCTGGGGGTGGAAACTCGTTGCATGAAGCAATGTATTACCCGCTGTGGGTTTGCGGTACAGCGATGTCTCCAACCTCCCATCCTTTATATAAACTGTCAAATCAAGAAAATTCACACTAGTTGCGCTGATGGTACTTGTGAATTTCAGATTTAAATTGTTAGTCTGAAGTTTCTTGACAAAATCATTTAATGACTGATCTGAGCCTTTCCATACGATGAACAAGTCGTCAATGAATCGACTCCAATGCATGACGTTATTATGCCATTCTTCTGGGTACAGCTTCTGGACCACCTGCTCCTCCCACCAGCCCCTATGCAAATTCGCATAGCTGGGGGCGAAACAGGTGCCCATAGCTGTACCGCACGTCTGATGAAACAATTCGCCATTAAAAAGAAAATAGTTGTTTTTCAGGCAAATAGATGTCATTGCAATAAGCATTTGTGTGTGAGACCAGAATTTTACAGGTCTACCTCCCAAAAAGTATTTAACAGCATTCAGACCGTCTTCATGCTTGATGCTGGTGTATAATGTGGTTACATCAATGGTTGCCAATAGGAAATCACTTTCCCATGGCAGATCATATACCCGCTTTAAAAAATCCCCTGTGTCCTGAATATATGACGGAAGGATTTTGTTATTCGAGGGAAAGTGTACTGATATATATATATATATATTACCTACTGGCGGTCGCCAGTATGTAGTTATAGTTAGGACCTCGTTTCTATTCAAAAAGCATTTTTTCTTTTGCCAATATCTTTGGCGCCGGTTGACGAATGTTCGTGAAATTTTCAAAACTAATGGGGCGCTCCGGTCAGCTCCTGTCTTGAAAGTTTCGGGGTGATTTGTCAAGCGGGGCCGAGAAAAAAGGGGGGTCCAAAACGCATTTTCCCCATGTTAATTTCCATAGGAACTTTAGGCAAAGCTACAGCCCGAACTGCTGAACAGAATTACACCAAATTTGACAAAAAGGTAGGTCTTGGTTCAGAAAGAGCCCTTTTTTTAAATGGTGTAAATCCGTTCAGTAGTTCGAGAGAAATTAGAAAAAGAAAAGTTTCGATATCTGAGCACCAAGGAGGGTTCGCAAACCCTCCCGGGCACAAGCTTCACTCTGATTGGCTGTCAACACTCCAAACCAGGAAGTGTTGGCAGCCATCTTGTGACTCGGTAACCGAGTCACAAGAAAACAGTGAAAAAAACATTAAAAAACAAGAAAAGGGGGCAGGGTTAAAACACCCTGACCCCCTAGGCCTGCTGAGGCCAAAAAAAGCATTATTTGTTTTAAATGGCAGAATTCGCGCTGGGCGCTTCGTTATTGTTAAGCCCCCGGGTGGGCCAGGTCCCGAGGGCAATTCCAAATTATATAGCGAGGGCCCACGGGGGCCCCCGCAGCCCCAGGGACCGCCACCTTCCCGGGGCTTCATTGATGATTTGCGGGGGGCACGCAGCCCCCCCGCAGCCCCGGGGACCACCACCTCCCCGGGGCTCTCATTTTTGTTAAATTTTAAATGTGTATGGGGGGGCTCGAGCCCCCCCACATGCCCCGGGGACCACCACCTCCCCAGGGCTTTTGCAATTTAAACGTGGGGGCACGCGGCCCCCCACAGCCCCGGGGACCGCCACCTACCCGTGGCTCTGTTTTTAAAAAAAATATGTGTGTGGGGGGGCTCGAGCCCCCCCACATGCCCTGGGGACCACCACCTTCCCGGGGCTTTGCCAATTTAAACGCGGGGGCACGCGGCCCCCGCAGCCCCAGGGACAGCCACCTCCCTGGGGCTCTGTTTTATTAAAAAAAAAGATGTGTGTGGGGGGCTCGAGCCCCCCACACACCCAGGGGACCACCACCTCCCCGGGGTACTAAATATTCTAATTCGGGGGTCCGTAACGGACCCCCGGGGACCACCACCTCCCCGGGGCTTTGAAAATGCTGGGAGGGGGGCGTGCGGCCCCCCTCCTGGAGCCCTTGATGGCCCTGGGGACCGCCACCCCCCAGGGCCGGTTCCTGCAATGTCCCGGGGTGCCCACCCCCGGGACATTGCCGTTTGCTATGATAGGGCGGGAGCACGGCTCCCGCCCTGCCATAGCAAACTCTGCTTTGCTTCATTGAAGCGAGAGCAGGAAAACCTGCTCTCGCTTCAATGAAGCAAAGCAGGATTGCTTCTGCACAAGGGGAGCTGCATGTCAGCAGCTCCCCTTGTGCAAAAGCAATGCCGGCTCCCGCAGGAGGCAGGGAGCCGGCGGGACCGTGGAGGCATTGGGGCTCCCCCCACGGTCGCCAACAGAGAGGCCAGGCCCCAGGGGATGGGGTCCCCGGGGCCGAAATTGGCCTCGGGAGGGGGGCCACGCGGCCCCCTTCCCGATTTAAAAAATATGTATATATATAAAAAGGGGTCAGGCCTTGGGGGATGGGGTCCCCAGGGCCCCAAAAATGTAAAAGAAGGGGGGCCACACAGCCCCCCTTGTAAAAAAAAATATTTCAAAAAAGCTGGCATGTAGCCGGAGGCCACGCCCCCTTTCTGCACCACTCTGCAAACGCGCCCCCTGGCGCGTTGTTAGTTGGGGAATTAATTCCCCTTGAATACTGAGGGTCCCTGGGGGCCAACTAGCCCACCAGGTACCTCCAGTATGAGCCACAGAGCTGCGTTGCAGAGATGTGGTCCGATGCCACGCCCCTTTTTACACCACTCTGCAAACGCGTCTCTTGGCGCACTGGTGGTGGGGCGATGAGGTCCTCTTGTGTCCTGAGGACCTCAGGACACAAGTGGACTTCATCCCCCGAGCAGTAGTGCGCCAGGAGCTGCGTTTGCAGAGTGGTGTAAAAAGGGGGCATGGCCTCGGACCACCTCTCTGCAATCCAGCTGTGTGGCGCTTACTGGAGGAACCTGGTGGGCTAGTTGGCCCCCAGGGACTTAATCCCCCAACTTAGAACATGCCAGGGGGTGCGTTTGCAGAGTGGTGGAGAAAGGGGGCGTGGCCTGTGTCCACCTCTCAGCAATCCCACTGTGTGGGGCTTACTGGAGGTAAGAGGTAGTCTAGTTGGTCCCTAAAGGACCCCCAGCAGCGAAGAGGACTTCAATCCCCATCCAAGAGTGCGCCAGGGAGCGCGTTTGCAGAGTGGTGGGCAAAGGGGGCAGGGCCTGTTATGAGAACTTAGCATCCTGCTGTGTGGGACTTACTGGAGGTAATAGGAGGGGTAGTTGGCCCCAAGGTTGTCGTTTGGGGCCAACTACCCCTCTTGTTACCTGTAGTAAGTCCCACACAGTAGGATTGCTAAGACGTCTAAGGAGGACATGCCCCCCTTTCTCCACCACTCTGCAAATGCGCCTCCTGGCAGGCTACGGGATGGGGGATGAAGTCCAATTTACTCCTGAGGGACTTTGGGGGCCAAGAAGCCCTCTTGGTACCTCCTCTAAGTCCTATGCAGCGGAATTCCTGAGCGCTGGTCGGAGTCCCAGCACCCTTTCTCCACCACTCTGCAAACGTGACTACTACTTAAAGAAGCATCTTTCTGCACCTCTGACTTAGAGGTAGTTTTAATCCCCCTGCCCTATTATGTACGAGGGCCTTACAGAGGAGGTCATGCCAATCACAGGGGTACCCCAACGCATAGTGTTCCCTAGTGTATGTAGGTGTTTTCACTGTTTTCTAAGTGTCTTTAAGCATAGCACTGGCTCTAGGCCTGGTTAGTCAGAGTCAGTTACCACCAGTACCCGTCAGCAAAATGTTGGGGGCACAGGATGACTTTGCAACAAGGCCTCTTTCTACTCCTCTGTTGGTTCTTTGTGCACATATCTTGCTTCTTTCTGCACCTTTCTTCGTCTTTCTGGACTTCTGTTGCCTCTTTCTGCATTTCTCTTGCTTCTTTCTGCGCCTTTCTTCCTCTTTCTGCACATGTCCTACCTCTGTAGGCATAGTTAGAAATTTGTATTTAAAAAACCTTTGAAATTCACTGAAAAACCCACAGGTTTCAGGGACGTTATAGTTAGAAATTAGCATTTAAAAAACCTTTGAAATTCACTGAAAAAACCTTAGGTTTCAGGGACGTTATAGTTAGAAATTAGCATTTAAAAAACCTTAGAAATTCACTGAAAAACCACAGGTTTCAGGGACGTTATAGTTAGAAATTAGGATTTAAAAAACCTTTGAAATTCACTGAAAAAACCTTAGGTTTCAGGGACGTTATAGTTAGGAATTAGCATTTAAAAAACCTTAGAAATTCACTGAAAAACCACAGGTTTCAGGGACGTTATAGTTAGTTGGACATTTCACTCGTACAAAACCAGAGAAATTCGGCCGTTATAGTTAGCTCAGCTAACTATAACTCACGCCCCCGCAATGCACTGCTGATGACGTCACATATTACATCATTCATGACATGGTCAGTGACATCACTGATGACATCACTGATGATATCATCCACATGATAATCTGATGCACCTCCCCACACCCTAATATAACCTTTGATACACCCACTCTAAAATACAGACTACCATTTTCGAAACCATAGACACACCAATACCAGTTACTACATACCCACTCACAGATTCCTAGGTCTACACACACGTCCCCTCATTCACCCATACAGTCATTCATACATGCAGGCACTTATCAATACAGCACTATCATTTGCACTCATACACCTATACAGACACTCACACATCGCCATTTATCCATAGAGTTACTCACATACCTAGTCAATCATGCAAAGAATCATTCACACTCCCATTTACTCACCTATACAGTTATACACACACCACCTCACTTATTCATACAGATACTAACACATACTTCCTCTCTTTTACAATCACTGATACAAGCACACACTCATCCATACAGCCACTCTCACAATCACTCACTCTCACATATAGTCATTTATATACTCCAACACTCACATATACTGCCTTTCACATATGTAGTTATTCACACATGTACCACTGAGACATCCATTCACTTACCAACACACCCATACACACACTCACCCACCCATACAGCCCCTCGCAGACGCACTCTTGAACCCATACACCCAGTGAATCACCCACTCACACATCCATGCAGTGAGTCACACACACCCCGCCCACCCACACAGACACTCAGGCACCCATACAGATACTCAGACAAGCAATCAATAACCCATATAGACACTCATGTAGCTACTCACCAACCCATGCAACCGCTTACACACCAACAGACAGACTGATACAGATATTCACACAGTTTAGTCACTAACCCATGCATTCAGTAGGACACGTTTAATCACTCACTTATACAGTCAGTCACGCACCTACTAAATCATCCATTCAGACACTTATACACCCACTCATTCTTCAATACACCTTGGCCTATATATATATATAAAACATATTTAAACTTTACAGAAACACACAGTCACTGGATGATGTCATCAGTGATGTCATTTGAGATGTCATCAGTGATGTCATCAGTGATGTCACTGACCATGTCATGAATCATGTAATATGTGACGTCATCAGCAGTGCAGTGGGGGGGCGCGAGTTATAGTTAGTTGAACTAACTATAACGGACAAATTTCTCTGGCTTTGTACGAGTGAAATGTCCAACTAACTATAACGTCCCTGAAACCTGTGGTTTTTTCAGTGAATTTCTAAGGTTTTTTAAATGCTAATTTCTAACTATAACGTCCCTGAAACCTATGGTTTTTTCAGTGAATATATATATATATATATATATATATATATATATATATATATATATATATATATATATATATATATATATATATACACCAAATGCTCACTTCCTGGTAAAAAGTAGGCGGGACACAGCTCCGGGTTTCAGGTGGATTTATTGAGCAAATACAAGCGCCTCTGCTCTGGCAAGTCCGTGAAACGCTGTGGCAGACGCGTTTCTAGCCGGAACGGCTTTCATCAGTGCCGGTTTCACAGGTAAGATGATTCACCTGGGGTCTCACTCTGATAGTCTCTCGGCCCCTCCTTCTCTTTAGAGGTAAATACCTCCTCGCGCAGCATCTCCCGGCAAACTGCATGATGGGTCGTGTAGTCCATCGTAGGAATCCATACAGTGATGAATTACGTCCACAAACACCCAGTGGTGTCCCAAAGTTTGGCGATGGGCCACACTCCGCCGCAATTTCCCAGGGATACTATAGTCTGGCTCATACCACCTGTGGTCCCCTTCTCAGGCAGTACATAAGCATATGTATATATATGTTCATTCTAAAAATCAACCTAATCAATCTAATATTTTTATTTAATAATAATCTTTAAAATGAAGGTGTTTCTAAAGATAAGTGGTGCAGAACACCTTCCTCTCCTTTTCCTTCAGTTAATAGATAAATAAATATTTACCAGTTTAAATTTTTCTGAATGTTACCGCTAACTCAAATAAACAGCAGCTCAGGGGGCCACATGTAAAGTTCAGGAGGGCCACATGCGTCCCCCAGGCCGTACTTTGAGTATCCCTGGTTTTGGGGTAGTAAAGGGTTATAGAGTTCAGAAATGTGTAGCATTAGGGGTAGTAATGGTTTAGGGTTCAAGAATGGGTAGTGTATAGAGGTATTAGGGAATTTTTAGGATTATGAGATGGTTATTGAACAGTGGTTGTAAGGAGTTTTTACGGTTTAGGAATTGTAATTTTAAATAACTTTATATTAAATTTGAAAAATTAACTTATTTAAAAAATGTATTGTTAATGTAGTATTTTAAAGATTATAATTAAATAAATAAAAATTGATTGGTTTTTAGAAATAACACACATATATATATATATATATATATATACATATATATATATCACTTCAACCTTGGCGTGTGAGCACCGAAACGCCTTTCCCCTTCCTTCTTGCAACGGCGGTCCGCGGTGAGGGGGCGAGCCTCTAAATACACAATTTTACGCTGAATTTGCCAAAACAGCAGCCGCGGACACCAATGCTTTCAGCAAAATTATTTATTTGGCAGATTCAAGACACCTCTCGACGCGTTTCGGGACCAAGTCCCTTGATCACGAGTGCCATTGCTGTGTCTCAGATTCATTTAAATAACCACGTGATTCAAAACAAACATGAAAAAAAGACCACACAATACGGAGTTTCTTCACTCCTACTTATAAAAGTCAAATAAATATCAAATAAATATCACTTGCGGTTATAACATTAGTCATTAACACAAAAAATAATATATATGTTTAGAGATACATTAACACCATTTACTGCTGTATTTTAACATTTCATGTGACCTAATTCATTTCCTTCATATCCAACTTTATTGAAAACGAACACAGATTTGTGCCTATGACACAGCCTCGCTGTTATCGTTAACTTATACATCCCTATTCAGTGCTTCATTACTGCACCTCTAAAACATTTCATCCACTTTTATTTACTGGTTCAACCAACCTCAATCATGTTATCACCGCCCAAGTGGGCATGTTCAATGTTTTTAATGTTTTAAGGTCTTACAGAATCGTTTCAATATATTCACGTTCGTGCTCGTTCCTGCCCAAGTGGGCATATTGGTTGCTGTATTTAATACCTCACCATTACTGTAACACTATCTCTTAATGTCTGCATTCTGCTCTCACTTCAGATTTTAAAGGCACTTACTCTCTCATTGCATCACTCAATTCTTAACAACTTCATAACAAACTATATTTTTGTTATAAAAAGATATTTTTACTCTCTTGCGTTTCTTTGTGGTAACCGCGGACTCAAATCTAAAAAGAAAGAAAATAAAACACAAAACATTGTATTAAAAAATGTGAATCACCCATATTTCCTATTAACAAAAACCACACACAACTACACTGACAACTTGTCTACAACTGACTCATCAGCATTGGTATTGACATAATTCATACACAATTTACTTAACATCATCAAAATACTTTAAAAATCTTTTTACAAAAATGAAGGGCGAGAATTACACTCAGAACCCGACTGGACCACTTATGTCTCCTCACGGCTTTTTACTACCTATTGTTCCCTTCACCCCAGGTGTACTGCAAGTTCTTCATCAATGTTATGGCCTATCGGCACCACTGTTCCATACTGTATAATCAATTTTGACTCTAACCGGCGCAAACTTTGCACTCTGTTTCCTCCTCTTACATCAGTTTTCACTGTATCCAATACACAAAAGCCCAATAAATTGCTGTTTTGGCTATGGTGACTCTGAAAATGCCACGCAACTGGATATTGTTTATCTGCATTCTTTATTGCGCGCAGATGTTCTAATATTCGTATCTTCGCTTTGTGTATGGTGCTCCCTATATACACCTTCTGACAAGGACAGAACAGTGCATATACTGCATATTCAGTAGTGCATGAAGTATGTTTAACAATTTTGAATGGTTTGCAATTGGGTGACAAAATGCATTCTTTTCTGTTTTTACTATTTTTGCAGGCCTTACAGCTTCTGCAAGTGTAAAAACCCTGCGTCACTGTATTTCTTACGACGCCTGATTCTACTGTCCTGCACAGAGTGTCTTTTAATGATTTAGCCTTTTTAAAAGTTATCTGAGGGAACACTTCTAAATTTTCTGCTAAATCTTTATCTGTTTGTAATGCTGGCCAAAATCTGTTCAAACTTTTGCGAACCTCTGGGGCTTGTCTGCTGAACGTAGTTATAAACCGAATCTTGTCTTGTGAGTTTGCCACTTCACTGTCTTTCTCCTCTACTGCTAGTAAGGATTTCCTTGTTCTTTTCTCCACCTCTCTTCTAGCCCTATCGATGACCGATTGTGCGTACCCTCTCTCTAAAAATCTTTCAATCATTCTTTTTTCTTCAAACTTAAAACTCTCCATTGTACTGCAGTTCCGTTTGGCTCGCAGTAATTCCCCAGAGGTATACTACTGACAAGAGCCCTTGGGTGCGAACTCCTCGCATGCAATAAGCTATTGCCAGCAGTAATTTTTCTGAAAAGGGCACTTTCAATTTTTTCTCCCAATACTGTTAGTTTGAGATCAAGAAACTCAGTTGACTCTTTAGACCAATTGCTGGTAAATTGTAAATTATAGCTATTCTCATTAAGTGCCTTCACAAACTCATCTGCTTCATCTTCAGTCCCCTTCCACACACAGAAAATGTCGTCAATATAACGGACCCACATTGCTACCTTCTCCTTGTACCCCAAATAGAGACCCGCAAAGCAGGTCCCCATTGAAGTTCCGAGAGTCTGCTTATAGACCTTATCATCAAAGAGAAAGTAATTCTGTTTTAGACAGATAGACATCATCTCAATTAACATCTCTGTGTGTAGAAGGTATGAGATTGATCTTTCTTTGAGGAAATGTTTACATGCTTTCAGGCCTAAGTCATGAGGGATAGATGTATAGAGGCTCATCACATCTAATGTTAGCAGTGAATAGCTGTTGTTCCATTGAAAATTGTCTAAACATCTAAGAAAATCTCCCGTGTCCTTAATATAGGATGGGAGTTTTCTAACTAAGCCTTGCAAAAAATAATCAACATATCTGGAGGTATTTTCTAAACAGCTGCCCCGGGAAGACACAATGGGTCTCCCCGGTGGATTCTGTTTATCTTTGTGGATTTTTGGCAATAAGTAAAGAGCCGGAAGTTTAGGCCATTTACATTCCAAGAATCTCAACTCATCCTGTTCTAATAGTCCTTTCTTATGCCAATCACATAATTGTGTTTGAAATTGCCTGACAGAATGCTCATATTCCATTCTGTTACTTCTGTGATAGTTGTTTTTATCAGCTAGTTGTCTCATACCTTCCTCGATGTACTTCAATTTAGACAACACAACTACATTTCCACCTTTATCAGATTTTTTAATGACTATTGTATTGTCATTCTTCAAACTTTCAATTGCTAATTTTTGTGCCTCTGTAACATTATTCCACCTAGACCATTTCCTCTTCTTAGATAATTTCAACAGTTCCTGCGTAACTCCCTTTTCAAAAACATCAATAGCCTCATTCTTAATCTGAGGGAGAAAAATTGATCTAGGTTTAAAATGACTCTGTGCACTCAAATTTAAGGGTACATTCTCGTTCATCAGGCTTGTGACAAGATCACTTTCAGCATAGACCTCTTCACTGAGTACATTCAATGTGTGAAGTAACTCTCCTTCAGCAATTGTCATTTTGCTAGGAACCTGTCTTTCAACATCTACATTCATTTTTACATTAGAAGCATACCACTTTTTTACACGTAATTTCCGTGTAAAATAAAAAAGATCTATCCTACTCTGGGTATAGTTAAAATCATTTGAGGGACAAAACGTAAGACCTAAAGATAAAAGTTCTACCTCTGCATCATTCAATGTTCATTCAGATAGATTGATTATCGTTTTTCTGTTCATTATTTCAGCCTCTTTTGGCCCCTTGTGCGACTTCCCACCGGGCTTCCCGATTCTCCTGGCGTTGATACATTTCCTCTTCTTCCATCTCTGTTTGCGTTTCCACGATTTCGACGCACATTTGGTCTGTTGCCCATTTGTCTTCCTTTTGCAACCAGACTGAACTCCATTAAAATGCTGCCTTTTGATACTCTGCAGTCTTTAGCACTTAAAACATCACTTGTGCTTGCTACGCTGCCATCAGTGGAGTTCTCAAAGCTAACTTGCTCCTCCTGGTTGTCAGTGGGTGCCTCCGGATTCACGCCTGCCATGCTGGGTAAGACTCCTCCACTTCGTAGCTGATCGTATTTCTTAGCAAACGTAAGAATCCGTCCTCTCTGGTAGTCAATCAAATCCCGTTGGAACTTGCTTTGTTTTTTGATCTTTATTTCATCTTCGATCTTGTCCAAACTCTTGTCCATTTTCTCCATTTCTTTTTGAAACTCCTCAGTTCCACAGAGCGCTTTAAGTTGTTGAGTGATATCATCGATGATTCCTGTTAATTTTTCACAGTCTTTTTTCGCGTATTTCACTAGCATTTTAAGCATATTCGTTGAGCATTGGTGATTGTTGCTTGCCCACTCTTTAACTAGTTCTGGATCCGGATCATTAAAACGCGTCGAGAGGTGTCTTGAATCTGCCAAATAAATAATTTTGCTGAAAGCTTTGGTGTCCGCGGCTGCTGTTTTGGCAAATTCAGCGTAGAATTGTGTATTTAGAGGCTCGCCCCCTCACCGCGGACCGCCGTTGCAAGAAGGAAGGGGAAAGGCGTTTCGGTGCTCACACGCCGAGGTTGAAGTGGTATTTGAAAGTAACCCCTTCCCGCTGGGAAAAGAACCGGTATGGTGCGAGGACCTGTTGAGCCACGGAGAAATGAGTGGATGCCATGAACCACAGCTCGACGGAATTAGCACCCGTTTTCAAGAATAAGATTGAGATCCAGCAAACGGCGAGTGAGACTGCACACCGAGAAGAGGGAGCGGTCTTGCTTCAGCATACAAAATAAAGAGCAGAAACATGGCGCCGACAAGGATTGACAAGCGCTTGGAAGCAGCGGATAAATTATTTGAAAATTGCACAATGGAGACTACATCGGAAAGCAATACGGCATCTAATGATGGTATGATCTCGCCAAACAAAAGAATGCTATGGGATAAGCTGTGAAAGGCTCTTAAAACTGAACAGAACAAATGGTGGGAGGCCACCACGCTTCAAAAATATATAGATGTCAGCAGAATTCCGAGAGGATTGAGAATTTTCACAACGCCGACTTTTAATGATCCGGATCCAGAACTAGTTAAAGAGTGGGCAAGCAACAATCACCAATGCTCAACGAATATGCTTAAAATGCTAGTGAAATACGCGAAAAAGACTGTGAAAAATTAACAGGAATCATCGATGATATCACTCAACAACTTAAAGCGCTCTGTGGAACTGAGGAGTTTCAAAAAGAAATGGAGAAAATGGACAAGAGTTTGGACAAGATCGAAGATGAAATAAAGATCAAAAAACAAAGCAAGTTCCAACGGGATTTTATTGACTACCAGAGAGGACGGATTCTTACGTTTGCTAAGAAATACGATCAGCTACGAAGTGGAGGAGTCTTACCCAGCATGGCAGGCGTGAATCCGGAGGCACCCACTGACAACCAGGAGGAGCAAGTTAGCTTTGAGAACTCCACTGATGGCAGCGTAGCAAGCATAAGCATATGTATATATATGTTCATTCTAAAAATCAACCTAATCAATCTAATATTTTTATTTAATAATAATCTTTAAAATGAAGGTGTTTCTAAAGATAAGTGGTGCAGAACACCTTCCTCTCCTTTTCCTTCAGTTAATAGATAAATAAATATTTACCGGTTTAAATTTTTTGGAATGTTACCGCTAACTCAAATAAACAGCAGCTCAGGGGGCCACATGTAAAGTTCAGGAGGGCCACATGCGGCCCCCAGGCCGTACTTTGAGTATCCCTGGTTTTGGGGTAGTAAAGGGTTATAGAGTTCAGAAATGTGTAGCATTAGGGGTAGTAATCGTTTAGGGTTCAAGAATGGGTAGTGTATAGAGGTATTAGGGAATTTTTAGGATTATGAGATGGTTATTGAACAGTGGTTGTAAGGAGTTTTTACGGTTTAGGAATTGTAATTTTAAATAACTTTATATTAAATTTGAAAAATTAACTTATTTAAAAAATGTATTGTTAATGTAGTATTTTAAAGATTATAATTAAATAAATAAAAATTGATTGGTTTTTAGAAATAACACACATATATATATATATATATATATATATATATATATATATATATATACATATATATATATCACTTCAACCTCGGCGTGTGAGCACCGAAACGCCTTTCCCCTTCCTTCTTGCAACGGCGGTCCGCGGTGAGGGGGCGAGCCTCTAAATACACAATTCTATGCTGAATTTGCCAAAACAGCAGCCGCGGACACCAAAGCTTTCAGCAAAATTATTTATTTGGCAGATTCAAGACACCTCTCGACGCATTTCGGGACCAAGTCCCTTGATCACGAGTACCATTGCTGTGTCTCAGATTCATTTAAATAACCACGTGATTCAAAACAAACATGAAAAAAAGACTTCACACAATACGGAGTTTCTTCACTCCTACTTATAAAAGTCAAATAAATATCAAATAAATATCACTTGCGGTTATAACATTAGTCATTAACACAAAAAATAATATATATGTTTAGAGATACATTAACACCATTTACTGCTGTATTTTAACATTTCATGTGACCTAATTCATTTCCTTCGTATCCAACTTTATTGAAAACGAACACAGATTTGTGCCTATGACACAGCCTCGCTGTTATCGTTAACTTATACATCCCTATTCAGTGCTTCATTACTGCACCTCTAAAACATTTCATCCACTTTTATTTACTGGTTCAACCAACCTCAATCATGTTATCACCGCCCAAGTGGGCATGTTCAATGTTTTTAATGTTTTAAGGTCTTACAGAATCGTTTCAATATATTCACGTTCGTGCTCGTTCCTGCCCAAGTGGGCATATTGGTTGCTGTATTTAATACCTCACCATTACTGTTGTCCATTTTCTCATTTTCTTTTTGAAACTCCTCAGTTCCACAGAGCGCTTTAAGTTGTTGAGTGATATCATCGATGATTCCTGTTAATTTTTCAGAGTCTTTTTTCTCGTATTTCACTAGCATTTTAAGCATATTCGTTGAGCATTGGTGATTGTTGCTTGCCCACTCTTTAACTAGTTCTGGATCCGGATCATTAAAACGCGTCGAGAGGTGTCTTGAATCTGCCAAATAAATAATTTTGCTGAAAGCTTTGGTGTCCGCGGCTGCTGTTTTGACAAATTCAGCGTAGAATTGTACATATATATATATATATATATATATATATATTCACTGAAAAAACCATAGGTTTCAGATATGTTATAGTTACAAATTAGCATTTAAAAAACCTTTGAAATTCACTGAAAAAACCATAGGTTTTAGGGACAGTTATAGTTAGTTGGACATTTCACTCGTACAAAACCCGTGAAATTCCCCCGTTATAGTTAGTTCAGCTAACTATAACTCGCGCCCCGCAATGCACTGCTGATGACGTCACATATTACATCACTCATGACATGGTCAGTGACATCACTGATGACATCACTGATGACATCTCAAATGACATCACTGATGACATCATCCAGTGACTGTGTGTTTCTGTAAAGTTTAAATATGTTTAATATATATAGGGAAAGGCGTATTGAAGAATGAGTGGGTGTATAAGTGTCTGAATGGATGATTTAGTACGTGCGTGACTGACTCTACAAGTGAGTGATTAAACGTATCTTACTGAATGCATGGGTTAGTGACTAAACTGTGTGAATGTCTGTATCCGTCTGTTGGTGTGTAAGTGGATGCATGGATTTGCGAATAGCTACATGAGTTTCTATATGGGTTATTGATTGGTTCTATGAGTATCTGTATGGGTGCCTGAGTGTTTGTGTGGATGGGGTGTGTGCGACTGTGCATAGATGTGTGAGTGGGTGATTCACTGGGTGGATGGTTTCAAGAGTGCATCTGTGATAGACTGTATGGGTGGGTAAGTGTGTGTAAGAGTGTGTTAGTGAGTGAATGTATGTCCCAGTGGTACATGTGTGAGTAACTACATATGTGAAAGGCAGTATATATGTGTGTTGGAGTATATAAATAGCTATAAGCGAGAGTGAGTGATTGTGATAGTGGCTGTATGGATGAGTGTGTGCTTGTATCAGTGATTGTATAAGAGCGTAACAGTGTGCTAGTATTCGTATGATTAAGTAAGCTGGTGTGTGTGTATAACTGTATAGGTGAGTAAATGGCAGTGTGTTTAATTATTTGCATGACTGACTAGGTGTGTGAGTACCTCTATGGATGAGTGGCGGTGTTTGAGTGTCTATATAGGAGTAAGAGTGCATATGATAGTCCTGTACTGAGTGACCATAAGTATGAGTGACTGTACGGGTGAGTGAGTGGATGTGTGTGTGTAGACCTAAGAATCAGTGAGTGGGTATGTAGTTATTGGTGTTGGAGTGTCTATAGTTTTGCGAATGGCAGTCTGTAATTTAGATTGGGTGTATCAAAGGTTATATTAGGGTGTGAGGAGCTGCATCAGATTATCACGTGGATGATGTCATCAGTGATGTCATTTGAGATGTCATCAGTGATGTCATCAGTGATGTCACTGACCATGTCATGAGTGATGTAATATGTGACGTCATCAGCAGTGCATTGCGAGGCGCGAGTTATAGTTAGCTGAACTAACTATAACGGGGAATTTCACGGGTTTTGTACGAGTGAAATGTCCAACTAACTATAACTGTCCCTAAAACCTATGGTTTTTTCAGTGAATTTCAAAGGTTTTTTAAATGCTAATTTGTAACTATAACATATCTGAAACCTATGGTTTTTTCAGTGAATTTCAAAGGTTTTTTAAATGCTAATTTGTAACTATAACGTGCCTGAAACCTACGGTTTTTTCAGTGAATTTCAAAGGTTTTTTAAATGACATTTTTTAAATGTATTAATTTTTATATTAATTTTTTCATACTGATTTACTACATTTTTAGAAACAATTTCTTTTACATATTTTATTTTTTAAATTACATTGTAATTACATTATACATTACATTACAAAAATACTTTCTCAGAATGAATTACTTTAGTTTAAATACTTAGCACATAGGCAATAGACTTTTAAGTACAGTAGTTACAGTTGTTGCAATGGGCAACACATTTTCAAACACAATGCAACATTCAGCTCAATGTGAATTTCTAGTTAAATGCAATTAGTTACTTTATGGATTACTTTTCTAACCACAGGACTGGATCCTAGATTCAGTCCTGGGACATCTCCTGTAAACAGTTGAGTAAAAGCGTTTTGGTTACAGTCGTGATTTTTAAGGAATATTATTGTATTTTAAAAGTTGACACTTAGAAACTTTTCCTCATAGAATCACCAATGTTATCCTATGGAAGGAAATTCACTTAGCAGGTAAAAACTGTTATCGTTACTTTTTCTTACTCAGTGTTGGATCCTGGATCCAGCACTGGTGCATCTCCTGTAAACAGTTGAAAAAATGCGTTTAAGTCATACAGGCGATTTTTAAGGAATATTTGTAGTTTGTGAAAATCGACACTTTGAAACTTTTCTGCTGAAAACCAGACAATGGATTCCTATGGAAGAAAAGATAAGTTACTGGTAAGTACGGTTAAAATTACTTTTCAGGGTCAGTGCTGGGCTAAAAGATGCAGCACTGGGTTCTCTCCTGATAACAGGTGAGTAAATCGGAATTCGTATTTCGGCTGATTTTAGAAGAATAATTTAAAGTTCCAAAACTCCACACTTAGAAGAATTTCCAAGTGAAACCAGTCAATGTTAGCCTATGGAAGGAAATTCAAGTTACTGGTAAGTACGGTTAAAATTACTTTTCAGGACCAGTACTGGGCTGAAAGATGCAGCACTGAGGTCTCTCCTGATAACAGGTGAGTAAATCAGAATTCGGATTTCGGCTGATTTTAGAGGAATATTTGTATGTTTCAAAAATCAACACTTAGAAACTTTTTCAGCAAAAAGCAGGCAATGATATCCTATGGAAGGAAATTCAAGTTACTGGTAAGTACGGTTAAAATTACTTTTCAGGATTAGTACTGGGCTGAAAGATGCAGCACTGAGGTCTCTCCTGATAACAGGTGAGTAAATCAGAATTCGTATTTCGGCTGATTTTAGAGGAATATTTGTATGTTTCAAAAATCAACACTTAGAAACTTTTTCAGCAAAAAGCAGGCAATGATATCCTATGGAAGGAAATTCAAGTTACTGGTAAGTACGGTTAAAATTACTTTTCAGGATTAGTACTGGGCTGAAAGATGCAGCACTGAGGTCTCTCCTGATAACAGGTGAGTAAATCAGAATTCGGATTTCGGCTGATTTTAGAGGAATATTTGTATGTTTCAAAAATCAACACTTAGAAACTTTTTCAGCAAAAAGCAGGCAATGATATCCTATGGAAGGAAATTCAAGTTACTGGTAAGTACGGTTAAAATTACTTTTCAGGATTAGTACTGGGCTGAAAGATGCAGCACTGAGGTCTCTCCTGATAACAGGTGAGTAAATCGGAATTCGTATTTCGGATGATTTTAGAAGAATATTTGCACAATGGTGAAGGGAGGGGGCGGGGCCTGAGGTGACATCTGTGCAAACGCGCCCCGTGGCGCGTTTTAAGTTGGGGGATTAAGTCCCCTTGAATCATGTGGGTCCCTACGGGCCAACTAGCCCACCAGGAACCTCCAGTATGCGCCAGGGGCTGCGTTGCAGAGACGTGTAGAGAGGCCACACCCCTTTTACACCTCTCTGCAACGCAGCTCTGTGGCGCTTTCTGGATGTACCTGTTGGGCTAGTTGGCCCCCAGAGACCCTCAGGATTGAAGGGGATTTAATTCCCCATCTTAAAACGCGCCACGGGGCCTGTTTGCACACATGTCACCTGAAGCCCCGCCCCTCCCTTCACCACTGTGCAAACGCGCCCCGTGGCGCGTTTTAAGTCGGGGATTAAGTCCCCTTAAATCCTGAGGGTCCCTGGGGTGCAACTAGCCCACCAGCTACCTCCATTAAGCGCCACAGAGCTGCGTTGCAGAGAGGTGTAAAAAGGGCGTGGCCTCTGTACACCTCTATGCAAGGCAGCCCCTGGCGCATACTGGAGGTTCCTGGTGGGCTAGTTGGCTCCCAGGGACCCCCAGTATTGAACGGGAATTACTTCCCCATCTGCAAACGTGCCAGGGGGCGCGTTTGCAGAGTGGTGAAGGAAGGGGGCGGGGCCTGCGGGCCCGATCGTTTTAAAAAAAAACAAAACATTTTGTCCCCTGAAGGGGGGCACTGTGGCCCCCCTTCCTTTTTCCAGTTTTTATGCCCTGGGGACCCCATCCCCCAGGGCCTTACCCCTTTTTTTAAATCAAATATTTTTAAAAAAACGGGAAGGGGGCCGCGTGGCCCCCTTCCCTGGGCCTGTATTGGCCCCGGGGACCCCATCCCCGGGGCATGGCCTCGTTTTTTTTTTCTTTGGAGGGGGCTGCGTGGCCCCCTCCTCAGGCCATTTATGGCCCCGGGACCCCATCCCCGGGGCCGGCCTTTCCGTTTTTTTTTATTTTTTTATTTTTGGGGAGGGGGCCGCGTGGCCCCTCCCGGGCCACTACTTGCCCCGGGGACCCCATCCCCCGGGGCTGGCCTCTCGTTGGGGACTGTGGGGGTCCCCAAACCCCCACAGTCCCGCCGGCTCCCCGTGTCCTACGGGAGCCGGCATTGCTTACACATGGGGAGCAGCTAACATGCTGCTCCCCATGTGGAAAGCAATGTGCTTTGGATATTGGAAGAGAGCAGGTTTCCCTGCTCTCTCTTCCAATATCCAAAGCAGTTTGCTATGGCAGGACGGGAGCCGCGAGGCTCCCGTCCTGCCATAGCAAACTACAGTGTCCCGGGGTAGGCACCCCGGGACACTGCAGGAGCCGGCCCTGGGGGGTGGCGGTCCCCAGGGCCATCAAGGGCTCCAGGAGGGGGCCGCGCGGCCCCCTCCCTTAAATTGCACAGCCCCGGGGAGGTGGTGGTCCCCGGGGCTCTGGGGGTCCGTAATGGACCCCCACATTTATTTTATAAGTGCCCCGGGAGGTGGTGGTCCCGGGGTGTGTGGGGGCTGAAGCCCCCCACACCTTATTCAAATTTAAAAAGAAGCCCCGGGGGTGGCGGTCCTCGGGGCTGCGGGAGGGCAGAAGAGCCCTCCCGCACTATTTTTGCAATAAAGCCCCAGGGGGTGGCGGTCCCCGGGGCTTGGGGGCCCTTTGAGGCCCCCACACATAAAATTAACCCCCACCATGCCCCCGGGACTTGGGCCACCCGGGGGCAAATACAGTCGAGCGCGGGAGACCGCGCTTCGATTTTTTCGGCAGGATTCGCGCACCCTGAGCGCATCCTGCCGATTTTTAAAAAAAAATTATTATTTTTTGCCCAGGGGTCCTTGTGGGACCCCTGAGCAAACCTAGGGGTCAGGGTGTTTCTACCCTGCCCCCTTTGTGCGCTTTGCGCACTTGTTTCTGTCCCTCGGTTCTACCGAGGGACAAAATGGCTGCCAACATTTCCTGAATCGGAATGTTGACAGCCAGCTGACAGCCAATTAACATGCAGCTCGTGATCGGGAGGGTACGCGGACCCTACTCGGCCATAGATATCACTATCTTTTTACTTTTGATTTTCTCAGCAACTACTGAACGGATTTACACCATTTAACAAAAGGGTTCTTTCTGAACCAAGAACTACCTCTTTGCCAAATTTGGTGTAATTCCGTTCAGCAGTTCGGGCTGTAGCCGTGTCTAAAGTTTCCTATGGAAAAATGCATGGGGAAAACGCGTTTTGGGACCCCCTTTTTCTCGGCCCCGCTTGACGAATCTCCCCGAGACTTTCAGGGAAGGAGCGGACCGGAGCGGGCCACAAAGTTTGAAAATTTCGCGAAGATACGTCAACCGGCAAGAGAGTTATCTCAAATAGAATGTCGCGGATTTCCTATGGATAATAGGTTGTAACTATAACTATCTACTGGTGACCGCCAGTAGATAATATATATATATATATATATATATATGTATATATATATATATATATATATATATGCTAATTCTAAAAATCAATCTAACTTTTTAATATATATATATATATAAGTTAATTCTAAAAATCTATCTGGGGGGGGGGGAGTTTATACAGCACAAACTAGACCTGAAGGTATCAAAGTGCTTTACATGAGCACCAGTTACATTACAGACTGACACATTCATTTTTTTTGTTAGGTACAGGGAGATTAAGTGATTTGCCTAGAACCACAGGATGTTGAGCGTCCCTGCCGAGACTCGAACCAGGTTCCCTACTTCGAGGTCGACCACCCTAGCCATTAGACCACATCCTCTCACCAATCTAATTTGTTTAATTTAATAATAATCTTTAAAATACTACATTAACAATACATTTCAATAAATTTTTTAAAACAATAAATTTATATACAAATTCATATATATCAGTCGCAGCCGGCATGACTTGCGGGAGGTGGGGGGTCGTGCGGGGGGATCATGTGGGGCATGGGGGGAATTTCATTTAAAAAATAAAAATAAACGTACCTTCCCGGGTCCCGAGCCGTCTCAGCTCCTGGCCGGGTCCCATGGAACAGGAAGCAGGCAGCCTCCCTCCCATTCCCTAAGCCAGTGGTTCCCAAACTGTGCGCCGCGGCACCACGGTGCGCCACTAAAACCAGCCAGGGGCGCCACTGTCGCAATTGCAGAGAAGAATATTTTAGGAATTACATTGGCCGTTTACATGTAGGCCGGCTGCACTGCTCCTGGCGCCCACTAGGTGGTGAACTTGTGCCTTTTAGCCCAATGATTTGTTTTTTTTCGTTCTCTCTCTCATAGCTGCCAAGGTTTCAGATTGCCATGTGTGACGTTTTCATAATTTCAGTGTAATTATGAGTGACATTTCAACAATTATGTGTGACATTTTCTCGCAAACAAAATCAAGCAATGAAGATGAGGGAAACATTTAAATATAAGAAATTACATTCTTTTGAGGAACTAGAAACTCTAATATCTTAAAACGGTTGTAAAGCAACAAAAATGGAAGGGCACTAACCTAGTAAAAAGCAGTTACAAACAGCTAATCCTCGTGAAAAATACAGTTGTGCAAACATGCTTGGGTCATGTAAGTTGACAGCTACTGTAAAAAGCTGTAGTTTTACGTTCCTCTCTGACAAAGAAATGTGTCCGGGCGCTTTGAAAATCCAAGTTTTGCTTAAAATGCAATGCTTTTCCAGCTGTCGGCACTTGAATGAGGCCTGCAGACCTTTGCCCCAGACTCCTCTCAGGCGGGGTGAGGAGAGAAGAGTGGCCCATTAGGCAGAAGCTGGCACCCAGTCAACAAGAAGGTGGACTTCTTCCACCTGGGTTTGTTTACAGTCCAGCCTGCCCCAAAGTTGCCCTGAGAGGCCAACAGCCTGCCCTCTGGAAACTGAGCAATGCAGGCGAATGTGTCCCAGTTGGGCTGGCGCGCTGTCACGATCCCCTGCTTGGCCTAAACTGCCCTCCCTTCCTTTTTGGAGCCAGGCTGCAGGTGCGGAGTTTCCGCTTTCGGAGTACAGTGGGGCTTCCTCGCTTCTCTGCCTTGTGGTACCGGGCCCTGCCAGTGAGGGTCACGGTAGCGCCGGCTGCCTTTTCCCTCTACTTGCTCCAAATCGTCACATTAAAAAAAAAAAAAAAACAGCAGCAAAACACAGCAGTGCAGCATGGCCACAACGGCAATGTTCGCCTATAATTAACTGAATTATCTGCAAGCAAGCAGGTGCGTGGTGTGCCTAAAATGATCAGCTGTGAAACAGTCAGGCGCGTAATTAAAGAGGAATGTATTGTGCCACACGGGCTCTGCGTGCTAGCACATTCGACCGTAAAATTCTTTATAGAAACAATCTAAGAAGTAAACCAAGTTTGATTTAGTCAGTTGAGCAGGACCTCAAAAGAGAACGATTATAGGAAAATGATATGAGAAGCTCTCCATACCTTCATTCCTATTATTTTCAGGGATTAAAATGGAAGTCCTACCGAGGTCGGCCTTACAATCTCTCCCACCAAAAAATAGTAATGTAATGGGGAGCCGCGGCCTACGGCCAATTGGTCAAAGGAGCCGCGAGTCAAAAAAGTTTGGGAACCACTGCCCTAAGCCAATCACAACGCTGCAATGGCAGCTTTCTGATTGGTGGGGATGGCGCCCAGCCAGGCGCCTATGGGGAGGCCATTTTCTCCATATAGGCTGCATGCAGCCTACATGGAGAAAAGGGAGCGTGCGCATGACTGGTTTAGTTGGCCCCAGAGGGCCGACCAAACAGCCAGGGCCCGCAGCATTGGGCTAGTCACTCCTCCCCTGCCCTCCAGCAAACCCGCCCGCCCACCCGCCCACCCCCAACCAAACCCTTCTGCTTTCTCGCAGTGCAGAAGCAGAAACATAAAATGGTAGTTTTACCATTTTATGTTTCTGCCTCTTGCACTGAGAGAAAGCAGTGGGCGATGCTCCTCCTCCCTAATGGAGGAGCCGCATATATATATATATATATATATATATATATATATATATATATATATATATATATATAAATATGTGTGTGTGTGTGTGTGTGTGTGTGGGCACTCCTGATACAAAGAAATTTGATGTAAAGGTACTCCTGGTGTATTTACAGTAATAAAATGACTGCCAATGTAGCAGCATCTGTAGAAACAACTGACATTCTTGGTGACTGATAACTATAGATATTCTGGAAGATTGCCAGTCTCCTTGGTACTGTAAGGAGGGGAGTTGTTAACTACACCAGGGCCAACAGGTTGTATACAGGGTTGCATTACATTTGTGCCTTCCTGTTGAGAATCGTGCAAACATGCAATGTGCAATACCTCTCCCAGTGTTTATGCAGTCCAGGAGAGCCTATAATCCAATGGATGACTACAGGGAGGCTTTTGGAACGTTGAAGCATAATTTGGGGGTGGGAGGGAGGAGTTATCCTCTTTTTTACTTCTTTATTCCTTCTTTCTAGCCTTTTTTTCTTTCTTTCTTTCTTACTCTCTTTCTTTCTTTCTTTCTCTTTCCTTCTTTCTTGTCTTCTTTCATTCTTGCCATTCATTCTTGCCTTCTTTCTCTCTTTCCTTCTCTTTATTTTTCTTCTCTCTTTCTCGCTTTTTTCTTTCATTCTTTCTTGCCTTCTTTCTTCTTTCTTTTCTTTTTTCTTTCTTTTTTCTTTGCTTTCCATTTTCTTTCTTTTTCCTTCCTTCCTTCTTTCTTCTTTCTTTCACTTTCCTTTTGTCTTTCACTTTCCTTTTTTCTTTCTCTTTTCTTCTTGAATTCCTTCTTTTCTTCTCTCTTTCTATATCTTTCCTTCTCTTTCTTTTCCTTTTCTCTTTCTTTCTTTCTTTCTCTTTCTTTCTTTATTCTTTCTTTCTTTCTCTTGTTTCTCTTTCCTTCCCTCTTTATTTCTTCCCTTCTTTCTCTTTCCTTTTCTTAATCTTTCCTTTCTCGTTCTCTTTCCTTCTTTCTCTTTTCTTTCCTTCTTCCTTCCTTCTTTCCATCATTCCTTCCTTCTTTCCGTCTTTCTTTGTTATTTTCCTTCTCAAAGGCAAGAGGCGTGCAGCCAATACTAGACTGATTGACTCTTTTAGGTCTGTGTTAGCCAAGACCTTTTGATTTTACTGAAATTATGTGTATAACATAGTTAATTATAGGGGTTTCGGCCAGACTTCATCCATTAGTCTGTGGTTGGCGCCATTAGGTGTTTTTTTACACCCACTCACACATGCATTAAAGGACAATGTACCAGCCCACTTAGGCCATGACTTCACTACGAGTTATGGCATGCCACCCTCTCACAAGGAGCACATCCATACACAAAGTAGTTCCCCTCAGTGCTAGAAAGTACTATGGTTAGGTGTGGGTTTTTTGGAGACCCAAAAACTTTTTTTGCCAGAAGCGCATTGCTTTCTTTTAGATTGATGAGGGCCTGGCATATTCCCAAACAATAAAGTTTTGCAAAAACCATGTCAAACAAATTGTCAGAAGGCTGGCGGACAATGCCAGACCTATTGGCTTTGCCAATACTTGTTTGTCTTTACCATCTGTCTGCTTCTATTCAGAGATACTTCCTGCTCCTTGGCATCCTGGGGCTCACTGCTGGTGTCCTGGTTGATATCTGGTCTCATTACCTCGGCCACCCACATTTGGACAAAGCGACATTTGACTCCTCGATGATCGATTATTACCTTGTATTTTGTGTACACTTACATTCCAGTATTTACTGTACTAGAACTCACCTCTCATATTGCCTAAAAAACATTCACCCAACCAACCCCACACAGACCCCAGTCAATGTTTAGCTTTCCAGATAGAGCAACATCACATTAAGTTGTTTGTTCCTGTGTTCTCCCATCCCCTTCTGGGCTTTTCCACTTACTTCTTGTATGAGACATTCAAGCTTCAAATTCCCCACAGAGAGACACATGGACAATGAGGAGTCTCAGTATGCCCACTTAAGTAGGGAAAGCTTGATATGGAGCAAAAGGTGGAGGAATTGTACACATTTCCAAGCAGTGCAATCATGATGCAATGTATTCTGGTGAATATATGTGTAGATTTATGTTCTCCATGTACATATAGATATGAATAAATATATGAATGATTAACTGAGACAAACGATTCTAGCACACAAGTTATCGTGGTGTGAAGTTACCCCTTTTTGGAAATCTTGAATACAATAAAGAAAAGAAACAAATGTAGACAAAGGAAGAGGTGGGTTTTCTTAGGCCGAAGAGAACATAAATCTTTAGATTTGCGCATTGACCCCGATCATCTCCAGTAGATTTGTCATTCACCTTCTGTAAGGAACTGTAACACAGTAGGTGTCAGCAGTGAAAAGGTTCAAGTGCTCAAGAAGACAACATCGGTGGTAAAGAATAATCTTCTAAGGGCAAGGCATATGATTGATATGTCCAGTCAATTGTTCAAGTGGTTCCATGAAGTATGCCCTGGTGTTGAAGGATTAGCTAGCAAGGGGCCAGAGGTCAAACAGAGTAAAATAGGGGTAATGAAGACAGTGACATTTGTGCAAGACGTGTTTAAGTGGTCAGGATGTCCTGATGCTAATCCACATCTGGTGTTGGAAAAGAGCGTATTTCTGTAGAGTCATGGAGTCGGATATCACACTGAAGTGTGTGATCGAAAGAGAATGCAAGATGCAGAGATTTTTTAGAGGTGTGCTGAGGTGTATGCAGGTAGCTGTGGAAGCTGTACACAGTTAGAGAGGTGACATATGGGCTAGGTTATGGCACTAAAGGACCAGTCGCCGTCTGAGAAAAAGAGTTCACCATTTTGTTTGGATTAGGTAGAGATGGTCAGAAGTAAAGTATGTGAAATGTTGTGGAAAAAGGATCGAGGCTAGGTCAAGTGACAGTAAATAAGAAACAGGGTGCGGAAGGGTTTAACCATCAAAGGATGGTTAGGAGCAAATATCAATACTTAAACAATGGACAGATCTGATTAACACAGACTGTAAACTAGGCCTGTGTGAAATATGAATTACTCTTGTGGTGCAAAATTACCGAAATTACAAAATTACTTCAGATTGAGTAATTTAGTTTAATTTGGGGCAAACATTCTACTGCAGGAGAGAAGGAACAACAAACCAAGGGGCACATTTACATGAAAATGGTGCATTGCGGTGCCGCAAGCAATTTTGCTGCTCTGTACTGCGTCATTTTCAAAATGCAGGGTTGCACCGTATTAACAAGTATACGGCACATTCTTGTGCTCACCCCTGCGCTGGCGCTAAAAATCCTGCCTAGCGCCAACGCAGGCATCCTTGCACCATAGAGCACGGTTGCCTGCGTTGCAGGGATGATTGTGTTTGTGCAGGAAGGGATACCTTCCTGCACAAAAACAATCATTAATGGTGTTTTGCTCCTTCTGTGCATATAGAAAGAGCAAAAAATGAGGGAAAAGTATTTCTCCTCCTTGCGCCACATTAACGCGTCCTTTTGAAAGGCGTTATTTTTTGGTTCTGCCCCAGATTTACAGATCCTTGTAAATCTGGAAGAGTGTCAAAAAGCCATGGATGTTGCGAGGAATGCCCACAGCTCACCCATTACACGCCCCTTTGCCGCAGAAAACTGAGTTGCAGAGGGACATATTTACAAGGCAGTGTTATGCCACGCAAAGCGGCCTTGTAAATATGGGCTTGGATAGTCCGCAACTGGAGCATCAAAAAAAGTGACACTCCGATGGTGCTAGGGGCTTGTAAATATGCCCCTAAGTGAGAGTGAGCAGCTGCTGGCTTCTGCTGTTCATGTTCCGTAGCATTTACTGCTATTTTCATAGCGCAAAATACATTCTCTGGCACATTTTGGATGCTTGGGTGCATTTAGCACTAAGAAAATAGCGCTTAGTGCTAGATTATGCTTCTCACATAATTACGGATAATTACGAGTCATTTTGCAGTAATTACGCTAGAGAGAATTATTCCAGTTACGCCAAACCCTACTGTAAAACATCAGTATGCCCTTCTGACTCAATTATTCGTTTGTGAGTACTAAAATTGATAACATCTTCACCTTAAATAAAATTTAGAAATAAAAGTTGAAGAAAATATCAGGATTGGTATATAGGATAACGGAATAACTTAAAACACCAAACCATAAGCAGCCCATAATGACAGCAAACTCCAAGTCTTCCTTGAGGGGTCAGAAGTACCGGATCTAAGCTCTAGAAAAAGAGAACTCTGCATGTTTCCCTCTGTCTGGGTGGTCTCTTGGTCCATTTCTTCCCTCTGTGACTCCTCACTACTTCCATAACATTTTACCTCAGGTATCACACTTGGTTATCTATAAAGCCAATGGGCAAAGAGACCATATCTAAACCATATACAACAGTGCTGGGATCACAAACAATTGTCCAAACCTGCGCCGTCGATTCAACATCCATTCTTGTGTTTAATTAACTTCGAACCACACAACTAACAGTATTCTGCTGAGCTCCGATACAAGGGTCTGCCCTGATACAGGGGCTCTGCGCCAAGTCAGGTCGAGTCTGCAAGGAAGAGGGACCTGGTAGGTAGGTGATGGGGGACATTCCCAAGTAGAGGGGAGGGCCAGCGGCAGCCCAAGGCGGTCTGCGGCACCCAGAGGGGGCTGTGAATAGCAAAGGGGAACGCCAGCAAGGTTTGCCGGATTCCATTTCAATGTCACCTCAGTTTTCCAACACAATTACACCTAACTCTACAAAATAGCATAATCCTTCTAAATTGCACAAAACAGCGATGCAGTTACTACAAAGCGTGTAATTACACAGGAGGGAAATTGAGAGTAAAACTATATAATACACAATAAACTGTCTTCTGCAGTAAGAAGTCTCTGGAACCTTTGCTTTTACCGTTTTCGTTTGGTTTATTTTTAAATTAAATTACAGTCTGGTCTCCTTACGGGTTGAACTTGTTCTGCACTTCAGCAGCTCCCAAGTTATCGGAAGGTAACATTAGGTTTATGTTCAACACGCAGGGAATACAAAGAGATGAGAAAACGAGAATGGGTTTCATTAAGAGAAGGAATCTAATCTTTTCTTCTCAATTGAGCTCCTCATCCGAGTCCGAGATATGTCATTTAATCAGCCCTGGCCCATTGGCGTAAACAGTTAAAAAGCTTTTCAGAACTAGACAGGCAGACAGAATGTCTCCTGGGACACAGGGACAAACATAGATTATGAAGAGGGCCACGTGACGCGCAGAGTGATGGTAGATGGGACAGTAACTTAGTCCTGCTTCCTGGTCAGCATTCAGCGCCCCCCCCACCAAACCCCAGCCATCTCCACTCCTTGCCACAGGAGTGAGCCCGCTGGAGCTGCAGGGCACTCCTCAAGAAGCATGGACCACCACCAGTGAACTAGCACAAAGGACGCGCCCCAAGGTCGCTGGACATATTGCGACACTTCTTCACATTCCTTCTGGAGAGCTGGAAAGCTGGAGCAACTGGAGAGATGGCTTTGTAGCGGGGTCGTCAAGTGCAGGCGTTTTTTGACTGAAGAAGTGTTACCAGAAGAGGGTAAATACCTGATAAATGCTGATGTTAGAGGGTAATACCGGATACTTTACTCAGGAGGGTAGTCAACTTAAGATGACCCATTACCTATGGATCACCTCGAGGTTAACCCATTACCTATGGGTCACCTCGTGGTTAACCCATTACCTATGGATCACCTCGTGGTTAACCCATTACCTATGGGTCACCTCGTGGTTAACCCATTACCTATGGATCACCTCGTGGTTAACCCATTACCTATGGATCACCTCAAGGTTAACCCATTTCTTTTGGATCACCTCATGGTTAACCCAAACCAAGAGCTAAGAATGTGATCCGAACGTCCTGAGCAATGGTACTCTTCAATCCTCAGCACTTAAACTTGTGACAAAATATTTACCTTTCAAAACCAATATTGTGTCGTTTATCATTGGCTGATTGTTTTACTGAACTATCTTACCCGGCATAAATGACTACAGACACCCAAATAAATCAGGTTGTCCTTCTTTGACTTTGAAGTAGTAATGTCACCATTCCAAGGGCAGTTCATAGACTGCGGAAGAGACTTCATGTAAATGCTTCTGAGGGGAAATTGTTGCCTAGCAGCTCGACATGCATGAGTTCTCCCCACTTTCAACAGGACCTTCCTCTGGGTACAGACCTCTTTTTACTTCAGAAGCGTAAATTCTCTTTAATAACTTCACCTTCGACTCCAGTGTTCTCTTTCTCTTTACTCAATGCAAATTAAGGTTCAAAAGTTGTCAACAACAAAAATCTGAAACTTATGGAATCCCACTTTTTCCACGGAACAACACTTAGATGCAGAGGGAAACATGATAGATTCGCAAGGCGGAGTCTCTGCGGCACCCAGCAAGCCATCCCAGCTCCCATCTGCCATAGGGCCGCTGGCTTCAGAGCCTCATAAGGCCCTGAAAGAGTCACAAGTGAGAGAAACTCCCTGCACCTCAGGGTTATTGTGTTTTTTGTTCCACAGAAATGAACGCCTAATTTATGGGGTTGTTTTTACAAAGCAGCTGGAAGCCACACCGTGCCTGCTGTCCGTCGGTTCAGTTTTGACAAAAGTGCCTCCACCATGCCAAAAGAAGCACTTTCAAGTAAATCACTTCTCGCGACACGGGGGAACTCTTTAAGTACGGCTGGTGGTTTTCCACTGGGAGAACAGAGGCGTGGGCGACCAGCCTTACTTATGTCTAGAGGACTAGAGTAACTAGTCCTTTCAATGGAGACCTCTTCTAGCTCATCAATAGTAAACCACTTGATTACTGTTTAAGTCCTCTCCAACAAATAGTGTGCACTGAACCACAAAAAAAACGTTTTTTCGATAGAAATGTTGAGGAGAATTTGTTGGTTGGGGTGGACAAGAGAGGAGAGAGGGTTATTAATCCGAATCTTAGTGCAGAAAAGTGCTGCGGCACACACTGTTGTCACAGGTTTTCTTTTTTTATTATTTTTAATTGGAAAATTAATTTTAAAAACACGTGAATCAACTCAGGGTTGATGGTGCATGAGGATGGGTCCCCTTTCGCAGCCTTTAATTCCAAAGCAAGCACGAGCAGGTGCCTGGAGAGCTGTGTCGAGAAGGAAACACCCTTTGGAACACACCTGTTCCAGAGCGATGCTGGTCCGAAGGAGGCGGGATCAGGGCTGTCAGACGACAGGATGCGAGTCTACAGAGTTACGTCACTCATGTTTCAAGCGCTGCGTGCATTCTATAAGAAAACTTGCTATAGGGAGTCCTGATGTCAAGTGAATGCAGTTTTCAAAGTTGAGCTTTGAAGCTAATGATTGCCAGCATCATGCTCCAGAGAATTTCCCTCAATGACCGTCCTCCCCAGGGGGGTTTCAGTGAGAAGAATTTTTACCCCAGTCAGGATCAACCACAGTTCATCACAGAAGTTTGATTGAGCTAAAAGAGAGCAAGTATTTTCCCCCTTTTTCGCATAGCAGCAGTGGCATGAAATGAAACCGCAATGAGAATAAATAAATCAGCCATAAGCAAGTAGAGGAACCAACTGTTCTGTGGACACTGCGGTGTGCCTAGATATACACATTGTATGCATTGTATTGAGCAGTATTTTAGAGGGTCTTTTGCAGACTCGTCGGTTGCGGGGCCTGGCATGCCATGCATGGTTTGCTGGTAGGCAGGGGGCCCATGTATGTCTTCAAAGGTAAAAGTTCACAGTTGAAAAGTTAAAAGGCGAGGTTCAATGGTACAAGGGACAAGCATTGGCATAGCCAATAGGTCTCGCCTTTGGGACCGTATACGTGTTTTGCCAGAGCTATTGGCTTTACCAATGTCTTTAAGCTATGTTGTAGAGCAGTGTGGTTGCTGTGCAGCATGTTGAAAAGTTATAATAAAGTGTCATAAGCATTTTTGTTACCTTATATATAACCAAGTAGACATTATGTACAACTGAACGACCCTAAAAAATAATAATAAAAAAAAAAAATATATATATATATATATATATATATATATATATATATATATATATATATATATATATACATAAAATGTCTTCTAGTTTGTCTGTCCTGGTGCTGAGGTGATGCTGTGCTGATGCTCAGGTGATGCTGTGTTATACTGGCATGGTGCTGAGGTGGTAGTGTGCTTGTGCGGAGGTGGTGCTCAGGTGGTGCTCAGTGATGCTGAGGTGGTGCTGAGTGATGCTTTGGTTTGCTGTGCTGGTGCTAAGGTGACGCTGCACTGGTGCTGCGCTAATGCGGAAGTGGTGCTACATTGGTGCTGAGGTGGGGCTGTGCTGATGCTCAGGTGATGCTGTGTTATACTGGCATGGTGCTGAGGTGGTAGTGTGCTTGTGCGGAGGTGGTGCTCAGGTGGTGCTCAGTGATGCTGAGGTGGTGCTGAGTGATGCTTTGGTGGTGCTGTGCTGGTGCTAAGGTGATGCTGCACTGGTGCTGCGCTAATGCGGAAGTGGTGCTACATTGGTGCTGATGTGGTGCTGTGCTGATGCTGTGGTGGGGCTGTGCTAGTGCTGAGTTGGTGCTTCGCTGGCGGTGGTGTACCGATGCGAAGGTGGTGTTGTGCTTATGCAGAGGTGGTGCTGTGGTGGTGTTGAGTGATGCCAAGGAGATTCTGCGCTACAGCTGAGGTGGTGTTGAGTGATGCTGTGGTGGCGCTGAATGATGCAGAGGTGGTGGTGCTGCGCTGATGTTGAAGTGGTGGTGCTGCAATGATGTTGAGGTAGTGCTGCACTGGTAGTGAGGTTGTGCTGTGCTGGTACTGAGGTGGTGCTCTGCTGGTGCTGAAGTGGTGCTAAGGTGGTGCTACGCTGGTGCTGCACTGATGCTCAGGGCATGCTAAGTTAAACTGACGTAGTGCTAAGGTGGTGGTGTGCTTGTGCGGAGGTGGTTCTCAGGTGATGCTGAGTGATACTGAGGTGTTGTTCAGTGATGCTGAGGTGGTGCTGAGTGATGCTTTGGTGGTGCTCCAGTGATACTGTGATGGTGCTCAGGTTGTGCTGAGTGATGCTGGGATGGTGCTTAGGTGAAGCTGAGTAATGCTGAGGTGGAGCTGTGGTGGCGCTGAGTGACGCTGTGGTGGTGCTGAGTGATGCTGCACTGGTGCTGAGGTGGCGGTGCTGCACTGATGCTGAGGTAGTGATGCGTTGGTAGTTAGGTGGTGCTGCACTGGTGCTGTGTTAGTGCTGAGGTGCTGCCGCGCTGGTGCTGAGGTGGTTCTGACTCGGGGTTGAATAATTTTGAGGTGGTGTTGTGCTGGTGCTGAGATGGTGCTGTGCAGATGCTGAGGTGGTGTTGTGCTGGTGCTGAGGTGGTGCTGCACTGGGGCTTAGTGATGCTGAGGTGGTGCTGTGGTTGTGGTGGTGCTCAGGTGGTGCTGATTGATACCCAAGTGGTGCTGTGGCGGTGCTGCTGTAGTGGTGATGAGTGACGCTGAGTGGTGCTGTGCTGATGCTGAGGTGGTGCTGCGGTGGTGCTGAGGTAGTGCTGCACTGATGCTGAGATGGTGCTGTGCTGATGCTGTGGTGCTAAAGTGGTGCTATGCTGATGCAATTAATCAACCTCGTATTGATGACTGGCTAAGTTTGGCATGAGCCGAACCAGTGATTGGCAGGTTACACACAGATCTCTGCGAAAAAAAGCTCAACACACTGCTAAAAGAAATACGTGTAGTTTGCTTTGGTTTCGATCGTCCTATTCTAATGGATTTTACAACTTTGTTATGAGCTGCTCTGCACCTTTCCGGGCATTTAACTAACTGGTTCCAGCATGCATACCCACCACCCCTTAAACTACACTCTGATTCCCCGAGAGGCCTCCAATACTCACAGGGTTCAGAAGTTCAATATGACTTGCTGCCATTTTTCAATAACTCAGAGGGGAAATGCAATTGGCCTTGCATCTGTTACAGTTCGTGGCAATGTTTTTTACTATAGTTTTTTTATTTGCAGTGGAGTGATTATATTTGCATAGCACTATTGCTGTTGCCGATCCACACATGCAGGAATGAGACTGCCTGCAGCACATCGTGTCTGTGAGCTGCAAGTAATAAAGCGCGTTGCCTGTTTCACAAGTGACGCGCTTATGCTTAGCCCCTTCGCTGCTAGGCCTTATCCCCCCCTGTGCTAAGCCTTTTTTTGGCTATTTGGGGTAGTTCGCGCTTAGGCCCCTGTAAGTTTTTGACCACATAAGGTATCCACGCCAAATTTGCGTCCTTTTTTTCCAACATCATGGGGATTCTAAAGGTACCCAGGGTTTGTGGATTCCCCTGGAGGGGACCCAGAAATTAGCCAAAATACAGCATTTTGTGTCAACATTTTCACCTGTAACTTCTTCTAATTATGACAACTGTTTTAAAGCAATATACCGTTACATCTGCTGGACCTTTCTGGTTGTGGGGATATATAGGACTTGTAGGTTCACCAAGAACCCGACGAACCCAGAGCCAATAACTGAGCAGCGTCTTGCAATGGTTTTTTATTATATACCGGGTATATAGCAATTAATTTGGGAAAATATATACATGGAAAAATCGGTATGAGAGACACCTATGTATTTCTGAAATTGGAACAAAATATAGAGTTTAGAAACAGTAGATATTTGTACATTTCCAAAATTGTGAGTACCCATACTAGCAAGAGAATTATAGGTCATTTTTCAAAATGACTTCTTTTTTACACATTGTCTTTCATTTGGAAGGCAGAAATGCATCGAAAGTCAATAGGTAATAACAGTTGCTCTACAATTCTGTGTTACCCTAAGTCTCCCGATAAAAATGGTACCTCACTTGTGTGGGTAGGCCTCGTGCCCGCAACAGGAAACGGCTCAAAACGCAACGTGGACACACTTTATTTTTACACTGAAAACTGACCCTTTTTTTGCAAAGTGCCTAGCTGTAGATTTTGAACCCTAGCTCTGCCGGCACCTAGGGAAACCTAGCAAAACTATACATTTTTGAAAACTATACACCCAGGGGAATCCAGGATGGCGTGTCTTGACTGGCTCTCACCAGGTTCTATTACCCAGAATCCCTTGCAAACCTAACATTTGTAAAAAAAAACACCACATTTTCCTCACATTTCTGTGTTGGAAAGTTCTGGAATCTGCGTGGATCCACAAAATTCCACCCACCCCGTGTTTCCCAAAGTCTTCCGTGAAAAATGGTACCTCACTTGTGTGGGTAGGCCTAGTGCCCGCCACAGGAAACGGCCCAAAACGCAATGTGGACACACCACATTTTCACAGTGAAAACGGACCCTTTTTTTGCAAAGTGCTTAGCTGTAGATTTTGAACCCTAACTCTGCCAGCACCTAGGGAAGCATAGCAAACCTATACATTTCTGAACACTACACACCCAGGGGAATCCAGGATGGGGTGACTTGACTGGCTCTCACCAGGTTCTGTTACCCAGAATCCCTTGCAAAGCTAAAGATTTGTCAAAAAACCCACATTTTCCTCACATTTCTGTGGTGGAAAGTTATGGAATCTGCGTGGATCCACAAAAGTCCACCCACCCCGCGTTCCCCAACGTCTTCCAAGAAAAATGGTACCTCACTTGTGTGGGTAGGCCTAGTGCCCGCGACAGGAAACGGCCCAAAACGCAACATGGACACACCACATTTTCACAGTGAAAACTGACCCTTTTTTTTGCAAAGTGCCTAGCTGTAGATTTTGAACCCTAGCTCTGCCGGCACCTAGGGCTACCTAGCAAACCTATACATTTTTGAAAACTAGACACCCAGGGGAATCCAGGATGGGGTGACTTGTCTGGCTTTCACCAGCTTCTGTTACCCAGAATCCCTTGCAAACCTCAAAATTTGTAAAAAAAAAAACACATTTTCCTCACATTTCTGTGGTGGAAAGTTCTGGAATCTGCGTGGATCCACAAAATGCTACCCATCCCGCGTTCCCCAAAGTCTTCTGAGAAACATGGTACCTTACTTGTGTGGGTAGGTCTAGTGCCCGCGACAGGAAACGGCCCAAAACACAACATGGACACAACACATTTTCACAGTGAAAACTGACCCTTTTTTTGCAAAGTGCCTAGCTGTAGATTTTGAACCCTAGCTCTGCCGGCACCTAGGGAAAACTAGCAAGCCTATACATTTTTGAAAACTAGACACCCAGGGGAATCCAGGATGAGGTGACTTGTCTGGCTCTCACCAGGTTCTGTTACCCAGAATCCCTTGCAAACCTCAAAATGTGTCCAAAAAAACAAATTTTCCTCACATTTCTGTGGTGGAAAGTTCTGGAACCTGCGTAGATCCACAAAATTCCACCCACCCTGTGTTCCCCAAAGTCTTCTGAGAAAAATGGGACCTCACTTGTGTGGGTAGGCCTAGTGCCCGCGACAGGAAACGGCCCAAAACGCAACGTGGACACACCACATTTTCACAGTGAAAATTAACCTTTTTTTGCAAAGTGCCTAGCTGTAGATTTTGAACCCTAGCTCTGCCGGCACCTATGGAAACCTAGCAAACCTTTACATTTTTGAAAACTAGACACCCAGGGGACTCCAGGATGGGGTGACTTGTCTGGCTCTCACCAGGTTCTGTTACCCAGAATCCCTTGCAAACCTAAAACTTTGTCCAAAAAAACACATTTTCTTCACATTTCTGTGTTGGAAAGTTCTGGAATCTGCGTGGATTCACAAAATTCCACCCACCCCGTGTTCCCCAAAGTCTTCCGAGAAAAATGGTACCTCACTTGTGTGGGTAGGCCTAGTGCCCCCGACAGGAAACGGCCCAAAACGCAACGTGGACCCACCACATTTTCACAGTGAAAACGGACCCTTTTTTTGCAAAGTGCCTAGCTGTAGATTTTGAACCCTAGCTCTGCCGGCACATAGGGAAACCTATACATTTTTGAAAACTAGACACCCAGGGAAATCCAGGATGGGGTGACTTGTCTGGCTCTCACCAGGTTCTGTTACCCAGAATCCCTTGAAAACCTCAAAATTTGTTAAAAAAAACACATTTTCCTCACATTTCTGTGGTGGAAAGTTCTGGAATCTGTGTGTATCCACAAAATTCCACACACCCCGCATTCCCCAAAGCCTTCCAAGAAAAATGGTACCTCACTTGTGTGGGTGGGTCAAGTACCCGCGGCAGGCAAGGGCCCAAAACCAATTGAGGCAACATCAAAATTACCTATCACAAAACAACCTGGTTTTGCAAGGGGGGTCCCATGAGTTTTTGGCCCCGGGTTCGGCGGCCATCTAGGGAAACCTACCAAACCCACACATTTCTGAAAACTAGACACCTGGGGGAGTCCAGCTAGGCATGGCTTGCGTGGGTCCCTCAACATTTCCCTACCCAGAATCCCCTGCAAACCTCATATTTAGCTGAAAAAATCACTTTTTTCTTAAATTTCTGTGTGGAAAAGTTCTGGAATCTGCGTGGATCCACAAATTTCCTACCACCCAGCGTTCCCCCAAGTCTACCAATAAAAATGGTACCTCACTCGCGTGGGTGGGTCAAGTACCCGCGACAGGCAAGGGCTCAAAACCTATTGAGGCGACATCAAAATTACCTATCACAAAACAACCTGGTTTTGTAAGTGGGGTCCCATGAGTTTTTGGCCCCGGGTTCGGCGGCCATCTAGGGATACCTACCAAACCCACACATTTCTGAAAACTAGACACCCGGGGTAGTCCAGTAAGGTATGGCTTGCATGGGTCCCCCAACATTTCCCTACCCAGAATCCCCTGCAAACCTCAAATTTTGTTGAAAAAATCAATTTTTTCTCAAATTTATATGTGAGAAAGTTGTAGGATCACCAGGCTGACACAAATTTCCTACTACCCAGCGTTCCTCCAGGTCTCCCGATAAAAATGGTACCTCACATGTGTGGGTAGGCATAGTGGCTGCAACAGGAAATGGCCCAAATCATACTGTGGAGACTTCAAAATTACCTATAACAAAACTACCTGGTTTTGGGGGGGGGCACCTGGTTTTTTGGCCTCGGGCTCGCCGCTATCTAGGGAAACCTACCAAACCCACACATTTCTGAAAACTAGACACCCGGGCGAGTCCAACGAGGTATGGCTTGCGTGGATCCCCCAACGTTTTCCTACCCAGAATACTCTGCAAACCTCAAATTTAGCTGGAAAAAACCACATTTTCCACATATTTTTGCGTGGAATCACCGTGCCGTCACAAATGTCCTACCCCACAGCATTCTCCTTGGTGTCCCGAGTAAAATGATACCTCACTTTTGTGGGTGTCCAATGCAGAATTGGCTAAAAACGCATTTTAAAAAAAATGTAGCGCTTAGAATTGTCGGTGCTATACCCTAAAACCCTATGTTTTGGGCTCTTCCCGGTCACAGGCCCTTGCCTTACCCACACAAGTGAGGTATCATTTTACCCGGGAGACTGAGTGGAACGCTGTGGGGTAGGATATTTGTGCCGGCACGGTGATTCCACCCAAAAATATGTGGAAAATGTGTTTTTTGCAGCTAAATTTGAGGTTTGCAGGGCATTCTGGGTAGGGAAACATTGGGGGATCCACGCAAGCCATACCTCGCTGGACTCCCCCGGGTGTCTAGTTTTCAGAAATGTGTGGGTTTGGTAGTTTCCCAAGATAGCCGCCGAGCCGGGGGCCAAAAACCCAGGTGACCCCCCTTGCAAAACCTGGTTGTTTTGTGATAGGTAATTTTGATGTCTCCTCAAAACGTTTTGGGCCCTTGCCTGTCGCGGGTACTTGACCCACCCACACGAGTGAGGTATCGTTTTTATCGGGAGACCTGGGGGAACGCTGGGTGGTAGGAAATTTGTGGATCCACGTAGATTCCCGAACTTTCCCAGACAGAAATTTGACAAACAAGTGATTTTTTCAGCTAAATTTGAGGTTTGCAGGGGATTCTGGGTAGGAAAACGTTCGGGGACCCATGCAAGCCATACCTCGCTGGACTCCCCCGGGTGTCTAGTTTTCAGAAATGTGTGGGTTTAGTAGTTTCCCAAGATGGCCGCCGAGCCTGGGGCCAAAAACCCAGGTGACCCCCCTTGCAAAACCAGGTTGTTTTGTAATAGGTCATTTTGATGTCTCCTCAAAACGTTTTGGGCCCTTGCCTGTCGCGGGTACTTGACCCACCCACGCGAGTGAGGTATCGTTTTTATCAGGAGACCTGGGGGAACGCTGGGTGGTAGGAAATTTGTGGATCCACGTAGATTCTAGAACTTTCCCAGACAGAAATTTGAGAAAAAAGCGATTTTTTACAGCTAAATTTGAGGTTTGCAGGGTATTCTGGGTAGGAAAACGTTGGGGGACCCACGCAAGCCATGCCTCGCTGGACTCCCCCGGGTGTCTAGTTTCCTAAATGTGTGGGTTTGGTAGTTTCCCAAGATGACCGCCGAGCCCGGGGCCAAAAATCCAGGTGACCCCCCTTGCAAAACCAGGTTGTTTTGTGATAGGTCATTTTGATGTCTCCTCAATACGTTTTGGGCCCTTCCCTGTCGCGGGTACTTGACCCACCCACGCGAGTGAGGTATCATTTTTATCGGGAGACCTGGGGAAACGCTGAGTGGTAGGAAATTTGTGGATCCACGTAGATTCCAGAACTTTCCCAGACAGAAATGTGAGAAAAAAGTGATTTATTTCAGCTAAATTTGAGGTTTGCAGAGGATTCTGGGTAAGAAAACGTTGGGGGACCCATGCAAGCTATACCTCGCTGGACTCCCCAGGGTGTCTAGTTTTCAGAAATGTGTGGGTTTGGTAGGTGCCAAAGCTTCGGCGTGAAGCGAGGCGGTGCGGAGTGCGGTGCTCACAGGTCGCGGTGCAAGCAGCGGCTCGGTGGCGGCGTCAACAGGCATCGTCGGTGAGACCAGGGTGGCGGTGCGGCATTGCGGCGGTGCCCTCTCCGGTGCCTTCAGGACACGGAGTCGGCAGTGGCGTCGTGGACGTCGTCGAGTTGGTGTTCTTCGGGTGACAGCACAAAACACACAGTCCCCAGTGCTGCGGGTCGAAGAACTTGAAGTCTTTGCTGTTCCTGAGACTTCGTGAACAGGGGGCCAGCTCTACCTCAAGCCCTTGGAGAGACTCACAAATTAGGTTGCAGAAAGTCCAGTCCAGGCCTTTCACTGCCCAAGACAGAAGCAGCCACTGCAGGTCAGCCCAGCAAAGCACCCAGCAAAGCAGTCGTTCCTTTTTGCAGCTTCTCCGGCTCTTCTTCTTGGCAGTCTTCTTGTTCCAGATGAGTTCTAAAGTTCAGGGGTCTGGGCCATAGTATTGGTACACAAAAATCCTTTGATCTTGCAGGCAGAGGGTGTCTGTGCCCGGCCAGAACCAGTTCGGCCTTCTCTGGTGTGAATTCCTGGCAGGAGGTGGAGACGGCTTTGTCAGAGGCAGACCAGGCCCTTTGAGGTGCGAGGAAATCTCCTCCCTCTTCCCCCCATCACAGCCCAGGTCTATTTAGCCCTTTCCTGACCTACCTAGACTATCGGGAGCCACCCTGCTTCCAAGCCATCTGTCGTCCAAAACCCAGACAGGCAATCCACATTCCAGCAGAGGCACACGGGCTGATCGAGCAAAATAATACTCACTTTCTAAAAGTGGCATTTATGAACTCAGAATGAAAAGGGCACCCTCGCTAAAGGCTGCGTCTTTAGACGCTGAGTTCAGGCATACCAAACTTCACTCACTTATACCTTTTCCGGGCTACGTACGTGGGTGGCACAATCCGTGCTGCAGGCCCACGAGTAGCGGTTGACTCACAAGCCCCGGCACCCGCAGTGCCCTTTACTGGGGACTGACAAGTAAGTCAAACATCTCTTCATAACACAATTTACTACAGGAGCACCAGCACTTTACCACTGATCAGCAGTGCGAAAAGCACACAGAAACGTTACACCAGCAATAACAGAGTCAAAACCGGGAGGGCAGAAAGCAAAAAACTCGGGGGAAACACGCCAAAAGATGCCAAGTCTAACACACGTCCCCTCCAGCTGAAAGTAGGGGGAACTACCCACACGCCGGGGAGTTCTCCTCACTAAGGCGGAAGAACCGGGACAGGCCATCTGCGTTGGCGTGTTCTGTCCCAGGACGGAGTTCCACCATGAAGTCCATTCCCTGTAGGGAGATGGACCACCTCAGCAGTTTTGGATTCTCCCCTCTCATCTGCATTAACCACCTGAGAGCCCTGTGGTCGGTCTGAACCCGGAAGTGAGTCCCAAACAGTTATGGTCTCAGCTTCTTCAGTGCCCAGACCACAGCGAATGCTTCCCTTTCTATGGCACTCCACCTTTGCTCCCTGAGGAGTAGTCTCCTGCTAAGGAAGACTACCGGCTGATCTAGGCCCTCTTCATTCAGTTGTGAGAGCACCGCTCCCACTCCATGCTCTGATGCGTCAGTGTGCACGACAAATTCTCTGGAGAAGTCGGGGGCCTTGAGCACGGGGGCCGTGCACATGGCGGCCTTCAGGGTATCGAACGCCTTCTGGCAGGACTCAGCCAGATCACCTTTTTCGGCTGCTTCTTGGAAGTCAGCTCAGTTAAGGGGGCCACGATGGTGCCATACCCCTTAACAAACCTCCTGTAGTATCCGGTGAGTCCTAAGAAGGCCCTCACCTCTGTCTGGGTCTTGGGGGCTCCCAAGCCAGAATGGTGTCAATCTTGGGCTGTAGGGGCGCCACCTGGCCGCTCCCTACCTGGTGTCCCAAGTACACCACCGAACCCTGCCCGATCTGGCACTTACTGGCCTTAATCGTGAGGCCTGCCGTCGGCAGCGCCCTCAACACTTCCCTGAGGTGTTGTAGGTGTTCGTCCCAACTGGAGCTGAACACCGCAATGTCGTCCAGGTATGCGGCGCTGAATTCCTCCAGTCCGGCCAACACCTGGTTGACCAACCTCTGAAAGGTGGCAGGGGCATTCTTCAATCCGAAGGGCATCACCCGGAACTGATAATGCCCGTCCGGGGTTGAGAATGCTGATCTCTCTTTGGCTCCCTCGGTTAGAGCGATCTGCCAGTACCCTGACGTCAAATCGAACGTTCTCAGGAATCTGGCCGCTCCCAACCGGTCGATGAGCTCGTCAGCTCGGGGGATGGGGTGTGCATCCGTCCACGTGACGGCATTGAGCCCCCGATAGTCCACGCAGAACCGCAGTTCTGGGGCGGCACCGGGTGCCGTTGCCTTCAGGACCAAGACCACGGGGCTGGCCCAGGGGCTGCTGGACGGCTCAACCACCCCCAACGCCAACATCTTCGAGACCTCCTCTTTGATGCTGGCCTTGACCCGGTCAGCCAGTCGGTAAATCTTGTGTTTCACCGGGGGGCTGTCACCGGTATCCACGTCGTGGGTACACCAGTGAGTAACACCTGGGGTCAAGGAGAACAGTGGGGCAAACTGTCCCAACAACTGGCGACACTCGCTCTGTTGCTCAGCGGTCAGGGCCGGGGAGAGGGTCACACCATATACCGACCCATCCCCCTCTTGGGCAGACAGGAGGTCCGGGAGAGTCTCAATCTCTGCTTCCTCTCCGTCATCCGTCGCCAAGAGCATGCTCACTTCGGACCTCTCGAAGTGGAGTTTGAGGCGGTTCACGTGGAGGACCCGTAACGGGTTCCGAGGAGCCTGCAAATCCACCAGGTAGGTGAACTCACTTTTGCGCTCCACCACTTCAAAGGGCCCCGTCCACCTGTCCTGCAAGGCACAAGGTTCCACAGGGGCCATGACCCACACTTTCTGTTCAGGTTGAAATTCAACCAGAGTGGCATTCTGGACATACCACTTCTTCATTTCTTCCTGGCTGGCCTCGAGGTTCGCCTGAGCGAGTTTCCTGAAGCGGGCAGTTTGGTTGCGGAAGGCCAGCATGTAGCTGAACACATCCTGGGGTGTCTTCCTGGGAGCGGCCTCCCAGCCTCCTTCACCAAGCTTAGAGGTCCCCGCACGGGTGACCGTACAAAGCTCGAAGGGACTGAACCCGAGAGACTTCTGGGGTACCTCCCTATACGCAAAGAGAAGGCACGGTAAGAGGATGTCCCACTTATGCCTCATGGGTTCAGTGAGACCCTTGATCATGCCTTTCAAGGTCTGGTTGAACCTTTCCACCAGACCGTTACCTTGGGGGTGGTAAGGAGTGGTGAACTTGTACATAACACCACACTCCTTCCACAGGGATGTCATATACTTCGATATGAAATTAGTCCCCCTGTCGGAAACCACCTCTCGGGGGAACCCCACGTGGGAAATGATCTCCATTAATGCCCGGCCCACCACTGGCACCGTCGTTGTCCTGAGAGGGATTGCCTCCGGGTACCGGGTGGCATGGTCCACCAAGACCAGGATGTACCTGTTGCCCATGGCTGTCTTGGGGTCCAGTGGCCCCACGATGTCCATCCCTACCCTTTCAAAGGGTGTCCCCACCACGGGGAATGGTTGGAGAGGAGCTTTGACCTTCCTCCCACTCTTGCCACTGGCATGGCAAGTTTGGCAAGACCGACAACGCACATCCGACTGCCTTCACATTTGAGGCCAGAAGAAGTGGGTGACAAGACGCTCAAAGGTCTTGTCCTGCCCCAAATGTCCTGCCAAAGGCACGTCGTGAGCCAGACCCAGTAGGAAGGTCCGGAAACGCTGGGGTACCACCAGCACACAGGCTGATCCAGGTTCCGCGACCTTAGGCTCGCTGTACAGGAGATCATTCTCCCAATATATCCAATGTGATCCGGACTGATCACCAGTCACCTGGGCTGCGGCCTGCTGCCACAGACCCTCCAGAGAAGGGCACTCTTTCTGCTCCCGGCAGAACTCCTCCCTGGTGGGACCCCCTTCTTGCTGCCAATGGGTCAGCTCAGAGATGTCCCCCAGTTCGGCTACCTGCTCCCCTGTAGGCACCGGGGCATCCCCCTCGAGGTCCGCCTCCTCCCGGGCTGTGGGAACTTCAGGGGCTGGTTTCCCGCGCCCCTTGCCCTTTCTCTTGGCAGGGACCTGAGCCACTGTTTCAGGCTCCAGGTCCCTCTGATCACTCTCTTTGGCCGCCATCGACCGAGTGGACACGCAGGCCCACTCTGGCAACCCCAGCATTTCCAAGTGGGACCTGAGCTCAACATCCTTCCATAAGGACTGCTCCAGGTCATTACCGAGCAGACAATCGACAGGCATGGAAGGGCTCACAACTACCCTTAAAGGACCTGAGACCCCCCCCCACTCGAAGGGAACCTGCGCCACCAGACACTGGCGCTCTGAATTGTTGACTGCAATCACCTGGTGGAATGCCCCGGGGACTACCTGAGTCTCAGGGACCAGGTGACACCGAACTGAGGTCACACTGGCTCCTGTATCCCTGAGAGCCTCTACCCTTTTCCCGTTTATGGTCACCCAGGTGCTGTATTTCTTTGTGTTAGGGGGCACCTGGGCTCCTGGGACCATCTCACTGTCCCCTAGTGAGACGAGGGTCATTTCTGCGGGGTCCCCACCCTCCTGTTGGGACTCCTCCTCCTCCCCAAGCGCTACGCTAGCCAATACTTTGGACGGTCCACCGGTGGGTGGCTGTGTCCCCTTTGGGCACCTGGGGTCTCCCTTCATGTGCCCCACCTGGTCACATGCAAAACACTTATGGGGGCCGGTCTCGGCAGGCTTTCCTGTCGAGCCCCTGGCTTCTTATCTCCGGGGGATGGGAACCTTTACCCTGGGTGTTATTTTGGGGCCCTTTCGAGAACTCCTGTGTTTTACCCTTGTCCCCCCCACTTTTCGGCTGGGGACCCTGCCCACCTTTGGCTGAGTCTCCCCAAACGCTTTCTTGTGGACCCTGGTACTCACCCAGCGGTCCGCTTCCATAGCAAGCTTCCTGGGGTCAGGCAGCTTACTATCTACTAGGTGCTGGCGCAGATCTGCAAAACATAGACTGGACAGGTGCTCCCACGCAATCAAATTGTAGAGCCCCTTAAAATCTGTCACATTACTGCCCTTCACCCAGCCATCCAACGATCGACAAAACCCATCCACACATTCCAGCCACGTGTTGGCATCAGATTTCTTCCAGGACCTAAACTGATCCCTGTACTTTTCATGAGTGAGACCATACCTAGTGAGGAGGGCTTCCTTCATATCAGCATAGGTAAGGTTAGGCCCCTTACCCAAAGCTGTCAAAGTATCCCTGGCTTCCTCTGGAAACAGAGACCACAATCCTGCTCCCCAATTCTCCTCAGGGACCCCATTCATGTGTATCGCTGCCTCATAACCCTGAAACCACCTCTGTATGTCATCCCCCTTCTTGAACTCTCTGCCCACATTTTTAGGGATGTGTACGATTCGGTCTGTCTGCCTTGACGAGTTGCTGCCACCATCCGAGCCGGGCCTACTCCTCAGCTCCAGCTCTTTAAGACCTCGTTCATGCTCCAATAGCATTCTCTTCTCCTCCATGGCCAATCTAATCTTTTCTAGCTCCGTGGCGGCTCTCCTTGCTTCCCGCCTGTCCTCCAGCTCCTCTGGGAACAGGCCACTGCTGCCTGGTCGGAAGGGTTCCTCCCCTCCCAAAAGCACATCCATCCTAGGACTAGGCTCCCCCGCCTCTCCACTAAGTTCACCAGATTGCCCACTTGCGTCTCTGGCTGCTACCCAGGCCCTCAGCGCCTTTTGGAGCTCGTCCTTTCTAGTGAGGCCTCTGATTTGGATTTTTAGGTTTTTGCAAACGGATTTCAATTCCCGAACAGTGTAGAGCTCCAACCTATCCTCCTCAAAGGCAATGTCCATGGATGCAACGGATGATGCTATTGATTCCGGCATGATGAAGCAGAAAGTTCACCTGGCAAGATCACAAAAATCGGCCAAAAAGAAAACGGGTTAGTATGTGGCACGTAATGGTCTGCGATATGGTAGTAGTGCACACCAATCACTGTAAGTCAAGTGCAAATGCAAGTCCTATCCTCACCGCTGACAACCAATGTTAGAAATGGGATTTTTGGTAGGCTAGGGCGTGGGCCAAAGTCAGGCAAAAACCACCACTCTAGTCAGGATAAGGGAGTTACACGTCTAAAATAACCCCTGCTCACCCCCTTGGTAGCTTGGCACGAGCAGCCAGGCTTATCTTAGAGGCAGTGTGTAAAGCATTTACACATAACCAACAGTACTACAGTGTACGCACTACAAAAGGACACCACACCAGTTTAGAAAAATATCCAATATTTTTATATAATTAAAACAAGACCAAAAACGATAAAGAGCCACAATACTATACTTAAAAGTTCACAGTTCAAAAATACGCTGATTAAAAAGAGTTCCTTGTGTGGATAGCTCCATCCGGGCTACCACGGCGTCGTGAACACACAAATCCCAAAAACAGTTCTGGCTGACCGCGGGGTCGCAGACCAGCTACGGGGGCGGGAAGACCCGCAAACAGTACCTTTGAGAGATGCAGGGCGATGGGGCCCTTGAAATCACTCGCGTTGCAGGTCGAGCTCCTTTCTGATGGGATCAGGAGCGCTGGCGCCAACAAGCGTCGGGTGCTGCGGGGCGAAGGGCAGCAGTGCAGCGTGCGGTGCCCCCAGGTCGCGGTGCGAGCAGCGGCTCGGTGGCGGCGTCAGATGGCGTCGTCGGTGAGACCAGGGTCGCGGTGCGAGATGGAGGCGGTGCTCGCCACGGTGCTAGCAGGTCACGGTGCAAGCAGCGGCATCGTCGCTGCCGAAGCGCTGTCGTCGGTTGACGAGCAGGAGTCGATGGCACCGGCGTCGGTGGGCCAAGGCTGCGGTGTGGGATGAGGGCGGTGCGTCGTGTAACTTACAAGCAGTGCCCCCGAACCACGGTGCAAGTAGAGGCGTCGATCTCAGAGGGAAGTGGCGGCATCAGGAAGGCCATGGCGTCGCCGTGTAGCGAGGCGGTGCAGAGTGCGGTACCCACAGGTCGCGGTGCGAGCAGTGGCTCGGTGATGGCGTCAGCAGGCGTCATCGGTGAGACCAGGGTTGCGGTGCGACATTGTGGTGGTGCCCTCTGCGTTGCCACAGCTTCGGCGTGAAGCGAGGCGGTGCGGAGTGCGGTGCCCACAGGTCGCGGTGCAAGCAGCGGCTCGGTGGCGGCGTCAACAGGCGTCGTCGGTGAGACCAGGGTGGCGGTGTTGCGGCGGTGCCCTCTGCGGTGCCAAAGCTTCGGCGTGAAGCGAGGCGGTGTGGAGTGCGGTGCCCACAGGTCGCGGTGCAAGCAGCGGCTCGGTGGCGGTGTCAACAGGCGTCATCGGTGAGACCAGGCTTGCGGTGCGGCGTTGCGGCGGTGCCCTCTGCGGTGCCTTCAGGACACGGAGTCGGCAGTGGCGTCATGGACGTCGTCGAGTTGGTGTTCTTCGGGTGGCAGCACAAAACACACAGTCCCCAGTGCTGCGGGTCGAAGAACTTGAAGTCTTTGCTGTTCCTGAGACTTCGTGAACAGGGGGCCAGCTCTACCTCAAGCCCTTGGAGAGACTCACAAATTAGGTTGCAGAAAGTCCAGTCCAGGCCTTTCACTGCCCAAGACAGAAGCAGCCACTGCAGGTCAGCCCAGCAAAGCACCCAGCAAAGCAGTTGTTCCTTTTCACAGCTTCTCCGGCTCTTCTTCTTGGCAGTCTTCTTGTTCCAGATGAGTTCTAAAGTTCAGGGGTCTGGGCCATAGTATTTGTACACAAAAATCCTTTGATCTTCCAGGCAGAGGGTGTCTGTGCCCGGCCAGAACCAGTTCGGCCTTCTCTGGTGTGAATTCCTGGCAGGAGGTGGAGACGGCTTTGTCAGAGGCAGACCAGGCCCTTTGAGGTGTGAGGAAATCTCCTCCCTCTTACCCCCATCGCAGCCCAGGTCTATTTAGCCCTTTCCTGACCTACCTAGACTATCAGGAGCCACCCTGCTTCCAATCCCTCTGTCGTCCAAAACCCAGACAGGCAATCCACATTCCAGCAGAGGCACACAGGCTGATCGAGCAAAATAATACTCACTTTCTAAAAGTGGCCTTTATGAACTCAGAATGAAAAGTGCACACTCGCTAAAGGCTGCGTCTTTAGACGCTGAGTTCAGGCATACCAAACTTCACTCACTTATACCTTTTCCGGGCTGCACGTGGGTGGCACAATCCGTGCTGCAGGCCCACGAGTAGCGGTTGACTCACAAGCCCCGTCACCCGCAGTGCCCTTTACTGGGGACTGACAAGTAAGTCAAACATCTAATCATAACACAATTTACTACAGGAACACCAGCACTTTACCACTGATCAGCAGTGCGAAAAGCACGCAGAAACGTTACACCAGCAAAAACAGAGTCAAAACCGGGAGGGCAGAAAGCAAAAAACTCGGGGGAAACACGCCAAAAGATGCCAAGTCTAACACTTGGGTTGCTTTTTGTCCATCACTAACTAAGTGAGAGGGGCACAGATGTGCAATCAAGGGGTCATAGCTACTTACTGTCAAACACTAAGCTAGGTGGCTGGTCCCTAAACTCTTCTGATCCTCTTGTTGTTTCAGTGATAAGGACCAGTTGCAGCACTTTTTAGGTCGAAGCCTACCAGACAGCGCAGTTGTCTGGTTTGCTAAAGACATCTTGGTGACATTCAGGAAGCTTCCCTGAGAACTCATTCCTCCCGTTGCTTAGCATTGGCTTTGCAACTCACATGTTCTTGCTTTCTACTTGCTGGCTTAATTTGTTTTAGACTGTCTGGCGTGAGTTCATCCCTCCCAAAGAGTAAAGCCTTTTCATACTACATCTCCTTGCATTCTTCCAAGGGTGCTCCTTTCTGTAAACAGGCCTGTAAATTGTGTTCTTATTTTGTCACATTTGCTGTGCATTTAAAGCCAGAGGTCAAAGGTCAGGCTCTGTCTTTTGAGAGAGCTTGGCGTTTATTTTCTTTCTGTGACTTCAAAGTGTGAGGATTTATGTGACAATCTTGCTGGATACTGGGGGTAGGAAAGGTTTTTTTTTTAGCACACAACATTTAAATGAACTGTGCGCATATTTCAGAATATATCAGAATTAAGAATGCACAAATGAAGCACATTTTTTGTTAATTCTGAAGTGCGTTGGAAACAAATACTTTAATTGGATCAAAACAAATCAATACACTAGGTGCTGCCATTTCCACACATTATCGTTTGTGCGCTGTATAGTTTTATTAGTAAAACTGTATGTCTTGCAAATGTAAATGTCATTTCAATTGAAAATGTGCTGTCTGTAATGGCAGTGTGCTACCACACCCTGTATTCTCCACTCTACCCCACTCCACTCAACTTTGCACCAATCCACACCATTGCGCTCTACTCTGCACCACTCAACTTTACATCACTCCACACCACTGCACTCTACTCCACTCTGCACCACTTCACTCTACGCCACTGCACTCTACGCCACTTTATTCTATGCCTCTTTACTCTGCACCACTCTACTCTGTGCCAATGCATTCCATGCCACTTTACACTGCTGCACTCTACACTCTAAGCAACTCCACTCTACTCTGTGCAACTCCATTCTATGCCACTCCATTCTAAGCCACTGTGCAACACTGCACTCTATGCCAATGCACTCTAACCTGTACCACTCCACTCTACGCCCCTGCACTCTATGGCAATCCACTGTACACCACTCTTTCCTATTCTCTGCCACTGCACTCTATGCCACTGCACTCTACACCACTTTATTCTACACCATTACACTCTACACCACTCTACTCTACGCCACTGCACTCTATCCTACACCACTACACTGTAAGCCACTTCACTCTACTCTAAAACAATCTACTCTATGCCACTGCCCTCTAGGCCACTCTACTCCACTCTGTGCTACTCCAGTCTGTGCCACTACACTCTATGCCACTCTACTCTAAACTACTGCCCTTTACGCGACTGCACTCTACACCACTGCACTCTACTCTGCATCACTATACACTACACCACTGCTCTCTACGCCACTGCACTCTGGATCAATGCACTCTACGCCTCTGTACTCTACGACACCCAACTCTGCAATCTCTACCACTGAACTCACTGCCACTCTACTCTGCACTACTGCACTATATGCTACTGCACTCTACGCCACTCTACTCTGCATCACTGCACTCTATTTCACTGCACTGTATGCCACTTTACTCTGCACCACTCCACTCTGCACCACTCCACTCCACACCACTGCAGTCTACTATGCACCACTCTAATCTACGCCACTGCATTCTACAATGCTGCATTGTATGCTGCTGAATTCTATGCCACTGTACTCTAAGCCACAATACTTTGCAACACTCTATGTCAATGCACTCTACAGCAGTCCACTCTACTCTACTCCACTTCACACTACTGAATGCCACTCTAAGCCACGGCACTCTATTCTGAACCACTGTACTCTATGCAACTGCACTCTATTTTTCACCACTGTACTCAATGCCACTGCAACCTATGTTGCTCTACTCAACAACACTTTATTCTATGCCACTGCTCTCTATGTCAATGCTCTCTCCGCTACTCCACACCACTGCATTCTATGACACTCTACAACAATGCACTCTATGCCACTGCATTCTATGCCAATGTACTCTAAGCTACGGCACTCTGTGCCATTCTACTGTGATTCACTCCACTCTATGCCACTGCATTCTGCAGCACTCCACTCTATGCCACTGCACTCTATAGCACTATAGTCTACTTTGCCCACTGTACTGAGAAGAGCCTTTCCTTTCCCACTCATAGCAAGGAAAACGGAGGTCCAGGCTCTTGTGATTAGCCATTTGGATTACTGTAACATACTGCTGGCTTTGCAAATGAGACGTTATTATCAAAATTACAAGTGGTGCAGAACACAGCAGCTCGCCTCACTTGCCATTTGCCATCAGGAGCGGCATCTGCTCCCCTCCCGCGTACCTTACACTGGCTTCCAATTCGAAAGAGAATCATTTTTAAAATGTGTTGCCTTACACATAGAGCTCTGACTGGAAAAGGCCCTTGTTCCCTAGCTTCAAAGCTTAGGTACTATTGCCCTCCTAGACTCCTTAGATCTAGTGATAAAGCACTGCTAATTGTTCCTCGCGTCAAAAAGGCCTGTTCAGGTGGCAGGTCTTTTTCTTACTTGGCTCCTCATTACTGGAACAAATTGCCACATCAAATTTGAACTTGTTCGGATCACTTTCTCTTCTGGAAAGTACTTAAGAAAACTTTGTTCTGATTTAGCTGTTGTTGTTGCCTTTGTCTCTTGTTTGCGCTGAGATACCTCTTCCGGGGTGATTTGGGCACATTATAAATTAAAATAACATAACAACATAACTTAACTCTATGCCACTCTACTTTACACCACTTTATGCCTCTGCCCTCTATGCCACTCTAATCTACTCTGCACCACTGCACTCTACGCGATTGTACTCTACACCAATCTACTCTGCTACACACCACTGCACTCTATGCCACTGCCCTGTACTATGCAACACTCTAATCTACGCCACTGCATTGTACTATGCTGCATTTTACACCACTGAATTCTATGATGATGCACTCTACACCTCTGCACTCTATGCCACTATTCTCTCCAACACTCTACCCCAATGCACTCTGCACCAGTCCACACTACGCAACCTCACTGTACACCACTCTTCACGACTCAACTCTATGCCACTACAATATACGACAATCTATGGCACTCCACTCAATGACACTCGCCTCCACTCTTCGCCACTCCACTCTACGACACTCCACACCACTCTCCTCTATGTCACTACATTTAGCCATGCTGAACAGCAGCTACACCGGTGCACAACATGGCTAAAACACATTGGCAAAGTCAATAGCTCTTGCATAGGCGAGGCCTATTGGATTTGGCAATGCTTGTTAATGCCAAATCAATGCATAGCATGTTATAGTATTGACCATGGACCTTATTTAGAGGTGAACAGAAACAGAACATTCGTGGCAAATAGGCAGATGTTTTATTCCGGCCTCCTCTTAATTCCCCTGCGTCATTTATAGTAGGGGGACCAGTGAGTTTTTGGAGTCGAAGCCTCAGCTGCTTCCCCGTCAGAAATCCAGGGGCGGCTGGTGTTCACAGGCGAAATGGGCATCGCCCTGCCACCCTGGGGGATTAAAAAAATGTGAGGTGGAACACCAAGCAGCCAGCAATAAATTGTGCTGGCTGCTCGGTGAACAAACATGGGCAAATCCGTTTTTTTTTTTGAGGGGGTGGGGGAGGATGACCCTTGGCTCCTCTGCTGCGCATGCTTTTGGCTGGGCGAAGATTTCTTCGACCTTGAGCCAGAAAGCAGGGCAGTGACGACACACCGGTGGGAAAGGCCTGGTCTCACTGCCAGAATAGCTTTGGATTTTGGGCGTGATTCCTAAAGCCCAGGGAGGAGTCAGAAGCTCCCCATTCATTCCAATGGCTGGGGGCAGGGCAGTCCGGCTTCGGAGAAAGTAGTGGGGTGTGGCAGTGGCCTCTGCCTCTTCCTCGAGAGAGACTGTGAGAGGGATGGGCGGAAAAGAAAGCGAGGAGGTCTTATGTGGGGCTGAATGATGGCGTCATTTATTGAAAATAACTTCAAGGGAAAAAAAAAAAAAACAATCCAACAGAAAAAAGTCCGGTATGGTAGGGGTTTGGGCGTCTTCCGCTTCTCTGGCGTTGATGGCGGATCTTCCTCTCCTTGTAGGGCGATGATGTGGCACAACCCCCAGGGTATATAGCGGAAACAAAAGGAGAGAAGGCGGTCAATGCAGCTGTCCTCTAGATGAAAGATAACGCGCGGCAAATCACGCTCCACCACCTTAGTACAAAGGAAGCATGAAGGGAGTGAAGGGAAAAAATTAAAGAAAACGTGGAGAAACAGGTGAAGGCTAAAGAAACAAGGGGGTGAAATTGTTGCAACCGCAACAAAACAAAGCGACCTTTCTTTTCAGGCCTGACTTAGTCCTCGGCTCCTTAGTAGGCCAGGGGTATTTTTAAGTCTCGTGAACACGCGAGTGTTTCCGACTGTTATCCGATAATGTGGTTATCGTGGACTAGTGCGGGTGCTTATGCAATTCTTTTCAGGACGTGGGGGAGAGTGAAAGGGAGGGTGAACGAGCGGGTGAGGTGTCAGGAGAAGGACGTGCCCGCTATACTACCCCGTGTCCCTTGAGTCCCGTAGACTTGCCTCCCCCTCCCCTGGTTGCACTATCCCCTGCCCTGTTCCACGTACCGCTGTGGCCGCAGCTCTCCGGAGCTGCGGCGGCGTTGAAGCGTCCTCCGGGGGTGTCCACCACTCTTCGGACCATTCCTCCCGCTCGGCGCTGCCTCTGCCTCTTTCCTCGTCTGGCGGGGAATCCCCGTCTGCTTCTCGTCCTGGCTTGCTACGTCCTTCCGTCGTCTCCGCAATGTTCTTTGCTCCTTCCTTCGACGTTTTCGTCCCGATCTCTCCCTCGTCAGCGTCTTCCGGCTTTCCAACAGGAGCCTCCACCTCTTGAGTCCACGAGGCTTCCTGTGATTGGCGGTCGTCTGGAAGAGGGCGTTCCTGTTCCTGTATGTGAGAGGGGCCGAATGAGGTTAACTCTTTCCAATCTGTGTCACAGTTAGCGAAAGGCGTTCTCGCTACTTTAAGGGGTTTAAAGTGGGTCACTGGCGGGGTGATATCCTGGTCTTCCTCACATCCACCTTCCCTAACATTCTTGCCAGCAAGATCAAAGTCAAGAGGATATCGGGACAAATAGTCAGCGTTGGCTTGGTCTCCACCCTTCCGGTGTTTCGTGTTGAACCGATAGGGCTGTAACGCAAGGAACCACCTAAGTATTCTGTCGTTATGCCCCTTATTTCTAGAGAGCCACTCTAGCGGGGCATGGTCGGTAAAAAGGGTGAATTCCCTCCCCTCAAGGTAGTATCGAAGGGAATCAACCGCCCATTTGATGGCGAGTGCCTCCTTTTCAATAACTGCGTAGTTCTTTTCCTGGGGGAAACAATTTCCGGCTTATATAGAGAATGGGTCTCTCCTGTCCCTGGGAGTCTACTTGTGACAACACCGCTCCTAAGCCGGTGTCGGACGCGTCTGTTTGTAAGATGAATGGTTGGGAGTAGTTGGGACTCAGTAACACTGGATGGCATGTCAAGACTTGTTTCAGTTGCTGGAAGGCTTGGAGGAGAGGGGGAGAGGGTTGTCTTAACACCTTTTCTGTTGCTACATTCTTTTGTAATAAATCGGTCAAGGGGGAGGCTATTTGGGAAACGTTAGGAATGAATCGGCGATAATATCCCAAGATCCCAAGAAACGCTCTTAACTCTTTTTTGGTCTTGGGAAATGGGATGTTGGAAATGGCCGCTACCTTCTCTGTCTGTGGCTTTATATATCCCTCCCCCAACAGGTATCCTAGATATTTCACGGACTGGCCAGCAAGTTTACTCTTAGTGGGATTTATGGTTAAACCGGCTTCTTTCAATGCTTGTATTACTTTCTTCAAGTGGGTGAGGTGTTCTAGCCAGGTGGTGCTGTGGATGACGATATCGTCTAGGTAAGCCGCCGAAAACTCAGAACAAGGTTTTAAAACGGTGTTCATCAAGCGTTGGAAGGTGGCAGGGGCCCCATGGAGACCAAAGGGGAGAACGGTAAAATGGTATAGCCCGCTGAGAGTCGAAAAAGCCGTTTTCTCCCGGTCTCCAAGCTGCAGGGGCACCTGCCAATATCCTTCGCACAAATCGAGGGTGCTGATGTATCTGGCGGTTCCTAGACGTTCTACCAACTCATCGACTCTCGGGAGTGGGTAGGAATCGAAACAGGAGATCTTGTTCACTTCCCGAAAGTCGATGCAAAACCGGATGGACCCATCCGGTTTGGGTACCAGGACGATTGGTGAATTCCATTCACTATTCGAGGGTTCGAAGATGCCCATCTCTAACATCTGCTGCACCTCACCCCCTATCGCCTGTCTACGGGACTCTGGAACGCGATAGGGACGTAGCTTCACTTTCATGCCTGGGGAGGTTATAATGGCATGCTCTATCAAGTGGGTTTTACCTGGCTGCAGGGAGAATACCTCCTGCAGTGGTCGTAGCTGGGCCTCTAGTTCTTTTTTCTGGATTTCTGGGAGGTCATGGTCTATGCTCTGTACAAACAATGGGTCGGGTCTCCATACAAACCCTGCCTGGACTGGGACGGCCCCTCCCACTTCTTAAGTAGGTTGACATGATATATCTGTGTCTTGTCCCTTTTCTGTGGATCTAATTCCAGGCGATAGGTTACTGGGGTAACCTTTTCCACGACCCGATAAGGTTCCTGCCATTGCCCCAGTAACTTATGATCGGAGGATGGTATCATCAAAAGAACGTAGTCATCTATTGCAAAGGTATGGGTTTTAGCTTTTTTGTCGTATTGTGTTTTCTGGGATGTTTGGGCGTGTTCGAGGTGGGATTGGACAATGCTACGGACCTGGCTCAGATGGGTTTTCAGATTGAGCATGTACTCCGGGAGGGGTCTTGCCCCTTCTGGTTCCTCCTCCCACTCTTCCTTCAACATGTCAAGCAATGTGTGAGGCTGCCGGCCGTAAAGCAATTTGAAGGGGGAGTACCCAGTGCTCTATTGGACTTTGCAGCGAATTGCAAAGAGAGCCAGAGGAAGCATATCTTCCCACTTCCGGGTCTCAAGGTCCAAAAGCTTTTTTAAGGTTGTCTTGAGGGTGGCATTATAGCGTTCCACCAACCCATCTGTTTGGGGGTGGTACGCCGAAGTGCGAATCTGTTTGATGTTCAAGGAAAGGCACACCTGCTTCATGAGGCGAGACATGAAAGGGGTTCCCTGATCTGTAACCAGTTCCCTGGGAAAACCTACTCTCGAGAAGATGGAAATCATGGCTTTAGCTATTTGGGAGGCGTTAGGTTGGCGCAGAGCCACCGCTTCAGGAAAGCGGGTGGCATAGTCGACCAACACTAACACGAATCGACATCCGCTACGAGAGGGCAGTAAGGGGCCTATGATGTCCATACCAACCCGGGAAAAAGGGTTCCTGTATGATAGGCAAGGGGCGTAGAGGTGCACGTGAAGGCAGGGTCCGACTATTTTTTTGGCAAATGGCACATTCTCTGCAGTACTTTTGGACCTGAGAAAACATGCCAGGCCAATAGAACCTTTCCAATATCGTCTTTTCCGTTTTATCCTCCCCAAAATGACCCCCTAACAAGTGGCTGTGGGCTAAAAATAATACTTTTTCCCTGTACGGTTGGGGCACCAGTAATTGGGTCGGTAATCCCCTCCCACCCTTACGGTAAAGCAGGTTTTTTCTGACAAAAAACTGGGGACCTACTTGCTCAGGATCCTCTTCGTTGGTGGCCTTGTTCCAGGCCTCCCGTAAGGCTGGGTCCTCCCGCTGGGCCTCCTGAAACCCTTGTTCGTATTGCCACACCGGGGTCTCCTTACTCTGTGTTAGAGCGACCCTTGTCCAATTCCTTTTCTCTCTCTTTTTCTGCTTGCCGCTCTTCCTGGGTTTCCCCGGGATTAAGTCTGGTTCTGTCTCTTGTGAAAGGGGTGCTGACCTCCTCCATTCCTCCCCTTCTGCCCAAGTCTCTTGTATCATTTTAGGCATGTGGGGATAATTGTTTCCTAAAACTAGAGGTTCGGGTAGACGGGGAATAAGCCCTACTCTCAATGCCTCAGCTTTTAGGGAGGGGTCGTGTTTGACCTCAATCTCTGTGGTGGGGTACTGACGACTGTCCCCGTGTACACATTGTATGGTGACGTATCCTGTAGGCCTCGGTGACCCTCCCGGGATTGCTTGTGGTTGAATAAAAATTTGTAAACAGCCAGTGTCGATTAAAGCCTGTCTTTTCTCCCCATTAACCTGTACTGCTCTATGGTAGGGACGACTTGCTCATGTAGCACTGCAGTAGTAGTTACGCACCAGCCCCACCTCCATGGGTTCCTCCTTTTGAGGACAAAAACGGGCTATATGACCTATGGTTCCACAATTGTAACATTGTGGTCCTGGTTGGGTAGGGATCCGGGGTGGTGGTACGGATGGCCCTGGGAGAAGAGTAACGGTTTCTGGCTTGCGTGAGGGTTGGGGTGGTTTGTTGGATTTTATAGGGGCTCCAGGATGTTTCCAGTGGATGTCTTCTCGTCCTCTTTGGGGTTCTTGGGCCCTGTAAAAAGCGCTAGCAATCTCAATGGCTCGGTCCAGGGTTAGGCCGGTATGGTGTCTTACCCACTTTTGTATGTTCGGGTACAGGGATGACAGGTACTGCTCTAAATAGACCTTTTCCATGATCTCGTCCTTGGTTGACTGCTGGGGCTTTAGCCACCTATCAGCCATGTCCCGGACTCTGTAGGCTAAGGCACGAGGGGTTTCGTGAGGGCCTTCCCTGAGTTGGCGCAGACGTATGCGGAAAGTCTCCTCGTCTATGCCCATTCTCTCCAGTATGCTTTTTTTGATATCGTCGTAAGGAGTAAGACCCAGTGGGTTAACGGCTTGGTAGGCCGCCTGGAGATCCCCGGTTAACAAAGGGCCCAGATATTGTCCCCATTTGTCTCGGCCCCATCCGGCAGCTCTAGCCATGCGCTCAAAGTTTGAAAAGAAAAAGTCGGGGTCTTCTCCTTCCACATATTTCTGTAGGACCACTGAGGGGAACCCCATGGTCCCCCTTTGCTGGCTGAGGGTGTCTGCCAATTTCCCTATAACGGCCTCTTGGGTTTGGCTCTGTTCCGCATGTGATCTCTGCATCTTCTCTCGGTCCTCCTCGGCTACGGACAGGAACTTCTCCATACAACGTTCCAGCTTTTCTTGACTCTCTGCCATCTTTTTTATCACTGCCTCCATTTTCCCGGATCCCACTTCTGACACCAGATGTGAGAGGTATGGGCGGAAAAGAAAGCGAGGAGGTCTTATGTGGGGCTGAATGATGGCGTCATTTATTGAAAATAACTTCAAGGAAAAACAAAAAAAAACAATCCAACAGAAAAAAGTCCGGTATGGTAGGGGTTTGGGCATCTTCCGCTTCTCTGGCGTTGATGGCGGATCTTCCTCTCCTTGTAGGGCAACGATGTGGCACAACCCCCGGGGTATATAGCGGAAACAAAAGGAGAGAAGGCGGTCAATGCAGCTGTCCTCTTGATGAAAGATAACGCACGGCAAATCACGCTCCACCACATTAGTACAAAGGAAGCATGAATGGTGTGAAGGGAAAAAATTAAAGAAAACGTGGAGAAACAGGTGAAGGCTAAAGAAACAAGGGGGTGAAATTGTTGCAACCGCAACAAAACAAAGCGACCTTTCTTTTCAGGCCTGACTTAGTCCTCGGCTCCTTAGTAGGCCAGGAGCATTTTTAAGTCTCGTGAACACGCGAGTGTTTCCGACTGTTATCCGATAATGTGGTTATCGTGGACTAGTGCGGGTGCTTATGCAATTCTTTTCAGGACGTGGGGGAGAGTGAAAGGGAGGGTGAAAGAGAGGGTGAGGTGTCAGGAGAAGGACGTGCCCACTATACTACCCTGTGTCCCTTGAGTCCCGTAGACTTGCCTCCCCCTCCCCTGGTTGCACTATCCCCTGCCCTGTTCCACGTACTGCTGTGGCCGCAGCTCTCCGGAGCTGCGGCGGCGTTGAAGCGTCCTCCGGGGGTGTCCACCACTCTTCGGACCACTCATCCCGCTCGGCGCTGCCTCTGCCTCTTTCCTCATCTGGTGGGGAATCCCCGTCTGCTTCTTGTCCTGGCTTGCTACGTCCTTCCGTCGTCTCCGCAATGTTCTTTGCTCCTTCCTTCGACGTTTTCGTCCCGATCTCTCCCTCGTCAGCGTCTTCCGGCTTTCCAACAGGAGCCTCCGCCTCTTGAGTCCACGAGGCTTCCTGTGATTGGCGGTCGTCTGGAAGAGGGCGTTCCTGTTCCTGTATGTGAGAGGGGCCGAATGAGGTTAACCCTTTCCAATCTGTGTCACAGTTAGCGAAAGGCGTTCTCGCTACTTTAAGGGGTTTAAAGTGGGTCACTGGCGGGGTGATATCCTGGTCTTCCTCACATCCCCCTTCCCTAACATTCTTGCCAGCAAGATCAAAGTCAAGAGGATATCGGGACAAATAGTCAGCGTTGGCTTGGTCTCCACCCTTCCGGTGTTTCGTGTTGAACCGATAGGGCTGTAACGCAAGGAACCACCTAAGTATTCTGTCGTTATGCCCCTTATTTCTAGAGAGCCACTCTAGCGGGGCATGGTCGGTAAAAGGGTGAATTCCCTCCCTCAAGGTAGTATCGAAGGGAATCAACCGCCCATTTGATGGCGAGTGCCTCCTTTTCAATAACCCCGTAGTTCTTTTCCCGGGGGAAACAATTTCCGGCTTATATAGAGAATGGGTCTCTCCTGTCCCTTGGAGTCTACTTGTGACAACATCGCTCCTAAGCCGGTGTCGGATGCGTCTGTTTGTAAGTTGAATGGTTGGGAGTAGTTGGGACTCAGTAACACTGGATGGCATGTCAAGGCTTGTTTCAGTTGTTGGAAGGCTTGGAGGAGAGGGGGAGAGGGTTGTCTTAACACCTTTTCTGTTGCTACATTCTTTTGTAATAAATCGGTCAAGGGGGAGGCTATTTGGGAAAAGTTAGGAATGAATCGGCGATAATATCCCAAGATCCCAAGAAACGCTCTTAACTCTTTTTTGGTCTTGGGAAATGGGATGTTGGAAATGGCCGCTACCTTCTCTGTCTGTGGCTTTATATATCCCTCCCCCAACAGGTATCCTAGATATTTCACGGACTGGCCAGCAAGTTTACTCTTAGCGGGATTTATGGTTAAACCGGCTTCTTGCAATGCTTGTATTACTTTCTTCAAGTGGGTGAGGTGTTCTAGCCAGGTGGTGCTGTGGATGACGATATCGTCTAGGTAAGCCGCCGAAAACTCAGAACAAGGTTTTAAAACTGTGTTCATCAAGCGTTGGAAGGTGGCAGGAGCCCCATGGAGACCAAAGGGGAGAACGGTAAAATGGTATAGCCCGCTGGGAGTCAAAAAAGCCGTTTTCTCCCGGTGTCCAAGCCGCAGGGGCACCTGCCAATATCCTTTGCACAAATCGAGGGTGCTGATGTATCTGGCGGTTCCTAGACGTTCTACCAACTCATCGACTCTCGGGAGTGGGTAAGAATCGAAACAGGAGATCTTGTTCACTTCCCGAAAGTCGATGCAAAACCGGATGGACCCATACGGTTTGGGTACCAGGACGATTGGTGAATTCCATTCACTATTCGAGGGTTTGATGATGCCCATCTCCAACATCTGCTGCACCTCACCCCCTATCGCCTGTCTACGGGACTCTGGAACGCGATAGGGACGTAGCTTCACTTTCATGCCTGGGGAGGTTATAATGGCATGCTCTATCAAGTGGGTTTTACCTGGCTGCAGGGAGAATACCTCCTGCAGTGGTTGTAGCTGGGCCTCTAGTTCTTTTTTCTGGATTTCTGGGAGGTCATGGTCTATGCTCTGTACAAACAATGGGTCGGGTCTCCATACAAACCCTGCCTGGACTGGGACGGCCACCTCCCACTTCTTAAGTAGGTTGACATGATATATCTGTGTCTTGTCCCTTTTCTGTGGATCTAATTCCAGGCGATAGGTTACTGGGGTAACCTTTTCCACGACCCGATAAGGTCCCTGCCATTGCCCCAGTAACTTATGATCGGAGGATGGTATCATCAAAAGAACGTAGTCTATTGCAAAGGTACGGGTTTTAGCTTTTTTGTCGTATTGTGTTTTCTGGGATGTTTGGGCGTGTTCGAGGTGGGATTGGACAATGCTACGGACCTGGCTCAGATGGGTTTTCAGATTGAGCACGTACTCCGGGAGGGGTCTCACCCCTTCTGGTTCCTCCTCCCACTCTTCCTTCAACATGTCAAGCAATGTGCGAGGTTGCCGGCCGTAAAGCAATTTGAAGGGGGAGTACCCAGTGCTCTTTTGGACTTTGCAGCGAATTGCAAAGAGAGCCAGAAGAAGCATATCTTCCCACTTCCGGGTCTCAAGGTCCAAAAGCTTTTTTAAGGTTGTCTTGAGGGTGGCATTATAGCGTTCCACCAACCCATCTGTTTGGGGGTGGTACGCCGAAGTGCGAATCTGTTTGATGTTCAAGGAAAGGCACACCTGCTTCATGAGGCGAGACATGAAAGGGGTTCCCTGATCTGTAACCAGTTCCCTGGGAAAACCTACTCTCGAGAAGATGGAAATCATGGCTTTAGCTATTTGGGAGGCGTTAGGTTGGCGCAGAGCCACCGCTTTAGGAAAGCGGGTGGCATAGTTGACCAACACTAACACGAATCGACATCCGCTACGAGAGGGCAGTAAGGGGCCTATGATGTCCATACCAACCCGGGAAAAAGGGTTCCTGTATGATAGGCAAGGGGCGTAGAGGTGCTCGTGAAGGCAGGGTCCGACTATTTTTTTGGCAAATGGCACATTCTCTGCAGTACTTTCGGACCTGAGAAAACATGCCAGGCCAATAAAACCTTTCCAATATCGTCTTTTCCTTTTTCTCCTCCCCAAAATGACCCCCTAACAAGTGGCTGTGGGCTAAAAATAAGACTTTTTCCCTGTACGGTTGGGGCACCAGTAATTGGGTCAGTAATCCCCTCCCACCCTTACGGTAAAGCAGGTTTTTTCTGACAAAAAACTGGGGACCTACTTGCTCAGGATCCTCTTCGTTGGTGGCCTTGTTCCAGGCCTCCCATAAGGCTGGGTCATCCCGCTGGGCCTCCTGAAACCCTCGTTCGTATTGCCACACCGGGGTCTCCTTACTCTGTGTTAGAGCGACCCATGTCCAATTCCTTTTCTCTCTCTTTTTCTGCTTGCCGCTCTTCCTGGGTTTCCCCGGGATTAAGTCTGGTTCTGTCTCTTGTGAAAGGGGTGCTGACCTCCTCCATTCCTCCCCTTCTGCCCAAGTCTCTTGTATCATTTTAGGCATGTGGGGATAATTGTTTCCTAAAACTAGAGGTTCGGGTAGGCGGGGAATAAGCCCTACTCTCAATGCCTCAGCTTTTAGGGAGGGGTCGTGTTTGACCTCAATCTCTGTGGTGGGGTACTGACGACTGTCCCCGTGTACACATTGTATGGTGACGTACCCTGTAGGCCTCGGTGACCCTCCCGGGATTGCTTGTGGTTGAATAACACTTTGTAAACAGCCAGTGTCGATTAAAGCCTGTCTTTCCTCCCCATTAACCTGTACTGCTCTATGGTAGGGACGACTTGCTCCCGTAGCACTGCAGTAGTAGTTACGCACCAGCCCCACCTCCATGGGTTCCTCCTTTTGAGGACAAAAACGGGTTATATGACCTATGGTTCCACAATTGTAACATTGTGGTCCTGGTTGGGTAGGGATCCGGGGTGGTGGTACGGATGGCCCTGGGAGAAGAGTAACGGTTTCTGGCTTGCGTGAGGGTTGGGGTGGTTTGTTGGATTTTATAGTGGCTCCGGGATGTTTCCAGTGGATGTCTTCTCGTCCTCTTTGGGGTTCTTGGGCCCTGTAAAAAGCGCTCGTAATCTCAATGGCTCGGTCCAGGGTTAGGCCGGTATGTTGTCTCACCCACTTTTGTATGTTCGGGTACAGGGATGACAGGTACTGCTCTAAATAGACCTTTTCCATGATCTCGTCCTTGGTTGACTGCTGGGGCTTTAGCCACCTATCAGCCATGTCCCGGACTCTGTAGGCTAAGGCACGAGGGGTTTCGTGAGGGCCTTCCCTGAGTTGGCGCAGACGTATGCGGAAAGTCTCCTCGTCTATGCCCATTCTCTCCAGTATGCTTTTTTTGATATCGTCGTAAGGAGTAAGACCCAGTGGGTTAACGGCTTGGTAGGCCGCCTGGAGATCCCCGGTTAACAAAGGGCCCAGATATTGTCCCCATTTGTCTCGGCCCCATCCGGCAGCTCTAGCCATGCGCTCAAAGTTTGAAAAGAAAAAGTCGGGGTCTTCTCCTTCCACATATTTCTGTAGGACCACTGAGGGGAACCCCATGGTCCCCCTTTGCTGGCTGAGGGTGTCTGCCAATTTCCCTATAACGGCCTCTTGGGTTTGGCTCTGTTCCGCATGTGATCTCTGCATCTTCTCTCGGTCCTCCTCGGCTACGGACAGGAACTTCTCCATACAACGTTCCAGCTTTTCTTGACTCTCTGCCATCTTTTTATCACTGCCTCCATTTTCCCGGATCCCACTTCTGACACCAGATGTGAGAGGTATGGGCGGAAAAGAAAGCGAGGAGGTCTTATGTGGGGCTGAATGATGGCGTCATTTATTGAAAATAACTTCAAGGAAAAACAAAAAAAAACAATCCAACAGAAAAAAGTCCGGTATGGTAGGGGTTTGGGCGCCTTCCGCTTCTCTGGCGTTGATGGCGGATCTTCCTCTCCTTGTAGGGCAACGATGTGGCACAACCCCCGGGGTATATAGCGGAAACAAAAGGAGAGAAGGCGGTCAATGCAGCTGTCCTCTAGATGAAAGATAACGTGCGGCAAATCACGCTCCACCACCTTAGTACAAAGGAAGCATGAAGGGAGTGAAGGGAAAAAATTAAAGAAAACGTGGAGAAACAGGTGAAGGCTAAAGAAACAAGGGGGTGAAATTGTTGCAACCGCAACAAAACAAAGCGACCTTTCTTTTCAGGCCTGACTTAGTCCTCGGCTCCTTAGTAGGCCAGGAGTATTTTTAAGTCTCGTGAACATGCGAGTGTTTCCGACTGTTATCCGATAATGTGGTTATCGTGGACTAGTGCGGGTGCTTATGCAATTCTTTTCAGGAAGTGGGGGAGAGTGAAAGGGAGGGTGAAGGAGCGGGTGAGGTGTCAGGAGAAGGACGTTCCCGCTTATACTACCCCGTGTCCCTTGAGTCCCGTAGACTTGCCTCCCCTCCCTGGTTGCACTATCCCCTGCCCTGTTCCACGTACCGCTGTGGCCGCAGCTCTCCGGAGCTGCGGCGGCGTTGAAGCGCTCCTCCGGGGTGTCCACCACTCTTCGGACCACTCCTCCCGCTCGGGCGCTGCCTCTGCCTCTTTCCTCGTCTAGCGGGGAATCCCCGTCTGCTTCTCGTCCTGGCTTGCTACGTCCTTCCGTCGTCTCCGCAATGTCATTTGCTCCTTCCTTCGACGTTTTCGTCCCGATCTCTCCTTCGTCAGCGTCTTCCGGCTTTCCAACAGGAGCCTCCGCCTCTTGAGTCCACGAGGCTTCCTGTGATTGGCGGTCGTCTGGAAGAGGGCGTTCCTGTTCCTGTATGTGAGAGGGGCTGAATGAGGTTAACCCTTTCCTATCTGTGTCACAGTTAGCGAAAGGCGTTCTCGCTACTTTAAGGGGTTTAAAGTGGGTCACTGGCGGGGTGATATCCTGGTCTTCCTCACAGAGACCCAGCAACAGTTGTTTATTATTAGGTGATTGGTTGGTGAGGTGTGCTGGGGTCTGGGGGATTGGTCAATCCAGTATTTTCCAGTTTGGCTCGTGCTCATTGCCATGCTGTCTTCTGCAGTCACGAGGCGCCCGCCCGGAGCGAGAGAACACTGGTTGCATTATCGAGCTCGTAGGATTGGATATGCGGGTTACAGTTACAGGTAGCTTGTCTTTGTATTATATATGACCAGTCCTGTTATGTATATGACTTTTTTCGGTGTGTTCAGTGAGTTTACCAGGACGTGAAAGCGTTTGTGACTAATTTAGAAGGAACACCGGCCTTTCACAGGCAGACTGCCTGTGAAAGGCCGGTGTTCCTTCTAAATTAGTCACGCACGCTTTCATTGAGGCAGACGCCTGGTTATTACTGACTCTCGTCCCTGCGTGGCCTGCGCCAATATACATTCAGCTGGACTGCCACTGACTGACTCTGAAATTATCCTAAAGCTCAAGGGCTGCTGTGAGTGGGTGAGGCTGGGTCCTCTCCCCTCAAGTTCATTATAAAGTGCAGTATCCTGCTGGGACCGCACTTAGTACACTTCGCTAACATCTACGCACTGCCAGTTACACTGCGGGGGCTGTCGTGGGGTTAGTGCTGGGGTGGGATTCAATGGTTGCAGCAAGGGGATAGCTGGAAAATTAAAATATCCCTGCTATGAACCGGTAACGTAACATGATCGGGCCCGTGCAAAATCTGAAGAAGGGTCACACAGTGGCCTGCTGTGGAGAGAGAGGCCCCTGAAAGAGGAGTTAGACAGGGGGCTGCACGCTGCGGAGAGAGAGGCCCCTGAGAGGGCAGTTAGACAGGGGTGGTATTTCACAGATTTTAATTGGCATTAGGCTGATTGGTGGCCTCCCACAGGGTTGGGAGCAACCCTGCGCTGCAGGTGCTTGGGTTAGGTCCCTGTTTTAAACCTTGGCTATCATGGCACCAAACAGGCAAGCTCGAGCCTCCCTACAAGAGTCCGATCCACCAGCATTTTCTTCTTTCCCTTTGTCGTACTTAATTCAGTCCACCACCCCTCCACCCATTCATTCACTTTCCATTCAGTTATTCAATTCTCCCGTTGATTTGTCCATCCTTTCACCCTTTTGCATCTTCCTTTTAGCACTCTTCCTTCCACTCTTTCTTGCACCTTTACTCCGTCCCACTTTCCTTCTCCACGTTTCCTTCTTCCAGTACATTCACCATTAAATCCTCCCATTCCTCTGTATCTTTCTCTCCCTACCCATTTTTCCTTCTCCTACGTACATCTCCTTTCTTACTTCTCTCGCTCCCTTCTTCTATTTGCCCCCCCCAGCCATGTCTTTCTTCACCTCCCCCATTGTCAACATTACTTTTCTCTTTCATTTTCTTCTTCCCCGTACTAGGCTTATCTGACAGTCCTCGACCCATGCCCTTTAGGTGTGCCATACTGGTTCCCCAAAGTGTTATCAGTGAGCTTTTGTAGGGACATGTCGACAGACCGTTAACTTACTGGCATTCATCTTACAGGCCCAGCCGCATCTCCCCACTTTAGGCGCTAACGGGTTTGGTGTGCAAGTAGAGGCCATTTCTTTTCTAGCTTATACTATCGAAATAGTGGAAAGATTTGGGCCTCCTGTATACATTTGTGAGCAGTGTTTACAGCACAGGTTCCGGTTTGGCGGGACTAAGTCGGCACTCGCCATTTCATCCCACATAGGGCAATACATCCATACTACTGGGATGGATGTAGAAATACCTTGCAGTGCAAGATGTGTGATGGCGAATGCTAAGAAATGAGATTTCCGTAGGGTAACACGTAGCTGTCACATGGCTAGACTGCTAATCCCCACTGCATTGCCTCTGAAGTGGTTGGGGTGTGCATGTGGAAATGCAGGTTTCGAGTTGTGCGCAGATACTTTGCTGGGAGCAGTAAAAGCGGGCTTGACTTTGATATTAAATGTAACATAAATACTCACTCTGCTTTGCCTGAGGCTATAAAGTTCGGTTTTATCCCCTGGTTAAGATCCACAACAACGCACTCAACCGCGCCCTCATGCCACCTTTGGAAACTGCTTATAGGGAACAATTTGGAGATATTAAACTTGCTTACTCTGGAATCAATCGTCAGACCTGATATTCCAAGCTTCCTGTACCCAGGGAGGGAAAAATATGCCCCAGATCACACCGTTTGAGGAAGTCATAACTCTTGTCACTGCCTAATGGACAATTTATCCACCAGACGTATTTCCAGATGCTGCATTTAGATTCGGACTTTGACCTAGCTGGACATATTATTTTTTAGAAAGATTTGTGCGTTTAAGTTTTCAATTTTCTTTTTTAGATATCATCACAATTGTCCTGTTATGCTGCTCTCCTTTCCGTAGCTGTTAGTTTAATCCATGCAGTGCGTGCATTCATGTTTCTTACTGTGACCACATCTAGCACAAATATACATCAAACCAGTGTTCACGAGCAGGGTAACATAGAACGGCATTATTAAAATATGTATAGCGTCTGTGCGTGTATACGCTGGAGTGGTAGCTCAGCGGGCTAATACCTCTGCAGCCCAAGGTCAGCGTAACATACATTTCACTAGTTCGAATCCGACAAGGCCACTTAAGCTTTTCACGCTGTCGATAAAATGAGGAACATTAACTTGAGTGATGATAAATCTTTGTGTTTACAGGGTTTCTGTATGCATGGATTGGAACGCCGTGTAAAATTGCACAACAAACCGATGCATGCTTGTATACTGTGGCAATATACCTGAGGTATGTGAACTGTTGTGTGGAGAGAGGTGTGTAAAGGCATATCAATAAACATCTCTGGATTAATGAACCTAAAAATCATTTATACAGCGCTTCGCGTTGCTTTTCTACCACACCAAAGCGCTATAAAACATATTATTATTGGCCAACTTAATGATACTCAATTTATAGACCACACGTGAGTGGAAGGCTAAGTCGACCATGCCGAGGTTCGAATTTGTGAACGACAGACCATCACAAAGCTCAGCAGCAAGTGTACCACTTACATAGCTATCCATGTGTAAGTAGAGCACACAGAAATGTATCAGTATACGTGTTTGTGTATACGCAAACAGAAGTGTGCAATATTATTGATTTATATATATTTGTGCTTTGCTGAATGCTTGAATGTCCACTGACCGATTCAAAGCGCAAGTGGTTTTTATGACAAGTGCAATGCTATATATTAAGCAAATAGTTGGGTATGTCCGTGCTGAGTAAATAGTCGTAATAATGTCTTTACTGACTTGCAGAAACCGTGCCCAGAGTGCTTCGGGCGGCCATAATGGCTGGAAATGTGGCAGACTGTCACTCAGGAAGAGCGCTTCTTCTGCGCTCTTGACCTTTGGCGTTTTCTCCTTCACCCACTCACTAGTTACTTTCTGCCTGCACTCCATTTCCACAGACAGCAGCAGCCGCACCTAGCGCTTCCTGAAGCACAGGAAACCCCTCAGCCACTACCATGGGCAGCCCGACGTTGTGGAGTTTAATTGTGGTCTTATCTTGTCTTTTGTTCATGATTCGTTTAGTGGAATTTTAATTATATAGGTGTTGCTCATTTTATTATTCTTCACCATACGGCAGATTGTTTCTATGAGCTGCACGCATGAATGGTTTGATTTCAGTTTCCTGAGTAACAAACTTGTATCTAACTGTACACAAAGACACGCACGAAGGAGCGCTGAACGCTACATTCCCTGAAGGTGCACTTACTGTACTCTTCGCTAGTTTCGGTGCTTCCACTTGGCAATGGACCAGTGCCCTCTGTGAGAGGGAAGAACATATCAAGGACCTTCCAACCGGCTCTCTCTCTCCATCCATTCATTCTCTCTCTCTCCGATGGTCTTCTCTCTACCCCCTCTCTTTCTCTCCGTCTTTCTCTTGAAGCCCCCCTTGCCTGCTCATAGCTGCCAAGTTTCCAGTTTGCTTATGTGTGACATTTCCAGTGATTGGGTTTGCTTATGTGTGACATTTTAAGGCCATATGTGTGAGACTTTGAGTGACCCTTTATTGTGAATTGAATAAAGCAGTTATAACCATGAAATAAGATAAATATTGGGAAACTCTCACTTTGCATATTAAAATGGTTTAGAAATTGCATTAAAACAGACCAGAACGCTGAGGGATCTTCTGAGGAAAACAAGAACAGACTGAAGTTTCTTTATTGAAAAGCGGTTACGGGAAGAAACTCATTTTAGTGCTGACAGGCGATTTAGTAAAAGTGCGGGCACTCTGCTGGTAAAATACGCAAAGATTGTCCTCTATAACTCATAAAAATTGGCAATTTCTTAAATGATAAATATTTCAATCGTATTGCTTTATTAACCTTCCTGCTTCCTCAAGTTTGCTTGAACATGCACCATTTGTCCACTCCTATTTTCAAAATTTTCTCGGGGGGAAAACCCCCCGAACCCCACTTAAGTTGTTCAGGCACGCTCGCTCGCCATAGTGCAGTACGGCAATAATTTTACGCTTCACCACTTTCAAATGTCACCAGCCGCCCCTGCAGAAATCCTCAGCTGGTGGGTCATCCGCAAGAGGGCTGGTACATTTCCGGAGTTGGAAGGACCACTGTACTTCAGTGGCGTAAGGAAACGTTAGGGGGCCCCCTGCAAAGTACATGGAGGACCCCGCGCTCCGGACCCAGTCAGGAGCTCTCAGGCCATGGGCCCGTGCACAGTACCGGACAGGGCCACCTCGAGCTCGGGGCTTGCGGGGGCTAATGTTACGTCACTGCCGTACTTACAGCAGATCGTCCAGCCTCGGAATTCCCACCCTTCTTAGGACATGCCTTCCGACTGGATTTTTCCTGTACACTGCAGCCATGCATTGCACACAGGGATAAAGCAGAAGTGTCCCCGATGCACAGATAGTGGACATTTATGTTTTTTGGCTTTCAGTACCAAAACCATAAAAAAGCTGACCCAGTCACCTGGCACATCTCTGTGGGTGGTGTTTGACATTTTGGTCAAAATGGCTCGATCAGTGAAAAGTCTCCACTGGCACAGAGGTGAACGTTTTGTACAGTATTTTTTACCCATACTTCATGGTCTCTATATGTTATTTTATAGTCAATGCAAGGTGCTGGGTAGCTTGGGCAGTGGTCCGCCCTCCTCATGCCACAATACCCTCCTCTGTGGCAACATTCCAGAGGAAAGCTTCTAGAAGAGACGGGCAAAGGCCCGACATGGAGTGTAAAGTGACGACATCATTTGAAAAATAAAATGCGTTTACGTCAATGCAAAGTTACACTAGGGTAAGCCCCTTCATAGGCAACCCCTTACTTCTACAACTTTTCTGATGCTAGGAGCGTGCAACGTGGAAATCACATCTCAAAAGGCAGCCATGGAACAACCACACAAAGTCACAAAATAGCTATATAAACAGGCATCTACATGCAGTCATAGTGCCACAAGCAAAATGAGCTATAAAGTAGACACACTCAAAGAGTGATACAACAGTCATAAACAAAAGTACAAAACTGGCAAATAAGCAGCCCACTCCAACAATATGTGACTAGCAATGACTTCAAACTGCCACCAGGAATTCCAAGGCAGGCACACTTAAAAAATAACAGAGTAACAACCCAGCCACAGATCAGCTATTCACAAACAGTCAAGTGTCAGCCACACTCAGGCAGTCAAAGAGCAGCTACACTCCAGGCAGTCACAAAATATTTACTCACAAGAGATTCAAAGAGCAGTCGCACACAGGTAAGAAAGACCCAGAGCAAATGCAGCCACTCTCAAGCAGTCATGGAACAACTTATCTCAGCCTAGTCATGCTCAGCGATAATGTAGGCAACCACCTGACAACCACAAAAACAGAGGTACTCACAGAAGAGCCACACCCAGCCAGTCAAAGAACAGCCATACAATCAGGCAGTCACAGACAACGCCATTAATAGAGAAGCAACGCCCAGTCATAATCACATGCAAAACCATTAAGAGAGCAGCAATGCCCAAACCTAAAATTAGATGGCAACTATGCAGGCACGCATACAAGAAGTGAAAGCAGTCACACACAGGTCATAGAGGAACAACCATCACAGGAGGCAGCCACCAAGCAATCAGACACACAGGTAGTCACAGGTACACCCGAGTCAGGTTAGTCACAGACCATCTACACAAAAGCAGTCAAAGATCTGCCAAACGCAGGTAGTCAACACAAAGTTACAAACAACAAAGCAGCCGGAGAGTGGCCACACTTATGCAGTCACAGATCAACTACTGCCAAGTAGACACAGTCTAGTCAAGCCAAAGCAGTCACTGAGTAACAACAAACAATGTCACTTTGCATCAACACTCAAAAGTCACTGAACTGTTGCAGTCCCCAATCAAGCATCCATTCTTGGTCACATAGTACCCATACTCATGCAGTCACAGAAGAGCTACATTCAAGCAGTCACAGAACAAACTCAGAGCATCTAGTGACTTTTTTGCGGTTGGACCCTCTCTCTTAGAGAAAATGCGCAGGATCCTAAGACACCTCCCATTAGGAAATGAGCCAGGCTCAACTCAGGTAGCTTCTTCTTTAGGACCTGGGTCCTATGCCACCTGAAGGAATCTGTTCTATAAGAAGGCCTGTCTCTAAAATTCAGGATCTGAGAGGGCCATGAAGAAGTTTGGATGTGCCATGGAGATTTACGAGGAGACAGAAAAAAGAGGGTTTGTCTAATTTTGGCACATGTAAGAAGATACACATCCCAGTAATGTCCTGTGCCCAATGCACAATATTTGGCCATAGAGCATGGACACAGACCACATTCTATGCCTACTGCCCACTGGGCACAGCTACATGCAATGCCTTATGGGTACTGGGGGCAGAGCACCAGGCACAGTGCTTGTATCTAGTCGTTACATGTGCACAGTGCCAATGCCCACACATCCTGCCATTACCACAGTGTATGAGCTGTGAAGTCTGTGGTGCTATGGCACCACACCTAAGCTCAGTTGTGAAAAGCAGTGTGTTTTTAAGTTTTGAATCACAGTTAGAACATATTTCCTTGAAATAATTCCATGCCTATGAGCTATTTGTTTTCCATAGTTCTTGGAAATAAATAACCCTGTGAAATACAGATTTCAATCAACGAGAAGGCTAGATAGTAGCATAGTACACCACAGCATACAGCAGTACAATGTACTTGTGCTTTTAATGTGTACTTCCCTTTTTTAAAAATGGTGAGCTAAAACATGCATAACAGATAAAATGTTCTGCTCGCATTTACAATCTACTCTGGCACATGCCTGATTCTAATGGCAAAAGAGCCCGACTTTGGCATTATAGCAAACATTGAACAAGGATTTCATAGTTTAAAAAATGATTTTTCAAAGTCTGTTTTGATCCCTATTCTAACACAGGTTTCTCCATTGACACCAGATAAGTCAGGCTTTACTTTCTTGAAGTGTGGTGTGCCTCAAGGTTCTTCGATGAGCCCTACTTTTAAGCATACACAGCCCAAATGGAGACACCGATCAAGTGCTTTGGCCTGGTCTTCAATGCATATGTAGACAACACCCACATCTTGGTGAATCTAGACGACTCTGTGGCCAAGACTGCTGCCTCTACATTCCAAGCATGTCTACAGCTGTAGCTGGCTGTATGTCAGTTAGCACATTGGAATTAAACATTCAGAAGACACAGGGGCTTGTCATTTACGGACTTCTCCCCAATCTGGACATGTGCTTGGAAGCCTCCAACGTCTTGATGGTATTGAAACTAGTAGCCACAATACAAATCCTGGGTATTGTTTGTTTCAGGCTTAACTCTACAGACCAAAAAAATAAGCTGGCTTCTATCTGAAACCTGATAGTCCAAAACATGGCCACTCGACTGCTACTGGGCCTGAGAAAAACTGAGTCAATATCTGGTCATCTGGCAAAGCTGCAATGGCTCCCAGTAACCAAGAGAAGGACTTTTGGAGTCATACGAATGATTCATAAAAGCATCACTGCTTCTGGACTAAAGTATCTTCGGAAGAAAACCATTCTCTTTTTTTTTCCGCAGTTGTATATAGCGCGAACTTGAGGAGCGCTCTACATGAGCATCACTTGCTTTACACAAGGACACATTCATGTTTTTTAGGCACGAGGAGATTAAGTGATTTGCCCAGAATCCCAGGATGTTGTGCGTCCTTGCCGAGACTTGAACCCGGTTCCCCTGATTGGAGTTCGATTGCCCTAGCCCTTAGACCACATCCTCTCCCCTTTCTTGTATGTCCACATGGACGCTTAGGTTCGTGAACAAGGCATATGTGAACATTCCATGTTTGAGATGCCCTTGTTTAAGAAGCCACTCCTTCTCTTATAAAGAAGCAAATTTGTGAAACTCGCTTAACCTGTTTTTGCACTTAAATCAAGATCTATCATTTTAAAAGTAACTTAAAATAATTGAATTAGAATGATTCCCTTTTAGTCTAGACAGATAGCCCGACTGTCTTGACTCTATTGATATGTTCACTCAAATTTAAATTACATTCCTTCAAGGAACACTTGAAAGCACACATTTCTCAAAATGGTTTATTTCAAATTTCACAAAAACTGACTCGGAACATGTGCATAAATGATAAAACTGCGTCTTCAATTTCAAAAAAAGCATTTTTCAAATGTGTTTAAGACTTGTGTATAGTGTGAGTGTGCTACGAAAGTACTAAATCATAGTGAGTATCCTAAATGTCTTATGTCGACAGGGTGCAGAGCTAGAATATCGATGTATAAATATCGTTATACAGAAATATCGAGGTAAAAATATCGTGGATCAGAAATATAGATGGAAAAAATATCGTGGTCAAGAATATCGATTGTTAGGTAAGTGATATCGATTGCAAAAATATCGAAGTGTTAAATATCGTTTACAAAAATATAGGGGCCGATTCCGATCTCGGCCGGTAGTGCTCCGAATCGGATTCGGATTTACCGGATCCGATTCGGAGCCCTGTTTCCCGACCGAATCGTACGCGGGTCCGGCCGAGCGAGTACGATGCAAGCACCCGCGAAATCGCCGACCGACTCGTACGCGGCTTCAACACGCTCCGACCGACTCGCAGGGACACGACTCGCACCGCGCTATGGAGACGTTTCCCGGCTGGGTAAGTACGATGCGCGCTGCGAGCAGTCCGACCGACTCGCGCCGTCCGGCTCAAAAAAGCTGTCGGATCCGGACTTTGGGGGTCCGCGTCGGACCCCCCTGTATGCGTAGGTGCGCGAGTCGCACACAGGGGGGACCCATGGGCCCCCCCTACCTGTGCATGTACGCCGCGATGCGCATGGACGCGTACCTGCTGTAGGGGGCGCCCTTGTTCGCCTCGCACCCATTGAGTCAATAGGAGCCCGCGTACGCGTCGTACGACCGGCTCCCATTGACTTCAATGGGAGTCCGACTGAATCGAGTCCGATAGCATGCAAATGCATCGTACTCATCCGGTCGGACTGCTAGGGTCCGATTCGGTCGGAATTCTCTCCGGGTCCGGCTCGGTGGGAGAGATTTCCGGCCAGGAATCGGAATCGGCCCCATAGTTGTTAAAAATATCGATTTATTATTAATGTTATGTATTTTAGTATTTTGTATGAGAATTGTTTGTATTTTTATTATGTGTTAAAATTTTATTAGTTAATATATATATATATATTTTTTTAATGAATTTTGCGTTTTTAGTTCCGTAGCGGGTTGTGGGTTTATAGGGGAATAGGGTAGGAAGTAATTTAATTATATAGATTTTATTTATTATTTATAGTAGTTAATAACTTTTTTTTAAATTGAATTTTGGGTTTTTAGTTCCGTAGTGGGTTGTGGGTTTATAGGGGAATTGGGTGGGAAGTAATTTAATTATATGAAATGCATTCAATAATTTATATTTATTCATAATTGTATAATTGTGATGTTATAGAGTTAAATGTGTAAATTCATTTATTAATAATTGTTTGATAATTAGTTGTTAATTAATTTAAATTAATTAATTATTAATTAATTATTGTAATTGTTTAATTAATTTTAGGTGTGTGTTGTGGTGTTTATAGGTGTAAATGGTGGGATGGGTGGGAAGTCATTTATTTTTTATTGATGAATTATTAATTATTTGTTAATTAATTAGCATTAATTAATTAGTAATTATTAATTGTAATTGTGTAATTAATTTTAGGTGTGTGTTGTGGATATTATAGTGTTAAACAATGTGTAATTAATGAATGTTTATTATCTTTTTAATAATAATATATTTAAATTTCAATATTAATTATGTTAATAATGGAAATAAAATTTAATACAAATGTTGATGTTTTGTTTTTTAATTGGTGTGGTATCCAGCACTTTCCCTGCTTTTGCACTCACTGGAGTGGGAATAGTAATTTTTACCCCCCCGCTATCCAACACTTTCCCTACTGTTGCACTCACTGGAGTGGGAATAGTAATTTTTACACTTCCGCTATCGAGCACTTTCCCTGCTTTTGCACTCACTGGAGTGGGAATAGTAATTTTTACACTTCCGCTATCGAGCACTTTCCCTGCTTTTGCACTCACTGGAGTGGGAATTGTAATTTTTACCCCTCCGCTATCCAACACTTTCCCTACTGTTGTATTTATTGTGTTGCGGAATGTATGTTTTATTTTTATTTTAATAGTTTAATGTGTTAATTAATTATAGAATGTTTTATTTTATTTTAAATTATTGATATATGTATATATTTTATTTTTATATAATTTAAAAAGTTTATAAATTAAATAAAGATAATAGTTAATAAAATGTATTTAAGTAAATATATGTATATGTACACATTTTTGTGTGTTTATATATTTTTAAATTAAGTTTATTTGTTATATTTAGTTAAAATATATATTAAATGTAATTTATTTTGTCAAAAATATTAATATTATTTAATATATTTTATTTAAGTTATATATATCTTTTAAGTCGTTATTTTTTACATCTATATTTTTTACTTCGATATTTTTGTTTCGATATTATTGTACTTACCTGTTTAAGTATAGCGAGTCGATATTTTTGTATTCGATATTTTTACATCGATATTTTTGTTATCTATATTTTTTACATCGATATTTAATCAGGGAACCGTAGACAGTACTCCACAGCCCCACCATCAATGCAAGTTTGGAAAGTTCAGTTTCTATCCAGTCAAACTGAAATGGGCATTCCATGAAGAATATGGCACAAAGTCCACGTCATTTGGTATCTGGAACACATGAAACTGAGCGTTTTCAAATGTAGAATTGTTCCAATGAATGTACATACCCGCAAACAAGTGCAAATTTATTGAAACACATGTATACATAAACCACTGAAGTACATCTGAACCTATAATTGTTCAAGAACGCCAATGTACATTTGTATATTATGCGCACAACATCTCATTCACAGCATTCAATTTAACATATACCAAGTGAACTGTTCGTAAAAGAAAGCTTGTTCATTCCGGAAAACATAGGGGCATATTTACATGAAAGTGGCGAAGCGTGCCGTTAAGCTAAGAAGGCTAACGACACGCTTCGTCACTTTAGAAACGCAGGGCTGCACCATATTTACTAGATTATGGTGCAGCCCTGCGTTTCCCTCTGCGCTAGCGCTAAATTTAGCTGCCTCGCGCCGGTGCCTGTGTTGAGGGGAAGATTGTTTATGTGCAAGAAAGTCCCCCATCCTGCACATAAACAATCTTGAAATGCCGTTTTGTAACTTCTATGTGTGCTGCTTAATGCAGCACACATAGAAGTTGCAAAACTGCATTTTTTTTAAATGATTGTTTATCTGCAGGAAGGGGGTCCCATATGGAAACAGAAAAACAAGGAGAAATAAAGCATTTCTCCTCCTTTCGCCATGTTAAGACCAGGTTTTCCCTGGTCTTAAATTTGGCGATGCCTCCTATTTACGCTGCTCTTGTAAATAGAGAGCAGCGTCAAAATCAATGGGTGTTGCGGTGGAACACCCACCACAACACCCATTGCCCGACCCTTTCACCCTAAGTGTAGCGTGAAAGGGGGCCTTATTTACAAGGCAGCGTTAAGCCACGTTAAGTCGCTTAACGCTGCCTTGTAAATACGGCAAAGCTCATATCGCCATCACAACGCCACTAAAAGTGACGTTGTGGTGGCAAAAGTGGCTTGTAATATGCCCCATAGTTCAATAGCTCTGCTTAAACTTCGCCATTGATTTAATTCAATTGGAGTGAAGTGTAGAATGGCTGCAGACTACAACTCTTAACATTTACCTCAAAGGTGTGGAAACAAAAGAGTGAAAGTACGTTTGAAAAAAACCTATAATAGTACTTCAGAAAATCCTTAACTAAATCTGAATGATAATTAACATTTCTTGACATGGCTCCCTAGATTATTTGGGAATACTTAGGATATATACAATACTATGGTATATTTATTACCTTTGTAAAAAGACCTTACCTGATATATTTCAGTACTTCTGAGACTTTTTTTATTGTGTGATGTAGCATAAACCCATTGTAACTTTAACTTCCATTGATACCTCTGTTGTTTTTTCACTATACATATATATAATAACTTTCAGTTATGTGGTGCTTGCTTCAGTGTATTTTGCCATTTTTTACTACTGTAAATGAGAAGTGTTCATATTAGTTGACTCAGTATACCCGTTTTATAAATCTCAGAAGTATGACTTTCCGAGATTTCCTTTCAGGGATTCAAGCTAATGTCCTCCAGGTTAACAGAGAAAAATGCAGAAGGCACAATGCTGGCACATACACCCATGTAGATATACCCATCTGCGTACAGATGGAGATCATGGGAATTAAGTTGAAACATCTATAGAATGTTCTTTAACCTGATGCAGACTCCATTTTCACTTTTTGTTTAGACAGACTTAACGTTTCATTCTTCCATACTTACTAATAGGTTCTTTCAGTCAGCCCTCTTCTTTCATTGGTTTGTTGTTGTGACATTCACATTTTTCTGCTACCCTTTACCAAATACGTGTCAGCCCACTTCTGCCATTGGTAAAACTGTAAATGGCAGCATTCTGCTCTTCACATGGAACACATCCACACGCAAAGTACTTCCCTTCTGTTATGTTATGTTATTTAATACTTGTAGAGCGTGCATCTACTCAACAGAGTGTCCCGGTGCTAGGCAGTACGTGCGAGAAACGGCTTTCAGGGCAGACTCTACCGATAGTTTATTGTTGGAACCAGGGCCGGCTTTAGTACTGGTGGCGCCCTGTGCGACAATGTTTGTTGGCGCCCCCGCCGTGACCGCCTCGCCACGGATTCCCTCACTACCACCATTTGACAATGCCCCCCAAGTCTCCATAACCACTGTCTCTTAGACTCATTTAGTTTTATAGACCCACTCAGACCAGTTTAAGGTGTCAGAACTCTTTACATCACACAACCGTTGCACGGAGACAATCATGCGTGTGTAAATCAGTGTATAGGAAATGTTACCTAAGACAAAGGACTACAATGTGAAGGAGAGACATGTCATCCATACTGGTAGGCAGTATAGTTTAAAAGTCCTTGCTCTGCAAAAGCACAAATTCTGAATTTTATATGTAACACCATTTTTAGGAGTTTTCTTTAATAATAAGAATTGATTTCTACCCAAATGAACCCTTTTTGCAAGATTAGGATAAGGAAAGACTGGGCAAAAAAACATGTAGCTGTAATATATTTCTTGCAGTTTGCATGAGCTCTTTGAGGACAGTTAATAGCTCACTGCTCTATATTAGGATTTTAACTTTTAAAACTGCAAGTAATAAAAGGATCTCTCTGACAAAAGCGATAACCCCTTGACCTATTTATAGTGTATGCACTATGTGATCAGAATGGGGCACGTTCTTTGCAGCAGGCATATTAACCTTCTTTGCTATGATGAGTCAAAACTTCCTCTACCAGACAAAGCTCCTGTCTCTCTACAGGAAGAACATTAATCACCGGAGTTATCATGACATTTTTATTGATGCTTGAAAATTGCTGGGACAAGGAACGTGGCATCTGGAGCTTTTAAAACAATAAACATGGCGCCCCCACCCCAAGTCAGCGCCCGGTGCGGTGGCACCGATTGCACCGCCCTAGAGCCGGCCCTGGTTGGAACAGCCAAGTTTTGAGTTGTTTCCTAAAGAACAACAGGTCGGTAGTTTGTTTGAGTGTTATTGGCATCCCATTCCAAATGCGGCCCACCTGCACCTGAAAAGATCGGCCCCCTCTGCGAGAGCGAGCGAATTTGGGCACAGTCATCAGGTGTTGGTGTGACGATCTTAAGTTTCTACCGGGAGTATAAAAGGTCACCCGTTTCCTAATGTAATGGGCCCCTGTGCCATGTAGCGCTTTAAAGGCCAGCACAAGAGCTTTAAAGTGGATTCTGCTACGAATGAGTAGCCAGTGTAAGTTCTTCAGATGGGAGGAAATTCGTACTCTAGTACCCAACATAAGAATGGCCCTAGCTGCCGTATTTTGGATAACCTGGAGTTTATTTAGTAAGCCCTCCGGGAGGCCCAGATATAGGACATTTACATAATCCATTCTCGAAGTGATGAGAGCTTGGACCACTGTCTTTCTGTGGGGGAGAGACAGGAGGGGAAGAAATTTCCGAAGCATTTTCAAAATGCCGTAACAGGTACCTGCTACCGATTGAACTTGGGTTTTCATAGCAAGAGAATCATCCATTTTTACCCCTAGATTTTTCACTACTCCCGCTGCTGCCTGAGGGGGTGACATATCGGTCGGCCACCATTGTTTCCATGCGTCTTAGATAAACGAGCCGAAAAGAATAACTTCGGATTTCTCCGGATTGCATTGTAGCTGGTTGAGTCTAAACCAGGCAAAAACTTCAGTAAAGCACTTATTAATCATCACTCCGTCAAGATCCTCGCCCTTTTTACATGTGAACAACAGCTGAGTGTCATCAGCATAAGATATAATTGTTGCACCACAGGCTTCCGCCAGAAGGGCGAGGGGGGCCAAATACAAGTTAAACAACAATGGGCTTAGGATGGAGCCCTGAGGAACTCCAACTTTGAGGGGGGGAATGCGGGCCGCAAAAGGGGGGGACCAGACCTCCTGGCTTCTTTCCTCCAAAATGGAGGAGAACCACTTTAACACCGTGCCACCGAGGCCACACTCCCCTAATCTGTGTAGGAGTCGGCCGTGGGGCACGGTGTCAAAAGCTGCAGATAGATCCAACTGGATCAGGGCCGCTCTCCCACCTGCATCGAGGGTCTCTTTGATGGATTCTGAGATCTCGAGTAAAGTCGTCTTCGTGCTGAAATTTGCCCGGAAACCGGATTGACTCGTGTGGAGGAGGTTGTTGGTTTCTACGAACTCTGTAGTCACCGAGTTCACATATTTCTCTATGGTTTTGGCAAGGAAAGGCAGGAGGGAAATGGGTATGTAGTTAGATGTTATTGTAGGATCCGCAGTGGACTTTTTTAACAAAGGAAGGATTTTGGCCCTCTTCCAAATGGAGGGGACCTGACCACTGCTCAATGAAAGGTTCAGAACCGTATTGACCTCCAAGTTAATAGTCTCGGCTACCGCAGCTAGTGTTTTTGCAGGGCATGGGTCAGAAGGGGAGCCGGATTTTAAATTTTTCATTATCTTCAAGGATTGCTCTAAGGTGATGGGAGGGAACTGGAGGAAGGAGGCATTGCTTACTGGGATGAGAGTAAGAGGTACAGAGGAAGGATCGACCTGCGCCATATGAGGAGCAGAAAATGATGTTTGAATACCAGAGATTTTCTCTTGGAAGAAAGATGCTAACTGGCTAATCCAGTTATCCGACAAGGTGCATTTAGTGACAGCTGCTTTGGGCGAGGAGAAGTGTTTCACAATTTTAAAAATGTCCTTGCTCTTGTTCCCGGATGCCTCAATTTTACCTGAAAAGAAGGTTTTCTTTTCCTCGAGGATTCTATTGTGGTAAGTTTTTAGCGCCTTTTTATATATTTCTTTACTATCTGTGCTAAAGTTTTTCCTCCACGCTCTTTCCAAGCGTTTACAAGAGCTCTTGCATTTCCTCAAGGCTTCATTGAACCAAGGCGAGGATTTTCTTGTTGGTTGACAAGTCTATGGAGGTCTATGGGGCAAGTGTCCAGGTACCTTGCTTTATCCAGTTCTCAAGGTTAACGGCGTCCTCCTCTATATTACCACTCATAGAGAGGGGATGTGAAGCGAGCTCTATGCTCAGGGCAACAGGGGTGATTTTATGGAAGGGTCTAGATGTAAAAGGTGGCCGCTTCTCTGGGGTGTGCGCAGGTTTCGTTAATTTATGTATCTTCAAGCCTATCAAGAAGTGATCTGTCCAGACTAAGGGGATAGGTTCCTCTGTTTGTATTAAAATATTGGAAAAGATTTGGTCTAGCGTGTGGCCTTTATCATGGGTAGGCATAGACACATAGGGGGATAAATTCATGGTCTCAAGGGTCTCACATATTGAGATGGTGTCCGAGCTGTCTGGATTGTCCATATGGACGTTAAAGTCTCCTAGGACCAAGAAATGTTTGAATCTGGGGGCTAACGGCGCGATTGCGTCGGAAACAGTTCTCAAGAAAGTCCCTGCGTGCCCAGGGGGTCTATAAATTAGGACTCCCGCCAGATATTGATGGGCGGAGAGTGTACAGTGAAAGCTTAGACCCTCTGCCCCATCTATCTCGTCCATGGAGATTGTCTTGACCAAGATGTCATTTTTGGTGATTATTGCAACTCCCCCCCCCCCTTCCCCAGGGTACGGTACTATGACAGCCAACGCCAGATGTATTTTCTGTGTTATTGCTTGTTTGTATTTTGAGCAAATTAGGAGTGGCCTCACTATAGAAAGAAAATATAACAAACTACTACCAAGCTGTACATCTTCAAATAGTATGTACATTTTCATTTGTTTTTTCTTAGGAAAGCATAATCCATTCCACACGATTCTATCATATCACTGTTTTCCTCTCTTAAGTAAGCAGACACTGCTGCTTATTTGTGCCTGGAGTTAGTATCTTTATGCCTGCTTAGCTCACATCTGCCCGCAGGCACTTAAAGCAACTCAATGTTTGCTTGCTGTCATGGAAGTTAAGTAATTAGGCTCAGAGATTAGGCTCCAACATAAAGCTTTCCAATTACTAGTGAGCCTTGGGTGGTCTGGGTACTCTTGAGGGGATCTGACCCACTTGACCCATTCCCCCCTTTAAAACCGGTCCTGATTATATGTTAAAAATTGTTATGAATAGTTCCAGCTAGACCCTTGTTGAACCATCTGTGTGAGTTCGCTCATATCTCTTTGGTTCTTGTAAATCTGGTTCACCTGATGACCTGTGCCCCCCACAGATCTTGGTTGCTAGCTTGAAGGTGATCAATCCGCTTTTGAATCAATTATTAAACAGTTCCATTCAATCTGCCATTGTGCCAACTTGTTGGAAACAGGCTAGACTAATTCCGCTGTGAAAAAAACCCATGGCAGATAGATCAGAGCTTAATAATTTCAGGCCGATTTCATTTTTACCAGTGGTGTCTAAGACGTTGACCAAACTCATTAATGAGCAGCTCTCCAAATACTTGGAACAAGCTCAGCTGTTGCGCCTCTCACAGTCGGGATTCACACCACGTTACAGTACTGAATCAGCACTAGTGGAGGTGACAGATTCCATCAAGATGGCACTTGATCAGAGAAAACAGGCCGCGCTGATATTACTTGATCTATCCGCAGCCTTTGACACGGTGTCTCAGTATATTCTCCTTTAGTGATTGGAAGACATCGGAGCCAGAGATTCTGCTTTGGCATGGATCGTCTCTTTCCTTTCTGCTAGAGGCCATTCTGTCTGGATGGCACCATATGCATCAAACCCTTAAGTGACCAAGTTTGGAGTCCCACAAGGCTCTGTTTTGAGCACAACCCTTTTTAATATTATATGGCTCTGTTTGCCTTCCTAGTTGAGTTCTTTGGGGTCCGGATAGTGTCATATGCAGATGACAAGCAGCTTATTATCTCCATGGAAAAAACTCTCCCCAGCTCCTAGGTTGTTTAAGAGCTGTCAGACAGCAGTTTTCAAGTGGATGCGAGCCATCAATCTACAATGTAATGGCACCAAAACTGACATCTTGCTGTTTGGTTCGCCCCCACCTAATTGGGGCAGGGAGTGCCGGCCAAGATTTGCCACTTCACCTCCCGCTCTGGCCACTGTAGCCCGTAATCTAGGTATAAAGGTTGACTGCCAGTTAATTTTAGGTCCTCAGTTTGCAGCAATAGTCGGCTCCTGCTTTGGGCTCCTAAATTCGGCAAAGACATTTGCGTATCTGCTCCCTCTATAGGTGCAAAAAACAGTGATACACATTCTTATAACCTCACAATTAAATTATGCAAAAATGTATATCCGGGCCTTTCTGACTACTTGCTGAAAAGGTTGCAGATGGTTCAAAATGCGGCTACGAGGACGTTAGTGAACGTCCCCAGACAGATACCTATTTTTCCTCTTATAAAGGAGTTGCACTGGCTTCCTATTAAGCAGAGAATCCAGTTCAAAACATTAGTTCCGGCCTCAGAGCTTTTTATCATGTGGGCCCTATCTACCTTTCTGCGAGGATTATTAAAGACAGCTTTTCAGTGGGAACTCTATTGTGTGATGGTTTGAGCGAAGGGCATCCTTTTGCGTCGGGCACTCTTGGAGTAGCTGCGTGCTTTATGAATCCCTGATTTGTTTGATTTACAAGGACATATGCTACCGTTTTTGGCCCTTAGACACACTCAGCTCACAATCAACACATGGAACATATGAAGCTTAACAACAGGTTTTGCCCCATTCTGGCTAATTTGAAAATAAGAGACCCAAAATTCAAATAGCTAAGCCTAGATGGTGCGTCAATTACCACCGACCTCATAGCAAAACTTTTTTTTATATCTGCTTGAAAGTAATATAAAAAGGCACACTTTATATATGCTTGTCTATCAAGATTCTAGAAGCACCTATTCGTTAAAATTAAAGCTTCAAAGTATTCAAGAAATTTTTATGCCCCACTGGAGACTCAGACAAATACTGGGAAGTGTGTCGTCCATGGATCATGACCAGCGGCGGTTTCTGTTCGAGGACGTCGGGGCTCCGCCCCCGTTACATTCCATAAAATTAATTAACTTACAATGCTCATATATTTTGTTTTAATAAAAATCCCCACTTTGTAATTTTGTTATAGACTGCCTGACTACTTACTAGAACCGACACCAGAGTTCCGGCTTTGTCCAGTGAAGCTGATGTGGACACTGTCACGTAACTTAGTGCCATTATAGGCAACACTCCCCACCCACTGTCAGAGCATGCATGATGACATAAATAAATACACAACACAACTTTTGTTTGGGGAAAATATTGCTGCAGGTTTATTCCATACAAAAGTATGCAATATGGTGGGTTATCTTACGGGCGATCCAAGGGCAGGCAGCTGTAACCAACCTATGCTGCCCTGCCCGCCTGATGAGCCAAGCACTGTGGAGAACCCAATCAGTGCTACACCTTATGGGGTGATCCTCTTTCCGGATCACGTGACACATTGGTCCCTTATTACTCACGCCCCTTTCAGGGCGGAGCGTAGCAAGGCAAGCCCCCGGTTGTTCAGGCCCACAACCGCCCGAAGGACTAACGGGGCGCCGACGTAATTCTTCCAGGAACCTCCCATGAGGCTCCTGGGATTTGGTTCTGGCACCCCTATTGTGCTCCTGCAGAGGTTCCCTTCTGTACCCATCTGCTTCCAGATCGCCCTGTAACTCCGCCTGCATCGACAAAAGAAAACATTACAACGTTCAATGTACTTTGCCTGCCAGCCCCATGCCGGGTAAGCCGTAGGGTGGGAGACGGCGTGTCTGGTGCAAAGAGGACGCCAGAAAGGCGGGGGAGGTATAAGTACCCTCCCCCCGACCTCTGTGCGCCGGAAGTGACGCACCTAGCGCGCCAAGGCAAGGGGGGACTCCTCCGCGAGTCCCACCACTAGAGGGGTGGTGTACGTGCCTAATTGGCACTAAGAGGGCCGCCCTTTTAGGGTGGCCCCCCCTGCGTGGGCCGCGGGCAGCCGCATAGTGCCATTATAGGCAACACTCCCCACCCACTGTCAGAGCATACATGATGACATAAATAAATACACAACACAACTTTTGTTTGGCGGAAATATTGCTGCAGGTTTATTCCATACAAAAGTATGCAATATGGTGGGTTATCTTATGGGCGATCCAAGGGCAGGCAGCTGTAACCAACCTATGCTGCCCTGCCCACCTGATGAGCCAAGCACTGTGGAGAACCCAATCAGTGCTACACCTTATGGGGTGATCCTCTTTCCAGATCACGTGACACATTGGTCCCTTATTACTCACGCCCCTTTCAGGGCGGAGCGTAGCAAGGCAAGCCCCCGGTTGTTCAGGCCCACAACTGCCCGAAGGACTAACGGGGCGCCGACGTAATTCTTCCAGGAACCTCCCATGAGGCTCCTGGGATTTGGCTCAGGCACCCCTATTGTGCTCCTGCAGAGGTACCCTTCTGTACCCATCTGCTTCCAGATCGCCCTGTAACTCCGCCACAGCTCTGGAGGCAGCCCACGTCGCCGCCAGAGTCCCCCCACCAACACAGCTGTATTCTCACCTGCAACCTGCAATTACCAGGGCCTCCTGCATATCCCAAAGGAACAGGTCCATTCCCACTGGTGACAAATGGACCCCATCTTTATCAAAGTAGCCTTTAACATTGGCCTGAATCAGCTCGTGTCTGATGAAACCCAGACCCCTCTGCTGTGAACTTACGCCTTGAACTGTTCACTCTCTTTCGGGAATGTTCAACGGCCTCCTCTGACTTAGCCCCATGCCACACTCTGCGGGGGATCATCTCAGACCGCCAAAGCTCACATTGACCCATGTAGTTGCTGATCTCACCTAAGTCAGCCTTCATAGCTTGCAACAATGCCCCCCTACCCATGGCAGTGAGGTCGTTGCCTCCTAAGTGGATCACCAAGATGTTAGGGAGACCTTCCCCCCCAGCCAGTCTCTGCTCCAATCTGTTTGGAGCAGCTCCATCTCATTCCGGGGAACCCCATCCAGACAAACTGCGTCTGGGAAAACCGCATGGAGCTATTTGTCCTTCTCCGGGAAGTACAACTGCCTCACATTACCTGTAGGAATGTGATGGCTTCCCAGGAGGGAGCTCTACTCGTACCATAGCTATATTACCCTTGAGGCTAATGTAGGCTCCCACCTCCTGCAACCTGTAGTTGCAATCCTCCAGTATTTTATGTGCTTTAACACTCGTTTCCCCAATTTGTGGGACAGCAGCACCCTTAGATGACCGCTTCTACAACCAGCCTATCTACTGAGGCTATCAAGGCAGGGAATATTGTGCTTAACTGAAGCAACCCGAAACCTGCTCTTAGAGCAGGGTGCCCATACTCCGTTGCAGTTGCCCAGACATTTGCACCGGACCTTTTTTGACCGTTAAACCATGGCGACCAAGAATGCTCGTATTGCGCACCCCAATGCAGTCACAGCACCGTGTTCGGAGTGACAACTTCCTCTGTCTACCAGGCTTGCTTAACTAAAGCTCGATCACGTGACCCTTGGAGCTCAATCCAGCTATAGACCTAGTTCACTTTGTTATCCCTGGAATGATTGCCCTCCACAAATTCAAATCCGTATTCAGCTTACCTTCTAGTCACCTTAAAATGCAGGGTGGGACATACATACCCCACATGACCAGGGGGGTCATGTGTATATTACCAATGATACTGTTAGAATCTAAGGTTCCCAGTTTCAGGTATTGCCGCAGCCCCCTTTTGTGGGTCTGCTGGGACCACACTGCTTCACAGCACGTTACCTCGCTACCTCATGCAGCTCCATTAATGCCCTAGTGTGCCCCTGAAAAACACCTGACAGGCTGAACTATCTGATGAACCAGGAATAAGTGATAATAAGCAAGTGTGTCCTCATGTACTTGCCATGAATCCCTTCTGTCTTACAGAAATGACACCTTTTCAGCTCCATCTGAGGGGACTTCCAGTTTGCTTAACTGCTATCACAGTGTGCAGTTGCGACATTAATGGGTAACATCCCGGTTTGCGCCCACCTTAATGTGCCATGCTGAGAGCAACTAGGTACCCCACATACCTCTTCTCTATGAAAAGATAAAACAGCCAGCTGAATACACAAGGCACAGGCAGTGTGCCCAAAGAGAAACCCCCAGTTCTGTGTACTACAAACCCTAACTCACAGTGTGCAAGCTTGTGACTATCCTTTTGGGGGTGACTAAGCCCTAGTTTGCCCTCTTACTTGGATGATCCCCAGTACCAGGGTGCAGACTGAGTGGAAGGGTTTTCAATGCTTCCAGGCAGGAGTGCCGTACCTTTGCCCAGGCAACTCATGACAAGATGTGCCATTGCAGGCAGAAGTCAAGAGATCTCCAAACCCACCTTACTACCACTCTTACCGTTTTCTGTGTATCGCGCTTGTTGGAGCGTAACATAATTGACTATTTGTGAAGCGCGCGTGCTCACGTAGCCGGAATGGCACTGAATACCGATGTATGTTACCCCACTCACTGATAATTATGTACCAACAACTGCCCTTTCTTAACTTGTGGGAATGCTGAATACTTCTAAGAACTGTTGCCTGGGAGCATTAATTGGGTCATAGCACACAATTTAACAGGCAACCCCACTGGAGTGTGCAGTAAAGATGGCCATGTCGCCTCTGGTGGGGGCTTGAACCCTCCCCCGAGAGGCCCCTGACGCCAAAGCTGAAGCCCGGACTTTGGGCTTTTGTTCCCACCCCAGCAAGGACTGCCCACACTTGCAGCGCTCAATCCCACCCGCATCATACTAGTTTGCACAGTCCAGGTTAGCCTAGGTGAATGTTCCCTGTAAGCCCTGTACGGGGCCTATTTCACACTTAAAGAAATGCCTATTCTCTTGAAGTTAGAGTGATGCAAGATTGAACTGGCGGCTACCATTATTGCTCATGCCTGCATATACTAGGCTCAGAACACGGAACACTTGCTCTATAATCCCTTGGATTCTAGTCTGGCATTCCTTATGTCCAGCTATACCAATCGATAATTTCTCTACTTGATCATAATGACCCGAAAGTCACATCAACCCCGCAGAGACAAGGTGGGGATGCTAACCTGCCCCAAACTCTGCAGAAACAACAGCATGTGCAAGCAACAATATGTATCAATACCTGCCCTTTCTTGAATACTGGGAATGCCAAGTGTTCTTTAATACATTGTAGCCTATTTGTGCTTTAACTTTACTTACTGCTCCAACCCAGTTTGACCCCAAAACTTTGGGACAACTTTAGTAGTAACCATGCCCTTAATGGTACATGACATTCTACAAGCACTGCGCAGAAATCCCCATTTGACCTGCTCGAGCATGCGGCCATTCTGCTGAAAGCCCTGTGGGCCTGGGGGAGGGGAGTGCTACTAACCCTCAAGTCCTAGGCACTCAGGAAGCATCCCTCACTGCTGCAGGTGCCCCAAAGCATTCATTATAAAACATTTAATGGGTAACAACCCGGTTTGCGCCCACCTTAATGTGCCATGCTGTGAGCAATTAGGTACCCCACATATCTTTTCCCTATGAAAAGATGAAACAAACCGGCCAAAGCACAATGCACAGGCAGTGTGCCCAATGAGACACCCCCAGTTCTGTGTGATACAAACCCCAACGCACCGTGTGCCAGTTTGTGCATATTCTTTCGGGGTGACTAAGCCCTAATGTGCCCCCTTACCTAGATGATCCCCAGTACGAGGGTCCAGAGTGATGACCAAGTGCTGCGCCAGCCAGTGAACATGTAGACATGGAGCGAATTTACGCTGTCTCATGCCCTACAAGGCCGCTCGGTGCGCCACCTCGCCTAAACCAAGACAAGGGTGGATCACCATGTCCTTATTGCCTGCCAACCCATCCGTCATCTGCACTGACGGATGCTGTGTCGCCATGCTGGTGTCCCTCACCCAGCATATGTATCCCATAACAACTTTTTCCTAAGGTATCCCAGCTTGCCAAAAGGTTAGCCAATGTAGTTGGATATGAGGACAGGGAGTAAAACATGAGCAACTATACCTGCCCCTTCTGAAATAAAAATGCCAACTGTACTGGTAATTGTCGGCATTTGTGATCCAACCACATCTTCCCAGACTGTTGAAAGACAGCACACCTTTCATAAAGCTCCTGGGATGGAGAGAATAAAAGTACCTCCCCTAACCTTTCTTTAATTGGGGGCCTGCCCCATGACCAGTGAATTGCAGGCCATGTGCTGTAACCCAGAGATACCCAAAACATATAGAACATAGCATAGCATCGCCATACACCCCTTCAGAATAGCAGTGGGATGCACTGTCAGCCGCCGGCCCGCATAAAACAGAACGAGGGAAAGAGACAGATCCCGAACCTGTGCTCAACCAGCTCCAAACATTTAAGCGACACTAGTAATTCTTCGCAAGTCTGCTTGTTTAACGTTCACTTTTTACCCAAAAAGTGCAAAGTGTCATTGGTTGTCTTTTCTCAGTTCTATCTAGCACATACTCGAGCTGATGGTATCGGAGCGCCTTACATGCGCACCCGTTACACTATACAAGGACTTACGCCACCTTACCGGCACGGAGAGATTTACATGCCCAGAACCAAAGGATTTCGCGCCGGTGCCGGCACGTGAACCTTGTCCCTCAGCTCCAAAGTCTCTGACTTTCGCCGTTACACCAAGCACTGCCTCAAAGACGAAGTTAGATCTGCTTTCCCACGATCACACCATTCTCTTAAGTGGGGAATCCGGGAATGGAACTCCCGATTCCACATTCAGTACTCGTTGTCTCCACCCCATTGCCCCCTATTGGGCCATGGTAAACCCGGCGATGCATCTACATCCCCGGTCTTCCAGTTTTGAAAGGCGTTTTCCGTTTGGTTTCACAGTTTAGTGCGAACCAGACAAAATATTTGCCCACTGAGTGAATCAGGCAATAGGAGGACGTCTTTAAACAGGAAACTATTCCCGCCTTTGCGATCGCCCCTCTGGTTGCGCGCCTTTGTCCATGGGATTACCCCCAGCAAGTTGCAGACGATAAAGAGCAATACAGACACACTAACTCTATCTGCTGGCTTTGAAGCACACTCTAGCCTTATGAAGGCAACGCACAACCACTGCAGTTATAGCCGCTGCCCCCAACTCACGGCTACAGTCAACATCCCCACTGTACAGCGCCAGGTCTGGGTAGAAGCCTTACATGCAACCGGCATAATGCCGCACAGGGATCCCAGATTCGAATCTGCACCTATTGTTAAGTTAGCAAAACGATGCGGCAAAGAAACACCACCTGGAGCTAGGAGTGAGTGACTGTTCAATTGTACATATTTTAGCGACCACCGAAGGATGAAAAGCTGGGAGCCCTACCATATGTGAGCAGGCTGCGTAGAATGTCCCTTCCAATCTCTGTTTTAAGCCAATATAAGAAACCAAAATATGCACCACCTCCGGTAAACTTGGGTGCACCCTGTAAATAACGTAGGCTGTGGTTTGCTGGACACTGTGGTTGAGCATGTCCTGTTTAAAACAGGGTATTTCCCAAAACCCAAACCACTAGAGGGGCATCCACAGGGCCTGCAGCATGTGCACACACCGCATTCAAACCCAGCACTATGGCCGCCGCTCCAACTTCCGCCACAGGGGCATGCACCAACACCCGGAGGCTCTCAACCAGAAACGGGACAAACATAGCCTGCAACCCAGTGGCACTCTACCACGATGCAATCTGCACCTTCGCCACATTTAATGACTATCATGACGCATGGTGCACCTGTCCGAACAATTATCAGCCCTCAGAAATGGGCTGTCTTCCCCCGGTGTGCTGCGATATCCAACTACTCACACCAACTCCTTCATGCCCACTGCTCTGAAGACCCACAATTGAATCCCTAAACAACACTTGGCCCATGTGGACGTTGAGATCACGCCCACAGCTGCATCTGTTATGCTCCTGGGCAAAGGTCCGGTGGCTCAAATTGTTCCCCGCTCGCAACAGCCAGGCGAGCACTGGGAAAGACATGGACAGCTCTCCAGCTCATTGCCCGCGAGCTGAAGCGCTTCCTTTCATCCTTGCAATGAGACAGCCAACACGTCGGGGCCTCTGCACAACCAGGCCGCGGGCCCTACCCCATGCCGCCCCCACCTGAAAACAGCATGTCAACCCGGGGGCCTATACACTGGCCCCACCCGGGTGCAGTGAAATAATTCTCCCCTGATGTATGTTGCCCCCCCTCAGCGTCATGAGGCCTCTTCAATTAACCGGCCGCACCATGCCACGCTATGCCCCTGGAAGAGATACCTCACAGCATGTGGTTCTCAAGGTGTTTAGAGGCCTCTTGCGCCTGCGAACTAACGAGAAACCCCTTAAATTCTTAGAGTTAACTCTGGCCCGATGACCCGCACCGCTTGCCACAATGTTCATGCACTGCCGATCTACAACAGTGCCATCGTGAAACATGCGGTGCTAGGATGCGACCCCCCTTCCCCCCCCCACTACCGGCCGCATCGACTCTGTCCCCACATCAAGGAAAGCCAACAAATCCAATATAACCCTCACGGGGCACAGGCTGACCCACGGCAGGCCGCCCCGGCATCCCAAAAACCCGTTGGGCCCCGGCACACCCAGGCCGCGGGCCCCCGTACATGTAGCGCTCTTGCCCCCAAACAGCCGGGAAAACAGTACGTCATTGCGGCGGCCGCTGGCACCGGCCCAGCCCCAACTCGCGCAACACAAATCGAAACCAGGGCATCCGGGACTGTCTCAACCCCATAGCGGGCCACAACCAAACGGTCGGTGCCACCGGGTCCCTTAAAGGGGAAACAAGGGGAGGGAGACTGTTCGGTCCATACACTGGCCCCTCCCGGCCCGCACTCACCGCAACACAAATTCGACGACCACATATTAAACCTGTGCCGCAGCCTGCCTCCCGGCCTAAAACCACGCACCTAGTCTACCTTATTGTGAACACTGCAGGGGCAACAGGCCCCTGAAGCCACAACACAAACGACGCCCTCCGTACCTCCAGATCCGGGAACGCGCGATACAGGGTAGACGGCATGTCCGGCGCAAAGAGGACGCCAGAAAGGCAAGGGGAGGTATAAGTACCCTCCCCCGACCTCTGTGCGCCGGAAGTGACGCACCTAGCGCGCCAAGGCAAGGGGGGACTCCTCCCCGAGTCCCACCACTAGAGGGGTGGTGTACGTGCCTAATTGGCACTAAGAGGGCCGCCCTTTTAGGGTGGCCCCCTGCGCGGGCAGCCGCAGTTTGCTTGCTCCCCCGGGCGGGCCCAAAGAAGCCTAAGTGTTTTGCCGGGCTGACAACCTCACAGCCCTGAAGCCTGTGAGGTCATCAGCTCGGCAAAGACCTAGCTTCAGGGCCCAGTCTCCACCTCCTGATGGCATGGAGGCAAAGTTAGCCGCAGGCATTTTAAATACAAGCCCGGTATCGCTAAGCCTCCACGTCAATCAGAGAGTGGAGAGCATTGGCACCCCACCCTTTCCCAACTCGTTACACCCTGTGACGAGTTGGGAAAGGATGTGGCAGGTAGGAAGCCAATGAATCGAGTCTGCGCAGACTCAACCTGAGACTGCTTCCCGCGCGAGTGAGTCAGCAGTGGCTCTCCGATTCCGGAGCGGTGGAAGCCATTTTGCTGCGAGTCGAGTCTGACTGCATTTTTGTCAGAGGCAGTCAGATTCAAACTGATTACTGCAGTGCGGGAAGCAGCTAGTCCTAATAGTTGCTTGCTGCTGCGCACAGCACTGCAGGTTGCTGTCGGGAAGGAGCAGCACGTCGTAATGTGAACTCAGGAGTCGGGCAGTTCACCAGCACCAGGTAAGGGCCAGGCCGCAGCGGCCATTTTTTTACTTATAAAGCCTCTTTTAGAGCCTTGTTGCATGGATGGATGTCGGGGAGGGGGTCAGACACTGTGCACATTTGTCTCATCGTCTGCTCTGGCGCCAAGCAGCAATACCATCCGAAGGCCGGTCATGTTTCTCAAAAGTCCTCCTTTGAAGGAAGGCAAGGGGACCAAGTGAACGTATATATATGTGTGTTTCCATGCTGTCTTCTGAGGACTAGTGTACATTTAGTAAGCTGTATTGGCTGCCCGTTAAAAAACGAGTCCTTTTTAAAACACTCTGTTTAGTTTTCCGAGCTCTTCAAGGCACAGGCCCAGCCCATCTGAAACAACAATTTCAGTGGTATGTGCCCAAAAGATCTCTACGCTCGTCAGGAGCAAAATTAGTAGTAGTTCCACTTACAAAAAAAGTTAGATGGGGAGGTAGAAGTTTTGCTGCTGGCGCAGCTAAGGCGTGGAACGAGCTTCCTTTCTATCTGAGAAATTTTAATGATCTATTGGCCTTTAGGAAGGCGTTGAAAACATGGTTGTTTTGAACACCACTCTGGCAGTAATCCATGAAAGGTGGGAGGACTGCAGCAAGCGCCAGGACACCTCAGGGTAACCGTGCGCTGTATAAGTTTTCCTAACAATAACAATAACAATATTTGTTTCACCCATGATCGCAAGAGTGGTTGCATGAGCATGCATGTAGAATGTCCTTGACATCTAAGAGGAGACAGACGTAAGCAGCCAGTGCAGTTGTGTAAGCACAGAGGCAGGTCACAACAGAGCATGTGCCAGACTGGTTGCATCGGGGTCCTTAGGACCACATCTGTGGTATCAGTGTATCACCATTCATAACGCGATATTCAAGCAAGTAATATAGTAACAAAAGTGTGATATTCATTCATAGGACCTTTTTGATTTTGCGATGTTCAATTAAAAGTATGACAATTATTATTATTATTACCATCATTACTATTCTTAGTATTCTTATTAGTAGTAGTGGCACTTTTACTTATTTATTTATTGCGTAGGGCACTTCACATGAACGCAGCACTGCATTAACACATGTCTTCTTCAGGGCATTTGAACAATGCTTACTACTCAGGTGCAAAATACCGTACTCTGTACCACACGGATAAATACTGATTAAGTGGACAGAAAATCACATGATTGTGACACTTTACTGCACCCTGCAAAATCAGTATTTACTGCATACGCGATAAACACACGTTATGGCATTTATTTTACTTAACCTGCTCATTAATGTGTATGTGCAAATGACGCTGTAGACAGTACTTTATGCTCGAGGGAGCACCAAAGGAGGTGAAACAATTGTTGAGGCCCCAAAGTGACCCCAAATCACAGCGCACTGCAGGGAGATCACCAGGCAGGGCATTCCTTGTTGTGCCTCTGCTCTGACAAACTCACAAAAGCCATTGAGATGGCTGCCATAAGCGCAGATACAAATGTAGTGATCCTGACTGAGCTAGCAGTCTCGCTCAGGAGGTGGTGACACACTGACTGTTGCTAGGTCAATAAATGATGAAAACACCAAACACCTGCAGGCAACTGTGGCAGTAGATTTCCAGTAAAATAGGTGCAGAACTTATGTACACACATGATATCAAAGATGTTAAGAAGAAATTAACCGATCTCAAGAGGAGGATGTGTGACATCATTGTCATTTCAGCGAGACCAAGGCGATACAAAGGCGAACCCACCCACACCCGAAATCTACCTAAGCTGTGGTACAAGGTGATGGTGTGCATGGAACTTCAAGGATAGGCATTGACAACAGTGCCTGGGACAAAAAGAATAAATGACAACCCCACCCTGACCAGTGCCCAGCCTCACCACTGACAAACCTCACCAGCCGCCCCTGATCATGACACTTTTTAGCCCCAATTTCCTGCAATATAAAACCTTAGAGTTAAAAACACATTTCATTCCCATTTACGGGCTGCAAAGACAGACATTTGCTGTCAATGGCAACTGCACTCCCATTTTGTGTTCCCAAAAGTCTCAATAAAAAACGGTATCCCCCATGTGTGGACAGACATTTGACATGAAAAACGGAAGGGCCACAACCATTACCAAGGCAAGTACATTTTGAAAAGGCTTTTAATTATGACAGTTTGTGTGTTGATCCGTTCTGTTCCAGTAAGATATGCCCATCCACACATGTGGGGAAATGTTTAATCAGGAATGTGAGGGCACTGGACAGTGGATATTTGCTTTTGGGAGCACATTTATATCTTTTAGGGCATCTAAATGTGAACAAGTATTCTTTATAGTCATAAAGTGATGTTTTGTAGCACCTTATAGTTAAAGGAATCCATGAAGGTCATATCTTCCCTAGATTCTCCGTGGATTCCAGCTTTCAAAAATATATAGGGTAGGTAGGTGACTTCGGGACTAAATACTGCACCCACATTTATCTAAAAAGCAGCCTTTAAAAAATTAACTTGACATAATGATTGATTTGACCTTTTCCTCTCCCGGAAGATACGCCCATCCACGCATGTGCGGTACAATTTATTTCGGGAAAGGTATATTAACACAAATGGGATGGATATTTGGTGGTGACAGCAAACTATCTAGCATATGTTTTAATGCAGAGCTTTCAGCATCCACAAGCATCTACTCGCAAATACACATGCATACGTAATGTACAGATTGCAGTAGCCCTGCATGTGAGTGCCTACTGCAGACCTTTTTAGGTTTTGCCTGCACAGTGCTTGCACTGTGCTTGTGAAATCTCTTGTATTTAAAAAAAACAAAATCTTAAAAGGAGTTTAGAGCCTGCTTATGTACTTTACCTACTTACCATTGGCTGGTTCCCACATTGCTCCAACGTCACTTTACTTACCATTGGCTGGCTCCACACGGCTCTCATGTCATTCTTTGTTTCCTTGCTTACTATTGGTCGGCACTTCCTCCTCACCTCCAACTGTCTCCTGGCCTTTGAGTCTTCGTCCTGCTATCCTACCATGAAGCCGGGACCAAGTACTGCTCTGGTGGCCAGTGTCCTTCCACCGCAGGCTCCTGCAGTGCAGGCACTCTTTTTTTGACTTTTCGACATGCACTCTTTGAGTGCATGTCTCTGCAGTCCCTCTCCTTCACCCTGCTTAAAGTAAAAATAAAAAGCGCTATTATGTGGCTAGCATTAACCACGTCATAGCGCTCTTTAAAATTTTACTTTAAGCCATGTACTGTACGCTTTAGATCCAAATGGAACAAATTGTGCATGGATAAAGCAGAACCCTCCATGGTTGAACAATGGATAAAGCATGCAGCACTTTGCAGTTTTCAGCTTTATTTTATTTATCCTCAGTCTGTGCTATTTCCCAGAGGAGGGCAAAAAAACTCAATCATGCTTGGAAGCTCTGATTGTGCTTGCACACACGTCTGATAGAGGTTCACTGTGTGCCTGGTGGGTGATAGCGTTGTGGAAGATGCAAGAGTAGGACAGTCATCACCCTATTTTGAGATTCTCACTGTGAGAAATCTAATAGATTTCGCATAGGCAAAAAGTATTGGCTTTGCCAATGCTTGTTTTCTGTTACCCAGTGTGGATCGTGACCTGCCTCTCTCACTCAGCGATTTTACTAATCAGGGCCTTACCCAATACTTCCCTTCTTGTATTTTTTGCTGTTCTCTCCTCCACCCCCTTCTTCCATTAATTTGGTACCCTACGCTGCAACGCTCTGGTTTCACCCTGTGGACATCTTGTCATTGGCTGTTTGAAGAGGATGAACTGATTAGCCTCTGCACCTCAAGCTTGAGGATTGGTCATCCTTTGCATGCCCGTGTTCGGTGGGCGACCATCGATACAACATTCACAACCAGCTAGCCTTCAGTTAAACCCTGCTCCTGGCCTGTGCAGGTGTCTATTGAGAAGGGGAGTGTGACCTACTCAGCCAGCAAAGAGCCACAGCTCAGGAAGAAATACAGGAGGTGGAGCTCCTCAACTGTTCAATGAAACCTCCATTCACCTCCTAAACACAAAAGGCATGTGAAAAAGTTGAAGAATTAGGGAGCAACAGAAAGCAACCACAGACATCCTCTTAAAAGGATGGCCTAATATATGTGGTCTCATTACACCAATGAGTATGTGACCTCTTCACCTGCCTGACTGAACCACTTCCTGGAGAAGCAGAACTTGGCACTATTTTCCTCAGTGTAGCAGCTGGGTTCATAGGATCCCATCACTTGAGCTGCAGTGCATCTCATCAGAATACAGTCCCTAGTTCATTCCCCTTTGCCTGTCACTTCCTCATGCATTGTTCCCTCCATGGAGGTTACATTGAGTTGCCAGAGCCCCTGGAACAGTAACAGCTGGATTAGGTGTTGCAAATGTCTCCTATCTCTATGTTGATCTGGCTGCAGTGTTTGCCTCTGTGCTGTACCCAATTTGTCACCTTAGGTTTTTGCAATGGTGACTACAACATCAAAATTCACTAGTACCAAACATGGCCTGAGAATCCAAAGTTCTCAAGCGGGGGCAGGGGATTTGGAAAAGCCTTCTTCTGAGTCTTTCATCTCAAGGTAATTTGTTAGTAAATATAAGGACCCTAAGAGATGTCCAGTCTTTGTGTCTGAGAGTCACCCAGCAAAGTCTGTGGTGGTGATGGAAGCTTCCCCCAAGGGTAAGGTTTCATCCTCTCTCGTAGACAAGTCTACAGGCATATGCGAAGAAGAGGATCAGTCATGTAATCTCTCCCTTCAGCAGGCCAGTGCCATCATGTCCAGCAATGACATCCAACTCTGACACAAGTTTGACAGCTATCCCTCCTTGCACCTGGACTATGACCAAGAAGAGAAGAGAACAGGTTCCTGATTAACCTGTACATGAAAGTGACAGAGCAGAAGTTGTCTGACATAAATGCCAGTACCATGCACTTCTCCTTGGCAATAGAGGCTCAAGTCCTCAAATCTTAAATCTGAAGACCTGAAAAAATCATCAATCACCCCTTAAAGGGGAATAACACATTTGATTCCCTTGAAGAATGAGGCCCTTCAGAAGTTTAAGATTGGCATGGCCACAGCCAAATCATTGAGTGCCATCAAAACAGTACCAACTAGGCCTACTCTTCTTTTTTGAGCCAATGAAGGTGTTCATGTTTTTTCAAGGCAAGGCAGTCGTTTTTGCACCAAGAACCTGACTGGATTGTCCTCTTCCTCAGAGAACAGGCAGGCACAGAGCAGGCATTTCAGAGATAAGAACAAATCAATTGCATAAGCAATTACCAACAGTTCCAGTGACATCCACGCGAACCAGCCACATGCCTCAGCACCATTTTAGGTAGGCCACTCTGTTCAGAAGCCGAAGCCATAAGGCTTTCCCATCACGACAACCACTGGGCCTGAATTTCCAAAGATGGATGGGCCCTCTCAGTAGTGAGAATGCTCTGGTCAGCTCAAATAGTACTCTGGTCAATAGACTTTTGTAGTACCTCAAGATTTCAATTGTTGTTGACCCCTCTTCAGGGGTCAACAACAATTGAAATCTTGAGGTACAGTTTGATCATTAGGACCACACATTGAAAGTCAGAATCAGTAGTTTGAAGTTAAAATATTTATTACAAACTTAAAGCCAAACTAATATAAATCAGTCTCAAGAACATACTGTAAAAATAGAGAATTATCAAAGGTAGACCAAAGCGACTAACAATATTGGTCCTGTACAACAAAGAACATATAAGAATCTCTGTAGCCGCGAAACAATATATGAGGAAAAGAACTCGACTGGACAAATAATTCCAATCCTTCTCCCCATACATGGAAAAGATTTTCAGCATCTAGTAACCGTACACTAACCTATGGATTGGGAAAACCCTATTAATTCAAGAAAGCAAGAAAGGTGTCAGCATCAGAACCTATGTAGAAGTTCTATCAGTAAGGAGTCATGTATAGCATGAAGCCACACAATCAGAGATGTCAGGAGAGGTCTTTACCTCTCCAACTCTAAAAGGAATCTGACTAAACCCAAGGTGGGTTCACTAATTAAAAATGCTTTAAGAACATTCGAGAAAACATGACCTCAGCCACATCATAACATGTTTTCCAGTTCCCAGGAAGTAACTTGGTGCCTTGGACACTACTCCCATATTCCAGTCTCCGCTTCCAAAGCTCTCCAATAGTACCAACTGGTTTCACTCCCTTTGTTCTTTCAATTATAATCATTCAACCTTGCCAACTCTTCCTCGCCTCACTATCTCTGAAATACAATTTGCCTTTCACTAACTAACAAATGCCTTTGGTCTGCACCTGCAAAGGAGAAAAACATACAGAAAAACAACTTCACATTAATATTAACTATCTCGACTGCAAACTTAAGGCCCACAATCAATCTATCTTAACATTTTCTCTTTGAACACTTTAGTTCCACAAGCTATATATAATCCAATCAATAAAATCTTTAATAATGAATCAAGCTATATCGTGTTGTGCTCTTATATGTGGCACAACAACTGACACATGTAATGTTTAAGCAAACACAACATTCTGGTGACAATTTATAAAAAATCATCAAACATACATATGATCCACCCTCACTAATCCCTGACAAATGCACTTTATTAAATGCATTCTAGCGCACCACCTTACAATCTGAACCTATAGAAGATTAATATCAGCAAACCAGATATCTTTGAAAAGGAAGCGTTAATATACACACATTTATTCATCAAAACACACAAAAGATGCCCTTTCTATACCTTTGCTGCATCACATCTGATCTGTATTATTGCACCACATGAGTATATAAGGCCAAGTGTAAATATATATGTAACCTAGGCAAACGTAATAGAATGGAGCTAAAATGATGGTACTCCTAATGGAGCAAGGTTTCAAAAATGAAACTTGCTTGTATGCAATCCTCCTCATAGTATTAATTTATTAAACTTGTACTGTTAATACTAATATTTGCATTCACGAACACAAAAGGGATAGACGCTTGCCTATGTGTTTTACTAACGAATAACGCTTGTCCATAAACCAAGATGGCCGCTAAAAGCGCGGGACTTCATTGCGCATGTCGCAACCTGATCACATGGTGTGACGTCTTTCTTTGCTTGGTGGGAAACTTCTGCTTCTGCGCAGTGTGCACTAAAATGGCCGCTAAATGTTTTCACATGCTTAAGCTTGCTCTCATGTCATTATTTAAATTGTCGTTTTCTTAACGCTACTAATGCAGGGTAGTATTATGATTAAATGGGAATAGAGTTAGGGAAAGTGGGTATACAGTGAAACTTTTTATTTGTGATTTTAATATTTCCTTCTTGCACTTTTAGTAATTCGTAAACTTGGGCCTGGGTTGGTGTCTTGAAACTCGAGAGACAGATGGTTCTGCGCATGTGTCCTGTATGCCTGCCAAGTGAAGTCAACTTGGACGTCTCCCAAGGCCACGACCTATTGGCCGAAGATGATGTACCCAATGTTTCCGGCGGACAAAATGTTACTCTTCTCCTGTAAAATGTATAACATTTGTCGTGAGACGGGTGGGAAATAAAGTGAATGTATTAATTTGAAGGGGCGGGAACGTAAAGACAATAGGCTTCACAATTTAGGCCAAAATTGACATGGTACGAGAATCCACCCCATGTCCCTGCCCAATCAGAAGTAGTGGTCCCATATTTTAGCAACATTAAGGGGAGGTACATGGGCGTAGAAGGGTATAATAGAATATAGCATTAGTAATTAGTCAGAACAGATGATACCGAAGACAGAGCACAGACTCTCAGAACATACAGAAGAGCTCCAGGCTGCCATGCTGATCGGTTGCTGACTGAATCCCTATCCGGAAGAGGTCCTGAGGAGGGGGCGGCGGAGTCCATTAGAACGGGAGAATCGAGAAGAAGTCGAGTGCCAGAGAGGGGAGCGGCGCAGGCGTCGTTATAGAGAGGTCACCAGTCCTGCCCTGATCCTGAAGGAGGTCTTTGCTCTTCATCCTTCCAGGGTCCTATCTTTTCCAACTCCTTGGCTAAGGGGCTTGGTTCTTGTATTTAGGTAACTATACTGCAACCTTTAGTTGCGCTGCTGTCTCTATCCTCTCTTATTTTCTTAACACTGTCATTTATTAGAGAATTCGTTCCTATGCTTTCTCTTGGGTATTTTGATCAAGTACCGTGTTTTCTGTATTTTACTCTGCAAAAACTTTAGATAAACATTTTAAAACTTCCTGACTCAGTGATTATTTCAGGATTATGTATTATAGTGAATGTCACTCATTTTAAACTTCCCAATTAGCAAAGGATCCATTGGTAAGTTATTACTCTTCAATCAGAAGGTAATTGGTAGCAGGGAGTTTTTGATAAAAGAGTACATCTGACACCCAGCGTAAGTATTAGTGTAGTGTGAATGTATGGGCCCAAGTGAGTATATGGTGTATGAATGCTGTTGGCTAATATTGCGCTGGATCAGTTTTCTGGTAAGCAGAGGACGGTTTTTGTTACTTTTTGTTAATTGGGTAATGAGAATTTTATTTGTATTTTTATGAACTAACATCATCTTAAAATTTTTGAGTTTTGTTATATGTTGTCCAGAATACCCCGGGGTAGGGAAAAAGAATAGTGGGTGGCAAGTGGAAGCCATACTGCAGTGAGGTTATCTGTCAGGCAGAAATAGTACTGAGAAGTTAAGCAGGACTTCAAGTACTCGTTAGGGACTCTATGCATGTGAGTAATAGCAAAAAGGGTACGCTGATAAAAATTTGATGTTATATCACCTAGTAAGGGTAACATTGAAGAAGTAACAGGTACTTCTGGAGCTTGTGTGAAGAGTAGACGGAAGTGTTTTACTCGTAGTGTATGCATTAGTAAACGGAAGGGTTTTACTAAAGTGTAGAAGAAACTATCTTTTTCGAAATTAGTGGAAACTGGCACGATAGCGAATGTTTTATGTTGTTACTGAAATTTAATTAAGATTTATAGAGAAAATAAGTTTGCGTAATTTTGTAAAGGGAGGGTCAGTTGCCGGAGACTGAGCTGACGTCACAAAACGCCGCGCTGTGATAGGTTGAAATAGTGGGTGTGGAGAAAACACTTGTAAAGGAGGGGTCAGTAGTCAGGAGTAGTACTGACGTCACAGGTGCCGCGCTGGGATTGGTTAAACCAGCGAGAACAGAAAAGAGCAGATTGTAAAGGAGGGGTTGACAGAGAAACATCACCAAAAGGCCACGCAAGGATTGGCTCGGAAATAAAAGGTAGCAGACATTTGATTGGTCGAAATTATAAGAGCAAAATTCTTAGTGGATAAGGATTGCATGTTAAAACGCGATCCGACTTTAACAGAAACTCGTCCGGATAGGAGATTCCTAGGTTTTGCAGAATATAATTTTGTACACAGAAGATTAGATAGAATGTACGGAGAAAGGAGAAAAATGTCATTCTTACAAAAGATTAAGAATTATTTTAAAAAGGACAAACCAATTAAAACTAGAGAAGGAATTATTATTCCACCAGCTAAAACGCCAGCATCATTCATGATGATGGAGAGAGGTTATCATACTTGTGTATGGATGGAAAATTGGATAGAATATACCAAAAATGATGGAGTATTAGCATTTCCTGAAAATGGCACGTTCAATGGGCGAATTCTTCAAAACTTGAGCTTGAGGATGAATGATTTAGAACCCAGACCTAGATTAACCCAGTATGAAGCCCTAGAAGAATGGGAAACTGAGGCATTTGAACGGGATAGATCTAGAAGTAATAGGAGTTACCCAGGATTTTACCCCAGATATTTACGTGAGTCAAGAGAGGGTCAGATGAAACAATGGAGAAGGGCAATGATTACAGAGGGACTGTATCCATTATTCAAAGAAGGAGAGAAGTCAGGAGGAAAATGTACAGAAAAGACAAAACATTTAATGAGAAATGAGGAGTCTGAAGACGAATTTATGGAGGAAATGTTAAGAAATCCCCCACCATATCAGGAAGGGACAAGTGGATGCCCTCCTAGTGCACCACCACAAACTCCAATGGTACCACAGGTAATGCATGAATTCACCCCGACTAGAATACTTCATGACAAAGAAAAGGAAGCTTTAGAAAAGACCAGAGCAGAATTAGTACGGAAAATAACTCAGATAAAAGTACATCCTGATTCATTGACTATTCCTGTAACAATTGGTCCAGTAGTTCCATTATATGGTACTCAAGGAAACTGCCCTCCATTGATACCTGTACCCACTCCTATAAATACTCCTGTGAGTAACCCCAAACATGAAGTTCCAGTTATAATTGAGTATCAATTTAGTGACTGTGAATCCACAATATCACTCATGGATTTACCTATTCGAGGTTCTGTAAATAATACTCCAAGAAGAGATGTACCTGGAGGTTCAAAAGATGTAAGTTTAGTAACTTCATCAGGAGCAAAAAGTGCTACCATAGTAACACCTGAAGATCTAGAAAGATGGGTACAAGGGTCAGTTAAACAGTGCACACCTCCAAAAGTACTGGATATCCATAAATTAAAAGTTGAATTAGAAGAAATAATAGCAGGAAATGTAGGAGTAGAACGCTTGAATACCTATGATGAAGAAGAATTATTGTTCCTGTGCAGAAGTATCACTAGAAATGTGAGGGTATTTCATGAAAAATTGTCAAATCTAGCACTACAGATGGGAATCGAAATAGGGAGATCAAAAGTACTACAGAAACCCTATAGAGCAGAATTTTCAGACAAAGATTTAGAAAATATGAATGCATCTGGAAGAAGACTGCAAATAAGAGAATTAATGTTAGTTTTACAAAAATGGGGAGATCTAGATAAATGGAGATCTAGGTGGGCTAAGAAAAAGGAAGAAGCACGAACAAGTAGAACAGCATCTGAATATGTGATGAAGGAAGCAGGAAAAGCAGATCAAATGTATCCAATGCGAGAAGTTGCGGGAGGAGGATATGTACATGTCCCATGGAGCAGACAGGATATTTTATCATTTACGAATGATTTTCCAAAACTGAGGGAAAAGCCAATTGAATGGTACAAGCAGGTTGAAAGGTTTGTGAAGGTGTCAAAGGTATTGTTGAAGGATTTGGATGGTCTGTTTGACATAATGGTACCTGCCGATTTATGGACAGATTGTAAGATCACAGTGGATTGGCCTAGTGATGAGTATCCCAGAGATCCAAAGACAGGTGCCCCGTCAAATGATGTGATGAAAAAGTATCAGCAAGTGATAACATACCTGAAAGGAAAGATACCACCGAAAGAAACAGATTGGGTGAAAATAGATCGAACTACCCAAGAAGCCAGTGAAACAGTACATTCTTACTATGAGCGCTTATTACAGGTGTTTAAACAGTATAGTGGATTTGAGGACATTGGAGACAAGAATATGAGTCAGTTTGTGTATCGGTTTGTTTATGGTCTGAAGCCAAAGATTTGCCAGATGATTAAACAACACATGCTGTGTTGGCAGGGAAAGCCTATAGATGAAATTTTGAAGTATGCAAAATATTGTGGAGACAATATTGAGGATAGACACAAAAAATTGCAGGAAAAAGTAATGTGGGCACAGGTGAAAATGGCTGAGAAACAGGGAATTAATTTGGAAAATCCGAGTGAAAATTCAGGAAAAGATTCTGGAACGAGAGGTGATACTGGGAATGGTGGAAAATTTAGAGGACGAATGAGTAGAGAAGAAGCTAAAAAGAAATTTCCTTGTCATGGATGCGGAAAATTGGGGCATTGGAAGGACGAGTGTAAAAAGATTCGAAATAATAATGGCCCAAATCAAAACTTAAATCCACAGACGCAGAATGACTCACAGCAGGGTGTAAATCCCCAGAGTCAGTTGCCACCTCCACCTGTTCAGGGTAATGTAAGCAGAGCAAAACACGGTACAGACATCGGATACTCAGGAGGAAGTGGTAAGAATGATTATATGACATCACAATTTCTTTTGCAGGACAATTACTGTAAATTCGACTCATGACGGTGCCTAGGAGAGGGGAAGAAGGAGTGTATACTTGGCGCATCCTTACAGGTAGGTCAGTCTGGTCCATATGTTGAAGGAAATGTGAAAGGTAATGATATTACTTTCCTTTTGGACACTGGTGCTACCAGGTCTACTGTGAGATCAGCAGACATCCCAGACCTTCCTCTCTCTGGTGAAGATATCCAAGTAGTAGGGGTGGCTAATCAAAGAATTAGAACACCTCTTACAGAACCAATGGAAGTTAAAATTGGAAACTTCAGAGAAATGCACCAATTTGTAGTGTGCGATTCTAGCCCAGTGAATTTATTAGGTAGAGATTTATTGTGCAAAATGAACTGTACAATTTTCTGCACGCCAAATGGTGTGGCAGTTCAGACACCAGATGAGGACCATGTATATAAAATTATGGTTGCAAAACAAGGTACAGAAATAGATGAAATGTTTTCGTTGATAACAAAAGATGAGTTGCCAGAAGAATTAAAAGGTACAGTAAACCAAATAGTATGGGATTTCACCGGAAAAGAAGCAGGACTTATGGCAAAAATAGATCCAGTTCAAATTACGGTAAAAGAAGGTGCGATTTTCCCAAATACTAAACAATACAAAATGAGTGCAGAAGTAAAAGCAGGAGTCATTGAAGAAATCAATCGAATGGTAAAACAAAACATTCTAAAAGAATTAATGAGTAGCCCATGCAATTCACCAATCATGGGACTAAAGAAACCTAGTGGAAAATATAGGATTGTTCAGGACCTGAGGAAAATAAATAAGATTGTAGAACCATGTTGTCCTATAGTACCAAATCCTGCAGTAATACTATATCAGATTCCTTGGAATGCAGGATGGTTCACAGTAATTGACTTGTGTCAAGCATTCTTTTCAATACCATTGCACCCAGACAGCCAGTATCTTTTCTCATTTAAATTTGAGAACAAAGTCTATGTGTGGAATCGTGTTCCTCAGGGGTACACAGAAAGTCCTTCCATTTTCAACCAGATACTGAAAAAGTGCCTTGAAAAACTAGTGATGCCAGGAAGCTCAGTTTTAGTTCAATATATCGATGACTTATTAGTAGCGTCGACCACCAGAGAAGACTGTGTTGTTGATTCCATAGCATTATTAAATCTTTTGGCTGAGGAAGGGCATAAAGTCTCACCTGAAAAGTTACAGTTTTGCAGGACAGCAGTTAAATATTTGGGACAGCAAATTGAGAGGGGAAAAAGAAGAATAACCTCTGAAAGAGTAGAATTAATAAAGAGAATGCAAATGCCTGTAACCCAAAGACAAGTGCGAATGTTCCTAGGAATAGTAGGATACTGTCGACAATGGATACCAAATTTTTCCATGTTAGCTAAGCCCTTAATTAACATGACGAAAAAGAAAGCAAAGGACCCTGTTGAGTGGGAGGATGAAAGTGTAGAAGCTTTTGTAAAATTGAGAAATGCACTTAGTTCAGCACCTGCCTTAGGCATGCCTGATTATAAAAGAGAATTCGCATTATTCTGTCAAGAGAGAGAAAACTGTGCACTTTCTGTCTTAACTCAGAGACATGGACTAGACAGACGTCCTATAGCATATTTTTCTGCTACATTGTACCCAGTAGCAGCCGCGTTGCCAGGATGCTTAAAAGCAGTAGCAGCAACTTGTTTGAGCATTGAACAAAGCGAGTCAATTGTGATGGGACATCCTGTAAAAGTGTATGTTCCACATGCAGTTGTGATTCTATTGACAAGAACCCGAACTCAGCATCTTACTCCTAGTCGGCTGACTAAATATGAGAGAATAATAATGGGTGCTGAAAATGTGACCATGGTAAGGTGTACGATAATAAATCCAGCAAATCTATTGACAGACCCATATCATGAAACAAATAAAGATGACGAAGAAGATGAACATGATTGTGTACAGATTACAGAATTATGTACGAAAACCACGCCCAGACATTGAGGAACAGCCTCTTAAAAAGCCAGACAGGGAGTTATTTGTCGATGGTTCATGTCAAAGACATGAAGATGGTAAACTAACTGCTGCCTATGCGGTATGTGAATTAACTGGAATAGTCGAAGCATCCTATTTACCAGGAGTCAAATCTGCACAAGTAGCTGAATTGATTGCTTTGATAAAAGCTTGCAAAATTGGGAGGAATCAGAGAGTGACCATATTTACTGATAGTCAATATGGTTACAGGGTTGTGCACGATTTTGGCCAACTGTGGATGCAGAGGGATTTCATGACTTCTTCAGGATCCCCTATTAAAAATGGACAATTTGTAAGGGAATTGCTAGAAGCAATACAATCACCAAAAGAATTGGCTGTGGTGAAATGTGCCGCACACCAGTCAGGAGATGACTGGGTGGTAGTCGGCAACAGATATGCAGACCTGGTGGCTCAACATTGTGCCAAAACCAGAACGTCAGTAAATAAGAGGGTGGAAAGAATGGGAATCAGCTGCCAACTTATGCTGTATATGCCACCAGAAACGTGGAATGAAGTAAAGAAATTGCAAGATGAGGTTGAGGAAAGTGAAAAGAATTTGTGGATTAAAGTAGGTTGTTCCCAAAGAGGAGATGATGAAGTGTGGATCAGTGCAGATGGCAGACCAGTCATGCCAGATTGTTTACTCTCACAAATGGCCAGAATGCATCATGGAGACACACACATAGGGAGAGATGCAATGATTAGGCTGTTCAGACAAAATTGGTATAATCCCAAATTCAGGGCGGTTGCAGAGAGTCTTTGCCAGAGATGTCTAACTTGCCAAATGCACAATCCAGGCAGGAAAACGATAATTGGGTTTGGAAAGATTGGAAAGGCAGAAGGACCATTTATAAGACTCCAGTTTGACTTCATACAGTTACCACCATGCAGAGGGCTGAAATACGTACTAGTCATAGTGTGTCTGTTTTCAAAGTGGGTGGAGGCTTACCCTACTAGAAGAAATGACAGCATTACAGTCGCAAAACTATTGCTACGAGAGCTCATACCAAGATTTGGTTTTCCAGTATCTTTGGAATCAGATAGAGGAAAACACTTTAATAGTGAAGTAATCAAACTAATCTGTGAAGCATTTCAAATCAAACAGAAATTGCATTGTGCATATCGCCCAGAGGCTTCTGGAGTGGTTGAACAATTGAATGGCACTATAAAGTCAAGATTGGGAAAAATGTGTGCATCAACATCATTAGAGTGGCCAGACGCATTGCCACTTGTCTTGATGGGAATCAGAAGCATACCTGACAGAACGACAGGATTGAGCCCCCATGAAATAATGATGGGAAGAGCAATGAGACAAACACATGTTCCCACAAACAAACTGGTGAATATATCGGATGATATGGTTTTGGATTATTGCAAAGGATTGGCTGACCTAGTGCGTTCTGTCTCTCATCAGGTTGGAGAAGACGCAGTTTCCAGGCAGCCTGAAATAGAACATGATCTGAATCCTGGTGATTGGGTGGTAGTGAAGAATCACACCAGAGAAACGTGTCTATCACCCAGGTGGAGCAGACCTTGTCAAGTCATATTGACCACCAATACAGCAGTGAAGTGTGCAAGATTTCCTAATTGGATTCACGTAAGCCACACAAAAAGAGTACCAGAACCTGAAGAAGAGAATATACAGACAACGCCAATCACTGAAGAAGCTGAAGGTTGCCCAGCTGAGGTATCTCAGGCTAGAGGTTCGAGAGAAGCTGACGGAGAACAACCGAGCACAAGTCAGGATTGGATACCAGTGGTAGAAGTGCCTGAAGTATATCACAGAACGAGAAATCAAACTAAATTGGAAGAAATTAAAGAAGATCAGATAGGTGAAGAAGAAACAGTTTGGGATCAAGAAGACAAGACAGTAAAAGATCCTGAACTAAATCAGATAGGGAAAGAAAATTGGACTAAAAACAGTGAAGATTTAATAAACTTTGAAGAGGGACAGACAGGTCTAGAAGAATCAGGTCAGGCTGCAGAAGTTCACAGTGCAATAAGCCCTGATCAGAAGCAGTTAGATCAAGAAGAATTCACTAAAGAAAAAGGGGTTGATACAAATGAACATAAAGAAATAAAAAAGGAACAAGGTCAAAATTTTGAAAGTCATTGGGGAGCTACTGAAGAAAAACCAATCAGACCTGAAAAAGAACAAACAAAAGAAGCAGTAATCAAAGAAAACAAAACAGAATTGAGCAGTGAAAATAACGAGATCTCTGAAGACGTAAAAAGAGAAATAGTACCAACCAAGAAGACAAGAAAAAGAGATCATTGGCCAAGTGTCATCAAAAGAGTAAAATACCACATAACAACCAGAAGTGAAGATCCAAAACAAGTACCTGAAGTGACAAGTCAAACTGAACAAGAGAAAAAGTCAGGAAAAAGAAAAAGTAAAAGACTGAGACTTGTGAATAACAAATTCAAGGGTCATGACTGGACTTATATCATTCTTGAAAATTTTGAAAGCTCAGAGTCAAGTGACAGTGGTGGCGAAGGAACAAGTGCAGAACTAACATACGAAGAAGAAACAAGACCACCCTGACTAAACAAAAGAATCCTCTAAAGAAAAGAAGAAGAGATAAGAAGAGCAATCTTCCTTGTCGAAAAATGCCTGATGATAGAGTTACTGAGAGACCAAAACGAAATTGTTGTAGAAGATGCTGTGCAATCTGCATATGTAGTCTAGTATTGGTGCTTATGGTATGGTTAGTCCTGATTGTAGCAGTTCCTTACCTTATGATAATAGATAAGAAGATTAATAATGAAACTAAAGGGAGGACAGCAAACATGAAGGGCAACAGAGTAGAACTAATGGCAGAAGATGAGGCAGAAATTCATCATGAAATAGCTCATAACGACACTAGTTTAAATGTTTTCACAAAGTTATTGTTTCAGTATGTGGACACAATGGAAGTTAGTAATTGTTATGTCTGTATGAAGTTACCTGAATCAGTAGCGGAAGGATTAACATACCATCATTTACCACTGACATATGGCATCTCATGTAGTGTATTAACAAGTTTATTTTATAGAACAGGTAGGCTACAGTATTATTATTCAAACTTAGATGTGATATTTTCTGAGGTTCCGATTCGCAAGAGTATGAACCCAGTGCTTAGTAGTCAAGACGCACAGTTTATGGGAGAGTTTTTCTTAACAATGAAATCGATAGACATAACACATGCACATAGACACAATCTAACATGTTCTTTACTAGAAGAAGAAAAAAATATTTTTGAATTTAGTAGAAGATAGAAGACATGATTTTCAAAAGAAAGCTTCAGAGCATAAGGCTGAGTTGCCACCTTGGGCGGAGAAGGAAGGGAGTTATACACCTGGCAAAGCTCAAACTGCAATGGCTCTGGATTTCGAGAAGAACGGGAAAATTTGTCTTCATAGGTTAAAGACTGATTATAACAATGTTTTCATTGGTACCAGTGAATGTGAACACAATTTTTTAATTCTTGGAGGTTGGGGACTCAAAGGAGGAACTGATTCAGTTTTTCCTGGAATTTATTATGTATGCGGGAATAAGGCTTACTTTAGGCTTCCTGCATGGTGGTATGGAAGTTGTTATTTTGGAATAGTTTTTCCAAAAATATACCACGTAAAAAGAAACACTGGAAGCAATGAAAACAATAATGAATTAATACGTAGTAAAAGAGCTAGTTTTTCAGAAATCGTAGGTGATATATTTGGTGCATTGATACCTTCAGTGGGAATAATTCTGAACTCAAGGAAAATATGCAAATTGTCTACAGTGGTTGATCGTTTATCAACGGATACTGCTGGAGGTTTTCTAATGATTAATAAGGAGATGGTTGCAATTAGATCTATGGTGATACAAAATCGACTTGCTCTTGACATTCTATTGGCAAAAGAGGGAGGAGTCTGTAAATTATTGAAGACGAAACATTGTTGCACTTATATTCCTGATAAGAGTGCAGAAATTGGAATGTATATTCAGAACATAACTAAACTTGAGAAAGAACTTAAACCACTGGAAGTTGATAGTGTATGGGAAAGATTGACAAATAGTATTTCGTCAATTGGAACCTGGTTTGCTAATGTAGGAATCAATCAATCAATCAATCATGTCACTTATAAAGCGCACTACATACCCGCGAGGGTCTCAAGGCGCTGGGGGAAGAGGGGGTGGTGCTGCTACTGATCGAAGAGCCAGGTCTTGAGGAGTCTTCTGAAGGCCAGTAGGTCTTGGGTCTGCCGAAGGTTGGTGGGGAGGGTGTTCCAGGTCTTGGCGGCAAGGTGGGAGAAGGATCTGCCGCCGCCGGTCGTTTTCCGGATGCGGGGACTGTGGCGAGGGCGAGGCTGGTGGAGCGGAGCTGGCGGGTGGGGGTGTAGAAGCTGAGTCGTCTGTTGAGGTAGGCTGGTCCGGAGTTGTGGAGTGCTTTGTGTGCGTGGGTGAGGAGCTTGAAGGTTATCCTCTTGTTGACAGGGAGCCAGTGCAGGTCTCTCAGGTGGGGTGTGATGTGGCTGCGTCGGGGGATGTCGAGGATAAGACGTGCAGAGGCGTTCTGGATGCGTTGCAGCGGTCTCAGGAGCTTAGCCGTCGTTCCTGCGTAGAGGGCGTTTCCGTAGTCCAGCCTGCTGGTGACGAGGGCCTGGGTGACTGTTTTTCTTGTTTCGGTGGGGATCCACTTGAAGATCCTGCGGAGCATTCGGAGGGTGTTGAAGCAGGATGAGGAAACGGCGTTGACCTGCTTAGAAAAGGACTTATAGGTCAAATATTAGTACCCTTAGCAGGGATAGCAATAATAATTTTAGCAATAACAATATGGTGCAAATGCTGTAGAAAGAATGGAACATATAAAGTGACAGGAAAAGGAAAGAAGAGAAAATTAGATGAAATCGAACTAGAAGAATGGAGAAGTGATTTATACAAGAAATTAAAAGGAGACTGTAAGAATAGAAAAAGTAAAAATGAGAATGAAACGATTTGCTAGAAGTTGGCATCTGATTGAGGGTAGTGTTTTTGATGGCTCAGAAATGCCATCAGAGAGGGGATTGATGGAGCAAGGTTTCAAAAATGAAACTTGCTTGTATGCAATCCTCCTCATAGTATTAATTTATTAAACTTGTACTGTTAATACTAATATTTGCATTCACGAACACAAAAGGGATAGACGCTTGCCTATGTGATTTACTAACGAATAACGCTTGTCCATAAACCAAGATGGCCGCTAAAAGCGCGGGACTTCATTGCGCATGTCGCAACCTGATCACATGGTGTGACGTCTTTCTTTGCTTGGTGGGAAACTTCTGCTTCTGCGCAGTGTGCACTAAAATGGCCGCTAAATGTTTTCACATGCTTAAGCTTGCTCTCATGTCATTATTAAATTGTCGTTTTCTTAATGCTACTAATGCAGGGTAGTATTATGATTAAATGGGAATAGAGTTAGGGAAAGTGGGTATACAGTGAAACTTTTTATTTGTGATTTTAATATTTTCTTCTTGCACTTTTAGTAATTCGTAAACTTGGGCCTGGGTTGGTGTCTTGAAACTCGAGAGACAGATGGTTCTGCGCATGTGTCCTGTATGCCTGCCAAGTGAAGTCAACTTGGACGTCTCCCAAGGCCACGACCTATTGGCCGAAGATGATGTACCCAATGTTTCCGGCGGACAAAATGTTACCCTTCTCCTGTAAAATGTATAACATTTGTCGTGAGACGGGTGGGAAATAAAGTGAATGTATTAATTTGAAGGGGCGGGAACGTAAAGACAATAGGCTTCACAATTTAGGCCAAAATTGACATGGTACGAGAATTCACCCCCTGTCCCTGCCCAATCAGAAGTAGTGGTCCCATATTTTAGCAACATTAAGGGGAGGTACATGGGCGTAGAAGGGTATAATAGAATATAGCATTAGTAATTAGTCAGAACAGATGATACCGAAGACAGAGCACAGACTCTCAGAACATACAGAAGAGCTCCAGGCTGCCATGCTGATCGGTTGCTGACTGAATCCCTATCCGGAAGAGGTCCTGAGGAGGGGGCGGCGGAGTCCATTAGAACGGGAGAATCGAGAAGAAGTCGAGTGCCAGAGAGGGGAACGGCGCAGGCGTCGTTATAGAGAGGTCACCAGTCCTGTCCTGATCCTGAAGGAGGTCTTTGCTCTTCATCCTTCCAGGGTCCTATCTTTTCCAACTCCTTGGCTAAGGGGCTTGGTTCTCGTATTTAGGTAACTATACTGCAACCTTTAGTTGCGCTGCTGTCTCTATCCTCTCTTATTTTCTTAACACTGTCATTTATTAGAGAATTCGTTCCTATGCTTTCTCTTGGGTATTTTGATCAAGTACCGTGTTTTCTGTATTTTACTCTGCAAAAACTTTAGATAAACATTTTAAAACTTCCTGACTCAGTGATTATTTCAGGATTATGTATTATAGTGAATGTCACTCATTTTAAACTTCCCAATTAGCAAAGGATCCATTGGTAAGTTATTACTCTACAATCAGAAGGTAATTGGTAGCAGGGATTTTTTGATAAAAGAGTACATCTGACACCCAGCGTAAGTATTAGTGTAGTGTGAATGTATGGGCCCAAGTGAGTATATGGTGTATGAATGCTGTTGGCTAATATTGCGCTGGATCACTCCAGTAGTGAAGAACAGCTATGCTCTACAGCTGCATCAGCCAGAACCATCCCAGCCATATCTGTCCCATTGGATTTCCCAAAAGTTCTGCTAGAGGCGGAGAAGCTGGACAGGAGGCAGGAAAACTACGCCCACTACTTGCTTGTAAGGAAAAGAACTATTACTAAAAGTCTCTCACAATCGCATGTATTCAGAATTTCTGGGCAATATGAATGTCATTCATGCCTGAATTAAGATTTTTTGTATAACTGAAAAATGCATTGATGTAGTACCCAGTTTCATTTGATTGCATTTTTCAATGGTAGGTGATGCATGTCAGTAGAAAATGAACAAGCACTGGCAAGGTCCATAGGTCTCACCTTTAAAACCTATTGGCTCTACTAATGTTTTTTTAGCCATGATTTACAGCATGGCTAAACAAAAATAAGAGACAAAATGAAGCCACTTTTGTACCATTTTGTAAGTATGTGTTCAACACAGATGCACATGCCTACAAAAGGACACTTTGATTTACTGATCCGAGATGAATCAGTTAATAAAAAAAACATAGCAAGAAGTTGCTGTTTTGAAACAGAGGGAAAACCCTTTTTTTTTTTTAAATAATTGGATGAGCTGGTTGACATGGAGGCAGGGGGTGAAGCTACACAGCGGATGGGGAGATGCAACACAGCAGGTGGGTGGCAGAAGCAACACAAGCGCAAGTGAGGGAAAGAAGCACATGGGCAGAAATAGTGAATGGGGTAAGAAATTGCACACGAGGTAGATAGCTGGAAAAGACATGCACTCTTTTGAAGTGCTTAAGTAAAAAGAAAAAAATCGAGCAGAGGAAGTTTAAGTGCAAACCAGTCGAATATAAGGTGAAGAGGCTATGTTACATAGAGGGACAAGCACAAGATTGACAAAAAGGTCATCAAATAAGAAGCAGCCAATTGAGAGTTACAGGAAAGCCAATCAATTGTAAACAACGGGTGGGCTCCAAGCCCCGGTATATTCTTGATAAGACCACAATATGCCTTTCACAACTAGATAGCTTGCGGTGACTGGTAGGTTTGACCTAAAAATCATTGTAAACCACTACTTACTTGGTGACTGAGAGTTCTGCATGTCTTCAGAAAAGCTATGGAAGTTATATTTCTCTGTGGCCAAAAACGTCTGGGAGAAGGCACAGTAAAATCTTTTCGTGCATCAGCCTTTGCCTTTTTGCTCATTTCTCTTTTTCTCCTGTTTTTCTCCAATATTTTATAAATGTATTGATCATTTTGTACAGGGAAATATTAAACAATCTAAACAAAACCCCTTAGTGATTTCAGATTTTTGTCTAGCTCCTAGAAATGTGTAGCTTTCTATGTTCACCCTATGTTTCAATCTATTTTCCTACTAATGCAAGCGAAAGTAAGACATTGGCCAATGCTAATACAAATGAATGAAATAATGGTGAAAAGAGTTTATGTTCCTTTAACACAACAAACACATTGTTTAATCCGTTTTAGGGTGTACCCTACGCATTTTCTTCTGCAACCTATCAGTGCCACCTTTTGAGAAAAACGACATATTGGAATATTCAAGCTATATTTTAAGACTGCTCCGATTTAAGTCACAAAACCTTTGCCTTAACAATTCCTAACGTGGGAAAATGACGTAATTTTGACCCGAGCAGAACTATAGAAGAAAGCTTCCAAAACTTAAGCGTGAACCGTGTTAAATGTTAAGGAGCGCTTAGATGGCAAGGAGGGAGCACTTGGCACCAGCAGGGTTAATTAATGACAGCATTCACTCACTTTGGGCCACAGCACAGCAACTGCAGAAGCTGTGACCTTTCCAAGTAGAGTTACCTGCGCAAGAGACAGTCCATGCTTCTGATAAGGGGTCATAAAAAGGCTGCATCCATGGAGTCACTCACTACAGCAGAATTCAGAGCACGGCCTCACCATTAAGAGTGCCATAATGCACAGGGCAGGGGGGTGGGGGGGGCAACATGCCTGTATCCCTCTCTGTGACTACACCAAACTACTACACTTCCCTCACCCACCCCCCAAGAAATATTGGGACCCCTGAGGAGGGGGTACATACCTCGACCTCACAGATAATGTTCCTGCCTCTACACCATTAAAAACCACCGCCACCATCAGAACAAATTCCTCCAATGCTAAACAGGTCTCCAGGACTCTGAGAATGTGGCTGTAAACAGCAGATGCAGCACACTCAATAACAGTGGCAGAACGTCATTTTTGGAGGGTGCAGAGGGCTGGGGGCGGGGGGGGGGTTGGACTCTGCGATTTCTCTCTCCAGATACCTGGACGACTTATAAAATATGATGCGGGAGAAGTGCTGAATTTGGAAAAAATCGTGGATTAAGGTGTGGCCGAGGAAAGGGGATAAGGTCTCGAGGGGCGAATCTTGAAAAGAAGAGTCTGACAGTCAACATACATTTATTTTATGAAAACAAATCTGCTGCAAAGAAACTGTCAACAAGGACATATGTGACAGTATATCTGTTCTAGATTACTTAATTGGTCACAAAGAGGCTGCGTTTTAAAATATCTTACAGGTTTAAGACACCTGCTGCAGATATAATTGTGTGCCCATCAATTTTGAGGGGATTATAATAGCAGTTTGACAACTGTAGTGGTTAACACAGTTCTGTAAGAGTTTTTTCTGTGTTTTGTTCAGTCGCAGCTTTCACTCATAGAATAACATATCGGGGTTAATGTGCCTGTTCCTGCTGCGAAGCACATCTTGTAACATGCAGATCACAGATGCTTTTTTCATTTAGATAGGTAAGTGGGCTACTGCTTTGCTTTTGACACTGAGATCATTGTGTTACTTAGCTCAAGTTGAAAGCCTTCTAATATAGCACAGTGCTCTATTTACCAGCATCTAGGAGCTGCATGTAAACTGTAAATCATGGGTTTAGATTCTTATTGTTTTTTTCTCAATCTGTTGTTGTTCTAAGGTTGCAAAGAAGGGTTTCTTTGGTAAGTAATAAAGTCTTATCAGTACAGATAACCACTGTGTTAGATTTGAGATCCCGACTTTGTGTTTCTCCAGACCATTCACTCTTAATATAATGCCTCCAAGAATGGATAATATGTGATTCCTACACCTTACGTTGTAACCCTCATTGTCTTATGTAACATTTCCTGTACATTGATTTACACACGTGTATAATTTATTGTGTGCTCTGTGTGTGATGTAAAGTGCTCTGACACCCTACACCGGGATGAGTAGCTCTAAAAAAAGAATTAAATTATCAAACTATCATTCAATCAAACAGCATTTGTAGAGCATAACACTGTCCCCCCTAGGGATATCTGGGCGCTGTGTCTCTATCAAAGAGCCAGGTCTTGAGTCTCTTTCTGAAGTCTATCAGCAAGGGGGCTGTACGGAGCTGGAGGGGAAGGTCGTTCCAGGTCTTGGCAGCTATGGAGAAGGAGCGGCCACCACTGCAGCTGCGACGGATGCAGGGAGTCTGTGCGAGGGTGAGTGAGGAGGAGCGCAGGTGTCTACAGGTTTGTTGGGAGTTCAGTCGATGGTTGATGTAGGAAGGTCCTAGGTCGTGGAGGGCTTTGTATGAGAGCGTGAGGACCTTGAACTGGCATCTCTTCTAGAAGGGGAGGAGCCAGTGGAAGTCTCTGAGGTGGGGGCAATGTGGCTTTGGTTGGGGAGGTCCAGGATGAATCTGGCTGCAGTGTCCTGTATGGTTGGAAGCCTTCTGAGGAGCTGGGTGGAGATGCCGGCATAGAGGGTGTTGCCGTAGTCGAGGCGGCTGGTGACGAGGGCCTGAGTGACGGTCTTTCTGGTGTTGGTTAGGGTCCATCTGAAGATTCTGTGGAGCATGCGAAGTGTGTGGAAGCAGGACGAGGCTACTGCGTTGACTTGTCGTTTCATGGTCAGTTGACTGTTGAGGATAATCCCTAGGTTATGTGCACAGTCTGTTGGTGTGGGGGATAAGTTGGCCACCAGCTGTGGTCCCAGGTAGAGGTGTTGTTCCCAGGGATCAGTACTTCTGCTTTGTCGGAGTTAAGTTTGAGGTAGTTGTCTCTCATCCAGTTGAATACGTTGATCATGGCATTGGAGAAGTTGGTTTTGGCATTGGTGGGGTCTTTGGTGAGCGAGAGGATTAGTTGAGTGTTGTCTGCATAGGAGATTATGTTGAGGTCGTGTGATCTGACAACATCTGCGAGGGGGGTCATGTAGGTGTTGAACAAAGTGGGGCTGAGGGATGATCCTTAGGGTACGCTGCATATGATGTCCTTGGGTGCGAAGGTGAAGAGGTGCAGCCGGATGCTCTGTGTGCATCCTGTGAGGAAGGAGGCGATCCACTTGAGGGCGTCTTGCTGTATGCCTATGTTGTGGAGTCTGTTGATGAGGGTGTTCTGGGAGACAGTGTCGAATCCAGCAAAGAGGTCGAGGAGGATCAAAGCCACAGTTTCTCCACAGTCAAGTAGTGTTCTGATGTTTGTGGCTACAATCAGTGTGGTCTTAGTGCTGTGGTTGGCCCAGAATCCGAGTGTGAGGCTTCCAGTATGGGGTTTTGTTCCAGGAATTTGGTGAGCTGATGGTTGGTGGCTTTCTCGAGTACTTTGGCCTGGTAGGGTAGCAGGGAGATCGGACAATAATTTTTGAGATTGCTGAGGTCGGCGGAGGGTTTCTTTAGGAGTAGTCTGACGTCTGGCTGTTTCCATTTGTACGGGAAGGTTGCTGTGGAGATGGAGGTATTGAGAATGCTGGTGAGTTGCGTGCAGATTGGGTGTGTTGCGAGGTTGCCGAGGTAGTGGGAGTAGGGGTCTGTAGGTGCCCAAGAGTGGATGGAGGACATGATGGCTGAGGTGGTCAGGGCTGTGAGCGGAGACCAGGTGGTAATGGTTTGGCTGATGTTCGCTGGTTAGTTGAGGTCATTGGGGTTGAGGTTGGAGGGTTGGAGGTTGAAATTGTTCTAGATGTTGGTGATCTCCTGCTGTGGAAGTAGTCTGAGAGGGTGTCGCAGAGTTCTTGGGAGTGGTGGATGGTGTTCTCTATGGCTTTCAGGTTAGAGAATTCTTTGACTATTTTGAAGAGTTCATTTGTGTGTTTGGCTGCAGAGTCAATGGGGGTGGTGATGGCTGCTTTCTTGACTTCTTTGATGTGCCGGTGATAGTTGCTGAAGGCTGTTCTGTGAGCTGCTCTGTCAGCTGGGTTCTTAGTGGTGCGCCATTGTTTCTCCAGTTGGTGGCAGTTGCGCTTGGTGGTCCTGAGTTCTGGGGTGTACCAACTGGCTTGTTTGGAGGTCTTATTGGATTTTGTAGGTTTCAGTGGGGCAACTCTGTCAGAGCAGTCGGTGATCCAGGCATCGAAGGTCTGGACGGCCTGGTCGAGGTCTGTTTAGACCTCAGGTTGGGAGGTGTTGAGGGCCTGTGACCACTGAGTTTTGGTGACCTTGCTCCTGCTGCGGTGGGAGGAGATCTGACGCCTGATGATGGTGTGCTGGGCGTTGGTGATGGCGAAGTGTACGATGGTGTGGTCAGTCCAGGTGAGTTCTGTGGTGTGGCTGAATTTAATTCTGTCACTGGGGGTGAAAATTGGGTCGAGTGTGTGTCCGGCTTTGTGCGTGGGTTTGGTGACCAGTTGGGTGAGGCCGATGTTGTTCAGGTTCTCCAGGAGGGCGATGGAGTTGTTGTCATTAGGGTCGTCTATGTGGAAGTTGAGGTCGCAGAGTAGGACATAGTGGCGAAAGTCGATTGTAAGGGGGGCGATGAGGTTGGGGATGGTGTCGCAGAATGTTGTTCGGGGTGCCGGGGGTCTGTAGGCAAGGGTGCCTCTTATCGTGGTCTTCTCATCAGTTTGTAGTAGGATGTTGAGGTGTTCCATGAGAGGCATGGGGTCGTTGTTGGTGATGGTGCATCTGATGGTTTCCTTGAAGATGACGGAAATGCCTCCACCTTGTTTGTTGGCGTGGTCTCGGTGTATAATCTTGTAGCCTTCGGGTGTGGTGGTGGTGATGTCGGGGTTCGAGGAGGGGTTGAGCCACATTTTGGTGCTGGAGGCAACATCCGTGGAGAGGGTGGTGATGGTGTCCAAGATTTCTGTGGCATGTTTGTAAAGTGAGCAGGCGTTGAGCAGGATATTTTGGAGCAGCTGCATGGTGTTCATGGTCTTGCGGGCGGGAGTGGTGCAGGATCTTTCGTAGGTTGTATCACAGGAGAAGTGGCAGTGTTGGCAGGTGAAGGGTCCTTTGGTGAATTGTGGGGGGGAGGCGAGGCAGCTGTTGTTTCGGCATCCAGGGTCAAGGAGTTCCTTGGCAGTCTATTGGCAGGTAGCGGGAGGGCCAGGGGTCTTGGCGCTGGGCGTAGTCCAACTGGTGGTGCGCTGGCGGTGCATCCCCTGCAAGCGTCCGCTGCGTGGCCATGCGGTGGTCTCCATTAGTGGTCCTGGGAGGTGGTCCTAGTGGTCCTGGGCGCAGGGCAAGGACCTGGAACGGGCAGCTTGAGGCAAGGACACAGGGAGCAGGCAGCACAGGGACAGGGGAAGCAGGCAGTGCAGGGGCAGGGAAAGGGGGAGTAGGCACAGTACCTTAAACAGACGAAAAAGGGGTGGCCCAGCCCAGCCTCCTCTGGGCTCTGACGGGCACGGATGGGCCCACCCCTGGCATGTGCTTCACCCGGGTGCCTCCGGCACAAGATCAGCGATGTGGGAGTGCAGGGGACCTTTATTCGGCACGGGAAGACATGAAAAACTGAAAAACGTAGGTGCCATTTACACCAATATTTGTGCAATTGTTCATTCATGTGGATAAATCTTACATTCTTACAGTGCAGGCATATCTTTTACATAGGAAGTTGAGCAAAGGAAAAAACCTGCTTTCAAATCATAGTTTCTCTTACGTAGTTGTGAAGTGATAACATGCTGTGGGCCTTTGTTTTCTTCCATTCCTTTGGTATCTAGGACTTAGCCTCCAGATAGTTTCCATCCAGTATTATACTCAAACAAAACGAGGGCTTATAGCCCTTTAAATCATGCCTTTGTTTTGGGACCACCTAAAAGTGTAAATAAGAATACCCCTTGCCATCTGCACGCTGCTCCTCTGAATGCCAACAACATGTGGGCGCTGCTCAAATGTGTCCTGGTGTAGAAAAATGACACCAGGACAAATTCATCATGTTCCCAGGGTCACCCGGATCCCAGATCTGGCCCAGAATAGCTGCCTAAACCGGGATCCAGCACGATCCCCATACTTTCCAGGACTGTGCGGAAGAGAAAGAAGTCATCCTACAGTGAACACGAGAGAAAAGATATGGGCGGTTATACGCTTCAGCTTCAAGAAAATAAATTGCTTGACTAATGCTGAATACTGCGAGTCATCCATTTCTATGCACTCTTTCTTTCGCCTAATAAGGAAAACATTTAAGCACATAGAGAAAGATTCGCCCATTGTCACACAGTTTGATCAAGTGAGGAAGTAAGAATCTGAGTTCAAATCTTCAGGTTCACAGCTGATAACCTAGGTCTAGGTTTCCCTAAGGTTGTGCAGGCACTATAGTGACAGAGCACAATTTTTCTCTGCATGGGTTAGCCTTTTTATTAGTAAGTAAATCAACCTAATGCTTTTTTGTTACCTCACACTACTAGAGCACCCAAGCAAGACATTGTCAATAACCCCCTAAATCACCATTTCTCAATCCTTCTGGTAGGTGCAAACTAATTCCTCGTGCATGCAGGTAAACTGTCTCTCCTTGTATCACTCTAGCAAGGCAACATGCAGGATCCCAGCCAAAGGTGCAGTGTGGAGGGAGAGCAGTAACACTCCTTCTTGTACATACAAATATACATTGTCATTGTACATTAGTCACTGAGGTAAACATTGACATTGTCACGTAGTCCACTCCCCTGTCCCATGCAAGCTAGATTTTCCCACTTGCCTGTTTTTAGCAGTGAGTGATTATGGGCAAAAAAGTTACAAATATAACACATGGTGCTTCCCACTCCAACATAAACTTTTATTCTACATACAGAAATGTCACATTAGCACATGGGATGCCCTGAATATTTCAAGTGATGTCACCTCACATTCCCTCATAATGCAAAACAGAATAGTAGGCGAGAAATTGAGATCAACAGATGATGAATGATGGGTGTGGCATGCATGACTTTTAGACGGACATATGATCTAAGTGTACATTATATATGCATGATTTAGTAATTACCGTGTTATGCGCGTGTTACAGTGTCAGAATGGCAGAGATGTATAGTTTACACTGTCTCTGACCTGTGTCTGGCTTGATAGGAGAACACATAGGAATTAAACGTATGTGGATTTAGCAAAACAATATGCCACATTATGAAAATCAGATCATATGACCATGGCAATCTGAACAATCTTCATAGACCTACACATGCTATATCATAAAAAAGTTCCTGTTTGCCAACGTATGAAACAATCACCTTTAATGTATGGATTTTAGAAAAAATGAGAAATGCAGACAATTACACATTTTGAAATGCAGCATTGAATACAGGTGGCATCAAAATAATTCCTCGTCAATGCAGGTAAACTCTGTCTCTCCTTATGTCACTCCAGCAAGGCTCCATGCAGGATCCCAGCCAAAGGTCCAGTGTGGAGAGAGAGCAGTAACCTGACAGTTGCTCAGCTCCTTATGATATGTTGGGCAAATACTGGTCTGTGCCCACAGACTAAAGAACTTTCCACCTTCATCCGTCATTTCATGGCCTTGAGCAATGGCAGTTTTTACTCTCACTCGTAATGGGGGCATACTCTATGTATCCCCTAGCCATCAGAGCTTAGCCCGCCTGTGATGAAGAACAGAAAAGTAAAAAGATGGAGGATCTCTCATGGACTTGGATGACTGTCAAGTTCACTGAAGGAAAACATAGTGTCAAGTTCACTAAAGGAAATGTGAATGGCAGGTGGCACAACTTTTCCAAGCTTTGCTGAGGACTTTCACCCAACAGCATCCCACCCTACCACATCATGCCATCCAATCTCCATATCACACCATTTAAAACATTATCACACCACTCAACCCCTTAAAACGTTTTTCAGTGCATCATTGTTAGAAGGTGGTTCTGACACTATGGGCCGCCCGGATTTTTCGCTTTTTGAGCACCTGTGTGTTGAGCTTTTACTGTGGGAGAGCCTCATAAATTGGGACTCATCCACAGTGAACTCATGATGAAAGAGACTGCATGTGGATTTTACTGGTGTCCCCCTGGCTTGACTAGGCCGCTGCGCAGCAGCTGGAGTAAGGGGCACCGGGCTGGTTACATGCAGACACCTGTGTACATGCGTGTGCACACGTGTAGGGGCTGCGCAGGGGAGATTCCTGGCGTGCGCAGTCCAGGAGCAGCTACAAAGTGAATGGTGTGGCAGGACTTATGCAGAAGTGGGTGGTGACATGGAATAGGCCTTATACACTGGGAAGGAACATGCCAGGGAAAGTCAGTGTGTTTTACTGTGTTTTTCACTTCATTATTCCCCTATGGGGAAGTGGAGCCCATGGGCTAGTGTCACTTTCCTAAGGCCTACAGATTCCAGACACGCACTAAAGTCCAAAGTCATATTTGTACTGCTTTTGGGTCATCCAGAAATGTCACATTTCTCTGAGTCAGTCATAACCAGGGCCAGGCTGAGGGCTGACCTCAGCTGGATGGATTGATAACCTTTCTTCCACAAGCTAAGGCCTCCTCGCCACGAAGGGAAGATGGGTGGGGCTACAGGCTCATCCATCAGCAGCTAACACTGGGTGCCAGGCACCAGGCTGCACCAAGGAGGGAAGGGGTCTTGTTTCAGAGACCATGTGGCCAGAGACCCTGGACGACGCCATTTTGAACAAACCCAGAGGCTGGACAAGAAGGAGGGAGCAGGGGCAGGGAAGTGATGTGTCGCTGTTTGATAGGACAAACGGAGACTTCCTGCCAGCCCCCTACTCAACTTTTAAAAAGTGCTTGCACAGGAAGAGAAGCTCTCTCTGGGGTGTGGTCTGCTGAGGCGGAAGGTGCTGGAGCCTGGCAATGGGCAGTTGGAAGGAGGTACCCCCTGACTGCCCCCCAGGCCCCTAACAGCGCCAGAAGAAGAGCCCAGGACCGGTGCGCAGAAGCAGGGGCCTCTGCGCAGGGAGAAGAGAGGCCCAGGAGGAGAGCCAGGCGAAAGGCTGGCGCAGGGAGCCAGTGAAGACCGCTCCCTGCAGAATGCCCCCTCTTGGAGACCCCGAGGGCGAAGGAGAGTGCTCCCAGTGGCTGGGGACCGCTGCCGGGAGCAAGAGGACGCAAAAATGGGGCAGATCGGACCCCCAGGGGCAGAGATATGGCCCCCGGAAGGTGAGCGACCTTTGACCCCTGGGGGAGAAGGGAAGCCGGGGAGCGCCGTCACGCTCCCCGCGAAAGTGCCCTGCCTGGGGGCCAGGAGCCCACCCTGGCCCCCACCGAAGATGGAGGCGGGGGAGCGCCGTCGCGCCCCCCCCGCGAGGAGATCCCCAGGGAGCCCGGGACCCCATCCCCGGGCCCCGAAGTAAAACCGGGGAGCGCCGTCGCGCTCCCCGTGAAGAGGAGGCGGGGGAGCGCCATCGCGCCCCCCGCGAGGAGGTCCCCATGGGGCCCGGGACCCCATCCCCGGGCCCCGAAGTAAAGCCGGGGGACGCCGTCGCGCCCCCGTGAAGTGGAGGAAGGCGGGGGAGCCAGAAACCCACCCTGGCCCCCGCGAGCAAATCCAGACGGGGAGCGCCGGCACGCTCCCCGGGAAGAGGCGGAGGAGGAGGGGCCCGGGACCCCATCCCCGGGCCCCGACGCAAAGACGGGGGGCGCCGTCGCGCCCCCCGTGAAGAGGAAGGGCCCGGGACCCCATCCCTGGGCCCCGAAGACTGGGAGGAGGCCGGGGGAGTGCCGCCGCACTCCCCCGGACCAGTGCAGGAAGACGCGTCTGCCCGCTGGAGCGGGCAGACCAGGACTGATCGGCCGGCTCCCGCGGCAGCACACGAGGGGAGCCGGCGGGGGCAGCCGGGGGTGGGCTCCCCAGGCTGCCCTCCTACCCGTCAGGCCGTCGCGGGTCCCGGGTGGGACCGGGATCCGCCGCATGAGTGAGAAGGCATCGCGGGAGAGCCGCTCATCAAATATTCATCAAATCGGAGATGAAGCGCCCCATAATGCCTTGCCAGGTATTTGTAAATCAGCTATTTTGGTGCTTGTGGTGGCCCCAGGAGGACGGGGTCACCACCAACTTGGTACAAGGGTGCTGGGGGAGCTGCTGGAGAAGCGCAGTCTCCCCCCAGCACGAAGTTAAGTCCCACCCTAAGTCTCCTAGGGATTTTAAAAGGATAACCCCTCAAGGGCTCTGCGTGCATTTAACACCTTCTAGGCTGGAACTTATGTTCTACAGCTGAGGGTGTCGTGAGAAGTGCTTCCTGGAGTGAAGGGCTGAGTTGGGGATGTCTGGAGAAGGGCATCCCCTGGAGGTGAAGAGGTGTAATTGCACCAGAACTGCATTTACTCACGGTTATTCCTTTTTAGAGGGACTGAAGGTCACATATGTAATGTGAAGTACCTGTGTAAGGTGATGTCATAAGCAAAGTGGGGTTATGCTGCCAGACATTCCTGCTAGGGTGTCTGGCTGTATATGCGTAATCCTGTGATTTCATCTGTGATGCCTTTAGGGGCTGTAATTGCAATGCATTCTAATGTCCAACAGAGGTGATGAGTACTGTCATTCCAAAGTAATGCTTGAACATGTATTCTTGCTGCTGCGCTTAAGTGAGGAACAACCCAGACTGTTAGCCCTGAAGATGTAGGGGTGCATACTGTATGGTCAATGTAAGATGCTCAGTCAGGGTTATGTGTCACTAGGGCAGGTGAACCTATTTTTAATGTGTGTTGAGGTAATGGGGTGGGTCGCCACTGGGATGGTGCCAGTGCGCAGGGCCCTCGCTCCAGGTTATGTTCAACTAACTGCATTGGGGGCAAGATGATGTGCATACATGGGAGTGGTGGTACTAGACCCCACCCCCCCCCTGCGGGAGGGGTGATGTTTCGCAATGTCACAAAGTAATTCCAACAGCTTATGTATATTTGTAAATTGGTGCATAGTATTGAGTAGTGTGTGGGTTTAATAAATGTACTCTTACTTTTATAAAGCAAAGTACAGACTGGACAATCAATTATTGAGTGTTATTTCTGCGCACCTGCAAATGGCGATTACTAGCCCACACCACCTCTCTTGAGTAAGCCTCAGACTGCTCTGCAACGCTACCCTCTGAGAGTCAGGCGCTACAATTGGGTGTTTGGTTCCCAGTGAAGGACAAATGTAGTCATGTTATTTGTGCAGGCCTCACAGATGCTGCCTCGTTTTCCAACAATCATATTATACCATACAACTCTCCTCCTCCTTTACATCATACAGCAGCCAACTATGATACCACACACACATTGTACCACACCACATTACATCATTGGAACCACACTATATGACACTATTTACACCATTCCACACTGTGCAGCATTAGACCGTACCACTTCACAGCACACCATAAAACATCACACGGTACTACATAACACATATTAGAGCATACAAGAATGTCCAGCACTGAATCCCTTTCTCTTTACTCTGTCCCACCCAATTCAGATAGTTTTTTCCTAGAATAGGTTAAGGGAAGTGCAACTTTGTAATTATGGATCCTTAATACATTTGCCATCACCTGTAGCTGCTTCCTAATGTTATAAACCATGGGGCATATTTACAAGCCCCTTGCGCCACTTTTGCGTCACTTTTCCCATGTTAAAAATGACGCAAAAGTGGCGCAAGGGCCTTGTAAATAAGCCCACTAGTTGAGATCACTTGTAATAATCTCATCCTTACATAGAGTAGCTATTTTGTTTCTGTTCGGATGTTACCAGTTTTCTCCAGAACCTCAATGGGCATATCACTGTAGTAATGGACCAGAATTAGAGCCCGATCTCCAGGGCTGGACTGGCCGTAGCAGGCACCGGGTGTTTTCCCAGTGGGCCAGAAGGGTGGGGGGCGGTTTTGGACCTGTGGGGACCTGTTTTGTTACTCTGGGCCGGTTTTGCAGCAGTGCTGCAATATCGGCACCCTGTAACAAAAGTGGGAGCGGTGCAGCAGGAGCGGTGCTTCTCACTAGCACCACCCCTCCATTCCCCACCCCCCACCAGGGACGGTCGAGAAGATTGCCAGGGCTGGTTGCTGTTCTCAGTCCGGCCGTGCCGACCTCTTTCTAATAGCTTGAGCAATTGTACATTTAGTTAGGGATAACAGACCTTCTACCTTATCATAATTTAAAACATTGCATAAGTCCAGCAGTTCTACTCCGTATAGGACTTGGGGTGGGATCGATGCTTTGTAAGCTACTAGGACTGAGTGGAATGAGGGCCCCCCATAAACAAGTTTGAATTTTCTTAACCAACCAATGGTCAATAGCACTTTTGTCTTTAATGAGTTCATACGGGAAGACCTTGTCAATGATTTATTAAAGACCACACCTAGATACCTGTATTCTGTGATTTCCTCAATTTTAGTCTGCCCAATACACCACACAAAATTATGTACCTTCTTGCCAAAGGCCATAATTTTAATGTTGTCAAAATTGATGGTTAACTTATTTTTTTCGCAGTACTTTTCGAAGTCCGCCAATTTTATTTGTAAACCAACAGGGATCTGATCTATAATTATGAGGTCATCCACGTATAGCAGACAGGATATGAGAGTCCCCCTAATTTAGTAGAAAATGAGTGGGTAACTAAATGGGGTTTTGAGAGGTCAGCTAAATACAGGGCAAAATAGAGTGGGTGACTCAAAGCCTCACATATGGCCAATAACCAGCCAGAGACCATCAACAAATTCCATTTGTGATGCTCATGTCCCTTGAAAGACTGTAGCAGACATAGTCACAGACTGTGCCAGGGACAGCAGTTACACATCGACTGCAGTGTAGTCCCCCCAGCGTGCCTCTACCCATCTACCTCCAAGACCGATCATATGTTTTCCTTTCTTGCTGGTCTGATGGCTATGCCACTCTGGTAACAAAATCCCTTACGAGGAAGTGAGGCTTGTTTACTCACATGGCAAAAGGATCAACCAATATAAAGGCACGTTGACAGTATGGCGGGTAGGAGGAGGGGAGATGCTGAGTTTACGGAGTGATTAGGATAGAGGGGCAGGTTGGATGTAAAGAGGAGGTGTGCAAGTTCTGTCAATCACTGAATCTGCGTGAAATCCTTGTGTTTATGTTTTCCCATGGCATGTAACCCAAAGTTCACCCAGCTTCAAATTTTAGACTCTTGTCATCTCTTGCCCCATACCATCCTTATACTACAGATGTGCTACAGGGTGTAAGACTGCATCCTCACACCAGCTGTCTTGAAAGTAAAGAGAGAGACTGTACAGGCAGAGGATCAACTTCTTTGGTATGTCCAGAGACGCAGTAGTAGAAGGATACAGCTCCTCACCTGATACTTGACATGGTTGCAGACTGGGAGCAGAAGCTTAATTCATTGCGCGCCCAGGCTATCCCTCTATATATCAAAATACTCGCTGCCCTTCACTTCTGGGTCACTGGATCTTTCTAACAGATTACTGGAGACATGGTGGGCATCTCATAAGGCAGTTAATCCTGGAATTGTGTCATGGACCCGAATCTATCACCAGCACCATTACATTGCTATACATTCCATGGCTGAGGCACAACTGCAAGAACAAGCAGAAACCCAATGGGAGAGGGAATAGGTTGGACCTACAAGACGAGACTTGCTCTCACAATTCAAAGAATGAGTGGGATAATATGTGATAAGTCGACCATGAAATATGGAAGGACCAATGGAGCAGATAGAGGACTTAGACTGAGTCTTAGGGGCTAATTACGAGTCTGGCGGTCCACAGACTGCCAGACTCATGAGGGTGTGGCTGTCTCCCCATCACCTGATCACGAGATGGGTGGTGGGACCACCACAGCTCCGCTGCAGCCGCAGGGAACTGCCATTCCCTGGCGGTATAGAGGCATCCATATGCTTGATGCTTGCCAAGCATATATGGAGTTTTCTCTCCACCAGGGTTTTCATGGTGATTCCTCCTCCATGAAAACCCTGACAGAGAGGAAACAAACAAAGGGGGCCCTACAGGGCCCCCTGGTGCCTCTGTGCCCTGTGGATGCACACAGGGGGGCACAACATGTGTCCCCCTGTGTGCATGCAAACCAGTTCCTGCACGGCATGGACTTTTCAGTCCATGCCGTGCAGGAACTGTTTTTGGCGTTCCCATTGTGGAGCCCGATTTTAGAGGCACAGCCGTTGGAACGCCAAGAAAAGCTCATCAGGCAAGAGGAAACTCCTAATCTGGCATGTGGCCTCACCACGGGTTTGGTGGTGCGGCACCAGGGCAGACCCGGATCCAAACTCGTAATCCTGCCCTAAGTGCTTAAGACTGCATTCCAAGCGAACTGTGAGGTTTTTAATTCTTTTTAGCTTATTTAACAGGGTAATTTGAAGACCGAGATAAACTGATTGGTGCAATCTATTTAGGAGGAGATTAAAGGAGAGGCAGCTGAATGATAGAGCTTGTATTTAATAAAAAGGAAAGTTTTTTTCTTAGGGGTGGAGCTGGAAGAAGCAAGAGGAAACAACCGATAAGTTATGTAGTGTTTTGTACCACGGAATGAAGTGTCATTTGGTGGAATTTGATGTTATGTTATGCTCCTTTTATATAGTGGATCGTCTTATCGTCTAATGATTCCTGCAGTTCCATGGTTCTGTAATGTCTGTTATGCCTACTGCAGGGTTGTTCCTTCGAGTGGGAGCTTGGTGGGACTAGGTTTTGTGTCCTTCTGACTCATCCTGTGTGTACATATGTTTGCTGCCCTAGTTTAATGATGCAGTCATATTATGCTAGTGTTTTATTCTTATTAGTCTGCTCCTCCGTTTGTGCATGCTTGTATGTATTGGATTTATAAAGAATAAACATAGCTACAAAACAGCACTAATCATGAGGACGTTTTCATTAATTTATAAAGAGGCAAGTTGAAGGTAGGGAAGCGAAGGCAGGGGAGTGAGGAATCATTTGGCTCTGAGCAGGACAAGAGGGAATGGGGTGGGGGAAGGGAGAATTTTCGTGGCAGCAGTAAAGAGTGACAAAGCAATGAGATGCTGCTTGAAAAGGTGATTTTTCATTTCTTTCCAGAAATGGAAAAATACTTTGCCCTGCTGGATTTGTACTAAAATGATGTTTCAGATTCTGCATCTTTAGCATGGGGAGAGATTGTCTATAGTCTTTTCCTTCTTGCAGTTCCTAATTTCCATTCTGTCTGGAGATGCTTCTGCTACATATTGAAATTTGATGCGTTTTCCTCATGATCGTGTTATAGTGAATAGGAAAATCCCGTGAAACTATAGTGGGTAAGAGGCCCGTGACTGAAGTGAACAACACACATATAAATGAAACGCTGTGTAACAAATAAACATGTAATGATGTTGTGGTCGGTAGAAAAGGCCCGTAAAGATATATGACTAGAAAGGTATTCTATATGGGACAGAACCCGTGCCCAACGTGAACAGTCCGACAAAATACTGTGAACACGAATATGTGTTATGGCACAACTTTCTTCTTTTAAGTGGTATACTGGTCTTTTTTAAGCTCATTTTTAAGTTTTTTTTTAAGCTCTAATGCATATTTCTCAATTAACCATACACCGCTTCAGATTCCGTCACGAAGTACTAATCTTTTATCTCTTATTTAACCATACATCACTTTAGATTCGGGCACGAAGTATTAACTATTGAGGTGGTACTCAGTTTCATTGATTAATTTATGCCTTTACGTTTTAGGAGATAGCCCCTGACGAAGGTCCCAGCCCGAAATGCATTGAGCTTGCTATCAAAAGGATTTCCTAAGGATATAACGTTATGATGTTGTAATCTGAGACTAACATTACTGATGTTTGAAAAAAAAGCATGAAGATTAAATAAATTGAGATTCAGACTACCTTTGGATTAAAGTCTTATTTCTTTACCTAGCCAATCGAGGGAGTGCAGATTGGGGACGTTTTCGCCATTGAGGAAAACACATCAAATTTGTTTATTTACTTCAACGTCTCGAGCCCAGGAGACGATACCCATCAGCACCAGCAAAAGATTATTTGATTAAAGACAAAGTATACAATTAGGAGTGCGATTGCCAAACCATTTTCTTATATAGTCTGCTACATATTGCTCAAGTTCCACCCGAGGTCTTGATTTTGGTCATGAGCTATGGTGAGATGTTGGTTTTGATAGCCTTGTGGCATTCTAATATTTGTGTATTCTGATGTGACTGCACATTACCACTCTACCAATTCATGTGTTTCTTTTCCACCTGATTTCCATTTTCTGGTTGTGGCTTATTACCACAGATGTCTCCATGGGTGGTCTGGTCTTTCGTCTTTCTGCCAAAACCTTTTGGGTCTGCAGACATAAAGGATACGTATTGTACCATTGGCTTTATTAGTATACTGTGGTGTGCACGTTAGTGTCTTTAGATTCCTTCATTCTACTCTCATTAATGTTAGGATTAGGATGCAAATCGCTCTGAATTTATAACTGACATAGACATAGACTACTAACTACCTAGAAAAATCAGAGGCTCAACAAAAAGCTGGTATGTCCACCGGAAAGCACATTCAGCTGATAATAGCCATCAAGTAATTCACCATTTATTTTATTCCCCATGGGATTCTTGGAGTGACACGCCATCGCCAAAACATTTAATTCCTGAGTAGTACTCCATACATTGGGGTGAGCGTAGAGTAATTATGTGTGATATGGTTTCATTCAATGTGGTGCAATGCAGTGACATAAGATGTGATAATTTGATAGGTGTTTGATTATACTGAAGTATACTATGATGCAATGTTTATGTATTGGTAGGCTATGATTAGTATTAGCTAGCTTGATGTGTTTTATATGGTGAGATATGTTGCAATATTAAGATTGGATTGGCGGAATACAGCCTGATGTTGTGACTGAAATGGTGTGATGTGGTGGTTGTGGTTTTGTTCGGTGTGCTGTGGTCTGTTGTGGTGTGAAATGGAGTGTTGTGCTCAAGGGTATTCAGGTGTGGTCTGGGGTATTATCTTGTAAGGTGTGGTGTGTTATTACATGATAAGGTGCAAAAAGATCTGTCAAGTTGTGGAATTGTTTGATGTGAGGGGGACAGTGATGTGTGGCATGGAGGGTTGTGCTATAGTTTTGGATGATATGATGTGGAATGGTGTTGTGAAGTGTGGCAAGCTGTGGCATGGTATAGGTTTTGTATTGTGCATGCTGTGAGGTGGTAAATGTAAAGGTATCTTGTGATTCTCTCTGGTTTAATGTGGGGTGATATTTAGTATGTATATGGTACAATGAGATGCAGTGATGCAAGGTGGGATGTGGCATTGCATAGTGTGTGTTTGTAATGTGGTACATTGCTGTTAGGTATGGTATGATGATGTGATGCTGGATTGAGTGGCATGGTGCGAAGTGGTGCTGGATGATACACTATGTTGTATTATGCCATCCTGCAACCGGACCCAAGGTGCCAGACAAGGAGACTACCTCTCCCAGGAGCCAGCGCTCTCCCCGCAGGGAGGAGCGTGCCTGTTGCCGCCGTCGCGCGCATTAAAGCGCCTTGCCATCCCCGCGACGTGGGACGCCATCCTGCAACCGGACCCGAGGTGCCAGAGAGGGAGACTACCTCTCCCAGGAGCCAGCACTCTCCCCGGAGGGAGGAGCGCGCCTGTTGCCGCCGTCGCGTGCATTAAAGCGCCTTGCCATCCCCGCGACGCGGGACACCATCCTGCAACCGGACCCGAGGTGCCAGACAGGGAGATTACCTCTCCCAGGAGCCAGCGCTCTCCCCGGGGGGAGGAGCGCGCCTGTTGCCGCCGTTGCGCGCATTAAAGCGCCTTGCCATCCCGCGACGCGGGACGCGCCCGGGCCGGGCCAAGGGCGGGCCCGTCCTTGCCCGCAAGAGGCTGGGCTGGGCCACCCCCCTGATATCGTGGGTTGGGGTTGCTGGCAATCATTCTTACCCCCTCTAAAGGTACTGTTTCTATTAACATTCCGGTTCACTGACTAGTACCATACTCCTTGGAGATCCAGTAGGCCAGACCGAGGATCTTTACGGCCTCTCCAACTACACCTTTAGTCTGTGTATTTATTGACTTCGGTGCTCACAGTACTGTGTTATACTGTGCCCAAGCTGTGTTGAATTGAGGTAGTATACATCGTGGTCTATTCGGTGCAGCAATGGGGAAACGGAAAGGGATTGAAGCAGGGCCGAGAGGTGCAAGTAAAAAGAAATTTAAAAAACGGCACCAGCCCACTGCGAAGGTGATTGAGAGTGCAGATGGTGAAGGGGGTGGAGGCGGGACAGGAGAGGAAATCCTGGATCGCATAGAGAATATTGTTGCGGACTGTGAGGAATTATTGACTTCACCTGCGCCAGCTCCTAATGTCCCGATAGTCGAAAACACCCTCATTAAACCCCCACACTCCAGTAATTCAATCGGGTCCTCTGCTTCTGGGTATGGTAATATCCCTAAACTTTTTAAATTAGCAGCTAAGAAAAATAAATTTCCCGTAGCCACAGCGGAGCTCAATATAGCCACACCAAGCGCGCCACATTTAGTATGCACATCTTGCCCCATGGATAACAGCATACTAGAAGAGATTTCACTGAGCAACCGTTTTGCTCTCCTTTCCGAGGATTCACCTATTGCTAAGCCTCACATTGACCCTATCAATGCACACCTAGTGTCTGATAACGTAAGCATAGCCACTACACAGGCAGTAGGGGAAGTTAGTAGTGGCACAAAACCCACGAACTCTGATCTTATGATTGAAATAGCAGCCCTAAAAGGTAGTATTGAGGCTTTGACCACTTTGGTTCATAAACTCTAGTTAAGAATAGATGAGAGTAATGGATTACACCCATTGCCAGTACCACCACTAACTGTCGTACCTGTAAAAGCTGGTCTCATGACGAGGCCTGAATCCCCCCATGGCGTACAAAGTGATCGAAACATACTGCCTTTAGATTTCGATTTTAAACGACCCCAGAGCACTAAAGTAACTACCAGAGCTCTTTTGGGGCAACATAGGCCTGTTGAGGCACAAGGTAGGGGAATTGCGTCCCCGTCATTGGACCAGGCAGGGCATGGCTCAGCGACAAGGCTAGTTTCCCCGACCCATAATAGGGTGCCTCCACATTGTAAACTACCCCAGGCATCTCATCATACGCTAGACACCTTGTCACCAATACCAATCTTTTTGACTAATGTTCCCAAACTTGACTCTAACTGTCGTAGATATGAGAGTGGGGAAGTTCTAAAAAACAAAGCCATACATTGGCTGAGACATACTAGGGGGTGCAGATCAATAATTAGAGAGGACATTGTCCACGCCAAAAGGTGCATCCTGGACCACAGCCCAGTAGATGCAATTGAGTTAATTCTAGCTACAAACCATCTTGTGCATGATCTAATTGCCCTTGAAGCTAGATCTCATCCTCATCCTACAACTAAGATTAGATTGAGATTGACTGTTCCTCCTGAACTAGGCCAAGATAACAACGTGAGCCAGGCCCCTTTGGACATTCCCATTTCAACTCTCTCACAAATCGATTGACTCACTTTTAAACTTTCTAGCGATGCCAAGAATATCACCATGAAAGATCATATGACCCCTGTTGATCCTTCTCTTTTCCCTCATGAGGCATGCTCGATTGAGCAAGAGTGTATGTATAGCCTCCCAGTAGAGTCCATAGATTCCAACACCTCAATGGTGTACTGGGTAGGCATCCAGGACAGCGAACCTGTAATAAGGACTGGTAGCCGAGATGCGCCTATACTGAATGCCACATCTCCCCTGCAGGCCCTTTCACAAGATGACAATGGGGAAATGATGAATATATTGTCATGGAACTTGGCAGGTATAAGCAGGAAGTGTAACTGTCCGCACTGGTTGGATCTGGTCTCTTGTCAAGATATATGCTTGTTCCAGGAAACCTGGTGCCAGACACCGACATATATACCTGGGTTTAAGACCTTCTTTAGGCCAGCAGTACCGGCCAAACAAGGTCGGGCTTCAGGGGGGTTGCTTACCTTAGTAAATCTTACGCTGAATTGTGAAGCAAAAGAGATGCTCACTAACAGCCCAGATATCTTGGGGATCAGGCTTACAAATGGAAAAGGTCAAACTGTCGACATCTATAATGTTTACGCTAGGAGTACCAAAGGGGGTAGCTCGTCGTCTCTTAATGTCTTGGACAACTTATTGGGAGGCAGGAATGCTAGCCATCCATTAATAATCGGTGGTGATTTTAATGTCACATTTGAACCACTCGATTGGATTTGGTCTGTTGATGTGACAGAGGAAGATAAAGCCTGGAGGGTACCTCCTTTGGAACTATCCCCAATTAAAAAATGGTCGCAAGCCGCCCTCCAATTGAACGCATTATCCTTAGAATATAGGCTAAGGGCCACTAATGGGCGAACCAACTCAGATAGGGGCGGTGGAATGACCTTTATTGGAACAAAAGGGTCAAGTCGGATTGATTATATACTAGTGGACTTGACCCTGTGGCCTTTAGTGCGGGATATGTCTATAGCCCCAGCTTGTGACAGTGACTATAATTCTTTGCATTTAACTATTAGTTGTCTATGGGGGAGCATTGCGAAAGATCCTGAGGCACCATTAAGCACAAGGGAGTTAATAGCTAAGAATGATAAGCGTCGGCTCAAATGGCCCACGGTTTTGGCAGATGAATCTAAAATCCAAAAGATCAAAGAAGCTCTAGCTGAGCACTTAGTAGTACTAGAAACAGCGAATAAGGATCCGCTCATGCAGAATACCTGTAGTATCCTCCACAGAGATTTCTTTGATCAACTGGCCTGCGTTTTTCACATCCCCATCAATAAGAATAGACCTCGACAGGAAAGCTCCTTGGGAGCTAACCCATGGTATAATAAAGAATGTAGAGCAGCGAGAGCAAGATTGACAGTAGCCATCAAAAATAGGGATCTTATTAGCATTCGTAAAACCAGAAGCGAATACAAACAGGCACAAGGTAAAGCAAAAAAACAATGGGATGAAAGGAGATGGGAAGATCTAAGGGAGGCTATTGGACATCCTGATCCTCTGCAATTCTGGTCGCTTGTGGCAAAAACTAACTTCGAGCGCACACCTCCCTTGGCCAATAACATCCAGGCAAGTGAATGGCACAAACATTTTAGTGAGTTATATTCCACTAGTAACACCACTGACAGACTCCAGATGCCCTACGATCTGGGTGCTCCAATATGTACCATTGCATTTACAAGGGAAGAGATCATGAGCTCCCTAGATGCCATAATACCTTCAAAAGCCTCTGGCCCGGATGGCATCCCAGGTGATCTCTTTCGTGCCGATAGGGCAAACTGGTCAACTTATTTTATGAATTTGGCCAACGATATCTTCAGAGGAGGAAGCATCCCGGACTTGTGGAAGGGGGCTGAAGTGATCCCAATTTTCAAAAAAGGGGACAGGTCTAAGCCCGCCAACTACCGCCCAATAAGTTTGATAGACTGTGCTCAAAAGGTTTTCTGTCGCTCGCTCTTATCTAAAATCCAGACCTGGATGGATGAGAATAACATCCTCTCTCCATTACAGGCGGGCTTTCGGCGGAAAACCAGCACTATCGATCAGGCGTTTCGCCTTGTCATGCTGTATTGGAAGGTGGTTGTGCTGGGCAAAGGCAGTTTATATCTTGCCTTTATTGATCTCAAAACTGCCTTTGACCTAGTCCCCAGGGATCTACTTTGGCAGGTCCTCATGAATATGGGAATGCCTTTGGGTATTCTAGAACCATTGGTCAGGTTGCACGACGATAATTTTGCTCGTGTAAGATGGGGAAACCAGGGGCAACTCACTGACCCGATTAAGATCCGGCGGGGGTACGCCAAGGGTGTGTTTTGGCCCCTACCCTTTTTCCCTGTACGTTAATCAAATTGCTGACCTGCTATGCTCAATTCCGGCCGATGCCCCCACCTTGGCGAACCAGAAAATCGCAACATTGCTGTTTGCCGATGATACCCTTTTGGTATCTACAAGTCCCATGGGCCTCCAAAAGCTTTTGGATCAGTTTAAGGCCTTTTGCGATACAAGGGGCTTGGTCATCAACACCGCCAAAACTAAGTTGATGATGTTGAATGCCCCCAAAACTTTTAAACGAAATCTGGTCTTGGATAATGTTCCATTAGAAAGGGTTCGCTCCTTCGAGTATCTGGGTATAAAGCTGTCTGATAGTATGACTTGGAATAACCATCTAGATAAGGCTTCCCTGAAATTTTCACAGCTAACTGGGGCCTTGCGGCGGGAGATTTGCCTATCATATACCAAGCCTGTAGCCCCAGCTCTCAAACTTTATAGTTCGAAGGTAGTGAGCAGTGTGCTCTATGGGGCAGAATTGTGGGGTACAGCAGATGCAAGCAAATTAACAACTGTGGAAAATAAGTTCCTTAGGAGCCTGGTATCCCTCCCCAAAGCACTCCCCTTCTCCCCTTGAAATTGGACCTGGGAGTTAGGGCAAATAAAGACCTAGCGAGTTTGCGCCCATTGCTTTTTTGGTATAGATTGGTCACCACCCCTGATTTGGCCCTTTACGCTGCTGCTTTTAATGAAGTATGTGCCCTAGACATAAATAAAAAAATTGGGTGGATTAAACATGTGAATACCACCCGGGCAGTAATTGGTCTCTCTAACGAGTTTCTTGGTCCCCCGCCCCAGCATACAAAGGACCAATTAAAACTCCAATATTGGTCTTGGGTAGAGCAGACTAATTATTCAAAAACCCGCCATGGCAGCCTAGCTGATGCTTTCTTAGACATCAAATCTGTTAAATGTCTCGAGAGCTACTTTGATATTATTAAGGAGCCTGGGGACAGGAAACTGTACACCCAGTTTAGATATGGCTGTCTACCTATTAATGTTTTTACCAATTCCTGGGCAAATAATAAAAGCCAGTCGAAGGGCTGTTTCTCTGGCTCAAACCCAAATGAAACCGTCGGCCATGTATTTTTTGCATGTCCTGCGTATGCTAGACCAAGAAGGAACTGGTTGGCTCCTGTATGTAGACAGTTGGGAACCCAAAGTCACTATGAAGCTCTACGCATTTTAAAATCAGACACAAGACCACTTATTGTATGTGCAGTTGCGAAATTTCTTGGTCAATTTTGGGCTATTAGGCGGAGGCTACTGACTACCCCCTCAAGTGTTGTGATTTAATTGTAGAAAATTGTTATGAACCGAGGGTGTTCCAATTCATAAGATAATGATTACAATATTTGATTCTAAAGTATTTTAATGTGTTTTTATTATTTGTATTTTTAACGTATAAGATGTAGAGGGACCCTAATGATTATTACAGATTTGATGCGCCCCACTGAGTAACAACTGTGAAATTTGCCAGTTAAATGAATGCATTTGCACTTTAGTTTTTATTCTAACTATTTTTAATAGGAATATCAAAATGAGTTATGCTTTTTGTTGATCTATTTCGTGTTTATAAAATTGTAACCTGGAATACCCGACTTCTTAGAATTTGGTGTACGGAAGACTTTTTAACTAATTCTATCTCGAGCACCATTGAAAAGGAAGTATATGTTTGCATCTTTTATGGTATTATAAACCGAAATAAAGATTTTATGTATTAATGTATTATATTGTGTAATATGTCGTTATACAGTGTGGTATGGTTTAATGCAAATGGTGTGATGTAATGTATTGCTTTGTGGTATTCTACTGTTTTGCATAGTGATGACGAGGTGTGCTGTAGTGTAATGTGGTGCATGTGGTGTAGCATTGGGTCCAGTAGGGTTGAAAGAGGGTAGGTTATTTAGTGGTCTTTTCCACTGTGCTGCAAGGTGTGTTTTGGTGTGGAAAGGTACACTGTTTTTGTTAACTAGTGTGAAGCCATATGGTATGGAGCGATGTGAAGTTGGGTGAGGTTGTGTGGTATTAGATGGTATAATGTAATACGAAAGAGTGGTGTGTGGTACAGTGTGATGTATGTCTGATTATGTGACAGGGTGCTGGAAAATTTTGTATGCTGTAATATGTGTTATGTAGTACTGACTGATGTTTTGTGGTGTGCTATGAAGTGGTAAGGTCTGATGCTGCACAGTGTGGAATGGTGTGAATAGTGTGATATGATGTGGTAGCAATGATGTAATGTGGCATGGTACAATATGCGTGAGGTATCATGGTTGGGTGTTGCAAGGTGTGAAGGTGTGTGGAGCAGTGTTGCATGGAATAATATGATGCACTAAAAAGGTTTTGTGCGGTTGAGTGGTGATGTATAGTTTTAAATGGTGTGATATGGAGACTGGATTTTATGATGTGGTAGGGTGTGATGCTGTTAGGATGAAAGTCCTAAGTAAATCTCGGAGAAGACATGCCATTCTGTCATGCACATTTCTTCTGGCTAACACTATGTTTTCTTCCTGTGAACTTGCCAGTCAAGCCCATAAGAGGAGCTCCATCTTTTTACTTTTCTGTTCTTCATCACAACTGGGATAAACTGTATTCCATGTCGTATTTCAAAATGTGTAATTGTCTGTATCTATCATTTCTTCTAAAATACATACATTACATGCCATTGTATCATATGTTGACAAACAGGAACTTCTTTATGATATATCATGTGTAGGTCTATGAAGATAGTTCAGGTTGTCATGGTCATATGACCTGATTTTCATACTGAGACATATTATTTTGCTAAATCCGCATAAGTCCAATTCCTATGTCTTCTTCTATCAAGTCAGAAACAGGTCAGAGACAGTGTAAACTACACATCTCTGCCATTCTGACACTGTAACACATGCATAACAAGGTAATTGCTAAATCGTGTTTATATAATGTACACTTAGAAGTGTCCTCGATCACATGTCCATCTAAACGTCATGCGTGCCACGCCCATCATTCATCATCTGTTGATCTCAGAATCACGCCTACAATTCTGTTTTCCATTATCAGTGAATGTGAGCTGACATCACTTGAAATATTCAGGGCATCCCATGTGCTAATGTGACATTTCTGTATGTAGACCTCTGCAAAGGTTTATGTTGGAGTGGGAAGCACCGTCTGCTACAATTATAAATTTGTTGCTCATAATCACCCACTGCTAAAACAGAGATGCGGGAAAATCAAACCTGGATGGGACAGGGGAATGGACTATGTGGCAATGTCAACTTTTGCCTGTAACCAATGTACAAGACAATGTATATTTTTATGTACAAGAAGGAGTGTGCATATGCTCTCCTGTCTTTCTCAAGTTTCCTTTCCAGTGGGCAGCCTAAAAGGAAGCAGGAACCATAGGATAAGGGGTGACTAAAGAGAAGGGCTTCAGCCATTTCTCAGGCACCAGAAGATTCCACCACCACAGAGGAGTAAAACAAGGGTATCAGCAGGGAGACTGTGCCCGCCAGGTGAGTGACGGTCGTAATCGAGTTGTACATGTCACCACCACCTCATGTCAGGGGGTGGATGCACGTACTGTTGTGGGGATTCTGCACATACACAGAACTATGCACAGGAAAACAGGACCTTGGTGTGTAGGGGCTGAGCCTTCCTACCGCCTCAGTACCCAAAATCCCAGAACCGACTAGCTATAGTGTCTCATTCGTTCTCCTACATAATCACGAAGCTACAAATGATTAGACAACCCAGAACACAACACTCCTGACTCTCTCAGGAATCGCGGTAGCAAGGCGTACCCTTTCGCTCACTCACTCGTACCTGTCCACAATAAGAATTGACAGAGTCACTGTTATAGTTCAAAATGTTTATTTTAACTATGGTGCTCTATAATGCAGTATACGAGCCACTAACAGCAGCAAAATGCATAAACTTAAAACAGTTAGCATTGTCGCAAGACCATAGATTATAAAGGGGGATGTCAACGTATGCAGACAGTGGATAAAGGACTATAAGGCCTAACCACCCTCCCCTTGGTAAGAAGAAGTTTTATTATATAAAGGAAGATCTCTGGGCTTTGTCAGCAGACCCCATACCTTAGTGCCTAGATGGTGTTTTTACATCATAGGAACAGCATAGCTCTTCTCCCTGGAAAGTTCCCTCTCCAAGTGTGTGTTAGAACAACATGCATCCCCATAATATCAAAGCATGAGTTTCCAGCAATAGCAGCTGTGTTCGCATGTTTTGTCTAAGTGCTAGGGAGTGACCAGAACAGAATAACAAGGGGCATTGTTTATCGACCTTGCACACCATGTTCAGACTAAACTCCAAGAACAGGACAGAGAACGCTGAAAGCAGACAGTTCTCATGTGAAAGGCACAAACAGAGTCTTTCAAAACAAAGTCATGTAGTAACGTGCGCAAAAGCAGCATCATGGCAGCAGAGCTCATGCTAACTTAGCAATGTCGACAATGACCCTAACGGCCATATGATGGTACTCTTACTACTGGATATGTATTACCACCCACAGCAAAGATCTCTGCATGTAGATTTTTTAAGTCTCAATGTGTGCCGACAGTCACATACTTCGCTGAGATTTGGGGCTTTGCCAACAGTACCTGCATCCAACAGGAAGAAAATAGATTTTGTAGGAAATTACTAGGCGTCCCAATCTCTACACCTCAATATATTTGCCATAATGAACTCAATTCACATTTTATTGAAGATTTTATTAGAGGGCGTCCTGCCCTCTTCTGGTTATCAGTCTGGAAAAACCCGGCAGCATCCCTGACAAGAGAGATCATTAGTGGCTGCATGGCATGTGCAAAAGGTAAAGACATACCATGGCTGTCAGGGGTGCACCAGAGCCTTTGTAGTGTCAATAAGGAAAGCTTTTACACAGACCCTAGTACAGCGATGGCCGCAAATAAAAGTGAGCTTAGGAGCGCGCTCTACTCATTATATAGAACAGAAAGATATGAGAAGGAATACAATAAACCTCTTGTCCATAGCTACATGGCCATTGCGGATTGTGCACACCAGTTGGCTAATTATATCAGACTGCCAATGAGCCATTGGGAGAGGAGCCTTCTGTTTCGCTTAAGGGCTGGTACCATCAAATTTGTATTATGGTTCCCTCTTGGTTACCACCATGACCTTGATCATATTCCATGCCCGTGCGATGGTCAGAGCGGACAATCTATCCAGCACTTTCTGTTCTTCTGCAAATATTATTTAAAATATATTAAGTGGTTCTTAACACCCTATTTTAAAAAACATACACCCATCAGTCTGGAACATGCCTATTTAAAATTACTTACCCTAGACGATGAAGAGTTGGTTTTTCGCACTGGCACTTTTTGAGAATTGCTGCTCGAGCATGACAAACGATGTCCAATCCCTAGGTTTTATGTCTTTTATGAATGAATTATAATATTATTGTACATTGTATGCTGCTATGGTTTTAATGATTTATTACGACTTTTTAACCTGCACATTTTTATTTGTTTGCTGTTGTGTTTTGTGCTTTTATGGATACGATGCTATCCGAATAAAGTGTATTTGAACCTTGAACCTTGACCCTAACGGCCATATAACACCCTCCCCATGGCCAGGTCATAGCATATAGATAAAAGACCTAAACAGAGTTCAAAGGTAAGCAGAGTCTGGAAGCGCTCAAAAAAACCAAATTGGAAAATTTCAACAACAAAACAAAATTGTCATTTAAAATTTCGTTGTTCATTGTGACCGGGATTAATTTGAAGTTGGAAAATCCATCAAACTACGTGAACCTAAGAATGCAATTTGTTCCAAAAGGTCATCCCTATCGTTCGTAGCAAAAAGGGATGCCATCCAATCAAGTAGCTGGAAGGAACACACGTATTCCTCATAATCCCATGCCTCCAAAAGCATATCCGGGCAACTTGCGTGGTATTCGATGAAACTCCATTGCAAGAGGTTCTGTGCAGCCGCACAGATATTCCACTCAACCAACACTCCAAGTGCAGCCGCACGCGCCATATGGTCATCCCGAGAGCAGGCCTGGTCATGGGCCACTAAGGGACCCAGTAACAGGTCATAATCCGGGTCTGTGCATGATGTATTGGAGAGGCATAAATCCAAGGCCCAATAGAAAGGGCACCGCTGGCAGTAGAACACAGGTTGCACGCAAGTGAAATAGGCAAAGCGAAAAGTTAGTCCATAACTCACGCTAAGCGTCGCTAATGGCAAGCATCCAAAAAGTTGTTACATTCGGTCACGGTATAGTTGCAATTGGCCGGGTCTGTGCATTACCCCCCATTGCGTAACAGGAGCAGAAGAACCAGCACGCCACCCGCCAGCGCCAGTATTAAGGGGAACCCTCCAAAGACGCTGGAAAAAATAGAATGGATAAAGGCCGGTATTACTCCAAAAATTGTCTGAAAAAAGGTCACGAGGCCGGATCCCACAAGTTTAAAAAAATGAGCAAGGCCTTCTGTGTCAGACGCATTAAATATTTGATGTATTAGCTCCCCAAAATGAAGTGGGAGGTTCGTGTTCAGCAGTGACTGAGTCTCACTAGATGTTCTAGCCACCTGCAATTCGAAGGTCTCTGTGGCCGAAGTGAGAGCCACTTCTTGTTGAAACAATAGCGCTTTGAGTCTGCTTAATTTATTGAAATCTGTTTTCAAAGTTGGAATGGAAGGCCAAACGGAACTATCTACAATCCCATGCGGGGATGGAAAAAGCACATTGCTACAACAAGTAACACATTGCGAAACTGCTACTAAATATGGGATGCCTGCCCGTAAGCCACAGCAGTCATGGTTATTCAAAATAAGATAACTGCCGTTAGAAAGAAATGTGAGAGCGGAAATTATTGCCAGGACAGGCGTCCCTTTTAAAAAACAAGCCAGATTAGGTGCGGACACATAGCAAGCGCCGTGCAACTTAACTTGTTTGCAAACTAGGGAATGTCCTACTGTGGAATCGCAGTCCTCTCCTGTTAGGAAAACTTCCTTACCCTCCCGTTGACATCTGTAGGTGAAGGGCAGGGACCATAATTCATGGAGAAACGCACTACCCAGGGGTTCAAAGCGGCCAATCGGGAAATGTTTCATGCAAGATTTAAACTGAAACAGGGAAAATGGTAGAGAGATTACGCCATGAATTAACCATACAGCCGAATCAGTTTCTGCTACAGAAAATGGCAAATGTTCTAATTGTTCAATGTGTGATAGCGTGTATGTAGCGTCTTTTATAGACATGAACCTTTGTTTGTCAGTTAGGTTAAATGGCAGAAACAAAGCAGAGGCGTTCAAATAATCCCATGGTACCTTTCCCATTTTGAGAGTTTGTAACATCTATGCAAATTGCATCACAGATCGTAATTGATTTTGACCATGATATAACACAGATACATCACTTTGAACAATATCAATAACAGATGAAACAATGTTATCTAAAGTATAAATGCGGGAAGAGAGTGTATTTATGCTATTGTCGACAACTGCAAGAACTTTTTCCAAATTTGCTTTGTCACTTTGGCACAGACGGAACAATGAATCTCTTTGAACTGGAAGCTATAGGACCCAAGATAAAGTCAGCCAAATTGATGTCGCTTGATAAGAGAGACCGGTGTTGTTTCACCGACGACAGAGTGGAGTGTTCCAACAATTGTTGGCACAATTTTCCCACCGAATATGTGGTTACAGAGTGTGAATGCGGGTAACGGGTATCAGGCATAGTTTGTGTGAAACCGGTCGTTGCATTATAAAAACGCAGTTGACATGCATTAGAATTGGTTTGCCACAATAACCATCCTGAGGGGTCAACTTCAGAGACATTAAAACTGTCATTTCGAAACAGAGCTTGTAGTACATCGATGGTATAATTTGTGTGTTTACGCCAATTATCATACTCAGCCAATGACGCAATGGATGGAATATTCAAATTGTTGGCAGTAGCGAGGCCAAAACAAGTAGTTTGGTGCACAGTGTCATTTAAAAATAATATTTGAGATGGAATTAGGCATGCACGATGCAAAGCTCCGGTTCCCTGGACCTGCCAAGCTTTAGTGCCCCAAATCGATTTCAAATCAATTGTATCTTTCCAGTGATCATAACCCTGTAAGGCCAATTCAGTCCTAAATGAATTTGAATATATCAACTTCGTATGTGGCTGATTAAATTTAGATTGAAATGGCGATTTCAATTTAAAGAAATAGGATTCTGGATTGGACGAGTTGTAATCAGTGAAATATGTGAACTTATTTCTAAGCGTTTTAGAACTCCCCTGTAAGGGCATTGGACAGTGTTCCCACTACGTGTAATTAAAAACAGGTCTTAACATATTTGTTTTGTGCAAGGAATGATGGCCATAATGTTGATAACAGAATAAATCCGCAGAATTTAAATACAAATCTTCAGCATCAAAAGCAGCATAATACTTTAAATCAGAAAACAATGAATGTACATCCCAATCATCAGGAATGTATGTCCTGTGTTACCACATCTCCTAATGAAACGCGAAACACGTATGGTATCTTGAGGACTTCCGTCGTACCATGGATTTCGAATGCAACTTTATCCCAAACGATGCCATGTGCAACAGGGAAAGCCGAAATGTTCACGAGGGCTTGATCACGTTTCATGATATGGGACGATGTATGGGGAGCCGGAATTCCATCTACCAACTTTACAGCAGAGCGTTCTGGCAAATAATGACCATTGATGAGCAAGAAAAATACTGTCACAAACTCAATCGACATGAAGAGGAAAATCAGGATAAGCACCAACCAGATGTAGGTCCAGGGTGGGGCCAGGTAAGTCTTTTTAAAGCAAGAGATGAAAATACTCGTTTTTGTTGGTGGAGGTGCCACAGAGGAGGACGAGGAGGAAGAGGAGGAAGAGCCATAAGAGAACCTCGTACGGTCCCCAAAATAACCGCTTGCTCCCATGTTCATTAATGGTGGCAGCGCAGCATCAGCTTGATGATGTAAAGGACTGTCAGTACTTCAATGTGGGACTCATCCGCAGGATAAGCATACTCAACGTCTGCGTTGGAAGAGGATGAAGGCACAACAGGCAAAAGGTCAGTAGTAGTCTCCATCTCACCCTCAACGACACGGGCATTAGTCGAAGAGGCAGAAGCCATCGGATTCAAAGAAATAGCGTTGTATGAAACACTAGGAGTCACCTTATTCAGAATCGGCCAGATGGTGTAGTTTGACATTGTCTACTGAAATGTATCTGTTTTCTTTGCGACCAGACAAAGTTGGTAGTATCACTGTACGAGAACCCTTCAATTCAAGAACTGGGACTGGTGCACGATAAGAGGGACCATATTATTTTTTGTTCTCCAGCTTTTCTCGTACCAGATCTCCAAGCTTGGGAAGCCAGCCGGCGACCGGAATCAGCATTGTCGTGTCATTGGAAGAGGGTATATAATCTGTAGCGTAGCTGTCACGGGTCTGTTGTAGGTCCTGTAACATAGTAGAATGGTTATCTACGTCAAATGTTGCAGGCGCTGTCACAACGTCTAGACCATCAAGGTCTGGCACAAACATTTGAATGCCAAAGTGCATTTTGTATGGGGTCCGCCCACCCAGAGATCTTCTTGGGAGATTATTAAGTGCATGTTTTACTCCATACAAATAGGCCAGCCAGTTCCTGCCAGTACCTAAGACTCTAGCTGTCAAAGATTGCTTTAAGTCACGGTTGGTTCATTCGCTCCACTATTGAATTGCCCTCAGGCCTGTATGGAGATGAAAACTGCACCAGCACCCCCATAGACTTCATCGCGGCCTTCTACGCCTTAGAGGCGAATGCTGGACCTTGGTCAGAATGGAAGGTGCCACAGGCAAACGTCCCGACAAAGACACGCAACTCTGTAAAGACATTTCGAGCGTCAGCGCTGTGTTGTGGCCAAACCATTGGGAATCTTAGCCCATCACCTTAAAAGCATGGGAGTGTCAGGCACGGCACTGACTTGGTTCCAGTCCTTCCTCAGCAACCACTTCTTCCAAGTCTTTAAAGGAGATGTGGTGTCCTCTCGGTTGCCTCTTAGCTGTGGGGTTCCTCAGGGCTCTGCCCTGAGCCCCACGCTTTTTAACATCTACATGAGTCCCCTGGCGGAGATTGTCCATCCATTCGGCGTTAAGATTATCACCTATGCAGACGACACTCAGTTAGTGGTAGCATTGAATCACTCTGAGGGGTCGTCTAGCACCCTAGGTCCTTGCCTAGAGGTGGTGGCCGAGTGGATGGAACTCTCCTGCCTCAAGCTCAACAGGGACAAAATGGAGATTATGCTCCTGGGCAACCCTCCGTCCTCCATCCCATGGCCGGTATGCCTGGTCCTGCTCCACCTCCTAAGGCACAAATTATAAGCCTTGGCATATGGCTGGACAGCTCTCTTGATTTTAACCACCAGGCCACCAAGCTTTCAGCCACGTGTTATGGACTGATGAGAATGTTGCGGAAAATAATTCCCCTCCTCCCCTTCCAGGCGAGAAGAATTATGGTACAGGCCCTTATTCTTTCTTGCCTTGATTATGGGAACGCCCTATATCTCGGTGCTCCTCAATTCACCATTCACAAACTGCAAGTAACTCAGAACTGTGCTGCCCGCCTGCTTCTCCAGATTCCGCGGTGGCAATCTGCTAAACCAGCATTGAGGAGACTCCACTGGCTCCCTATTCCGGCTAGGATACAGTTTAAAGCTATGTGCCTAGTTCATAGAGCCATCCGGAAGACTGGTCCGGCTATTATCCACTCCTTGGTCACTCCCTATCTCCCTCACAGAACCCTGCGATCCAGCTCCTTATGCTTGGCCGCCCCAAGAAAATTCGAAGATCCAGGTGGGGTGGACGCTCCTTTTCGTTTAATGCTGCAAAGATCTGGAACACTCTTCCTCCCACCTTACGTAAGGACAACAACCTCTTGGCCTTCCGGAAGCTCTTAAAAACCTACCTCTTTAAGACAGTCCCTTAACATCACGGCTTCTGTTTTCCTCTACTCTTCTATCAAACAGCGCTGGGAGGCCTCAGGGTAGCCATGCGCTATACAAGTACAATTTCATTCATTCAATCTAGTGCACGAATCACCTGCAACAAAAATATATTTATATGCAGTATCAGAAGTCAATGGACCGCAGTGGTCAAGATATACACAGCCAAACAGCTGATTTGATATATATAGCTGTGTCCGTGGTGGTCGTGAAACCGTAGATGGTTTGATTTGTTGACAAATGTCACAAGAAAGCACATAATTACGGGTCAGTTTATATAAACCACGCCACCAATAATGTTGTTGTAAAATAGAAACAGTCGCAGACACCCCGGCATGTGCAGAAGCCATGCCCTCGTGTGCGGCTATGATCAAAGAAAGTCTGCGATCCATGTTGGGAATCAGCCGATCCCCAACCGACGGAATTTTTAGCATAAGGAACTTGTTCAGGAGATAAATGATAAGAATACTTTGAAGGGAAGCCCTGCGGGTAAGCAGTTCCATCCTTCATAGCAGCTATAGCTGCTAAAATGTCATTATCTATTTTAGTCATGGATCTTGTAACTGCTGCAACAGAACACGTGGCTACTGCAGATTTGGCTGTCTCGTCAGCCAAAGAGTTACCAACAGCATGTGCTCCCACACGCTGATGGCCAAGAGTATGAATAACCTGTGTGAATGGCAGATGTTCTTTAAGCTCCACCACTCGAACCCAAAGCATTTTATGCTTTATCGCGCTGACTTTAGAGTCCCGATAATCATTCTGAGACCAAAAGAATAAGTTGTCATTAAAAGACTGGACACAGTAGTAAGAATCGCACACAATAAGAGTATTCACATTAGGATCTGCAAACTCAAGAGGTAGAACAAGAGCACGCAGCTCCGCCAATTGCACCGTACAGTCCCCAAGTGCCTGTGTATGCACTATGGAGGACTTAAATTCACCATTTACAATTGAACCAGCCACAATAGCGCAAGCCGCAGAATAAGCATGTTTGGACCCGATGGCCGGATGAGCCGAGCCGAGCCGTTGGTATAAATGATACATTTGTACTCATCCAAAGGAAGTAACGACAATGGAGGAGGATGAACATGTTCATACTGTAAAAACTCCTGTGTCTGAAGAGCAGGATCAAAGATAAACGTGACATCAGCCAATGTCAAAGAAGTAGCCCATTGTATCCAACGGGGATGTAAAGCTTTAGAGTTCGGTACACTTGCCTTAGTCACTGCTTCTAAAGCAGGGATAGGCGAAACCATAAGAATGCGTTTCCCCTGCGCCAGCGAGCGTTCTTTCAGAATCGCCATTTGAACCGCAGTCAAAATCTTTTCAATATTCAAAAATCGCATTTCCGCTGCAGTGTACAAATGTGATTTTTATACAATAGGTATTGTGTCGCCTTCGTTGAACATCAAGTAAGTGAAACCCACCGTCCCCGGTACGATACGTATGACCAGGTTTGTGGAATTATCACGCGTCAACAAGTAGTTAGTTGTCAGCAGATCTGACTGCAAAGATTGTAGAATAGAGGTATGTTCCGGAAGCCAGCAGGCAGAAGAATATGTAGGTTGTATCAATGCATAAAGCGGTTTGATACGCTGGGCATAATCGGGGATGTATGTCCTCCAGAAATTCAAAAATCCCAGCAAAGACTGAAGCTTCTTCAGTGTAGACGGAGGTTGCAATTGTGCACATTTCTCCAGAAAGTGGGGCGCTAACCCCCTACCTTCATTATTGAGCTTGTAGCCCAAAAAGAGCACAGCAAAACAAGCGATGTGTGATTTAGCAAAATTAAATTTGTATCCGTAGTCAGGAAACGACAGAATAATTCGGTCGACTCGGACAAGATGCGGTATCAGTTCGTCGTCCGTCAGATAAATATCCACGTACCAGTACGCATCCAGGTCTATGCTGTGTAACAAAGACACAACATGTGCAGCAAAAGCCCCGGGGCTGTTTTATACCCCATAGGCAAACGCGTAAATCTTTTTTGATTTCCGACGGCGCTAAATGCTGTCGTCATGGCTTTCAGGAGCCAAGTTGTGACTGTAGAAACCATTGGATATATCCAGTGTTGTTTTGTACTTTTTGTGAACAATGCCGTTCACTAGCGCAGAGCTGTGAGGGTTCTGTACTGCAAACGTACGACAATGACTATTCAAATTTCGATAATCTAATACAATGCGATATGAACAGTCTGGTTTCGACACCGGAAAAATAGGATTATTCATCGGTGATACACAGGATTCAATTACACCTTGATATTCCAATTGAGTCAGGATGTCAAAAACGGGAGCCTTAGCCTCTCGTCTTATTGGATATTGCGGCTGTGGCATAGACCGTAATGGTATCTCATGCGCTGGTGAATCTTTATCCCAGCCCACTTGATTACGGTACACTGCCGGGGCTAGGGTTAATGGCCATTCCAATGCGTAAGCCTGTTTAGCTTCCTCAGGGACGTAACATGAAAAACTCAGAAGTATCACATCCTCCCCGCTAGAAGCGGCCAGAACAAATGGTGGAGGCCAATACGCCAATCGCCAACAAAATGTCATATGAGGAAGTGAGATTTTCCCACAAAACCGCCGTAATTGTACGCTATATATCACCTTCAATTTGGAAGACTATTTCATAGAGCCTATTCGGGGGAGCAACTCGAGTATCTGCTGTTTCTACTGTAATAAATGTATCAGTTGCTCTCGCCTCCAGACAGGGACGCAGTGCCTCCAGCACTATGGTAACCTCCGCCGCGCTGTCAAGAAGAGTCACTGCCCATGTCCAGTCTAGGAGTAGTGTTTTCACCGTCTGAGGCATACTTCGTTGTTAAAGCGGCAACTTTCTTCTTTTGATATGGGGGTCGATAACGAGGCAGTCCCTCTTGTTTGGCTTTTACGTCAAACTGTTGAGGTTGATCCCGTCCCTGTTGAGTGGTTGTACCTTTGCTGTGATCCTGGCACTCCCCACCACCGACTTGAGAGTCCGATATGTCCTGTAAAGAACGAGGAGAGCGCTGATCAGGGACCTGAAATCTATGAGGAGTCTTAATTTTCGCACGGTCGCGCAAATCATACGTTCGCTCAGAAGAATCAGGTGTCGGTGAACCAGCACGCGAACCTTGCTTCTGTTGTTGCTGCCACTGTTTTTTATTTTTCCAGTTCTTTTTAGGAAAGAACGGGTGCCCATCCTTCTCAGTCTGGGCTTTTTGTTGAGGTTGAGCCTGAGTAAAAGGCTTAATTCCCAGACTATTGCGCCCTAAGGTTTTATAAGCTTTAGCAATAATCTTTGGCAATTTGTGCTGTTTGTCTGCATCAGCAACAGCCTCCAAGTGTTGTGCCACTTGTAAACTTACAGCTTCCCCCTTTATATTAGCAAGGATCATATCGCAAACAATATCGAACACTCCCACCAGTCTCATCCCCAACTCCAGGGCTGCTTCGGCCCCATGCTCATCCTGAACACGTTTTATCACGGAAGGGAGAACGGTCATGGAGGGAGTGCCAAAACACATCGAATATACCGCTGCAAACACTCTACCCCAAGTGTTACAATCAGCAAACTCGGGAACAAGGCCTTTAGGTAGGCTCATGGTCAGAATCCTGTGTTTCTCCACAGGTGTGGTATTTGGAAAAACAGCTTAGAGATGCCCAAATTTTTCAGCATGCCAATAAGGAAGCTCGTCCTTATTTTGCGGATGCTTGCCCATCACCGAATTAATCATGACAGGACTGATAACTACACCACTGTGTCCCGATGGTTGTGCAGCAACACCAGGTAGTCCCACCTGTATGTTGCGCGACATGAACTGTATAACAGCTCTGTGTACACTTATTAATGAAGTATGTAATACGCGTAGCTCTGCGACTGGAACATTAAGATAATTTGGATGAGGGGTATACCCAGCCAAAACGGGCCACGTGGCCCCATCAATCAATAAGGGGCCAAAACTGGCCGCTGTCAAAGGGTGTGGAAGGTCGCCATTAAACCATATAGTGTGTTGCCAAGCCGTTAACGGAACTTCAAGAGATCGATAAGGTCGATAATCCCGCTGAACCGCGGTGGCAGTATATTTGTGAAAGAAATTATCTGTTCCATCCACTGCCGGAAAGGTGACCCAAGAATAAAAAACCTTGAAGCGGTGAGCTGCATCCGCCTCAACAACAAAAATAATAGCAGCACCAACATTAGGGACCCCGTTTTGAGTCAGATAAGCTGTCACTGGTGCGCGGTTAGGATTCGCTATGGCCACAGCCATAATCAACAGAAGAGAATAACAACCTATGAGCGGCAGCGCAACAACAGGTAAAAGAAAGAAAAAGAACGACCTTTTAAAATCCAAGCTTGAAAAACCTATAATATCTCAATATAGGAGGCTACTCCGTCACAACTGTCTCCGGAAACAGAAGTGAGGGGATTGTGGACAAGCACAAGCACTACTCAGGAGTCTCGCAGATAAGTACCAGACCAAACGTTGGCGGTGCCATGTTGGGGGATTCTGCACATACACATAACTATGCACAGGAAAACAGGACCTCGGTGTGTAGGGGCTGAGCCTTCCTACCACCTCAGTACCCAAAATCCCAGAACCAACTAACTATAGTGTCTCATTCGTTCTCTTACATAATCACGAAGCTACAAATGATTAGACAACCCAGAACACAACACTCCCGACTCTTTCAGGAATCGCGGTAGCAAGACGTACCCTTTCGCTCAATCACTCGTACCTGTCCACAATAAGAATTGACAGAGTCACTGTTATAGTTCAAAATGTTTATTTTAACTATAGTGCTCTATAATGCAGTATACGAGCCACTATCAGCACCAAAACGCATAAACTTAAAACAGTTAGCATTGTCGCAAGACCGTAGATTATACAGGGGGATGTCATTGTATGCAGACAGTGGATAAAGGACTATAAGGCCTAACCACCCTCCCCTTGGTAAGAAGAAGTTTTATTATATAAAGGAAGATCTCTGGGCTTTGTCAGCAGACCCCATACCCTAGTGCGTAGATGGTATTTTTACATCATAGGAACAGCATAGCTCTTCTCCCTGGAAAGGTCCCTCTCCAAGTGTGTGTTAGAACAACATGCATCCCCATAATATCAAAGCACGAGTTTCCAGCAATAGCAGCTGTGTTCGCATGTTTTGTCTAAGTGCTAGGGAGTGACCAGAACAGAATAACAAGGGGCATTGTTTATCGACCTTGCACACAGTGTTCAGACTAAACTCCAGGAACAGGCAGAGAAAGCTGAAAGCAGATGGTTCTCATGTGAAAGGCACAAACAGAGTCTTGCAAAATAAAGTAATGTGGTAACATGCGCAAAAGCAGCATCATGGCAGCAGAGCTCATGCTAACTTAGCAATGTCGACAATGACCCTAACGGCCATATGATAGTACTCTTACTACTGGATATGTATTACCACCCACAGCAAAGATCTCTGCATGTAGATTTTTCTTCGTGAATAGGGCCCTATTTTTGTAAGTAAACAGTTACATTTTTAATCCAATTACTGGCTAGAAACCACAATAAATATTAGAGAGTTGCAGCCTGATTTTGAGTTTGATGGTAGGATTACCCACCCATCTCGATGTTTGTTTGAATTTTATTCATACCTTTTTTTTTCTTTATATGTATTTGACAGTTCATCATCACCGGGTTAGCAACAAAATCCAGTGTTCTTTTGATGTATTTTCACATTTTGAACATGGCACCACTATTCCATTCACCTTCCATCAAGTACACCACCACTGTCCCATCAATAGCACAGCATAGAGCATCTTATCAGACTTGTATGCCACCTTTCATTTCCACATAGCATCCTAAACAGTCAACTCAGAGATGTCTGTTTCAATATGGTCAGATTATCCAGGGAGGGACGAGGAATGATTCTTTACAGAGGTCCAGCACCCTTGCTCCTCCGAGATCAGTAAATTCACACAGGGATGCAGTTTCTCAATCATAAGGGAGGAAAGGACCTGGACTGGTGGATCGATTGGTCCGGTCAGAGGGATCCCAGGAGGGGGATCCAAGTGATCAGATCAAAGTGCCCTCACAAACTCAGTAGGCTGTCATGCTTCATCATAGGGCACTTCTCGTCGGGCCGGTGCTGCAATGCCTGACGGGCCCCACAATGGGGGCTCTTTGGCGGAGATCTTTTGACCTTAAAGCTGCATGATGAGTGCAAATGAGGGGTTATGGGTGTAGGGTGATGCGATAATGAGTAAAAGAGTCTAAGGAACCCCAAAGGAGTTTTAATGGAGTGGTGGTTCCCTTGACACAGTAAAAACAAGAGAGCTGTTGTGGGTAATAATGTACTGTGATATCTTAAGTGCGTGTTGAGTGAGGTCAACTCAATGCACTCAACACACACTGAAGCTATCACAGTACATTTTGCAGTTTCAATGTTTTTCCATGCAAGAATTATGAACCCCTTGATTTTGGGAGAGAACTAGAGATTTTTGTGCTTTCCTTGATGCTACTAGGCAAGCTGCCGGACCTTTTTCCTGACCTTACTGCTCATTTAGGACTTTAAATATTTTTTTTGATTTTGCATTATCTGTATTTGCATTATCTGTATTACTATGTATTTGAGAGCATTCATAGCATTGACTTTGAACCGTTTATTTTTTTAGTTTTGTAATAAAACCCTTTAACTTTTTATTGAGCTGGAAACTCAATTATTGAGTAATTCTGAATTGTTTACTCTGCTAAATGATGTTTTGAAGTTGTCTTGATGTGCAAGATTAACCTGTGGGAGAACGGCAGAAGGTAAAGAAATGTTGGAGTATATTTGTGCTCCCACACAGCCAGCACTGGCAGATCGCACGTGTACATACATATATTGACATGGGTAAGGTGCACAGGTATTGCACAGGTACATAGGTTGTAATACTGTTCCTGTCTCTCACACTTTTTCATCCATCACACTGCTAAGCCCTGTGTCCCATAACACGACAACTGTACCTCGGTGATCCTCACGCACGTCATGGAAACACTTTCCAAATTGGATCAAAACAAAGACAACAGACTTCCAACCAAACATGTATGTAGCATTCTACCCGTGTAAGCAAGCACTTCAGCGCACTATATAGTGGTAGTACGCGCTATATAAATGTTATAATACAATACATGTGTGTTCGCGTTGCACATAAACAGCCATACTTCTGGCCTACGTGTATGCATACAGCAGGCACATACTGCGAAGAACAGCGCGTGTATAAGTGCACACCCACTGAATTGCTGCGGGATGCACTATTTCCATTTTGCAGAATCCAATAAACCTTAACATTCCGTGGTGATTGAGGTTTCGATGCAATAAAGCGAGGTCGCTGCCCCAGTTACCCCGAGCCCCAGGTATCCAAGTCACCTACTGGGGGGGGGGGAGCGGTAGACGGCCGTGCCAGCAAAGGTCGGGGCAATAAATCACCCACAGAACCTCAGATATAAAAGGGCTGGGGAGAGAAGGCGCGCACAGGGAGGGCTGAGGAGAACCACAACCAGAGATCGGGCAGAGAGACAGAGAGTGAAAGAAAGCAGAGTGTGCGAGAGAGAGGCGAGAAGAAGGGAAGAAAGAGACAGAAAGCTCCGCACGGCACTCCAGACGCGACATGGTCTCCCAGAAGGTGGTGGCTGCCCTGCTAGCCGCCTACGTGGTCGCCATGCTGGCCGAGCAGGCCCAGGGCTTCCTCCCAATCTTCAGCCCCAGCGACGCCAGGAGGATGCAGGTGAGCATGGCGCTTCCAGGCGTCGCAGTTTCCTATAAGATGCGGGTAGCCCGTTTCCCGCCTCGTGCAGGTCTGTCAGCAATAGGTTTACGGCCTGTGCACAGGGGTTGTGTTAACTGTGGGTTTAGTTGCAGGACTTGCGGTTCTGTAGCAGGTATGACGTTGCAAGTCATCTTGGGTATTGCACACCAAGTGTTGACGAGTTACACTCCTAAGGCCGGCATTAAAAAGAGAGATGAAGGAAAAGAATGATTAGGAGAGGTATAACGAGGAGAGAAGGTGAGTTATCCCTGTAGCGGTACCCGGTGAGGCCTCTGCTAGAGTACCGTAATAATGGGCTTTTATTTTATTATAAAAAAAAATGTATTTAGGGCTATAAGCGCCATAAGATAACGGGTGTTATGGTTATCCAATTTTATCGCACTCAGTTTACTGACCTCAGAAGGGTGGAAGGCCGAATCAGCCTTTTCTAGATTCCTACTCGTGACCTGCAGATCACAGCGTATGTCAGCAGCGAGCGTTCAATTCAGTGAGCCGTCCTGGCTCATAACCGCACGAGGCCCATTAGAAACAACCGACAATGCTCACGAGGAAGGTAATGGAGAGGGTGTCTTATGACCAGGATCCAGGAGTGCCCACATTCCACTCTGATATCTAGACAAGATGTGAAGGTGCATTATAAAATCCCCAGAATATAAATGCAGTGGAAGTGCACAGCATGCTTTAGTGGAGGTGCGAACCACGCATAGAAGACAAGGCGCCATGTGGGCAATGAGGAATAACCTGGGTAGCTGGCTTCACAGACAGGATGGTAAATACGTGGCACCCACTTGTCATTAGGACTGGTGGTAGGGCAGAGTCAATAGCAGACCTGAACAAGGCCTGGAGCAGGATAAGATGAGTAACCCCTGGGCTGACATCTTTTTGTATCCCATGATTAGCAGGGAGTGCTCTGCTCCTCTGGATGGGATGCCCTCAGCCCAGAAGCCATCAAATGGCTGTGAAGATCTTGGTTCCTGTATCTAGCAAGTGACGCTGTCTTCCCTTGGGCGTGCTCCCTTCAGGAATCCACAAAGGAGCGCAGAAATATGCCAGTAATAACGAATTCCATGTACAAACACGCAGAAACATTTTTGAACGCAAAAATATTTTTTTTGTACATTTAGCGGACATAATGGCAAAGCAGCAGTGCCATTACACTTTGAATTTTATTTCCGATTTCTCAACAGAAGAAACTTTTCTCCATGGAGAAATACTTCCCTTGCATCCTCACCAATTCCAAGGGTGTTCTCGTATCATTTTCAACCTTAATTTACTCCTGCCCTCGATAGGAGTAAATATCTGACCATATGCAAGGTGAGATTGGGCTATGGAAAAGTATGCAAATAACCAACTTGTTTATTTATGCACTCACTGTCTAAGGCTTTCCGACCTTGGAACGCCCTCTCCACACCTCTTGAGAAGATTTACTCACATAAGAGTTATGTGATTGTATATCTCTTTTTATGCGTACATCCATATTTTCAGAAAATTAAAAGTGCATTTAATCAAGTAAATCAAGCTATTTGCAAACCAAAGCTGAATTTAGGCGCGCAAATAGCTTTGCGAACGAGCCCTAAGTGCCTAGCAAGCAAGGGTCTTTTCTTCAGGTGTGTTGCCCACTTGCACTTCTCAAGTAGAACAAGGAATGCCGTCTTCGCCTGACTGTGATGTTTATCCAGCTTCTTCCCAGTAAGGAGCGCTACATACCTTTAGGTTTGATGCTTATCAGTTGTGTATGTGTCCTGTAAGGCACAACCTCTTTTCTGACAGTTGCATCGCTTGTGCCCAACAAAGAAATCTATCCTTCTGCCGTGGGCTGGTCCTAGCTCATGCTTATTTATTAGGATTTATTTATTTGCAGTTTTATAAAGAGTGAATCAGACCCGGAAGGGTATCATAGCGATCTACAATAGGAATTTGTTGTATGCAAGGGAATGCCGTTGAGGCGTTTGTTGGTTGACGGGGGCGCTAGGCAAAGTTTGGGCTTCTGAGAGTTGCTGATGATGTTTCGGAGTTTGGTTATAGTCTTGAGAAGCGATCAGATTTGATGAAATAAGGTTGTAGAAACTACTTGGTGAGGTGAATTCTGAGTTCTTTCTTGAAAATTGTTTGCGGGTAAGGGGTTAGTTCTTGTGGCTGGTGGGATGATGTTCCAGATCTGGGGGGCACTGCCTGAGAAGGATTGGCTTCTTGTGCAGGATGTTCTGAACAGATGGGTTTCCAGATGTAAAGATTTGGTGCTCTTGAGTAGACGTGATCCGTCTGAGATGATTGCTCATTTGCAAGACGAGTAATGTAGGGGTTCCATGGTGAATGGTTTTGTGGATGTTGTAGGGTAGCTTGAGGAAGTTTCTGGCTTTGATTGGGAGCCAATTGAGGTTAGCCAGGATCGGAGTGGTATGGTCTCGTCTGTTGGCTTCCTATATCAGTCATATTAGGAGCCATGTGACCAGCAAAGGAAACTATTTTTATTCAAGTGCATGTCTGATGTGTAAGTAAGAGGCACTATATTCCTCTGGGTGTGATGATCATATTAAGGAATGTTGTCTTTGTTTACACACAATGGTCCTGACAAAACTGTGTCTATTTTTGTCTCTTTACAGGAGAGGGAGAGGAACAAGGCTATGAAGAAATCACTGCGATCTGAAGATGGGGAATATGCAGATCTCAGCAGCTACGACAATTTGGAGGAAGATGAAATTATCAAGGTAAATGAGATCTACCGGCCACCTTTCAAACTCACTGTGGCCATGCCGAACCCAAAGCTTCTGCAGGTACCATGCCATGAATTGCTGCATGTGTCAGTTTTTCAGGCACTATAACTCTCAGTGTCTCACTTTAGGGAGCAGTTCTGAGTTCATTGAGATCTCAAGCTACCATGGGCTTTAGAAGGGCAGTAACCCCAACCACTGCCTTCTTAGCAGTTCCACTAATCACTTATGTTAAACAATACTTGAAGTTGAATTTTAACCGAGCAGCCATTTTGTGTGTTTGGGAGTGACATCCTCGTTCAGCAGCACAGGGGCATTTGGTCCCTTGTGAACGCTGCTGAGACATCTATTTCACATCACCCAATGTCTTGGAGGCTAGTCAGTTAAAAATGGTTTCCAATAGATATAGTTTGCATATATTGCTTTTAGGATATTGAACTATTTAGAAGTAAAGGGAAATTATACTGTCTGCAATAAAACACCAACTGAAACTTAAAGACACAGTTGAACACCAATACTGGTTGAGCAATCCCCGACTGAACAGAATGACTGTTCTGAGGTCAACAGGAAGCAAAGTAGTTTTTGAGGTTGCTGCAGGAACAAATTTGTGTGGTAGAGGGAGATGCGATTGTTGAAAATAAGTGTCCATGTCTGATACCCTACCCCACACACACCTTTATATAAACACACACCATCAGAGATCTTCTTCCTACACAGCACTGTTGACAAATTCTCTTTTGAAAAATGCCTTTGTGTCAGCTTCATGAACCTACAGTATGAACATATGAGCTTCAGAACAACCGCAAAAGAGGAATCGTAGTCACATCTGACTTGTGCGAAGAGATGAAGGCTAAAGGAACCAGCAGACTCAGACTAGTTTGATGCAGAGGTCATTGCACATTTTCCATAGACAGAAAGGTTTGTTTGGTGCATACATTAGCAAACAGGGAATGGAGTCACCCACAGAGTAGCCAATCAGCCTCCAGGTGGAGCATGTGTCATCTCCTAGTAGAGCCCACTGGCGTCAAGATAAGGCGTTGAGGGCCTGGGTTTCTTCTAGAAAGAGCAAATGTTGTCAACCTTCAGTGATGACAATAACATGTTCGATCTCAGGTCTCACTACCACACCAACATGATGGCGGTCCATGTCTCACTTCTTTCTCCCTCCCTTCAACAGGTCACCAGATGCAATGGAACAGCCCAGCGCCAAATTATTATAGATGTAATTCTGTAGCCATATGCACCTCTAGATGTGCAAGAGCTGCATCTCCATTGGAGTATGAACTGTCATGGTTGTTTGCCACAGATTTTGCCTTACTTTGAGATCCCACAGAAGGCGACTCACAGGCATTTACATGGGTTTCTTACATATTAGGGCTCTGGTATATCATTTGGTGCGGAGTATTACCCTAGCACACTCAGCAATGCACTCCATTCCAATGTGTGTGACTGCAAACAAAATGTAACCCTATTAAACACACAAACACTGGGTGCAGTATGAGCATAGTTGGTGGGGCAAGACTGGTGCACACAAGATCCTGCTGATATCAAGTAGTGACTAGTCCTTCATCGGGTAAGAGGTAAACTCCTTCTTAAAGACAAGTGACCAGTGACTAGCTGTGCACCTGGAGAAATCCCAAACCTGCAATGTGAATGCAGAGACTCCTCAAAACATGGCAGGGATACAGTGTGTTGATAGCAAGCCATGGGCCAGTCTATGCTTCTGACTTTGCTATACCAACAAGGCTTCTACTCAGTAACCAAATATACAGTCACTCCTTATGGCGACTATACCTGTGAGTACTTTGGTATCTAACTGTGGAAAGCAAGTTGTCACTTGCAAACCAAATCTAAAGTGTAGCCGCATTCCGTGTGTTCAATATACTGACTGTCAAACGCCCTCAGGCATTTTGAGTAGGCACTATGCTGTGTGTGGAGCTAAGTGAGGGTGAAGTGGGAGGTTAACTATTCTGGATGGAGCCTCTGTACACGTTTGCATTTTCAAACCAACTAATTTTCTGTGTTATCTGTTTTGATGTTGAACCTGAGGTGGACTTGTGTATGTTGGCCAAGTTTTGGTCTTGTCTCGTTCATGATGGGCATGTCTGAGCCCTTAATGATCCTCAGAGAACACTCAATACTTGGGACCAGAATGTTGGGTTACTTGAGGATCTGCCACTGGAAGCTGATGTGTTATCGCATAACTGCTCTTCGAGGCCATACGTATGTGCTGTGTGTGTATCTTGTACAGATGCTTAAAATCTCATTAGAAACTTAGAAGAAGAGGAATCTTATTTGTAAAGTCATATTCCCTTGTCAGGAATTTAAAAAGTCTTTCTACTGTCAGATGGTATGCCTTCACACTCCCTTGTAGAGAGTGGCACCTCCAGCTTTTCACCACCAGTGCACATTCATCAAAATGCCAGGGATAGGGGAAGTGACATCATACATCCTTTGGACTCAACGGATCCACAGGAAGTTACATTAAAATAACCTTTGACTGAGATTATTTATAGAAAGTTATGTCAATGAACTAAACCCTGAGGACATCGCAAAAACTGACAATGCTGAAGTCCCACAATAACTGCGTGATTAATATAATACCACAACACAGATAAATGGGTGTTTGAGATATCATCTCTTTTTGGATTGATTGGGGTGTTTACCTGGGCCGGACTGGCCGTAGCGGGTACCGGGCGTTTCCCCAGTGGGCCGGAAGGGTGGGGGCCGTTTTTGGTACTGGGGGCCGGTTTTGCAGCAATGCTGCAAAACCGGCCCCCAGTAACAAAAGCACAGCAGCAGTGTTTCCAACCAGCATACCCTCTTCCCCCCCTTCCTCGGAGGCCGGTCCGACTTAATTGCCAGGGCTGGTTTGCGGTTCCAGTCGACCCTGGTGTTTACGCAATATGCCAGAGGAACAGTATTCATTTAGGGGATATAGTTCCACAAACTACAGAAAAGTACTGCAAAACTAAATTACTTATGCCAATGCTCCCCTACTTTATACATCAACAATAAACGTATTGATAAATCCCAGGGGGAGGGGGAAAAGAGCAAGGCAAATATAAAGGGATTTAAAAACAATAGTAGTCAAGTCCACCTGTATTAATTGTTATGAACCATTTATTGAATATGAAAAATGGTATTGGCTTAAATTATTTCTTATTATTAGTACATTTTGGCCCTGATTATAAGTGGATCAGAGTTATTCTACGCCTGTAAAAGTACATGTTTGCACAAGGGTCAGAATTCGGAATTGTGCAGAGTTTACCACACCCAGTAATTACCAGGTGCAATAAAGCCTGCATCCTTCGTTAAATTTCAGCAGGTCAAACTTGCTGGATTTAGTTGGGGGGAAAGAGTACAGTATTGACCATGAAATGCACATTGTTGTACAGTAAAAACTAAAATCCTCATGTTAGTACCCAAAATCTTTAAATAGGTGCAACTTATTGCACCTCAAAATGTCCAAACCCAAGGAAGTTATATTTTATCAGGTGCAATAAACATCACCTTTCCTCCCCAGAACGGTTAATCAGGACTTTAGATTTATGTTCATTTAGAATGCATTATCACTCTTACGAAGCACAAAGGCAAAGGTTTTATTCAAAGATATCCTTTTCATGTATTTACAATAAGCAAGATTGGCAACAACTTGTTTAAAATATGTTAATTTTTTATTTAATTATACTATTTCAGCAGAACAGTGCACTTTGCACTGCGGAATTTATTTCATTTACAGAGCCGAAGGCTTATGTCTTAGGCCCACTGGAAGCTGCAAAATAGTAAACAGTGCACATCAAAATGCTGCTTACCTTCTGCCACCTCTGATGGCTAGGGTCTCAAAGACAGTGCCAGGGACTGCAAGGAGCTTCACTTTCATTCATTTTCTTTAGTATTGTTGTGTTTCTATTACCACCTTTCATACAAAGCCAGAGGAAGACCTTGGTGATGACACCTGTTCATAGAAAATACTGAACAAAACACCAAATAACAAAAAAAGCAAACAATTCGAACAGTGTAATAGTGATTGAACGAAACGATAAATGGCACCCTTCATGCCACATTCATGCTGTAAATACTGAGGTAAAGGAGATTGCACCATTGTGTGTATACTGTGATACCGTTTTTTCTGTGCTGCACACCACCCCTTATCAGTGCCCTTTATGCAGCCCCTTCCTGTTTGTAGGCTGCCGCTTGAACGCTGTTTCATTTCCGCCTCTCCCACAGGTGACGGCTCCAGTGGAATTTGGGGTGAGGCTGAGTGCCAGGCAGCTGGAGAAGTGCCGGGTGGCTCTGGAAGGCCTGCTGCAGGACATACTGCCGGAACCCCGGAACGGTAAGGATGTGACATCATTGCCTGAGGCAGGGCTTTAAGTGGGCCGGGTCTCACCGGTGCTGAGCACCGGCAGTTTTTTAAAGCGGGCCTCGAAACGAGTTCCTATCGGGCTCTGTTTTGTGGCCTGGCACAGGCGGTCCGTTTTTTTCCGGACTGCAGTGGCAGGCACATCCATGTGCGAGTGCTCACACTACTCACTTCTCACTAGTGGAGAAGTTACGGCATGACGTCATGCCAGGTGAGCGTTGTAGGGGAAGGGAAATCCTTTAAAGAGAGTCATTTTCTCTCTGGATTTCCCTTCTCTTTTTGAAACTCAGGAGCAGCTACATTGTCCTGGGGTAACCAGGGCTTTAAGTGGAAGCTTTTTCAACATTATATACACGCCATAGTTGCTGCTTATTTATCTTACGCAACTAACAACCATTGACAAAGCCAATAGTTCTGACTTGTTGTAGGTATGATGTTACTTGTTGTATCATCTATCCGGATGCAATGACAGAAACAGCAAACTACAAGTCGGCGGCACACTATGATAAGCAAAGATTTTTAGCATACAGGTTTCTAAGCCACGCCCTAAATTACTTTGGCCACGCCCCTTTGAGAGACCCCCCTAGTTTTTTCATCCCACTTAAAGCCCTGGCCTGAGGGTTCCAACAGCACATTCACGATCAGGAGTCAGAAGGGCTATTTTTGTTTATATTCAGTAGTACCCGGGGCGCAGCCTGGTCGTTAAGACTTGGGGAGGTGTGGGCTTCTGATTTTCCGACAATCACTCTTACAGATCATGTTTATTATTATATGGGAAGCAGCGCATGAGGGGGTATGAGGGCCAGTGGAAAGAGACTGGAGTGCAGGTTGTAAGGGGTACTTAAAACACAGTGTTTTATAAAATAACCATGTGTTAAGACCTTCAAGACAGAGACGAGAGTGTGTGTGTTTCTATCTGAGAGAGCAGGTAAAAATTCCAAGGTGAAATAAACAGATATCTAACCATACCGGACTGAAAGCTCCTGTTCCCAACTATTTATTAAATGATACAGTTACTAGGCGAGTGTATTTCCCCACGCCCCGCCCCTGAAGCTAGACCCACACCCCTGATTAGTACATGTCTTGCGGCTTGACGGAAAGTCAGGGCGTGTGTCCTTGGTGGCACAATGTTGATGAAATGAAATACTGATTTGTAAAGGGCACTAAACCCAAGGGTATCAAAGTGGTAATGACAAGAAGTTGAGGGGTGTGTTTTTGGCGGCAGGTTGTTGACAACAGGAGGTGAAAGCATAGTGATGAGGAACTGGAGAGAGAGGATAGGTTTTTCGTGACACACTGTTGATGTAGCTGTGTATGGTTTGTTCATTGGAGCACAGCGCTCAGTCAAGCCACAGACCTAATGTATTGGGCTGGGTACTAACTGCCCCGGGTGCTCAGGGTGCCGCTTTCTTGCAGAAAGTTACTCCTGCAGATGGATGGACTGGGCTCGCACTGGAATCAGTGCCTTAAGCCTCCTATCCTGCAGCATGCTGCTGCCCTGGCATCATTCTGGCAACCCGTACAAAGGTCTAGATGGGCAGTGGAGCAAGGGAGAGAGGCCAGCTACTGGAGGTTCACCATCTATCTGTTCACAAGCGATGTATAACGTCATATGCACATCTGTTGTCACCTAGGACCTCTGTTTTTTTTTAGTACTATAAGCAGTTTCGCTCTATTCACACATTTTACTTTTGTGCCTCGATATACCAATTTCCCACTGCTAAAGACAGTTTCGTCACCACCTATTTTCCATGGGGTCATCGAGACTTCTCTGGTCAGTTTCAGAATTGCTCTTGATTTATTTCACTCGTCTCTCATTCTGCTATTATACGTCTTTCACTATTTGTTTAATTCTATTACTGATCACTTCTTTTACATTTTGTGTAATTTATTACACTGTAAATCAGGGTCCTGTAGTGTTCATGATAACAACAGGAGCAATTCAAAGAATAGTCATTGGTAGGAAGCTTTCAGTAAATTCTGCAATACAAGGCAGTATAATAAATACATGTTTTTATGGCCACATGCACTTTAAGTTAAGGTTTGCCAAAGCATTTGAAATGAAAATAGAAAGAATGGTAGGCAAAAGGAATTGGTAGTGGTCAGGCAAGTGGTTGTTGTAGGTGGAAGTGTTTTAGTGGTGTGGTCCTGGGGATTGATGTAGGACTTTTGGCATGTGGCTAGGTGGCGTAAGTGGAGGTGCAGGCTGGTAGTGCTGCAAGCCCAATAAGGTTACAGTAGTACGTGTAGTGGAGTGTAGTTTCAGATGATGTGCAAGGTAAGGAAGTGGTAGGGATTTGAGAATGGAATGATGTTAGGTGGAGGCATTTGTAGTTTAGGAGCACTGCAGGGTGCGGAAGTTGTAAATTGAGAAGTAAATACAGGTTGGTAGAGGGTGTGTAGTGTTAGAGGCCTTACAACACTGGGTATGAGTAGGCTTCTGAGGGACTGCTGACAAGTGGAAGAGTGTGTAGTGTTAGAGATTCTGCAAGGTGGGTGTGATATGGGTAGTGTATGGGGCTGTGGTAGGTGGAGGCTGCATGCAGTGGAATCTCTTAGCAGTAGAGAAGGGTATATAGTGATAGAAGGATATGTGTCTAGTGCTATAGGTGGAGCAGGGTGGAATGTGGAAGCAATCAAGAAAACAATTAGTGGTATGCAGAGGGAGGGAGTGAAACAGCTGAAAACATGTATGGTGGCTTATAGAGTAAAGGCTTCTTGCTAGCTGATCACATAAATAATGTTATTGTGATGGCTGGTTGTGCTCTATAAAACTCTCACATTAATACGTTTAAATAAACTGCTGCCGAAAGCATTCTGAAGGTAAGCAGCAGACAGTCCGAAGAGTGGAATTGGCTGACAGTAGGGAAGCCGCTAAAGGCTTGAGGGAGAGCATTGTAATATGAATAAAAAATAATAACAACATAAGAAATAATAATAACAGTGTCAATAAAATGTAATACTATTATTGAGAATAAGAATTGTTACTTCTCATCTTTTAAAGCACTATTTCACCTAAGTTTCAAAGCATTGCGAAAGTTGTAAAATTATAAAACAGAAACAACTTTTGTAAATGACTGAAATTAAGGAAATCTTTTTTGTGAATAGCTTAGCGTTCATAGGGCTAAATTTGGCATTGACTTCTATGAATTTCAAGCATAATGTAGAATTCAGGATAAGACTTACTCAGCCATATCTAACGGAAAATCTACTTTCCTGACCTCAATAGGAGCTATAAACGTGCAGGGGCAGACATAGCTGCTAATCCAACCGGAAGTCACAACGGACGTGGAACGTGGAACATCCAGCATTGCATCTCATGGTGCAGTAGGGTTCAGGAATCAGTAGAGGATACAAGGGATGGTATGTTAGGGCGTGGCTGCAGCAATGCACTTTACAGACACCTATTCTTACCTGTATTGCACGAGAGGGAAAACATGAACAAGTAACAGTGCTGTAAGCAAACACTGCAGATTGAAGAATCGAGAGCAGGTTGGTAAATGAGGGTTCTCAATAGCCACAAAATGAACCTTTTGGGGAGCCAAGGTCACGTATGGTCTAAAGTTCCCAGTAAATATTCCATGGTTCTCTTAAAAAACAACCTAGGGTCTCTGGTGACAGGGTTAAGTGAGCAAGCGTTGATGTGCATCTGATTTCAGTTTCCTCTTTATTTCAGTGGACTGATGGTCGGAGACCAAGGAGAAGTCGTTCCGGCAGCTTCCCCCTTTCTTTACCAATCCTGATTCATATCTAAACTTGAGGACACTGCGGAAAACCGGGACATAATTTTTATGATGCAACGTGTTGATATTGTGTGATCTAATAAAGTAATTCAGAAAGGCGTAGAGGTGCATCTTGATTTTATTCCACAATTAAGAACTAACACTGGTGAAAGAAGCTTAAAATTCTGAATTTGATTGGTGCTTAAATGGGGAACAAGCAGAAGGGTTTGTCAATGTTTTTTAATCATGCTGTACAGCATCCCTGAAGCAATGCAGCATGGCTAAATAAAAAAAAACTATGACACAGCTGCTTTTTTGCCAAACACCTTTTTTGAAGCGTGGGCACGGAATTAAGGGAGAAACGCAGGGCTGAGGAGAAGCAACAGAGATGGAGTTGGCAGGAGGAGGCAACACGGAGGTTGGTGAGGATGGAAGCAACACAGAGGGTAGGGTGGGGAGAAGAAGGAACGGTTGATAGGGAAAGAGGGAGCAGGTGGGGAAACTATATGGAGGGTGGGGGGATGGAAGCAACATTGAGGTCAGGATGGACAGAAGAATAATAGGGTTTGAGAGCAACATAGAGTGGGCAGGGGAGAAGCACACATGAGAGAAAGCAACGGAGTGAAGGATACAAGCATGAGTGAAAAATGGCGGGGGCGAGCAGAAGCCCACAGGATACAGAGAGCAATAAAGGGCTTAGGGGGAGAGAAATACACGAGGGAGACAGATGGAAAACACATGTATTCTTGTGGAGTGCCTTAGCAAAAAGAAAAAGTGGTGTTTGAAAAGCAAACTATGGAAGCATAGAAGCCAACCAAACAAAAGATATGGTAAAGAGGATGGGAGGGACAAACACAAGATTGACAAGCTCGAGCATAAATTGGAATCAGGCAAATCAGTTTGACAGAAAAGCAAACCAATGGTAAGCAATGATGCAGAGATATGTGGTGACTGGGTGATAGATGTTGCAAACAAAACACCAAGTAAAAACTATCTAGAATAAACATGTCTCATAAAGTCCCAGCTTTACAGTCGGTGCTTTAGCAGAGAGGGTGAGCCACCCAAACACACCTCAAATTTAGACAGACAGTCCAAATTTCCCTAGAAATCCCAAAGCAGTTCAACATAGAGTACAGGAAATCAAAGGTTTACAGTTGTATAGCATCTTCTCATGAGTTTTATTTGCACTCAAGTCAATCCCCATTTCTTAAATTCTAGAAAACATGTTTCGTTGTATTTGTAGTTTTGATCTTGGCTAGAGTAAATACATAAAGCCAAATGGAAATAATTATCGATGGGGTATTGGTGGAACTGGCACGTTGTGGTTCGCTGAGGTGAGGCCCAGCCAGGCAGAACCTACCACTCCCGTCAGGGGTGGGTGATTACTCTCTCTGTATAACCTGCACTCACCCTTGGGTAGCTTGGCACTGAGCAGTCAAGCTTATCACAGAGGTAATGTGTAAAGCATTGGCACAGCACTCTCACACAATAAATACACTGAGCATCACAAAAGAGACTTCACTTGTGGTGTATGCAGTGCTTTAAATGGGCCGGTACTGCCCGGTACGGAGTACCAGCACTTTTTTATTTTGAGAGGGAGAGTACCGGCACTTCTCAAGAGCGAAGAAATACTTTTAATTGGAGAGTACCGGCACTTCTCAGAAACAAGCAGGTACTCTGCTACAGAGTACCTGCACTTCTATTTTTCCATTTCAAGCACTGGGTGTATGTGAATAAAATTTGTATTGAACACACACATTAATTAACACAACATGAAAATCATGTATTTCTGGGCATAAATCACATTTAAAAATATCACTAGCAGTACTAGGCCCAACCATGTTAAAATGACATCAGTAATATGCATACTTGGGAAAGAGTCTACTTTACCCACCAGCACCCTTAAGAGGTGCAAAACGTTGTCAGAAATAGGCCCACCCTGGCAATTATTTTTATTCAATACTCCACAGTTATAAGGTGCACCCCAGATCACAACGGTATAAAAAATGTGTACACACAGATAATTAAAACACTTTTAAACAGCACTGTGGGCTAAGGCCGCACAGGTATAAACCAATGTCAACCGTAGTATTCTTTTGGCAAGGAATAAATGTGTAAAGCAACACTGCCGTGCGGTATAGTTAATCACTGGCAGTCACTCCCACATACTCACTTTGCACAGATACAGAGTGCCACGGGTATCGGGTAGGTCCGTATAGAGCGCACTGGCACACACACAGCACCGTAATGCGGTGCAACTGATATCCGGCAGGTCAGTTGATAATCACATGCAGACCCTGTGGCACAAGCCCTGCTCCACCATTCATCTACCCCCGACTATCCTGCATCCATGGGCCGTAGATAAAGAAAACTTTCCCTCCTGATCCTAGACCGATCGTGGCCTGAGTCACACTTAGCCAGGGAAGAAGGTGGGGGTAGGTTGCAGGGCTAATTAGGCGGCAGTTGACAAATGGAGGTTTGGCCACTACTTTGGAAGTTCACTCACGGTATGCGGAGCAGAAGTGGGCTGAGGGCAATAGTCGTTCAATCAAAGGATTCCACACTGAGCCTTCTGTCACCAGCCCAGTTCTGTGAAGCACAGGGGGTGGAGGGTCATGCAGTCTCTTGACCCACTTTCGATCGCTTTCGGAAGCGTCCTTAGCCAAGTCAATTACTTTCACCACCCCGGCCCGGGCAATACTACCTGGCAACACAAAGTCATAGGAGAGGAGAGGGCAGTTGGTCTGCCGCACCGAGGGCCCAAAAGGAACAATCGATGAATGGGGATGAAGCAGGGGAGCCTCTCGGAAGGAGGCACCCTGTCAAGCACACGTTGATCAAAGTAGCACCCAGGCAATCCAGGTACAATCAGAACACAAATCCACTCCTCCGCACCTTCCCTGGAAATGAGGCACAACGTCTGGTGTGCGTTGATATGAGTCGCTCCAGACAGTTCCAGTAACACACAATGAAGAGTCGCAAACTCAGTACCTTCCTGGAAATGAGGCACAATGTCTGGTGCGCGTTGATCTGAGTCTCACTAGAGTATTTTGGTCCAACACAACGAAGAGTTGCAAATTCCATACCTCCCTGGAAATGAGGCACAACATCTGGTGCGTGTTGATACGGGTCACATTTCCGGTCACACACAACGAAGAATTGCAAATTGCATACCTACCTAGAAATGGGGCACAACATCTGGTGGCGTTGATACGGTTCGCACGAGACAATTCCGGTCACACACACATGCGCAAGTTCAGCAGTGCTGCATGAGGTAGAATGAGGCACTACCATGGATATGCCCTCACCTCCGAGGGTCGCACCCTTTGAATCGGACACCGCACGAAATGAGCATGCAGTCAGCTTGTCGCACTAGAGAGATGCTGCAAGATGGACGAAGCTGTCCACGCAGGGTCCCGCAACCGAGGAATCCGCTTACCACCAGCAAGATGCTTTATGCGTGTTGAGGCCCCAAGATGCAGGGGCCACACTCCTTAGATGCAGGCAGTACTTTTGGTGCTCTGCACAAGGCAATCTGGTCTCCAGGCACAATACTTTGTTCCACACTCATGCTGTGCTACTATTTGGGATCCAGCAGACAATGTGAGCACTTAAGAGGGCACCGCTCTCCAGGTGTCACAAGTAGACAGTATGGCTCCCTCGTGGGAGGTCTTTGATGTCCCTGAGACCAGGGGGCAAGCCAACAAGTCCTTGGAGAGCACACTTCAGGGTGCCACACAGCAGCAGGTAGTCAGCCCAGGCCAGCCACTATTCAGGAAGGGTGCACAGTCCCTTCCAATGGCATTAATTCTCCTTGTCCACAACAGATTCCTCTAGCAGTTTGCACCATACAGTTCCAGGTTCTCCGGTCCCACTTCTGCACAAGTGTATCTCTCCCCTGCTGAAGTATGGCACCAGTAGTTCTACTGTAGTGTGCCTTTGACGTTGGGGGTGGTTCAGAGGGTTTCCTTTTGAACCACAGATGGCTCCCCTAAATGTCAGTCCTGTCTGCCATGGGGCAATGAAATGCAGATCTTAATCTTTAGTGAGGCCATGATCAAGCTCCCAGAGGCCAAGCATCAAGACCTCTTCCTCCAATCTGTTCAGCCAGGCCCTCAAATGGCAGAGGTCTGTCATTCCAGTTAGATGCCCACTGTTTATAGCTGTCTCTGGGGAATGCACAGATGTGCTCCCCAGCCACCAGTGTGGACTGGAGTCAAACTAAAAGGCACACAAAGAGTTTTAGAGCAGATAAATGCCCACTTTCTAGAAGTGAAAAGCAAAAAGACAGCTTTGTTGCACTCAAGTAAACAGAATTGTACTACTGTACTCAATAGAAACAAAATTGGTAATTAAGTGTGCACCCTCTGAGGTGGTTCCACCCCACCACCTAATTCAAAAGTGAAAAGAGAAACTAGAACCTCAGTCTTAGACATAAGGTGCACTACTATTGTTCACTTTAACGAGTGTCAACCACTTTTTAAACTTCTAGTAAAATAATTCCAATCAATGTACAAACAAAACATAAATCACAATCAACATAGTAATTAACGAATATTTCTTCAATGAGTTATCTCCGACACAAATGATTCTTCAACTTCTACGTTGTTTATTGTTCAAGCACTAATACTTAATGGAAAGACTTTTCCTTCAGCGTTTAGATGACATTCAAACGATTTCCATGTAATTTTATACAAGTCCCAATGCATTTCGGGCAACAAAAAAGCCCTTCTTCAGGGGAATCTATAAATGAATTATAATAACAATGGTAGGCATGCCTCTTGTACAACTGCTCAGAAACATTTCATTGTTGCAAATGGCCATCACAGTTAGTGGTCAGGGACACAAGTGGAGTACGAAGTTTGTCTTACAGTTTTAAGAGCACGTTGGGTGAGGTCTTTGGAGCGTTGCACTATTGTCTTTCTTCACCTGCTGTTTTCACCACATTTTCACTTATGCCATTTCTACCTTTTCTTGATACCCTTACATTAAATTGAAGTAGAGCTGTATTTCTGTTTTTAAGGCAGGATATTTATGCATTTTTGAGTTAATTGTCCACCTCATTTGAATTTGATGGCCATTTGCAACAATGAAATGTTTCTGAGCAGTTGTACAAGAGGCATGCTTACCATTGTTATTATAATTCATTTATAGATTCCCCTGAAGAAGGGCTTTTTTGTTGCCCGAAATGCATTGGGACTTGTATAAAATTACATGGAAATCATTTGAATGTCATCTAAACGCTGATGGAAAAGTCTTTCCATGAAGTATTAGCGCTTGAACAATAAACAACGTAGAAGTTGAAGAATCATTTGTGTCAGAGATGACTCATTGAAGACATATTCATTAATTACTATGTTGCTTGTGATTTATGTTTTGTTTGTACATTGATTGGAATTATTTACTAGAAGTATAAAAAGTGGTTGACACTCGTTAGAGTGCACAATAGTAGTGCACCTATTGTCTAAGACTGAGGTCCTAGTTTCTCTTTTCACTTTCTAGAAGTGGCATTTCTAAACTATTAAGGACAAATCCCTCTTTACCACAGAACAGGAGAGGGTTTGTGATTGTGAATCCAATGATAGGAAACATTATGAGATGGCTCTACTGTAAGCCACTATTGCAGCTTGAAATAAATGTAACCGCTCTCCCATATTAACCTATGGGAAGAGCAAACCTCATAGGTAGTGAAAACACACATGGGTATTCTTCACTATCTGGGCAGGGAACACACATGTATACATGCCCTGCCTTTCACCTACCACTTACCATACCCCAGGGGTGAAAGGTCTCCCTCAGGTTTGGCCAGTGGTTTAGAAAGGCCAACATGAGCATAAGGGCAATTGTGCACACAGAGGCCTGCAAAGGCAGGATTGATACATATTTAAAAACACCATAGGTGCAAGTGTGGCCCCACAGCCCTGCAATGGCAGGCTTGAGCCCGGTTTTAAAAACATCATACGTGCAAGTGCGCACACACAGGCCTGCAATGGCAGGCTTGAGACATGTTTAAAAACATCAGGCAAGCACCACTTCCTAACATTCGTAGGAAGGGTGCATGCATTTTCACACTGCGTTTGCAGTGTGGAAAGTGCCCAGAGCCATAAGGCCACTAAAAGAGAAACATCAAACCCCAGTGTATTCCCATGGGAAGAGCCATCCTCCTAGGTAGGGAAAACCACATGGGGGTTCTTCACTACCTGGGCAGGGAACACCCATGTGCACCTGCCCTGCCTTTCGCCTACCACTTGCTCCACCCCTCAGGGCTAACTCTAGGGGTGCTCTAGTGGTAGCTGAAGGCATACTTAGGGTTGGCTAATGAGTTGGACATGCCAACCTGAGCATAGGCGCAACTGCACATGCACAGGCCTGCAATGGCAGGCTTGATATATGTTTGAAAGAGCATCCTGGTGGGTGACACAATCAGTGCTGCGTCCCACCTTTAGCCACTGCAGTACCTGCCCTGGATATGTTGTGTACCTTTTTAAAGGGCACTCACAAGTCCAACACCTTAAACTAATCAAGTAAGCACCACTTCCTAGCATGGGTAGGACGGGTGTGTGAGCTTTCACATTGCATTACAGTGGGAAAGCGCCCAGAGTCCTAAGGCCACAAAAAGAGAATCAGTAAAAACCAGGAGGAGAGAAAGCAAAATGTTTTAGGTAAATCCCCTAAGAAGAGCCATGTCCAACAATTATTCTTTTTGGTCGGTAAATTATAACCCATCACCAGTGCTGCAATACATTACAGTACAAACAATTAAGAAAAAGTTGCATGTAAAGGAATGGGGGGGATATATAATTGCAGAGAAACCCAAAATTCTAAGAGTGCACAATTTATCTCAACAAATGCTAGCACCATCATGTATTGTAATATCAAATACAAACTCAAACATTGTGACGCACCAGAGAATCCATCACTCAGAGTCCAAAGTGGCGGAAGCAACAACAACCACCTAGTAGACAAGAAGAAAAACACCAGGATGGCCTTTCAAATGGTTGTGGTGGCTCTTATTCTTTCCCGCCTAGACTACTGTAACCCCCTGTACCTAGGCGTTGACAAACGCCAGCTGTCTAAACTTCAATCCCTACAGAATGTGGCTGCACGTACCCTGTTACACATTCCAAAATACAGTCACATTTCTCGTGCCATTAGAAATCTACATTGGCTTCCAGTTAAGCAGCGAACTGAGTTTAAGGCCCTATGCCTGGTTCATAAAGACCTATATGTGGGGGGGGGGCCTAATGACTACCACAAATTATTCCAATGGCATGCCCCCGCCGGATGTTAAGATCGGCCAATAAAGCTCTGGTCCACGTTCCTAGAGTTAAGAAGGCCAGATGGGGAGGCAGATGTCTCTCTTTATGGCATCTAAGCTCTGGAATGAACTTCCACTTACTATTAGGCTTTCATCATCCAGGTCCCAGTTTAGGAGACAGGTTGTCACGGGACCACCCCGAGTAGATACAATGCGAAGGCAAAAGGATGCAATAGAGACCGATTTCTATGTTTCTCTATACGTCTTTTATTGTGGGCATACGATGGAGCAACATCCAGTTGGGGTAACCGTTGAGTCCTGGTTAGCGGAGCACTCCAGAAGTCACCGAGGATTCCCAAGAGGCAGGCCAAGATCACTGGCTTCCACCGTTCTCCCGAGAAGTAGGAAAGGGAAAACAAAACAAGACCAGGGTCAGTAGGAAGGACTGGAAATCCTTCTTAGACTCAGGGTATGGGACGTGAGGGAATATCACCCTTTTCCAGCACCATGTGTTTTGCTGTTACCGAAGTGCGGTGCCCTCCCTCTACAACGTTCCCTTCCCCGCCCAGTGCCCGGAGAAGCCCCGTAGTCTGGACCGTACTTTTTTCTAGCCACCCTCCTCCTGGAGAGTGGCGGGGCGATGCGCGGTCCCGTTGGCCTCCTGGCGTGTTGGTGTCGTCTAGGATGGTGTTCCTGGCTTCGTCTTTCGGGGACTCCCGGGGTCCTGCTTCCGGAACCGGCGTGGGCGTCTCCTGCTCCTCTTCCCCACTCTTCGTCTCCACTTCCTCCCTCTTCAACGCGTACGGCGCACCTCTCCTCCCGCAGGTCTCCTCCGATAGGGCCGACGTGGCCAGCGTCATCGGGCACGCCCCACAAGGCTCCTCTTCATGGGCGCGGAGTAAATTTTTAAAGGGCTCGTCCCATGCCTGCGTGTGGAGTGACAGTATGTCAGTTAAGGGGAGCCATAGGGGAGCAAGGTACTACAGTCGGTTGTTCATCTTCAGTCTCGTGACACATCCCTCCCCCAGCATTTCCCCGATCGGGGGAAAGAGGAAAACGCGATAAATAATCCGCGTTGCCCTGATCCCTGCCCTTCCGGTGGCGGACTTCGAAATGGAACGGTTGCAGGGCCAGAAACCACCGAAGGACCCGGTCGTTGCATCCCTTGTTCCTCTGGACCCAGGTAAGAGGGGCATGGTCAGTATATAAAATAAAAGTCCTCCCCTCCAGGTAGTACCTCAATTTTTCAATGCCCCACTTCAGGGCTAGGCACTCCTTCTCAATTGTGGGGTACGCCTGTTCCCTAGGGAAGAGCTTCCAACTAATGTAAAGAATCGGTCTTCCAAGCCCCTCCGCGTCTAGTTGGGAAAGGACTGCACCTATGCCCATGCCAGAGGCATCAGTCTGCAGGATGAATGGGTTTTGGAAGTTGGGAGTAAGCAACACCGGGGACGTAGTCAGCATGGTTTTTAAAGTCTGGAACGCCAGGGTTTCTTGAGTGGATGGGGATCGGAGGAGAGAAGGGGTTGCTGTCTTTTTCAATAAGTCAGTGAGAGGGGCAGCAATGTCAGAGAACTGGGGTATAAACCGCCTGTAATACCCAACCAGTCCTAAAAAGGCCCTCAGATCTTTCTTGGTTTTTGGAAAGGGGGTGTCTTGGATAGCCCTAACTTTTTCTGTTTGAGGTTCGATTAGGCCCTTTCCTAATAAATAGCCTAGGTATTTTACTTTTTGAAAAGCAAACTTGGACTTCTTTGCGTTGATGTGAAGGTTGGCGTTTCTTAGTTCAGACAGGACAGCATTAAGATGGGATCGGTGTTCGGCCCACGTTTTGCTGTATATAATGATGTCGTCTAAGTACGCTGATGAATACTCTAGGTGTTGTTTTAACAGGGTATCCATTAGTCTCTGAAAACTAGCGGGGGCACCGTGCAGGCCAAACGGTATCACGGTGAAATGGTATAATCCGTCTGGAGTGCAGAAAGCCGTTTTCTCCTGGTCGTCGGGGTGTAATGGGATCTGCCAATATCCCTTGGTGAGGTTGATCGTGGAGATGTAACGAGCCTCGCCTAAACGTTCAATTAACTCGTCTACACTGGGAAGGGGATATCCATCTTGTTTAGAGATTCGGTTTATGGCCCTGAAATCGATACAAAAGCGGGTGCTCCCATCCGGTTTCGGTACCAGGACAATGGGAGAGCACCAATTGCTCTTGGAGGGTACTATAACGCCTAAGTCTAGCATCTGGGTGACTTCTCGTTGTAAGGCAACCCTATGGGCTTCAGGAACCCTATACGGTCTCTGTTTGATGGTGACCCCTTCTGTGGTAGGTATGGAATGCACCGCTAAATGGGTTTTCCCGGGCTGATCCGAGAAGATGTCAGTGAAGGAGTATAAGAGGTTCGTTAGGTCTTTTTTTTCGCATGCCGTCAGGTCAGGACTAAGGATAGTGGCGTCAACAGTATGAGCGGGAGTGTTCGCTAAGGAAACTGTACAGGTTCTACTGGGAGGAGGACCTAACCATTGTTTTTAGGAGATTGACATGGTACATTTGGGTTTTCTGTGGGGACAGGCGTAAAACGTAGGTGGTTTTCCCTATTTTCTTTATGATCTCATACGGACCTTGCCACTCCTTCTTTAATTTATGGGTAGATGAAGGAGGATCAGAACCCATTCCCCACATTGGAATTCTCTCCAACGCTTGCCTTTATCGTAGTGGTATCTTTGTTTGTTCCGAGTCCTTTCTAGGGTATCATGGGCTAGGGATCTCAGCTTGTGAAGACAAACCTTTACCTGGTTGGCATAGTCTAACAGGGCCTGAGCTTCTGTTATCCCCTCCTTTTCCCAGCTCTCCTTTGTGATCTCCAAAAGGGTGCGTGGTTTCTGCCCAAACAGAAGCTCGAATGGGGGAAACACCCAAACTGCTTTGCACTGTGCTCCGGATGACAAAAAGGGCAAACGGAAGGAGCTGGTCCCAGTTCTTTCCGTCCCCTGTTAGTAGCTTTTTTAGGGTGAGCTTTAGATTGCCGTTGTACCTCCCGACGAGACCGTCCGTCTGTGGATGGTACACGGAAGTTTTAATATGCTAAATGTCCAGCTGTTTGGATACCTCCTTCATCAGTCTCCATACGAATGGGGTCCCATGATCAGTGAGGATCTCACGTGGAAATCCCATCCTGGAAAACACCTCAATCAGCCTCTGTGCTATGGTGGTGGTGGTCGCAGTCCTCAAGGGAAGGGCCTCGGGGTATCTGGTGGAGTAATCCACAAGAACTAGGACGTATTGGTAACCCCTGGATGATTTAGGGAGAGGGCCTATAAGGTCCATTCCTATTTGCTCCAAAGGTCTGCCTACTATAGGTAGGTGCTGGAGGGGTACTTTTGGGGGAATGTATGGGTTCCTTTTTTGACATATAGCACACTCCTGACAGTATTTCTTTACTTGGGCATAAATACCTGGCCAAAAACAATTGTTCAGAATAGACTGACTGGTTTTCTCCACCCCACAATGGCCCGCCAAGAGATGGGAATGGGCAAAGAAAAGGATTTGGTCCCTAAAACCGGCTGGGACCAATAACTGGGGTTCTGCTCCTTCTTTGGCTATTCTGTAGAGGAGGCCATTGCACTCCGAAAAACTAGGATAGGTTTTTCTGGGGTCGTCTTTGTGTCCCGGGCGCTTTGCCAGGCGTTACTAAGGGTGCTGTAGTTTATCTGTGCCACCCTAAAGTGGTTGTCCATGGCCCATGGTTCAGAAGTGAGTAGACTATTGTGGGTGTTTTTCTGTAGGGAATAGGTTTTCAGGTTACTGGCTAGGAGACTAGAAAAGCAGGGATCATCTATGCCTAGTATAAGCTGTTCTGGGAGAAAAGGGAGGACCCCTACGTCGACTGTAGATGTGAAGCCTGTTTCGGTCTGAAGGGTTACTCGGGCTACAGGATAGTCTTTGAAGTCGCCATGCACTCAACGAATACTAACGGTCCTCTCGGAGATGATATGGGATACAGGGACTAACTCTTCTCTCACCACTGAGTGTTTGCAACCTGAGTCAAGGAGGGCTGTCACTGCCTGGTTATTTATCCTAAGACTTACATAGTAAACGGGTCCCATCTCCTGTGCGTAAAGGACAGGTCGGGGTGCATAGCTAACGTCCACTGGTTCGTCTTCTTGTTTTTCCTTTTTTTTTCTGCAGAACCTGGCGATATGGCCCCATTCACCGCACTCGAAGCATTGGGGCCCTGAAGAGGAAAAGCCTTCGGTTCTTCCTATTCGAGCCCTAAAAGGCTCAACAGGGGTTTTCACTGGTTTCTTCTCGTTCTTCATCTGTTGGGGTCCCTTTTGTATCCTCTCTGGCTCCCTGGTCGTGTTGCGGTAATGGGCTCGCGTGTAGGAGGTGGCCATCTCCACGGCATGTTCTAGGGTTAGGCCCGCATGTTGATGGAGCCATCTTTGAGTCCCATAAGGTAAGGCGTCGAGGTATTGTTCTAAGTATATTTTATTCATTATTTCTTCTCGGGTGGATTCTAGCGGCTTGAGCCAACGGTCAGCGGCGTCCTTCATTTTGTAAAAAAGGGTTTTCGGGGTGTCTCCTGGTGCTCCTCGTTCTTGCCTGAATTTGATAGGATGGGTTTCATCGTCTACCCCCAATCGGTCCATTATGTATTGTTTCACAGCACCATAAGCAGCGGTACCGTCCTTATTGATGATCTGGTAGGCGGCATGAGCTTCACCTGTGAGTAAGGGGGCCAGGTAAAAAGGCCAGCGATCCGTTGGCCAGGCGATGTCCCGTGCCACCCTCTCGAAATTCAGAAAGAAGGAAACTGGGTCTTCTCCCGGTACATATTTTTACAGGGGAATAACTGTCCCAGGAAGAGTAGGGCCCCTCCCTTGGCCTAGGCCCAAGAGTAGCTGCGTCTGTCCTTCTACTAACTTGGTCATGTTATCAGCCTGGGACTGAATGGCGGAAGAAAAGACAGCGCGGTCCATCTCCGCTTGATTCGTGCTTTTCTCCATGGCCCATTCTAGTTTGTTTTGTCCCTCCTTTAATTGGTACACAAGGTTTTCCATCGTGTATCGGATGGGTTATTGTTAGAAGGTGGTTCTGGCACTATGGGCCGCCCAGATTTTTCGCTTTTTGAGCACCTATTTGTTGAGCTTTTACTGTGGGAGAGCCTCATAAGTTGGGACTCACCCACAGGGAACTCATGATGAAAGACTGCATGTGGATTTTACTGGTGTCCCCCTAGCTTGACTAGGCCGCTGCGCAGCAGCTGGAGTAAGGGGCACCGGGCTGGTTACATGCAAACACCTGTGTACACGCGTGTGCACATGTGTAGGGGCTGCGCAGGGGAGATTCCTGGTGTGCACAGTCCAGGAGCAGCTACAAAGTGAATGGTGTGGCAGGACTTAGGCAGAATTGGGTGGTGACATGGAATAGGCTTTATACACTGGGAAGGACCATGCCAGGGAAAGTCAGTGTGTTTTACTGTTTTTCACTCACTTCATTATTTCCCTATGGGGATGTGGAGCCCATGTGCTAGATTAACTTTCATAAGGCCTACAGATTCCAGACACGCACTAAAGTCCACTGTAGCGGATGTGAAAAGGAGTATTCTGCAGAGTCCAAAGTCATATTTGTACTGCTTTTGGGTCATCCAGAAATGTCACATTTCTCTGAGTCAGTCATAACCAGGGCCAGGCTGAGGGCTGACCTCAGCTGGATGGATTGATAACCTTTCTTCCAGGAGGAGAAGATGGGTGGGGCTACAGGCTCATCTATCAGCAGCTATCACTGGGTGCCAGGCACCAGGCTGCACCAAGGAGGGAAGGGCTCTTGTTTCAGAGACCATGTGGCCAGAGACCCTGGACGACGCCGATTTGAACATACCCAGAGGCTGGACAAGAAGGAGGGAGCAGGGGCAGGGAAGTGATGTGTCGCTGTTTGATAGGACCAACAGAGACTTCCTGCCAGCCCCCTACTCAACTTTTAAAAAGTGCTTGCACAGGAAGAGAAGCTCTCTCTGGGGTGTGGTCTGCTGAGGCGGAAGGTGCTGGAGCCTGGCAATGGGCAGTTGGAAGGAGGAACCCCCTGACTGCCCCCCAGGGCCCTAACAGCGCCATAAGAAGAGCCCAGGACCGGTGCGCAGGAGCAGGGGCCTCTGCGCAGGGAGAAGAGAGGCCCAGGGGGAGAGCCAGGCGAAAGGCTGGCGCAGGGAGCCAGTGCAGACCGCTCCCTTCTGAATCCCCCCCTCTCGGAGACCCAGAGGGCGAAGGAGAGTGTTCCCAGTGGCTGGGGCTGGCCAAGGGGAGCAAGAGGAGACGAAAATGAAGAAAATCGGACTCCAGGGGGCCGAGATATGCCCCCCAGAAGGTAGGCGACCTTTGACCCCGCCTGGGACCGACGACGAAGCGCGTGGGGCTCCGCCGCCGGTCGCAATCATGCCCCCGGGGTGGGTCAGGTCCTGGGGGCTGCCCCAGGAAGAAGCAAAGTCGGGGGGCGCCGTCGCGCACCCCGTGAAGTGGCTCCCGAAGGGGGCCAGGAGCCCACCCTGGCCCCTGGTGATGCGTGAGGAGGGTGGCGGGGGAGCGCCGTCGCGCCCCCCACGAAGATATGCCCAGGGGCCCGGGACCCCATCCCCGGGCCCCGAAGTAAAGTCGGGGAGCGCCGTTGCGCTCCCCGTGAAGATACCCCCTGGGGGGCCAGGAGCCCACCCTGGCCCCCGCCGAAGAAGAATAGACGGGGAGCGCCGTCGCGCCCCCGTGACGAAGAGGAAGAGGGGCCTGGGACCCCATCCCCGGGCCCCGAGGCAAAGCCGGGGGGCGCCGTCGCGACCCCCGTGAAGATGGCCCTGGGGTCCCGGGCCCCAGAAGTGAGGGAGGAGGAGGGAGTGCCGTCGCACTCCCCCGAGGTCCGCAGGACCGGCGGGAACCTCCGTGTCTGCCCGCCAGAGCAGGCAGACCAAAATGACGGTGCCGGCTCCCGCGGCCGCACACGGAGGTGCGGGCCGCGCGGGGAGCCGGCGGAGGCAGCCAGGGGTGGGCTCCCTGGGCTGCCCTCCATCAAGGACGGCGTGCGGGGGTCCCGGGTGGGACTGAGACCCCCAAAACAAAGGAGACGGCGCCGGGGGCCCGGGTGGGACCGGGCCTCCCACCAAGCGACAGGAGCGGCCGGGGGTGGGCTCCCCGGGCCGCATAACCCCCCACTGGAGAGTGAAGGCGGCGCGAAGCGCCAGACCGGTGATCGCGGCTCTCCCCGGCACAGCGGGAGAGCCGCTGCTCTAATATTCAGCGGAAGGAGCCTGAAGCACCCCATAATGCCTTGCAGGGCATGGGGACAACATCGTGTTTGGTGCTTGGTGGCCCCCCAGAGGAGGGGGGTCACCCTGAAATGTAAAAAGGTGCTGGGGGGAGCTGCTGGAGAAGCGCAGTCTCCCCCCCCCCAGCCCGAAGAGGAGTCCCTCCACAAGTCACATGGGGACTTGAATAGAATAACCCCTCAAGGGCTCAGCTTGCATTTAACACCTTCTAGGCTGGAACGTTTGTTCTACAGCTGAGGGTGTATGGAGAAGTGCCTAACGGAGTGAAGGGCTGAGTTGGGGATGTCTGGAGAAAGGCATCCCCTGGAGGTGAAGAGGTGTAATTGCACCAGAAATGCATTTACTAGCGGTTATTTCTTTTAGAGGGACTGAAGGTCACATGTGTAATGTGCAGTAACTGTGTAAGGTGTTATCATAAGCAAAGTGAGGTTATGTTGCCAGACGTTCCTGCTAGGGTGTCTGGCTGTATATGCGTAATCCTGTGATTTCATCTGTGCTGCCTTTAGGGGCTTGAATTGCAATGCATTATAATGATCCACAAAAGTGATGAGTACTGTCATTCTAAATTAATGCTTAAACATGTATTCTTGCTGTTGCGCTTAAGTGAGGAACAACCCAGACTGGTAGCCCTGAAGATGTAGGGGTGCATACTGTATGGTCAATATAAGATGCTCAGTCAGGGTTATGTGTCACAAGGGCAGGTGAACCTATTTTTAATGCGTGTTGAGGTAATGGGGTGGGTCGCCACTGGGATGGTGCCAGTGCGCAAGGCCCTCGCTCCAGGTTATGTTCAACTAACTGCATGGGGGGGCAAGATGATGTGCATACATGGGAGTGGTGGTACTAGACCCCACCCCCTCCTGCAGGAGGGGTGGAGATGTTATGTAATGTCACAAAGTAATTCTAACAGCTTATGTATATTTGTAAATTGGTGCATAGTATTGAGTAGTGTGTGCGTTTAATAAATGTACTCTTACTTTTATAAAGCAAAGTACAGATTGGACAATCAATTATTGAGTGTTATTTCTGTGCACCTGCAAATGGCGATTACTAGCCCACACCACCTCCCTTGAGTAAGCCTCAGACTGCTCTGCAACGCTACCCTCTGAGAGTCAGGCGCTACAATTCGGTGTTTGGTTCCCAGTGAAGGACAAATGTAGTCATGTTATTTGTGCAGGCCTCACAGATGCTGCCTCGTTTTCCAACATTGGTGTCTAGCGGCGGGAAACATAGTATCCCATTCTGGTGCGCATTTATAGCATTTGATAAGTCCAGTTTTGCCACACATTACCTATGCAGCAATGAGCAAATGGAAGAGCGCAAGGCTCTGAGAAGGGTTCAAAGTTTTGGTTATGTGAACTAAAAGTATGGGAAAGGAAAGCCCTGTGCACATATGTCATGTGAAGATAATATGGTTTAAATGTAAACTGTATTGATATGACTGAGTTAAGTTGATTATCATGTGCTAGCGGGATGGTGCTTTCCAGGAAATGGTTGCATACAAATGTTCTAAGCCATATTGTACAACTTTGAACCCTAAGACTACACGCACTACACCTGCATGAGGAGGGTGTCTCCTCAAGAGATAGGGACAGTGTTGGAAACGGGAGTTACCGAATCCGTTACGGTAGCATGGCGCAAAGCGGGGCAGGCACGCGAAGGCAATGTGTAAGGCAGTTGTGCAGCACACTCTTACTTTAACTCAGAAATGCGGAGCAATAACCGGACACCACACCAGGCTTGTGTAATTAAAAATCAAGTTCCTTTATATCAATCAAGATTGCGTTGGATTATGCAAATTATACATTACATTTTCCTAACTGGTGCACATTCTTTTAAAAAGACCCTCAACAGTTCTGGCCACTAAAAGGCCGCAGAAATCAGTTCCTTTAAAAACACAGCACCAATAACGATTCGGGTGCACTAACAAATTAGGGCCTAGAACATGCACAACACTTTTCAGGCATTAACATCTCTGGCCCCTGGGCACATACATCAGGCCTAGGTACTCAATACAGCCTGTGGTACACTAGGCGGGAGGGAATCCTAGAGGGAACCCCTCAACATGTCCAGCAGCTGGGGCTTCCCTATGAGGGGGACTCCTATACCTCCCAGGGGAGGTGAGGTTTAAATTAGGTTAGGGCCCCTTCTCACCAGGTGCCTGGCCTGGTACAAATTATCAATGAGGGCTCTTCCCTCGTTAATCGTGGCCCCCGGCCCCCAGGGGCTTAACCTAGAGCCCTAGGGGCCTCCTGGGCTCACCTGCGGTGCTGGAGCTGGTCGCTGTGCCTCTCGACGGACTCTCCCCCGGGCCAGCCCTCTGTTGGACGGGGCGGGGCCCGGCGCGAGTCTCACGGCCCTCCGGCCGGCGCTGCCAAGTCTTCCTTGAGGCTTTGGAGCCTCTCGCGGCGTTATCCTTTCGTTGGGGGGCCGGTATGCCACTCCTCCGGCCCCCGTGGAGTCAGGAGTGAGAGTGAGGGACACGGAGCGGGAGCTGGCAGTCCTTCCAGACGGCTCCGGCTTCCCGCGTGTACACCCGGAGTTCTTCCTCCTCCGGACGTGCTGGGGGGGCGGGCTCTCGACGGCGCCCAATCCTAGCGCGGCGGCGATTCTTCCGGGGGCTCCCGTTGGCAGTGGAGCCCCTCTGACGTCTTCCCGATTGGCTCCGGCTGGGCCAATCACGTCGCGGCCTTCTCGTGTTGCTGGGCGACGCCTCCCGCCTCCTACTCTTCAGCGGCTGGCTCCGGCGGGGCCAATCGCGTCGCGGCCTTCTCGGGGGCGCGACCTGTGACGCGGTCGGCGTCCCCGGCCCCACGGCAATGGCGTCCACGGGCCTGGAGGCCGCAGTAGGCCTCAGCTCTGTTCACGCGGCCCTCCTGGGCTGCGGCGGTGTTTTTCTTGGCCACGCTTGCAGCGGCAGGGGTCTCGGGCCCGGCGGTGATTTCTGTGGGCTTCGGTGAGGGCGCGGACGGCGCACCTCACCACACTTATGCACGGGGGAGAGGTCTTCCTCACCTCAGCACCCCTCTTCACGCGGCGGCGGCCGCGTCGGCGATCCGGTCACCAGGTCAGTGTCTGGGGGGGGGTCAAGTTCTCCCACATGGAGTTGCAGCGCGGGGCGCGCTGACAGCCTTATTCACAGGGCTGTGGGGGAAGTGTTCTTGGGGGACAGTCCAGCTGTCGGTGTGGATAGATAGGGGGGTGAAGGCCTAGCGCTTAGGACACAGCGCTTCGCCTCGTGATCCCCATTCGACGGTTTCACTTGAGATCCTGTTACTCTTGGATTCAGCAAAGTTCTTCTTATGAACAGTGGGGGAGGTTGTGAGTTGGTGATTCTGGGAGTGCTTGATGTTCCTCCCGGCACGCTGGAGATGGTTCCCTGGGTCCCCTCACACTGGGCAAGATCAGTGGGTGGTGGGCGTTCCTCAGCTATCTTACGGCAGCAGGGCCTTGACCCTGTCAGCAGCAGTAGTGTAGGTCTCCCCCCTAGGCCCTAAAGTCTATACTCCGGCGCAGGTTCTCCCAGGTTCAGCGGTGCCTCAACCTAACTGACTAAAAGGTTTTCCCTCCAAGCCTCTTATACCCCTAGGTCAGGTGACCCTCCTAAAGGCGGCAAAACGTAACTCCTCCCACAGCCCGGAAGGTTCTGGAACCTTCCACCTACCTAGCTATGGGGCCCAGAGGCGGGGACGGGATGGATACTGTATCCCTATGTCCCAGCCTGACTCTGGCGACTAGCGTGTATGTGTGGAAGGCCCTCTGCAGTAGCAGGGGCCTGTGGCAGCCATCTTTAGTGAGAGAGCACCTGCACCTCAGCACTGACCAGCAGTGGCAAGGCGCCCGGAGACCTAGGTCCAGTAAAAATATGGTGGCAAAAATGAGGCGCAAAAGGGAAAAAACAGGGCAAGACCACCCTAGGGCTGACAGGTCTAACACGCGTCCCCCCAGCCGAAAGAGGGAGAGCTTCCCAACCTCTAGGGAGTTCTCTTCACTAAGGCGGAAAAACCGGGAGAGACCGTCAGCGTTGGCGTGGTCTACACCGGGTCGATGTTCCACCCGAAAGTCCATCCCCTGGAGGGAAATGGACCACCTCAACAATTTGGGGTTTTCGCCTCTCATCTGCATGAGCCAGCGAAGGGGTCTGTGGTCGGTCTGGATCAAGAAGTGACAACCAAAAAGGTATGGCCTCAACTTCTTCACAGCCCAAACCACAGCAAAGGCTTCCCGCTCGATGGTACTCCACCGCTGTTCCCGGGGGAGTAGTCTTCGGGAGATAAAGGCCACTGGCTGGTCTTGGCCCTCGTCATTCAGCTGCGAGAGCACAGCTCCTATGTCATGCTCAGAAGCGTCTGTCTGCACGATAAACTCCCGTCCAAAGTCTGGAGTCCTGAGCACCGGTGCGGTGCACATGGCACGTTTAAGGGTCCCAAAGGCTTCCTGGCAGGCAGCCGTCCAGATGACTCTGCGTGGCTGCTTCTTCGAAGTCAATTCCGTCAATGGGCCCACGATGGTTCCATATCCCTTGACGAACCGGCGGTAGTATCCCGTGAGGCCGAGAAAAGCTCGGACCTCTGTTTGGGTCTTGGGGGCTCCCAGGCCATGATGGTCTCAATCTTGGCTTGGAGGGGTTGCACCTTACCTCCGCCCACCAGGTGTCCCAGGTACACGACAGATCCCTGTCCAATCTGGCACTTGCTGGCCTTGATGGTTAGACCAGCCCGTTGCAAAGCCTGTAGCACCTCCTGGAGATGCTGCAGATGGTCCTCCCAGCTGCTACTGAAGACAGCTATGTCATCCAGGTAGGCAGCAGAGAAGGCCTCTAGGCCAGACAGCACCTGGTTCACCAACCGCTGGAAAGTGGCTGGAGCATTTTTCAACCCGAAGGGCATCACCTGGAATTGAAAGTGGCCCTCGGGGGTGGAGAACGCAGTCTTCTCCTTTGCTCCTTCCGCCATGGCGATCTGCCAATAGCCTGATGTTAAATCAATGGTACTCAGATACCGGGCTGCTCCCAGCCGGTCAATGAGCTCATCCGCCCGAGGGATCGGGTGAGCGTCGGTCTTGGTGACCGAGTTGAGTCCACGATAATCCACACAGAACCGAAGTTCTGGTGTGGTGCCCGGGGGGGCCGCTTTCGGCACCAACACTACCGGACTAGCCCAAGGGCTACTGGAAGGCTCAATCACCCCCAGTTCTAGCATCTTGACAACCTCACCCTGGATACTAGCCTTGACCTTATCGGACAGCCGGTAAGACTTGTTCTTCACTGGCGGACTGTCCCCTGTGTCCACATCATGGGTACACAGGTGCGTGATTCCAGGCATGAGGGAAAACAACGAGGCGTACTGCCCCAAAACCTGGCGGCAGTCCCTCTGTTGCTCTGGGGTCAAGGATGGGGCGAGGACTACTCCCTCTACCGAACCATCCTTCTCATGGGCCGCCAGAAGGTCTGGCAGAGGCTCACTCTCCTCCTCCTCACTTCCATCCGTTATCATCAAGAGAGTGAGCTCGGAACGCTCCTGGTGTGGCTTCAGGCGGTTGACGTGGAGCACCCTGTGGGGTTGACGGGGGGTCTTCATGTCGACGACATACGTGGTCTGGCCTTTCCTTTCTAAGATCTCAAACGGCCCAGTCCACCGGTCCTGGAGGGCGCTAAGCTCTCCTGGCTCCATGACCCACACCTTCTGTCCAGCGTCTAACTCTACCGTCCGCGCGTTCCGGTCATACCATTGCTTCATGACGGCCTGACTCGCCTCTAAGTTGTCCGAGGCCTCCTTCCACAGCTTGGCCACTTGGCTGCGGAACGCCAGCATATAGCTGACCACATCACGGGGAAGCTTCGAGGAAGACTTCTCCCACCCCTCTTTGACAAGACTGAGGGGCCCCGAACGGGGTGGCCATAGAGCAGCTCAAAGGGGCTGAAACCGACCCCCTTCTGCGGCACCTCTCGGTAGGAGAAGAGCAGACAGGGTAAGAGGACGTCCCACTTTCTTCTCAAGTCCTCGGGTAGGCTCCTGATCATCCCCTTCAAGGTTTTGTTGAAACGCTCCATGAGCCCGTTCGTCTGGGGGTGGTAAGGAGTGGAGAACCGGTAGGTCACTCCACACTCCTTCCACATGGCCTGCATGTAGGCCGACATGAAATTCGTGCCCCTATCTGACACCACGACCTTGGGGAATCCCACTCGGGTAAAAATCCCCATGAGGGCCCGCGCCACCACCGGTGCTGTGATGGTCCTCAGAGGGATTGCCTCTGGGTACCGGGTGGCGTGGTCTACTAGCACCAAAATGAACCTATGCCCAGCAGAAGTCGGCGGATCCAACGGCCCGACAATGTCAATCCCCACTCGCTCAAAGGGGTATTGACCACTGGGAGAGGTTCCAGAGGGACCTTCACCTTAGTCCCTGTCTTGCCGCTCGCTTGGCAAGTGGTGCAGGTCTTGCAAAACGTGTCAGAAGTGACGCGCATCCTGGGCCAGTAAAAATGTGGGACCAAGCGTGCAAACGTCTTGTCCTGGCCCAGGTGTCCTGCTAGTGGTATCTCATGTGCCAACTCTAGCAGAAAGGCTCGGTAGCATTGGGGGACCACCACGGCCCTTGAGGACCCATGCACCGGAGCCTTAGGCTCACTGTAGAGGAGACCATCCTCCCAGTAGACATGGTAATTACCAGTCTCTGTTCCAGCTGCTTGGGCTTCGGCCTGTTGCCGTATGCCATCAAGCGTAGGGCACTCCCTCTGTGCCCGACAAAATTCTTCCCGGGTAGGCCCTCCTTCCACCTGCCACTCTGCAGGGGTCGGCAGGTCCCCCACGGGAAAACCAACTACCTCAGCGGACTCCGGGGTCACCTCCGCGGGCTCCCCATCCATCTCACCGGGTGTCTCCTCCCGGACATCTCCTCGTCCAGCAGTGGGCTGGGCCATTCTTTCAGGCTCCAACCCGGGCTGAGTTCCTTGTCGGGCAGCCATGGACCGCGTGATAACGCAAGTCCATCCTGGTAACCCCAACATCTCAGCATGGGCATTGAACTCTACCTCTCTCCAGGCAGTATGTTCTAAGTCGTTGCCCAGCAGACAGTCAACTGGCATGGCAGGGCTCACCGCAACCTTCATCAGACCTGACACTCCTCCCCACTCAAAGGGAACTTGGGCCACGGGGTAATGACCCAGGCTATTATCAGCCATCACAACCGGGTGGAACTCCTCAGGAATCACCTGCTCTGGGGACACCAGCTGACGTCTCACCATCGTCATGCTGGCACCTGTGTCCCTCAGAGCCTCCACCTCCTCCCCGTTCACCAGGACCCTCTGCCGATACTTGGCAGTGTTCTCGGGTACCTGCACCCTTGGGATGATCTCTCTATCCCCCAGGGAAACTAAGGTCAAGCCTGTCCACTCACCTCCCCTACCTAGGGACAACTCCTCCCCAAGCGCTACACTGGCCACCCCGGGGGTCTTACCTCCTGTGGGGGCTGGGGTTCTCTTGCGACACTGGGGATCCCCCTTGTAGTGTCCAACCTCCCCGCACTCGTAGCACCGGACAGTTCTGGGCTGCTGACTCCTGTCAGGGTAAGTGGGTCTCTGGTATCCAGATTGGGATGGGGAACCTACCCCTCTCCCAGGCGGTCTATTTTGGGGACCTTTAAAGAACTCCCTCTTTTTATCTCCCCCTCTTTCTTCTGGGGGAACCCCTGTCCACCTTTCGGGGGATCCGCCCCGGCTCCCTTGTGGGACACCCGAGTGCTGACCCACGTGTCTGCCTCCTCTGCAAGCTCCCTTGGGTTGGTCAGCTTGCGGTCCACCAAGTACTGGCGCAGCTCCGGAAAACATTTCTCGAGGAGGTGCTCTCTCAAAAACAGGTCGTACAGCCCAGTGTAATTGTCAACCTCGCTGCCACGCACCCAACCCTCCAATGCCTTCCGGGCATAATCATAAAAATCTACCCAGTTTTGTGTGGTGAGCTTGTGGCTGTTGCGAAACTTTTGGCGGTACTTCTCTGGGGTGAGGCCAAACTTCCTGAGCAGGGCCTCCCTCATGATAGGGTAGTTGGTTCGATCCCCTTTTTCTAAGGTTAAAAGTGTGTCCCTGACTAGTGGAGGTATGTACCTATAAAGTCCTCCTCCCCAGTAGCTCTCAGGAACTCTATGGGCCACCAAAGCTACCTCGTACGCCGTCAACCACTTGTCGATGTCATCACCCACACTAAAGCTGGCCATCACTTCCCTGGGTAGATAGAATTTGGGCTCCTGTGGAACCCCAGCAGGTACGCTGCCACCATTTCCTTTGCCTTCCACTTCCATTTGCAAGGTTCGGAGCTCTAGTTCTTTCAGGCTCAGCTCATGTACAAGCCTCCTTTCCTCCATGGCTAGCCTTGCCTGCTCTCCTTCCCCTTTCCATCCTAGCCAACTCTAATGTCAATTGCCTCTGCTCCCTCCTGTCCGTGAATTCCTCTGGTGACAAACTCCCCCCTGACGCACTACTGCCTGCCCTGGAACGTCTTCCTGGCAACACATTCTCGCTGACGTCAATGTTCAGTAGGCTCAGTTCTCCTGGGTCGTCTGCCTCCCTCTGCTCCTCATCCCCTCTTCCCTCCGGGTGGGCCATTACCCATGCCCTCAAAGCTTTCTGAAGCACCTCCTTCCTGGCACCTCGCTTGACGGCCACCCCCCTCTCTAGGCAGAACTCCTTGAGCTGTGTCACCGTGTACCTCTCTAGGTCGGCTAACTCAAACTCCATCCTCCTAGGTGGGGTCCCAGACAATTTAAGGAAGGGGTTCTAAATGGTAGGTAGCAGGTCTTACGCAGGACTAACACAATCGGCAATCACAAAAGAGTTCCTTTTTACATTTCACTAGGTGTCTAATTGCGGCGCACTCTGAGTCACTGTAGGGTGCTGCACAAATACCAGTCCTTATCTCACCGCTGAACACCAATGTTGGAAACGGGAGTTACCGAATCCGTTACGGTAGCATGGCGCAAAGCGGGGCAGGCACGCGAAGGCAATCTGTAAGGCAGTTGTGCAGCACACTCTTACTTTAACTCAGAAATGCGGAGCAATAACCGGACACCACACCAGGCTTGTGTAATTAAAAATCAAGTTCCTTTATATCAATCAAGATTGCGTTGGATTATGCAAATTATACATTACATTTTCCTAACTGGTGCACATTCTTTTAAAAAGACCCTCAACAGTTCTGGCCACTAAAAGGCCGCAGAAATCAGTTCCTTTAAAAACACAGCACCAATAACGATTCGGGTGCACTAACAAATTAGGGCCTAGAACATGCACAACACTTTTTAGGCATTAACATCTCTGGCCCCTGGGCACATACATCAGGCCTAGGTACTCAATACAGCATGTGGTACACTAGGCGGGAGGGAATCCTAGAGGGAACCCCTCAACATGTCCAGCAGCTGGGGCTTCCCTATGAGGGGGGACTCCTATACCTCCCAGGGGAGGTGAGGTTTAAATTAGGTTAGGGCCCCTTCTCACCAGGTGCCTGGCCTGGTACAAATTATCAATGAGGGCTCTTCCCTCGTTAATCGTGGCCCCCGGCCCCCAGGGGCTTAACCTAGAGCCCTAGGGGCCTCCTGGGCTCACCTGCGGTGCTGGAGCTGGTCGCTGTGCCTCTCGACGGACTCTCCCCCGGGCCAGCCCTCTGTTGGACGGGGCGGGGCCCGGCGCGAGTCTCACGGCCCTCCGGCCGGCGCTGCCAAGTCTTCCTTGAGGCTTTGGAGCCTCTCGCGGCGTTATTCTTTCGTTGGGGGGCCGGTATGCCACTCCTCCGGCCCCCGTGGAGTCAGGAGTGAGAGTGAGGGACACGGAGCGGGAGCCGGCAGTCCTTCCAGACGGCTCCGGCTTCCCGCGTGTACACCCGGAGTTCTTCCTCCTCCGGACGTGCTGGGGGGGCGGGCTCTCGACGGCGCCCAATCCTAGCGCGGCGGCGATTCTTCCGGGGGCTCCCGTTGGCAGTGGAGCCCCTCTGACGTCTTCCCGATTGGCTCCGGCTGGGCCAATCACGTCGCGGCCTTCTCGTGTTGCTGGGCGACGCCTCCCGCCTCCTACTCTTCAGCGGCTGGCTCCGGCGGGGCCATCGCGTCGCGGCCTTCTCGGGGCGCGACCTGTGACGCGGTCGGCGTCCCCGGCCCCACGGCAACGGCGTCCACGGGCCTGGAGGCCGCAGTAGGCCTCAGCTCTGTTCACGCGGCCCTCCTGGGCTGCGGCGGTGTTTTTCTTGGCCGCGCTTGCAGCGGCAGGGGTCTCGGGCCCGGCGGTGATTTCTGTGGGCTTCGGTGAGGGCGCGGACGGCGCACCTCACCACACTTATGCACGGGGAGAGGTCTTCCCCACCTCAGCACCCCTCTTCACGCGGCGGCGGCCGCGGCGGCGATCCGGTCACCAGGTCAGTGACTGGGGGGGTCAAGTTCTCCCACATGGAGTTGCAGCGCGGGGCGCGCTGACAGCCTTATTCACAGGGCTGTGGGGAAGTGTTCTTGGGGGACAGTCCAGCTGTCGGTGTGGATAGATAGGGGGTGAAGGCCTAGCGCTTAGGACACAGCGCTTCGCCTCGTGATCCCCATTCGACGGTTTCACTTGAGATCCTGTTACTCTTGGATTCAGCAAAGTTCTTCTTATGAACAGTGGGGGAGGTTGTGAGTTGGTGATTCTGGGAGTGCTTGATGTTCCTCCCGGCACGCTGGAGATGGTTCCCTGGGTCCCCTCACACTGGGCAAGATCAGTGGGTGGTGGGCGTTCCTCAGCTATCTTACGGCAGCAGGGCCTTGACCCTGTCAGCAGCAGTAGTGTAGGTCTCCCCTAGGCCCTAAAGTCTATACTCCGGCGCAGGTTCTCCCAGGTTCAGCGGTGCCTCAACCTAACTGACTAAAAGGTTTTCCCTCCAAGCCTCTTATACCCCTAGGTCAGGTGACCCTCCTAAAGGCGGCAAAACGTAACTCCTCCCACAGCCCGGAAGGTTCTGGAACCTTCCACCTACCTAGCTATGGGGCCCAGAGGCGGGGACGGGATGGATACTGTATCCCTATGTCCCAGCCTGACTCTGGCGACTAGCGTGTATGTGTGGAAGGCCCTCTGCAGTAGCAGGGGCCTGTGGCAGCCATCTTTAGTGAGAGAGCACCTGCACCTCAGCACTGACCAGCAGTGGCAAGGCGCCCGGAGACCTAGGTCCAGTAAAAATATGGTGGCAAAAATGAGGCGCAAAAGGGAAAAAAACAGGGCAAGACCACCCTAGGGCTGACAGGTCTAACAGACAGCAACTGATACCGACATCACAGGTGGGGGTGTAGGGGTGGATGGACCTTTGTGGGGGACAGGAGAGAGAGGGGGTCCTGGGAGACTCCCGTGCTTTTTAAGGGCAGGGAGGGTTTCCACAGAAGGGGCCCCAGGTATCCTTCCCCCGCTGAAAGGTTACTTGCCATTGGCGCAGGCCAAAACCACTGGAAGGGTGGGGCAGGAGGTTTCTTTACCCCAGGTAGTAACGCCCCAGGGGTTCCCAGGGTGGGGGCCCCCCCAAGGAACTTTTCCCACGGTGGGAGGAGGGTGTGGTAGAGTTGGGTGTCCGGCAGGCCCCCCAGGTTAACTGGTGGGGAGGTGAGCGACCCAGGGGTGGCCCCTGGTAGTGGGTGGCCCCAAAGGAGGGTAGTTCTTGAGTGATGGTGTGTAGTGGTAGCCCCTAGGTGGGCTAGGTAACTGATCCAGTGGAGATCTGAGTGGGGGTGATGTACTCCCTGGTTTCCAGGTGAAGGGTTAGTGGCGGACCCTGAGGTGTCAGGGTCCGGTGAGTGGTTACCCCGAGGTGGCCCATGGTGATGGGTGGCCCCAAAGGAGGGGTAGTTTTCGAGCTTGGATGTCACCCTGGAGCTAGTGTGGTGAGCCTGAGGTGGTGGCTGGGACGATGCCTGGCCAGGTGACCAGTCAGGTAGGTCCTAGGGGACTTGTATCCCAGGACCGGAAGCATGAGGGTGTTCCCTAGCTTGAGGCAGGAGGTGGACTTCTGCAAGGTAGTACCACCCTGAACACAGGTGGGGCCTATCTTAAGTGAAGGGACCCTGTGTTTCGCAAAGGGGTGGTGCAGGCCTAGCCCGGATCTTTAGGGCCCTGGCTTGGTGTGGTAGTACTACCCTGAAGGCAGGTGGGGCCTATCTTAGGGAAGGGACCCTGCTCTTCATAAGGGGTGATGCAGGCCATCCAGGGACCATGTAGGTCCCTGGATGGTCTCCCAAGGCGCTGCTGGGAGACCGGGGAGGGCCCTGAGAGGTGGGCCTGGGTCTAGCTAACTCGGGGCCCACAGGCTCTCTAAGGGTACTCCGGGAGGAGAGCGCGCCTCTCGGAGGGAAGGGTGCATAGGCCCTGTTCTCGCAGCTGAGTTCCCGGGGTAGTTTCCATGTGGAGCTACTGACAGGGGGAATGAGCTGTAGGATGTCTGACGAGGCACCCTCAGTGTTCCTCCATGGCACTGCCAGTGTGGTGGTGAGGCCGATCTGAGGTCCTATCAGGGAGCCAGGCCAGTGGCCAAAGGGTGCTTTTCTGTGTGGGGAGAGCACAAGTGGCTGTGCTTTCTTTAGGGAAGCCAGTCATCCCGAAAGGGTGGTGGCAGCAGAATGACCTCAGCGGCAGGGTGAGGGTCCAGAGAGGTTGCATCTTTGGGGTGCAAGGACCAAACGGAGAGAGGGTACTGGTTGGAACAAACTCCAGAAGGGAGACCAGCTAGTGACCCAGGGGATGGGATATAGACCTATCCCAGGAGACCGCATCGGTGCTGAGGCACTGTACCCTTGTCCAGAGAAGTGGTAGGCATAGTGTTGCATGCCCAAGGGCAAAGGTGGGCCTAGTTAGGCTGAGTCCATGTAGACCATGAGTGACCTAGAGGTATCTAACCTAGAGCCTGGAGGATTCTTAGGGTAGTCTGGGATCCCTGTCATGGGTGGAGATTTCATGGATGGGAGGAGTAGGTGGTCTGAGCAGATAACTGGTGAGTAAGGGGGGTCTGGTCAGAACCCCTTATAACTAGTTATCGCTGACTACGGGAAGTGTACCCATGTAGAGTGGCTACTTCTTCCCTGAGGGAATCAGCTGGGCGCGGCGTGTGTTAGAAGGTGGTTCTGACACTATGGGCCGCCCGGATTTTTCGCTTTTTGAGCACCTATTTGTTGAGCTTTTACTGTGGGAGAGCCTCATAAGTTGGGACTCACCCACAGGGAACTCATGATGAAAGAGACTGCATGTGGATTTTACTGGTGTCCCCCTAGCTTGACTAGGCCGCTGCGCAGCAGATGGAGTAAGGGGCACCGGGCTGGTTACATGCAGACACCTGTGTACACGCGTGTGCACACGTGTAGGGGCTGCGCAGGGGAGATTCCTGGCGTGCGCAGTCCAGGAGCAGCTACAAAGTGAATGGTGTGGCAGGACTTAAGCAGAATTGGGTGGTGACATGGAATAGGCTTTATACACTGGGAAGGAACATGCCAGGGAAAGTCAGTGTGTTTTACTGTTTTTCTCTTCATTATTCCCCTATGGGGATGTGGAGCCCATGTGATAGATTAACTTTCATAAGGCCTACAGATTCCAGACACGCACTAAAGTCCACTGTAGCGGATGTGAAAAGGAGTATTCTGCAGAGTCCAAAGTCATATTTGTACTGCTTTTGGGTCATCCAGAAATGTCACATTTCTCTGAGTCAGTCATAACCAGGGCCAGGCTGAGGGCTGACCTCAGCTGGATGGATTGATAACCTTTCTTCCAGGAGGAGAAGATGGGTGGGGCTACAGGCTCATCCATCAGCAGCTATCACTGGGTGCCAGGCACCAGGCTGCACCAAGGAGGGAAGGGCTCTTGTTTCAGAGACCATGTGGCCAGAGACCCTGGACGACGCCATTTTGAACAAACCCAGAGGCTGGACAAGAAGTAGGGAGCAGGGGCAGGGAAGTGATGTGTCGCTGTTTGATAGGACCAACAGAGACTTCCTGCCAGCCCCCTACTCAACTTTTAAAAAGTGCTTGCACAGGAAGAGAAGCTCTCTCTGGGGTGTGGTCTGCTGAGGCGGAAGGTGCTGGAGCCTGGCAATGGGCAGTTGGAAGGAGGAACCCCCTGACTGCCCCCCAGGGCCCTAACAGCACCATAAGAAGAGCCCAGGACCGGTGCGCAGGAGCAGGGGCCTCTGAGCAGGTAGAAGAGAGGCCCAGGAGGAGAGCCAGGCGAAAGGCTGGCGCAGGGTGCTAGTGCAGACGGCTCCCTGCTGAATCTCCCCCTCCGGGAGACCCAGAGGGTGAAGGAGAGTGTTCACAGTGGCTGGGGCTGGCCAAGGGGAGCGAGAGGAGACGAAAATGAAGAAAATCAGACTCCGGGGGGCCGAGATATGCCCCCCAGAAGCTAGGCGACCTTTTACCCCGCCTGGGACCGACGACGAAGCGCGTGGGGCTCCGCCGCCGGTCGCAATCATGCCCCCGGGGTGGGTCAGGTCCTGGGGGCTGCCCCAGGATTAAGCAAAGTCGGGGGCGCCGTCGCGCACCCCGTGAAGTGGCTCCCGAAGGGGGCCAGGAGCCCACCCTGCCCCTGGTGATGCGTCAGGAGGGGGGTAGGGGAGCGCCGTCACGCCCCCCACAAAGATATACCCAGGGGCCCGGGACCCCATCCCCGGGCCCCGAAGAAGTAAAGTCGGGGGAGCGCCGTCGCGCCCCTCCGCGAAAATGAGCCCAAGGGGCCCGGGACCCCATCCCCGGGCCCCGAAGTAAAGTCGGGGAGCGCCATCGCGCTCCCCGTGAAAATACCCCCTGGGGGGCTAGGAGCCCACCCTGGCCCCCGCCGAAGAAGAATAGACGGGGAGCGCCATCGCGCCCCCGTGACGAAGAGGAAGAGGGGCCCGGGACCCCATCCCCGGGCCCCGAAGAAGTAAAGTCGGGGAGCGCCGTCGCGCTCCCCGTGAAGATACCCCCTGGTGGGCCAGGAGCCCACCCTGGCCCCCGCCGAAGAATAGACGGGGAGCGCCATCGCGCCCCCGTGACGAAGAGGAAGAGGGGCCCGGGACCCCATCCCCGGGCCCCGAAGCAAAGCCGGGGGGAGCCGTCGCGCCCCCCATGAAGATGGCCCTGGGGGGCCCGGGACCCCATCCCCGGGCCCCAGAAGTAAGGGAGGGAGGCGGGGGGAGTGCCGTCGCACTCCCCAGAGGTCCGCCGGACCGGCGGGAACCTCCGTGTCTGCCCGCCGGAGCGGGTAGACCAAAATGACGGTGCCGGCTCCCGCGGCCGCACACGGAGGTGCGGGCCGCGCGGGGAGCCGGCGGAGGCAGCCAGGGGTGGGCTCCCTGGGCTGCCCTCCATCAAGGACAGCGTGCGGGGGTCCCGGGTGGGACCGAGACCCCCAAAACAAAGGAGACGGCGCCGGGGGCCCGGGTGGGACCGGGCCTTCCACCAAGCGGCAGGATCGGCCGGGGGTGGGCTCCCCGGGCCGCATAACCCCCCACTGGAGAGTGAAGGCGGCGCGAAGCGCCAGACTGGTGATCGTGGCTCTCCCCGGCACAGCGGGAGAGCCGCTGCTCTAATATTCAGCGGAAGGAGCCTGAAGCACCCCATAATGCCTTGCAAGGCATGGGGACAACATCGTGTTTGGTGCTTGGTGGCCCCCCAGAGGAGGGGGGTCACCCTGAAATGTAAAAAGGTGCTGGGGGGAGCTGCTGGAGAAGCACAGTCTCCCCCCCCCCCCAGCACGAAGAGGAGTCCCTCCACAAGTCACATGGGGACTTGAATAGAATAACCCCTCAAGGGCTCAGCTTGCATTTAACACCTTCTAGGCTGGAACTTTTGTTGTACAGCTGAGGGTGTATGGAGAAGTGCCTAACGGAGTGAAGGGCTGAGTTGGGGATGTCTGGAGAAAGGCATCCCCTGGAGGTGAAGAGGTGTAATTGCACCAGAAATGCATCTATTAGCGGTTATTTCTTTTAGAGGGACTGAAGGTCACATGTGTAATGTGCAGAACCTGTGTAAGGTGATATCATAAGCAAAGTGAGGTTATGTTGCCAGACGTTCCTGCTAGGGTGTCTGGCTGTATATGCGTAATCCTGTGATTTCATCTGTGCTGCCTTTAGGGGCTTGAATTGCAATGCATTATAATGATCCACAAAAGTGATGAGTACTGTCATTCTAAAGTAATGCTTAAACATGTATTCTTGCTGCTGCGCTTAAGTGAGGAACAACCCAGACTGGTAGCCCTGAAGATGTAGGGGTGCATACTGTATGGTCAATATAAGATGCTCAGTCAGGGTTATGTGTCACTAGGGCAGGTGAACCTATTTTTAATGCGTGTTGAGGTAATGGGGTGGGTCGCCACTGGGATGGTGCCAGTGCGCAAGGCCCTCGCTCCAGGTTATGTTCAACTAACTGTATTGGGGGCAAGATGATGTGCATACATGGGAGTGGTGGTACTAGACCCCACCCCCCCCCTGCGGGAGGGGTGGAGATGTTATGCAATGTCACAAAGTAATTCCAAAAGCTTATGTATATTTGTAAATTGGTGCATAGTATTGAGTAGTGTGTGTGTTTAATAAATGTACTCTTACTTTTATAAAGCAAAGTACAGACTGGACAATCAATTATTCAGTGTTATTTCTGCGCACCTGCAAATGGCGATTACTAGCCCACACCACCTCCCTTGAGTAAGCCTCAGACTGCTCTGCAACGCTACCCTCTGAGAGTCAGGCGCTACAATTGGGTGTTTGGTTCCCAGTGAAGGACAAATGTAGTCATGTTATTTGTGCAGGCCTCACAGATGCTGCCTCGTTTTCCAACAGTTATATACGCATTCTCCACCACTTGTCACGGGACCACCCCGAGTAGATACAATGCGAAGGCAAAAGGATGCAATAGGGACCAATTTCTATGTTTCTCTATACGTCTTTTATTGTGGGCATACGATGGAGCAACATCCAGTTGGGGTAACCGTTGAGTCCTGGTTAGCGGAGCACTCCCGAAGTCACAGAGGATTCCCAAGAGGCAGGCCGAGATCACTGGCTTCCACCGTTCTCCCGAGAAGTAGGAAAGGGAAAACAAAACAAAACAAGACCAGGGTCAGTAGGAAGGACTGGAAATCCTTCTTAGACTCAGGGTATGGGACGTGAGGGAATATCACCCGTTTCCAGCACCATGTGTTTTGCTGTTACCGAAGTGCGGTGCCCTCCCACTACAACGTTCCCTTCCCCGCCCAGTGCCTGGAGAAGCCCCGTAGTCTGGACCGTACCTTGTCTAGCCTCCCTCCTCCTGGAGAGTGGTGGGGCGATGCGCGGTCCCGTTGCCCTCCTGGCGTGTTGGTGTCGTTTAGGATGGTGTTCCTGGCTTCGTCTTTCGGGGACTGCCGGGGTCCTGCTTCCCGAACCGGCGTGGGCGTCTCCTGCTCCTCTTCCGCACTCTTCGTCCCCACTTCCTCCCTCTTCAACGCGTACGGTGCGCCTCTCCTCCCGCAGATCTTCTCCGATAGGGCCGACGTGGCCAGCGTCATCGGGCACGCCCCACAGGGCTCCTCCTCGTGGGCGCTGAGTACATTTTTAAAGGGCTCGTCCCATGCCTGCGTGTGGAGTGACAGTATGTCAGTTACGGTGTCCATAGGGGAGCAAGGTACTACAGTCGGTTGTTCATCTTCAGTCTCGTGACACAGGTTAAAACCTGGCTTTTCCCCATCCAATAGCGACCAAGCGCCTCCTGACTTTTGCACCTTCTTGCCTCCTCTAGCGCCAAGACACCTCAGCATTTGTGCGCTTTATAAGCCCTTTACCTACTTACTTGCTTACCCTAAGTCAGGTAACAACTTACCTGTATCTAGTACCATGAACCAATCATCATGTTATGTTATGTAAACAGAGTTTGTAGAGCGCACTATACCTGAAGGTGTCAAAGTGCTTTGGGATGCAGTGTGTAGCAGTTTATAGCAGTTACTTGGATAACTAAGGGGATTAACAGGAAAAAAGCCAAGTCTTTAAATGCTTTTTAAAAACAGAAAAGGAGTCAAGACCAGCGATGTGGGGAGGAAGGGTGTCCCAAAGTTTGGCGGCAGCCACCGAGATGGAGTGACCGCCCCATATGGCCTTCCGAAATTTGGGTTATTTTGCCTTTTTGTGGAAGGAGTATCTGAAAGGTCTGCTAGGGATGTACAAGCGAAAAAGTGAGTTGATTTGACTGGGCCCTTTCTGATTCAGGGCTAAAAACGTCCTACACAGAGCTTTAAAAGCGATCCTTTTTTGATGGTGAGCCAGTGGAGGGAACAGATCCCATACTTGACTGACACATGTCTGGGGATATTGAAAACCAGATGGGCCGCAGCATTCTTGGCAATTTGGAGCTTATGAAGGCAAGAGTTCCTAATGTTGAGATATAAAGAATTGCAGTAACCCAATCGTGAGGTGACTAGGATAATAATAACAGATTGGTGAAGTTCTAGGGGAATGTAGGGGAAGATCTTCCTCAAGATCCTAAGAATGAGGAAGCAGGTACTGGTGGTACGGCTAACTTGAGTGTCAAAACTTAAGATGTTACAAAGATGACATCCAGGTTTTTGGCTGACTTGACCGGAGTAGGAAGGGGTCCACAATCCTTCGGCCACCAGATGTTACACCAGATGGATTCCTGCGTGCCAAACAGTAGAACTTCATTTTTATCTGCATTCATTTTTAGGGCATTGTCCTTCATCCACCTACTGATACTAGTCATACATTGACTGAACGTCTCTGCCACAGAAGTAGGATCGTTAGAAATGGACACAATGATCTGTGTGTCGTCAGCATATGACAGTACATGGAACCCAAAGGAGCACACCTCTTCTGCCATGGGAGCCACATAAACATTAAAAAGGGTCCGGGTAAGGGATGAACACTTGAGCACTTCACATGGGAGGTTAAAGGCTTCCGCCCTGAAGCCCCTGCAGCTGACAATTTGTGATCTGTTGGTTAAAAAAGAGCAAAGAAGCTTCAGGGTGGTACAATGTACACCGACTTGCCGTAGACGTTGGGCCATCCGCCCCGGCGAGATGGTGTCAAATGCTACAGATAGGTCAAGCATTACCAGAATGCTCCCCCCGGTCCTCCTGATGCCGGATATTGTCCGCCGCCACAATTAGTGCTTATTGTGTTGATTCGTCGACGTTTTGACCCTTCCAAGCTGGCCTTAAGGAGACAATGGAAGCTGCTCACTGAAGAGCGATGTACTTTATATTTTAAAATATTAGAGTATAAATTCGGATGACTTAAGCATCCAGCATTGCACCCATTATTCGACTGTGTTAATTGGAAGCTGTTTATTAAAACACAATGTACAAAATACATTTAAAGAAGGAGCTTATTTTCAGATGATTCTGACATCCAGCATTGCGCCCGATTTTCAACTAGATGTTGTGATAAACACCCTTCCCGAAGTTATTTCACCCACTAGAATTTCAATTTCTGTATGAATGTGCAATCTTCTGCCACTATTTTTGGTGCTTCCGGCATATCTTTTATGTCCTGATGATGACCCTGCTTTAAATAACTTATGCTCAAGGGTCAAAACGTCGACGAATCAACATATGTGGACTGAGTTTTTAAGAATTTGATGGTAGATATCAATACTCACTTGACGATATTGGCTTCAAACACTCTATTATCCCTATCAGCCATATGTATATATTTTTGTACATAGCACGTATGCACTTTTTCACTATTGATCACTCTCACTGCGCCGTCACTTTATAGGAGCACTTTAACTTTTGTATGATATAAGTAATGTATAATAAACGCTATAAATTGATATATATATTCATGACTGAAAAGATGCATAAAAATAAATGCACTAAGCGCATTATTGAAAACCGACTCTTGTTAAGGGGTTTACTCAAACTCTGTTTTGATACTATTGCTGTGTGAAGTCAAGGGCTACACTTCTCCTGTGGGGACCACCTTTTGCATACAGTGAGTGCCCCCTTCCCCCAGGTTGCCCCTGTACATCCTGCTCCGCCCTTGCTGACCGGAAGCAGTGTCCGGTGTCCACCGCTGTGCCAGGGTGTGCAGGGTCCTAGTGCCCTGCTGCATTCCGAAACTGTGACAGTGTCTATGATACATATGAACATAGTAACCTGCAGACAGATCAACTTAAATACATTTTTCATATCACCATATATCATTGTTTTCGAATTAGGAACACAATGCAAAATAAGCAAATCCAAATCAAATTATTTAAACACAATAATATAAATGCATCATAGAAGAGCAAAACAATACAGGCAGGAATAAGTCTAGGTTAATAGCCGAGCCAGTGATCATATTTCAATGAATATCAATTGAGTAAGCAAGAGAAACAGGAAGCCCTTTGAAAAGGATATTGGAACTCTGCTGTGCCAATTACAATCCATTTTAAGAGTCACAAAAAACGAATGCATTGCATGGTCAATATGCAAAACTTTGCAACATTGTAACACACTTGGGACTAAGTTGGAGTTTGGCAACTTGACTATTCAAGATGCTTCAGATGCTTCACTTTTATTGCCAATAAAGGAATGCAGAAATGATCCAGTCACGATGTTCACACTGTTTTCAGACTAGGAGGTTAATACCAACATGAGTTTTGAGTGGGTTACGGTTGAAATCAAAGTGCACTCCACAGTTTTCCAATGGTAACAATCGAGATTTGGCTAGGAGCAGAATTGCACTCCCACGTAGCCTAGGATGCTCATTTTATGCATACATCTCCTATACAACTGGAAAGCCACAGAATTACAGACAAGACATTAAGGAACTAATTACGAGTCTGGCGGTCCGAGGATCGCCAGACCCGTGGTGGTGCGGCAGTCAACCCACTGCCACACCGGCAGTCTGACTGCCCAATTATGATTCGGGCGGGCGGACCGTAATTGGACCACCGGCTCCACCAGGAAATGGTGCAGCGGTCAGGAACTATGTAATATGCAGGTGATGCCGCTGAGGCACTGCCATGCATATTACAAGTTTCAGGTCCGCCAGTGGTTTCATGGAGATCTTTGCTTCATGAAAAGGCTGGTGGTGCTGAAACAAAGGGGGCCCTTCAGGTCCCCCTGTGCCCCCTCAGCCTGGGGATGCGTGTAGGGGGCACAACATGTGCACCCCTGTGTGCATGCACCCAGGTTCCTGCATGGCACTGACTTTCAAGTCTATGCGTTGCAGGAACCCCGTGTGGTATTCCCATTGCAGTGCCTCTTTGAAAGGCACTGCTGTCTTTGAAAGATGCACCGCAGCAGCGCCTGCCTGCCAGACCACAAAATGGGTCATAATATGGCGGGAGGGCGGCAACGACCTTCAGCGGAGCGGTGACGCGGCGGTTGGCACCGCTGCGCCACCGCTCCACCATGAGTCGCAATTAGGCCCTTAGTGTCTCAACTAAACAAAAAGTAGTTATTGATATGCCCCCGAGAGAAAAATAATTTAAATTATATAACACCTCTTTCAGAACCCGTGATCCAAAATGTCTGCAAGCCATCATTTTGGTACAAATAGTCAGGTGTAAACAATACATCAAAAGAATGGTAATAGAAGTACAAGAATAACTCTACTATAGACTATGAGCTAAAACTTGCATTGTGCATATTTTTTGTACAAAGAAAGGTGTGTGAATTTCATAGCTTTGAAAGGTTGCGACATTTCTACTACTCCGGTAAAAGAGGTTTTACAGAGGAAAAAAAACAGAAAAAGGTTTTAGGTGGGCGATTTGCCTGTTAACATTCTACAGAAGAATTTTACAGCTAATTAAAGCGTTTATGATGGTAGTGGTGGGAGAGTGGTGTTCTTCTTTTGGCAACTTTTTTAAAATTAGTTTCCCAAATATCATCTACTTCCTGAAGCTCCATAAATCAGGGACGATTTATGCAATTCTCATGAAGTGGGTGGGAACAAAGTTGTGCAACACTGCAAAAGCCAACTAAAATCATTCATGTGATGGGTTTGTAAAATATTTTTACTTCAGAAAGGCAAAAACACTGTGCAACAAAATGAATATAAGACGCTAATCATCAGCATTGCAGTAATGTAAAAATGAGATAGATGCACCAATGATACAGCTTTAAGAAACCTCACAAAACTATTATTTGAAGGTCTATTCTGAATATTTCCAAAAATAATGATAAGGTGTATACTTCGAGAGTTTAATATTTCAGCTGTTATTTTTTAATTTCTAGAATGACTAATGAATGCTATGCATTGTTCCTCAGCATATTTGAGCCTTCTCAAGATTGTATTGTAACAGAGAACCCATTTATTTTGTGGTTTTTGTGTCCTCTATTACATAAAGAGTATCTTACACAGAACTGGCATTTTGTATAAGCTATTATACAGGGACCCAGAGGACAGATATCACCAGGCCCAGAACATAGGTTCCTTTATAGGCAATGGCATAAAATTACCTCCGACTCCTTCTCAGCGATCTTTACATCACCATGGGACACTGAACCTAGGAATGTCGAGGAGGGCCTAGCCCACTTTAATGAGGCAGCCAAAGTCGCCATTGATCAGATTGCCCCATTGAGAGCCCGACCTAGTAAATCCAGACAAACCCAGGCAGCCTGGTTTACACCTGAGCTTCGTAACGAAAAAGGTCATTGCAAGAATTTGGAGAGGCGATGGCGACGGACCCATCTTATCATTGATAAAGAGAAATTCAGGACAGCCCTTACCCAGTATCATAAAAATATAAAGTTGGCTCGAAAATCCTATATTACCCTACAGATAAGCCAGGCAGAGAACACACCCAAAGCTCTTTTACAAATCCTAAAGCTTGCGATCTGGAGGAAGCCCCATCTCAAACTCTCTGTGATAAAATAGCTGATTATTTTATACAGAAAATTGATAATATCTATAATAAGATCAACTCAGCTGGTAGCTCGCAGTTGGTTACCACGACCACAGATCAGCCATCATGCCCGAAGGCAAATTCATTAGTGAGCTTTCCTCCTATGACTCGGGAGGAGGTGGAAACCCTAATGTGCAAGGTGAAATCAGGTTCACCGCTTGATGTCATACCTGCCAGAATCTCGTCCGTTCTTGTAAAACAAATGTCAGCCCCAATCTGCTCTCTCCTTAATTTGTCACTGAAGGAAGGCCATCTTCCAGCGGCATGGAAGGCGGCCCAGGTCATTCCACTACGCAAAAACACCAAAGCCTCTATGGAAGATCTTGCAAATCTACGACCAGTTTCCCTGCTACCATTTATGAGCAAACTGCTGGAAAAGCACATTAATAAATACCTGTCGAACCACATCGAATCAGTAGGCAGTCTTGATCCATCGCAATCAGGCTTTCGGCCGAAACACAGTACCGAAACAGCCCTGGTGGCTGTTACAGATAACATCAGGCTAGCTCTAGATAGCGGCCAATCCACTCTCCTGGTGTTATTAGACCTGTCCGCCGCATTCGATACGGTCGACCACAAGATTTTGCTCAGGAGACTGGAGGAAGCGGGTATTGGTGGAGTGGCTCTGCAGTGGATGACAAGTTTCCTTTCTAATCGTTCCCAGACAGTCAACCTGGGTCCGTATTGTTCTTCATCCAAGGAACTGACCAAGGGAGTGCCCCAGGGCTCTTGTTTGAGCCCCACCTTGTTTAACATCTATGTCGCTCCCTTGGCCGCACTGTTGAGGACCTACGGGTTCACTCCAATTTCATATGCAGATGACACTCAGCTTACCTTCTCCTTTAATAAATCTCTCCAGGGAGCTCAAACCACCTTCTCTTCCGGCATGTGGGCAATATCTCAATGGATGCGGAACAACTTTCTACAACTAAATGACGGAAACACGGAGATTATTCTTTTTGGAGATGCTCCACTGCGGTGGACACCAGAGTGGTGGCCAAAAGAGCTGGGGACCGCTCCATTACCAAAGACGGTAGTAAAAAATCTAGGGGTTCGTATAGAGCAGGCTTTGACCATGAAGGAGCATGCGACCCATACGGTTGGCTCATGCTTCCATGTGCTTAGCCTGCTGAGAAGAGTCTTCCCCTTTCTCCCGATTCTACACGGAAGACTCTTATCCAGACTCTGGTGTTAAGCAGATTGGATTACTGCAACGCCTTGTTGATTGCAGCTAACGAATCCTCGCTAGACCGCCTATAGGTAGTGCAGAATACAGTGGCTCGATTAACACTGAATGCCCCTTACAGAACAGCCTCACTTCCCCTTCTCCAACAGCTTCATTGGCTGCCTGTGCGCAAACGTATAAAATTTAAAATCTGCTGCATTGTGCATAAAGCAGTGTGGGGGAAAAAGACCAACTTACCTGGCGGAGAAACTCAACCAATATACTCCCCGTAGGGATCTCCGCTCTGGTTCGAAATCCCTCCTCATGATACCTAAGATCAAGAAGGCAAGGACAGGGGGAAAAGCCTTTTCATATCTGGCGCCCCTCTACTGGAACCAGCTTCCTATCTCATTGAGGCAGTGCCCGGTCCATCTGCAGTTCAGAAAGGCTTTGAAAACTGTTCTGTTCTAGACTCGCTCCTTTGTGATAGCTGTCTCATGTGGGTCCGTGAGCGCTGAGATACCCCTGCGGGGGTGATTCAAGCGCTATACAAAATCTATAAATAAATAAATTATGCTTCCCCACAAATCAATGGAGTGATTCTGAACTAACAATATGCCTCTTAAATAATATAGTTTGAAGTAAAGTATGAATTACCCACATGGTGGGGTTATTGATCACAAAATCCTCATACAAAATGACCATTCCAAATAAATAATCCTCTCGACCAACAGCAGTTTCCAGAACAAAATACATATTCCTCTACAGCAAAACGTCTTTTAGAACCGATGTCATTCCACAAACAATGAATTTATCACAGAGCACTTTACAACTCCTTACAATAGAATATTCAAGAAAAGCAAGTTTACCCTCACACATAGAAGGTTCTCCTGAAGAAATTAATATTTGTTTCACCCAATGAACATCGAGTTAGAAATTACTTATTTTCCCAAACAATGTAAGTCTATCAAAATAAACTAGAATCAATGGGAAATTCTTCAAGCACAGGGTATGGAAGCATTATTAAAAATATTAATTTTCATACTGTATTTGATAAAAATAGTTCAATGTCATCCATTAAGAGTGTTGTAGAAATTAGTCAAATTATTGTAGCACTGCCAATTAACACCTTAAAGAAGTTGCATTATAGAATAGATCAATCATCCCAAAATGAATACTGTAACGTAAAAAGATGCAGATCCTTCAAACAATAAAATCTGTTAAGAAAATATAGAATTATAGTTGGTTAACAGTGAATTATGGGGATGGTTTTCACTGAGAGATTCTGACTGACATTAAATAGACAATGAGAACAAAGGGGTGAGAACCCAGAAAAGGCATACTTCTTACAACCTGCGTCTACCTCCCTGCACATTTCTCCCTCTGCTGACTTTTGCAAAGCCATCTCAGCATAGCTTGAAGATACAATTCCTCAAACTACACTGAGAGCCCTGTATCTGAGGTGGCAAGGGATTATGCTTTTATCTACAGCTCGCAATATGTTCTTTCACAATTCTTGTCTATGGAAATTTAAATGACTATAGCATGTGCACGTGCAGTTAATTCAGACTCTCCTAACGACCCTTGCTCTGCACACATCGGTCACCTGGCCTTAGACGCTTTAGCACCAGTACTATATTCACCGTCATAGAAATTAAGAATATCCTGGACCTTACTCAGGCACGCTTTTGCTCCCCCTATGGCATTGAGTTGGCCTTACTGTCAGGGACTGAAGACATCCATCCACATGACATTAGATAGAGGAGGTAGTGCTATGCTAATGATCTTAAATCCTAGCGCCACATTCAATACCGCCTCTCATCCCATTTCACTGCAATGGCTGAACTCTATTGCCATTCAAGACAAGGCACTTGCCCTGCTCGCTGCCTTATTTGGAGCAATGCTCGCAGTCAGTATTTCTAACTCCATTTTGCTCAAGTTCTATAACTCTGGTGTGCGGTGTGCCCAAGGTCCTTCACTAAATGTAACTTTTTAAAATATTTATCTTACCCCTCTGGCTGATTTCTCGGTGGATTTTTGTTCTCTCTAATGTTGCTCACTGTTCAGGCCTTGGCTCCTGCCGACAACTTCTAAGCATGCCTGTCGGCTGTAGCTCTCTGGATGACACAGAATTCTCTCAAGCTAACTGGAGGCAACCTCGACCTGCCGTTATTTGACAGTGTCTCTATTATCGGATCTACCTTCTGATGGCCGTGGAAGAAAGGCGCAACTCCTGCTGATTCTTCTAGGAATGAGAATTATTATGGGTGTCTCCTTGACACTTCTGAACCAAATAAGTGCTCTCACTTCCTCTTGCTCCTACTACATCTGTTTGCTATGTACTATTCTACCATTGCTCACATTCAACTCCCATCATTCGATGGTAGAAACAACTGTTCTGTCATGCACTAACAACTGAAAATCACCGTTTACCAGTTTCCCTCCAAATATATTTTCATTGGATACAACTAATTCAGCCACACATCGCTTAAATCTTGCCCCACACTGTCATATCTCTCATTATCTCAGAGAACTTCACCGACTGCCTGTAGAAAACAGCACAATTACTAAGGCCCCCTGCATTTCTCTCACGGCTCTGAGCAGGGTAGGGCATGTATTCAATCTAGGACCACATACTATGCACCCAGGCGCAAGCTCAGTTCTGACGAGGCTTCCTCGAGTTTCCTGCTACTGGCTGGAAAGGAAATCTTTCTCTTTTTTCCTGCCCTCCCGGAATACTCTGCCTTCTCACCTTTGTCACCAGCCTCAAATTTCGCAAGAGTCTGAAAAGGAGATTATTGTGATAAAGTTAGATTCTTATCTTATCTCATCATCACTAAGAATCCTCAGGTCGCCAGAATCTTTTTACCTGCTGAATAGTGTGAAGGGAAGAAATCCAATTCGGTTATGCAACAATTTAGAATTCAGTTTACCTTAAAAGACCACTGACTCCGAATTCAATTTTGTGGGTTTATTACAGCCAAGAATAACTGCACATGCAAGCACCTCAACACGAGGTTAAAGAAATAGATGGGCACTAATACAAACATCATCCTACGCAGGAGTCTCATTCGACTCAAAATAAGAAGAATCGTTAGCTCCAGAAGTATTAAACAAATAACGACTGCTCCAATCTCAATATTATTCTTCATTTACCTAAATAAGCGAAAAGCATTAATCTGTCCCTATTCTACCACTAAAGTGACATCCCTACTTAACAAGTTTCCCCAGGCAAGAGTAGAAAGAAAAAAAGGTGTCAGCTGTGAAGACTTCCTAAGAAGTGCACTCACTTAGCATTTCAAGCTCGTTCTAAGATGCTCCTTCCTAATAGATCTCTCTCTTTGCCCTTCTCTCAGGTCTCCTCTACCTCCACTTCCTCTCCCCCTCGGGGCACTGTCCCTAATACAAAATCCACATACAATAGACCACGCCCTTGTCACGCCTCTTCGGCCAGGTCTTCCATCTCGTACTTTTCCATCAAAACTCTTACTTCATCCAGGACGGTTACAGTGACCTTGAGTCCCAGGCACCTTCTCCGCTGAAAGTATCATCCCTACATTCCAGTATACTCCCATCTCAATGCCTCCCACCACCCTAACTCCTAAAACAAAGAGCCAGTCTTTCGCTAACGAGGCATGTGTCCTTGCACCTGCAACAGAAGATACATTTCAACAGACTTTCCCTCTGTACAAATCTACAAACTGTGCCCAGAGAGCCTTTCCAAGAGAACACCTTATCTGCCTACAAAATAAGCTAACATAAGAACGAACAGGCCTTCCCTTGACGTATATGCAGTCAGGCCTTTACACATTTTAAACACACAATTCTTAATTGCTTCTTTAAGCATAGGCTCATACATTTCATATGTGAAAAATAAACTACACGTGCACTTAATATAATGCACATTAACTAATGCATCTCAACTGCACATGAGCTAAATCATCTGTGCTTCATTTTGAACACGTTTTAGTTAAGCATTACATTTACATGATTATAACAGCACAATTACTCTTCTTATTCACTCTAATAAATGCGGTTTAGAACTACATTTTACTGGCTATTCTTTAATACGTAACTGGATATATGCGGGTGCAGACTAAAGGTGATTATGATGCACCCCTACAAATTTCACAAGAACATGGCGCTCTATCAGTTCCCCCCTTTGATGACTCCTGTCATCACACCTTTACAACTCCCTTGGAGAAAGAGCCGACCTAAACAGAACTTGTTGCCATTCTCCCCTGTCGGAATCTCTCCAGACTCTTAATATTTCGATAGTGACTGTCCTGCAGTCTAGCCATTCTCGTCTCATTTTCTCTCAAAGCTCTCTCAGCTCTGCCTGCTCTATACCACTTGTATGCTCTGATCAGACCCCACAGACAAACCACACAAACCACCACAATGATGAGAGGTCTCAGAACATAGCCAAGGAATCCCTTTCCCAAATTCGCAAACCAGCTTCCCACTTGGCCAAATCCTTTGCCAACTTTCTCCCAAACTCCCTCTTCAGTCAAATCCGCTATCTTCGTATGGATCGTAGTGATGTTACTTATATATTTCTCCAGATCCTTGCTGTGGTCTGGTATATAAGTGCAGCACTCTTGAACCTTCAACATTTTACAGACTCCTCCTTCTTTTGCCAGTAGGACATCCAAAGCAAGACGATTCTGCAAAACCATTGTCCTTATCAACAACATCTCTCCATCCACAAGTATCAATGACTTTGCTGTATTCATTGATAATTCATCAACCACAGTCGCCAATCTCCGGATCTTCACATCATTCAAGATCACTCCCAAACTTGGTATCTTCGCTCCAAAGATATCTCCTACTACAGCTCCTGCACTCGAACCTCTCTTCACTCTTGAATGCTTTCCACCTTCCAAAAGCTCCAAATCCTCTGCATGGTAAATCTTTGGAAATATTATTCCCAAACACGTACCATACCAGTTGGCTGGCAGCCTCACATAAGCATTCCTTCCACACACATAATACACCGTAGGTATCACTTGTACCGGACCTTGCAGAAAATTCTTTGCTGAGTCCTCCATAGTGAAGACATGATCACACTCACTCTGTCCTACAGAGACCTTATCATAATAAGTCTGCACACGCTTCACACACAACTTTCCCCTTTGACCCATATCCAATGCTATAGGACCATAACTTCCTTTTGTTCGGTGCAATCTCTCCTCGTCTGTCCAATCTACAGGACTATCTCCAGTGTGACGTGTTTGTGTTAGCTTTCTATATCTATCTTCTACCTGATCTACGAACTTTTTCTCTACTTCTGTTAATGCACATGTTAAATTATGTCTATGGGCATAAGCTGTATCTAAATTTGAAGTCGGTATGAAGTACTTTCCAAGTCTATCTTCCGCCTTGTAATAATCGTACTTGTTCAAATGTTTATGGGCAGGAACCTCTGAAAGCACGGCGTCATAGTGTGTTTTATGGGAGAGGTCACTATGAGTATTTCTTTTCCAACTAAGTAACAAACTACACGAAATTCCATAGGTCAGTGGAAGATGGTGGTATCTAATACCCTCATCCACTGAAGCTGGCAACTGCATACACACATAACAATCTTTCGCATCCATCGCATCCACATACTCATATAGCAGCTTAGCATACGCATTAAGCTTAAAATCGCTTCTAGACAAATCTACATGCAATCTACGACTCTTCTATTAGCAAAGCTCTTTCAGCTCCTATGTTTTCCTCCTTTTTGCTAGGTGTAGTGGGTGTAGGAGTCACTTGTACCCCCCCTCCCACTGCTAGCTCGTGTGGAACCACATATGAAACTATAACTACTATGATTATAGAAACTATCACACCCCCTATAAATATGCCTACAATCAATTTGGATCTACGGTGTGGATCTCCAGCCTCCATGATGTTGGAAAGTTCTCAAAGTTCTTGGCTTTAGCAACGAACACTCAAAAGTCTCTGTCTTCTCCACACGTGACTTGCTTAACCAGTTCGATCAACACTCCGAAACAACTGGAAATCCCCTTTTCAACAACAGTTTCTTATTTACATAGTCCAGAAAAGAAAAAAAAGACTTCCCTAAGCTCTCGTTCCTCTTCTGCCGGAAAGTCCCTAAGTTTATTCTTCTTCCACTCGGACCTAGGTTATCTTCTTCTTTAGGCTTTTATTTACAACAGTTTATACTCAATCCACAATAAGGTCAGCTGCAAGCGCTTCTAGAACATGATACAAAAGTTCAAGACGAAGAATTATCATTCATGTGAAGGCGGCTCAAACCCAAATGACGGAAATTTGAGTCGATGCAGAACCAATTGTCGAACTTTACTCAGAAGCGGGGGATTCAGAACCGTGAGGGTCAGTATTCCTTCGACTTGGAGCCCTGGCACTAACAGCACCACCTTCAACACCACTTTTGGGCTTTTGCTGACCACCTGCACGGACCTCAGCCTCCCCGAACTCACTACCCCCGGCATCAGTCACTGCGTAGGTCCACTCCGGGGTAGCGTATCTCTGGCAAGGTACTCTCGTTCTTTTCGACCTTCTTCGACCCTCTTGAGCCTGCTCTCCATCACTCGCTTCCGATTCAGACGTTTCAGACACTGGAGCAAGATCTCTTTCGGGTGCCAACCTCAGGTTCAGTCGCCTCGGTCTCTCAGGCCAAGCCTCCTCGGTTCTGGTCGTTCTTCCGCTTTCCCCCTCTATACCCTGTGCACCACTTCCTTCTTCTGCTGATTTGACTCTACTCCACCCACAGCAACACCTCCGTCTTCCGAGTCAGAGTCGAGGTTCTGGTTGTCAGAACCCTCTTCAGCTTGCTCTGGTGCACAAGCAGCTGTATCAGCGGCCCTCACAGCTTGACTTGTCCTCTCATGTGGCCCTGCCACATCAGCTGGATTTTCCTTCACGAGAGGAGCGGTTTCTTCCGAGGGTGCTGAAACTCTGCGGGTATGGGAAGCATGCACCCAGTTCGGCAATCCTCCACACTTCACTGCTGTGTTCGTTACCAGTATTACCTGGTACGGGCCTCGCCACCGAACGTCCAGACAGCTCTTCCTCACATGCTTTCGAACAAGCACCCAGTCTCCTGGACACAGGTCGTGGCACAGATCACTCAAGGCCGGAACAGCTGCAGCTTGTACCTGCTGAGACACAGAACGGACCACATCAGATAGTCCTTTATAGTAATCGAGAATCAAGTCATCAGTGATGTTTATCAAAGCTGTAGCTGGTACTGCTGGCAACCGCATCGCCCTACCCATCAAGATCTCATGGGGAGACAACCCAGTTCTCCTGTCGGGGACACTGCGAATACTCATAAGCACAAGCGGCAGGGCGTCAGGCCACTTCAGAGACGTTGACGAACACATTTTTGCCATTCTTGCCTTCAAGGTTCCATTAACCTGTTCCACTATCCCAGAAGCCTCTGGTCGATAACTGCAATGTAATCTTTGATCAACATTCAATGCAGCACAAAGCAGCTTCATGATTTCACTGTGGAAGTGTGTTCCTCTATCCGATTCCAAAGAGGTTGGAAAACCAAACCTCGGGATGAGTTCCCTCAACAACAACTTAGCCACTGTGAGAGTGTCACACCTGCGTGTTGGGTAAGCCTCCACCCACTGTGAGAATACACACACCACCACCAAAATGTACCTCAACCCATTGCACTTGGGCATCTCTACAAAATCTAGCTGCATCCTATTGAATGGTCCTCCTGACCTTCCAATGTGACTCAATGTGACCACAGTCTTCTTTCCAGCATTCATCTGTTGACACGTAACACACCTCTGACAAACTGCTTCAGCAATCGCACGAAATCGTGGGTTATACCACGTCTGTCTAAACACACGCATCATTGCATCTCTACCAAGATGTATCGGCCCATGTATTAGTCTCGCCATCGGACTCAGCAGATTCTCTGGCAATACCGCTCTCCCATCACTGGAAACCCAAACATCCACATCCCCTCTTTCACATCCTGCTCTGACCCATCCATCCCGTTCTTGATCTGAAACCTCATCCTGCAGGCGCTTGAGTTCCTCCCAAGTGTCTGCCATGGCCAACATCATGTTGAGCTCGGTTCTTTCTTGGCTCTCTCCTGTGTAACCCTCCGTAAATATGCATCCATGTTCTGCACAGAAACGGGCAACTTCATCCGCGTAGTTATTTCCCAGAGAGACAAAATCATCCCCCTTTCCATACGCAGTGCATTTGACAACTGCAATTTCCTTCGGACATTGCAATGCATCTAGCAGCTGTCTGACATGTTCTCCATTCCTTTTTTTTTTTTATTTTTTTTTTATTTTGTGCAAATCATTATAAAAAAAAAAAGCAAAATAACCGTGGTTAGCAAATTCCAAACTTAACACAAAGCTTTTGGAAAAGATGCACATTTTTTTTGTTTTTTAACCAACATCCCCCCACCCCTGCCACCCCTTCCACCCTGAACACCCGCCCCCGAGGTTGAACAAAATCTAAATTAAATTAAATCAAACATAAGAATCACAATCAGTTGGCCTAATACCTCTCGAGCCATGACCTCAACGGAGCCCAAATTTTTAATCCTTTGGAACGAGCCCTCAGCCCCTTTTTAAATAAATTGCTTTCTCAAAATGATAATTTGCCAATAATCGGGACTGCCATTGATGAAAACCAGGGGTATTGCATCTAGCCAGGCGGAAGCTAGGCAAAGCCGTAATATAGCCATACCAATAAACACGAGGTATTCGCCAGGCCTCCCTTGCAATTGTGGATCAACCCCCAAACCGATCAGGGAAGATGATAAAACGACCTCAACCCCCAGTACTTCCTTAAAAAATTGGGAAATTTCCTGTTTTAATTTCCACAAAGCCCTACATGCATTAAACATATGATTTAAATCAGCCTGATATAAAGAGCACCGAGGACAATGTGTGCCTTTCCCTGTCGCCCATTTGGAAATCTTTAGAGGAGTGTAGTAGAGGGAGAAGCATGATTTATAATATTGAGCTTGGAGTCTAGCCGGGATTAAAATTTTCCGGGCTAATTCTATCGAATGAAAGAAAAGATCCTCCTGCATTCCTACTTCAGATTTCCATTTAGCTGCTCTTGATTCCATGTCATCTGGCATCAACGAATTAAAAAAGGAGTATGCTTCTCCAATAGAAGGCACTACCTTTTTCCTAAATTTATCTATCATAGCATTTTTGGCAAAGCCGACAGGGCCTCCCCTTTTCTACTTAGGAAATCCCGTACTTGCAAGTATTTAAAGAAATCCCTCCTATCTAAGTTGTAGGTAGCTTTAAGGCTTTCAAAGCTAGCTATATTAGTTAAAGAGTATAAATCACCTAGTTTAGTTAGGCCCATTTCACCCCATCTTTTAGCAACGGGGTCTCTAAAAATTCCCGGCAGGTTGGGGTTGTTACATATTGGGGTATAATAATTTAGTCGTCCTATACCTAATAATTTCCGTACTTCCCTCATTGCTCTATATCCACCAATTAACGATTTAAAGCAAACTTTTTTGTAATGGCTATCATTCAAAAATTTCCAGAGCCACCCCCATGCATCCCTACCCATTATAAGTTCTATGGGTGTTGGAATTTCATTACTTATACTATCTCTTGGTTTTTCTGAGATAAGGGTTAAATTAGAGAGTAGGGAGGTGACCCAGTAGTATAATCGAATATTAGGTAGAGCCAAGCCTCCCCTTTCTCTTGGCAAAGACAGAAATTTGTATGATCTTCTGGGTTTTTCATATGCCCAAATAAAACGAGAAAATAAATCCTCGATCTGCTTCAAACAACTATTGGTAAATTCCACCGGAATTGCCCTTAGCAAATACAAAAATTTAGGAAAAAATAACATTTTTATTATATTACATCTACCAATAATTGATAGATGACATGTTCTCCATTCCTAATGGGTGAACCAGATGATGTCAAGAATCCCCTCTGTGACCATAACTGTCCGAAGTCATGAACCACACCGAACCCATACTGGCTGTCCGTGTAGATCGTGATTCGGATTTGATCAGCGGCCAAACAGGCACGAGTCAAGGCAATGATCTCAGCTACCTGCGCGGAGTGTACTCCTTCTAGGCAAGCAGCCTCAACCACTCCTGAAATGGTACACACAGCAAACGCTGCTCTCAGTTGACCAACACTTTCCCTTAGACACGAACCATTGACAAAGAAAATTTCATCAGGGTCAGTCAGTGGTTCGTTGACAATGTCAGGTCTCGGTTTGGTGCATAGTTCAGTCACATCAAGACAATCATGGTCCGCACAATCTTCATCATCTGTGTTCGGTATGGGCATTAATGTCGCAGGGTTTAAGACCGAGCACTTTTTCAAAATCACATTCTCTGCGGCAAGTATGACTTGCTCATACCTCGTTAACCTGTTATTCGTTAGGTGCTGAGTCTTTGTCCTGGTCATTAACAATTCAACAAGTGTGGCACATAAACTGTCAGTGGGTGACCCATTACAATGCTTTCACATCTTTCAATCCTGACACCTGTTGCAGCAACGGATCTGAGACATCCGGGCAACGCAGAAGCTACTGGATCTAAAGTAGCTGAAAAGTAGGCAACTGGTCTACGGACCCCTCCATGATTCTGAGCCAAGACTGCTAATGCACAACCTTCTCTCTCGCAACAGAACCGTGAGAAAGCCTTGTTGTAATCGGGCATTCCCAAAGCTGGTGCACTGCACAAACCTTCTCTCAGTCTTAGGAATGACACCAAGCACTCCTCGTCCCATGGTACCGGATCGCTCACATCCTTGTGCGTGAGCCTCTGTAAAGGCTTTGATCTCAAGGAAAAATTGGGAATCCACTGACGACAATAGCCGACCATTCCCAAAAACATCCTGACTTCCCTCGGAGTGGTGGGCACTGCCATGTTCATTATTGCCTCAATTCGATCTGGTGACACCTTCCTCTTGCCTTTTTCTAATCTGTGACCCAAGTACTGCACTTCGTTCAGACAGGACTGCAATTTGTTCGGGGACACCTTGTGTCCATTCTCTGCGAAATGATTCAGTAGGGCTATCGTGTCTATCCTGCACGCGTCTTCTGTTTCTGAGGCGATAAGCAGATCGTCTATGTACTGCACAAGAACTGAGTTCTGTGGCAATACGAGACTCTCAAGATTCTTCTTCAAGATCTGATTAAAGATCGATGGACTCTCTGTATACCCTTGAGGGATATGACACCACGTCAACACACAATTTTCCAGCCGGAAAGCAAAAAGAAATTGGCTTTCCTCGTGGAGCGGTATCGAGAAGAATGCTTGACACAAATCAATGACAGTAAACCACTCGGCTTCGCATGGAATCTGAAACAATATCACTGATGGATTCGGTACCACTGGACAACATGGGACGACTATCGTGTTGACCTTTCGCAGGTCTTGCACGATCCTGAACTTCCCGCTCGGTTTCTGTAGTCCCATGATAGGTGAATTACATGGGCTACCTCTTATCTCCTTCAGAATTCCCTGCTTGATCATAGACTCGATTACAGGCTTAATCCCTGCAATCGTCTCGGGTGACAGATTGTACTGGGGCGTCCTAGGGAATTCTGCTTAACCTGGATCTGTACAGGTTCAACCCCCTTGATCAGTCCGATCTCTTCTCCCGTGAAATCCCACACCTCTTGTGAAACAGAATCCCTCAGCTCTAGTGGAAGTTCCTCCACTGTCACCACAGGATACATTTCTATACACAAGTGCTGATTGGCAACTTTAAAGGTGGCATCGTCATCCTTCATCTGAACCTCCACTCCTCTAGGTGTGCAATAGATAGTGCAGTTCAATTTACACAATAGATCTCTTCCTAACAGACAAACTGGACTCGTATCGCACACCACGAACTGGTGTCTAGCTCGGAAAGAGCCTATTCTCACTGGAATCGGTTCGGTCAATGGGCTAGTTATCCTCTTGTTCGCCACTCCAACAACTTGGATCGATTGTCCCGAGAGGGGTAGGTTGGGGACTACTGCTGATCTTACAGTAGACCGGTAGCACCAGTGTCAACCAAAAGAGTGGTAGGATGACCATCAATGTCTGCCTCCACAAAAGGTCCTCTCTGGTCTACCTCCAAGACTGCTCCAAGTGTGCAGTCTTCCTCCCCCCTCAGGCACCGTCAGGCTAACGGGTCTGGGCTGTACTCATCATATCCTTCGAAAAGGGGCATCTGCTGGTAAGTCCGCATTCCTTGCGAAATTCTCGGTGGTTGGGGAACTTGCACCTGTGGGTTAAACATCCCCCCTTTCATCGATCTGGGCCTTGTCACAGTATTGACTACCTCCGGCACGGGTGCCTGAACCACTTCTACCTCCTGCTGCACCTGATTGGCTGGGTTCAAGGGACACTCGCGCTTCCAATGTCCAATCTGATGACAAAGATGACACGCCGTTGTCTTCTTCAATGTCGCCACATCCATCCCCGTCTTGGGATCTATAGGTTTCCCTTTTCCCTGACCTTGCCCATTTTGGTTCCCTTGGTAGTTTCCCTGTCTTCTGCCCAGCGTCCCTCCGTTAGGTTGGACCTGAGCTGGTTGCATCTGAACAAGCATCAACTTGTCATTCTGCTTCCGGTTTTTCGAGTCCACTTCATCGCTGCAGTACCTCGCATACCGCAAGATTTCGTCTACCGGCTTGTTCTGCCAACAGATCAAATGTTGCTGTATCATGAGGCTAACCTCTGATCTCAATCCTAGGACAAACTTTGAGACAAACTGTCCCATATTCTTGGGGTCTAAGGTATCTAGTCCACTATACTGTTTAAAAGCTTGCAAGAGTCTTTCATAATACTCATGCACTGTCTCCTTGGGTTCCTGCACAGTTCGATCTATCTTAACCCAATCAATGTCTTGAGGCGAGATCTTCAACTTCAACCATGTAATCACTTGTTCAAACTGTTTCATGACTATAGGTGACGGACCATTTGTAACAGCATGCCTTTCAGGTTCGAAGGTCGGCCACTCAACTGCAATTTTACAAGCTGACACAAGTCTCCTGGTACTACTATATCAAACAAGGTGTTCAAATCAATCCACAATACCTTCGAAATCTTAACAAAACGGTCGACCTGTTTGTACCACTCTACGGGTTTTTCCCTCTGCTGAGGAAAATCATTTGCAAATGCAGCCAAGTCACCTCTACTCCATGGCACATGCACGTACCCTCCGTTGTGTACTTCTCGTAAAGGATAGTTCCCTACGCCTGGCGTCCCTCCCCCCGGAGGCGGCGTTTCTTCTACAGTCTTTTTGGCAATCTTTTTCTTAGACCACCTTTCCTCCCATCTGTTGAGCATCACCCATATACGCATTCCTACAATCAGGTCTTTAGTGTGCGTCCTCAATCCTATGACCCTTTTCTCCTCCAGCTCTTGATCACTATATTGCAACCTATGAGATCCTTGCAACGATTTCATTTTATTCAAATCCACCTCATATTTCTTTGCCAATTCTGTCAATTTCTCATGTGCGGCCCTCGCTTTACGAGTCACGTCCTTCGCTACAAACAGCAGCTCGTCTGGCTCATAGATCTCTATTCTCTCCAAAGGCAGGTTTCCGCTAATCATTTCGTCTACCTCTGCCTTCAGTCTCACTACATCCAGCAACCTTGCCTTCATGGCACTCCTCAACATTTCTCGACAAGCCGCACCATTCCGCTCGTCATAATCACTGCTTTGTTCTCATGGCTTACTCTCTTCTATCGTATTCCTGGAACCTGGTCTGTTTCCTGAGTTGTCTTGCTCCACATCTACTGGCATCCTATCACTCTGGTTCCTTACAGGTGGTACCCACATTCTCAAGTCTGATCTGGACTCGACCAAAGACCCTGGTCTTACCAGTCTCATATCCACCTGTCCACTAGAGGAGTCTGCGGTGGCTGGCAGTGGCGTTCTCGCTTCTATAGGCTTCATAGAACGGACCATTCCTTCCTCTACGCCATTCCCTCCATTGCTGATCCCCTCTCTCCCTGTCGTCTGCATTAGACTTCCTTCACTTACTCGATCTGGGTCATACACCGATACTATAGGACCAATGGTAACAGGTACCGTCAGGGAGTCCGGCAACCGCATACTCCCCATGGAAGATTGCGTTCCTACTCCCTCCGTTCCTGTGGAGATTTTTCCCACTACTCTCACATTTGTCTGATTGTGACTCGCCCGTCCTTCCTGCCACAATCGAATTTCCTTCGCTATATTCTGGATTTAATGGAGGTGGTCTCTCTGACAGCAGTCTGTCTAACAAGCTGTCATCCGTATCACTGTCATCTTCCTCTGCACTCCTTTCCTGCGTACCTCCCGTTTTCTCTACCAACGGATATAATCTATCTCCCTCAATTGTTTCCACCCTCCACCTTTTCTCCAGTGCATCCCATCTCGCATCTAGAAATGCCCTGATCGATTTCTTCACCCTTTCCTGACTTCTGTCTCTCTTCCTGTCATACGCTGCTCTAATCCATGCATGTAGCGCCTCAAACTGTGTGGGTCTAGGTAGTGGTCGCAAGGAAGACATCACAGATTTCAACTGATACAACACTTCCAACCTGAAAGTACCATAGCGTGGGAAAGTCAATTCTCCCTCTCCTTCTGTCATTTTATGCCAATTCTCAAGCCAAATTATAGTATGTAATCCTACATTCTTAGCCATGTAATGTGCTGGCGTATCCTCGGGAGGGGCTTCCTCTCCTCCCCAAGTAACCACATGTCTATCACCTCTACAGAGTTCTCGTAAAACTTTAAAACATTTCATGATGAAGCCGATTTCCGTTCGCGCACAAGATTTCGCCTTTACTTCCTGATTTCAGTCCACCAATACCAGCGCGGCTCACACCAACCGGCCTATCACAGCGCGACTCTGTCTGACGTCACTCTTCCTCCGCTCGCAGCAGTTCCCTTCCTTCTCAATTCACCTCTCTCTCTCTCACGTGTCTCAATCACACTCTGAAGTAACTGTCTGTCCTCAACGACCGGACAATCACCTCTCTGACTGTCTGTCCACTAACGACCGAACAGTCTCTCGAAACTGTTGACCTCAAATCTGGCAACTGTCTGTCCGCGAACGACCGGTCACCTCTGACACAATCGATAGGATCCAACCACTCGATGTTCTACACACAATAACCTATAACCAGCGTCGGTTATTCACACACTCACGCATACGCTCCCTATCTTCAGTGGGTTAATCAACAACGTCTCATGACTCCCACAACTTCTGGTCAACAATCTCAGCTCTGGGTGTCTTCTACACCACAATCTATTATCCCGGGATATCGAATCAAATCTCTCGGCCCCGCGCGCGCTCACGGTCCGATCCTCAATCACACGACTCTCATTCCAACTCCGCAAGACATCACACAACAATTAAACACCGCAATCTAACAAGCATCACCCTGTTCATACTCACTCTACCACGAACTGCTACTTCCGCCGCACCGTCACTCTCCGTCAGTTTTCAGCGACCACCGTCGTCCTCCTACAATCCACTGGATCACCATCACTCGGGCTCTATGGGGCAAGTAATCTCTTATCGTAATCTAGATCTCCCCTTACTATCAGAGGAAACCATCCTACTCTGCTACCAACTGATAAAGCTAGATTCTTATCTTATCTAAGCTCATCATCACTAAGAATCCTCAGGTCGCCAGAATCTTTTTACCTGCTGAATAGTGTGAAGGGAAGAAATCCAATTCGGTTATGCAACAATTTAGAATTCAGTTTACCTTAAAAGACCACTGACTCCGAATTCAATTTTGTGGGTTTATTACAGCCAAGAATAACTGCACATGCAAGCACCTCAACACGAGGTTAAAGAAATAGATGGGCACTAATACAAACATCATCCTACGCAGGAGTCTCATTCGACTCAAAATAAGAAGAATCGTTAGCTCCAGAAGTATTAAACAAATAACGACTGCTCCAATCTCTATATTATTCTTCATTTACCTAAATAAGCGAAAAGCATTAATCTGTCCCTATTCTACCACTAAAGTGACATCCCTACTTAACAAGTTTCCCCAGGCAAGAGTAGAAAGAAAAAAAGGTGTCAGCTGTGAAGACTTCCTAAGAAGTGCACTCACTTAGCATTTCGAGCTCGTTCTAAGATGCTCCTTCCTAATAGATCTCTCTCTTTGCCCTTTTCTCAGGTCTCCTCTACCTCCACTTCCTCTCCCCCCCTCGGGGCACTGTCCCTAATACAAAATCCACATACAATAGACCACGCCCTTGTCACGCCTCTTCGGCCAGGTCTTCCTTCTCATACTTTTCCATCAAAACTCTTACTTCATCCAGGACGGTTACAGTGACCTTGAGTCCCAGGCACCTTCTCCGCTGAAAGTATACTCCCATCTCAATGCCTCCCACCACCCTAACTCCTAAAATAAAGAGCCAGTCTTTCGCTAACGAGGCATGTGTCCTTGCACCTGCAACAGAAGATACATTTCAACAGACTTTCTCTCTGTACAAATCTACAAACTGTGCCCAGAGAGCCTTTCCAAGAGAACACCTTATCTGCCTACAAAATAAGCTAACATAAGAACGAACAGGCCTTCCCTTGACGTATATGCAGTCAGGCCTTTACACATTTTAAACACACAATTCTTAATTACTTCTTTAAGCATAGGCTCATTCATTTCATATGTGAAAAATAAACTACACGTGCACTTAATATAATACACGTTAACTAATGCATCTCAACTGCACATGAACTAAATCATCTATGCATCATTTTGAACACGTTTTAGTTAAGCATTACATTTACATGATTATAACAGCACAATTACTCTTCTTATTCACTCTAATAAATGCGGTTTAGAACTACATTTTACTGGCTATTCTTTAATACGTAACTGGATATATGCGGGTGCAGACTAAAGGTGATTATGAGGCACCCCTACAAATTTCACGAGAACATGGCGCTCTATCATTGTGTTGAGTTTTCTATTTCCTTCTACTACTTTTGAGCAGGGACATCCACTCCCGGGAACAGTCTGACTTCACAAATACCGGTCATTGTCATCGACATCAAGTGAATCAAAAGACAAATACTCAGAGCGTTACTACAGAAGCGTGCTAGAGCAACAGTCTCTCTTTCTTAAATCAGTGATTCCTGACCTTCTGCTTGCATGGCAGATATCTGACAGACACAGGCTCAGGATTTGTGCAGCAATTTTAAATACAAATATTCACAACTCTATGGTCTGCAGGTAATAACAGTCAGATTAAAGTAATCCTAGCTTTTAAACCTCCAACTCAACTTGTTTTGTGAATCCCACGTCCGGCTTCATGAGAAACATAGGACTTACACTGACAGAATTCTTCACAAGGAAAGTTAAAAAACGTGGAGTGGTTTGAATTGCCTCAGTCTTCCTCAAGCCAGAGTTTATTATGCATATGCCTCCAGCTGAGAACTCACAAGCCTTTATACCACCTAGGATAGTACCCTTGCCCTGTGACTCATACAATCCACTTATAAAGATTCCCTCTCTTGGAAGAACTCCTTCAGCACAGAGACCAGTAGCTTGTCTCCCTTCCTCCTCCACTAAGGTCTTTCCCTCTGTGTGTCTCTCTTCACTGTCCCTTTAGCAGGGTGACAATAAGGAGTTTTGTCACTGGGGAACCATATTTACAGTTCTGGTCTGTTTTCACAAAATATTGTTTACTTTAGATCAATTGTTTTAATTTCAGGAAGACAAAACTATACCATTGAGAATGCACGTCAGTAAAAGGAAAGCTAAGGATTTAAATAAAGATACTGAACCTATGGCTTGAGAGACCTAAACATGTTATAAACAAATTGTTATGTCCAGGGGAGATGGTCTGGGTGCTTGAGCTATTCAGGATTAGCATGCACTGACTAAGTCCCTGTAGTGTAGAAAAGTACTGGAAGGATAACACCCTCTCAAAGAATTCCTCGGTTCAATAACACTTTGACTCTGAAAACAGTTAGCCAAACATAATAGTGTCAGAGTGCGAGGACACAGGAGCAGATTAGTCATCATACTATACAGGTCAAAACATTCCAAAAGAATTAGAATACTATCTGCAAAGGCTTTCTTTAATGATGATGCAGCACACACCCTCGAAAGGCACTCCCTATAAAACAAGAGACAAGAATTATTATTTGCATCGTAGGACCAAACAAGTGTACTTATCACACATATTTCCCTAAAGTCCTCCTGCAGTGTACTTAAACACTTTGAGGACCTAGAAATAATTAAAACACAAAGATATGCAAAATAATAAACAGCTTAGCTCTGCTCACGTTCAGCAAAACCAATACTAGACACACAAATATCCGACTTGTACACTCCACCACAATGGGCCACCATTAGGCAGATCAACTGATCTACTACCACAATCTCACCCTCTACCATAGATTCACACTGATGAAAAATATGCTCATAAAAAAAAAAATCATAGCACACTCATAGCCTAATTTCGGTTCTAAAGTAATGGGATTTTTTACAGCCTGCTGTACACACGAACAAGTTACTTACCTTCGGTAATGCGATTTCTAGTGGATACCTTATGTAACTGAAGGTTCCTCACCTTGTGAATACTCCCAGGGGCCAGACTGGACCCGAAGATTTTGCTCCTGTGGCATTGTAATACTCTGTGTTTATTTCGTCCCACCCCGGAAGTGCCCCCCTGACCACATACAGTCGCCACCCTAGCACGCTGAGGTAAGTTTCCTTCTTGACTCTGTCCACACAATCAGATGAGGATCGTATTAACTGATCAGATTTGACAGTGTGCAGATCTCTAGTCTGGAATCTTTATAAGGAAGTTGAAACACATCCATTCCACAGAATGGAGATGAGGGAGGGCAGCGAAGAATCTGTCGTTAGAGTATCTACAAGAAACAGCGTTACGCAACTTATTCTTCTGATGGATACCTCGAACGCAGATTCCTCACCTTGTGAACAGATACCAAAAAAGAACCTCCCCAGGTGGTGGGTCTGTGGAATGGCTCAAACCAAAAGGTCCTGCTGGATCAAGCGGGCAAAGTGTCCTTCATGCCAGACCACGGTATCAAGACAGCAGTGCTTCATGAATGTATGGAGTGACGCCCATGTTGCTGCCTGACAGATGTTCAGAACAGGCCGTCCACATGCCAGCACAGTAGTATCAGCCTTGGATCTAGTCAAACAAGCAATCAACCCTTCTGATGGATACTTCTAATACATATTTCTCACCTTCTGAATAGATACCAAAGAAGTACCTCCCCAGGTGGTGGGTCTGTGGAATGGCTCAAACCAGAAAGTCCTGCTGGATCAATCGGCGCAAAGTGCCTTTCACACCAGACCTGGGTATCAAGACAGTAGTGCTTCGTGAACTTATAGAGTGATGCCCATGTTGCCACCTGACAGATGTTCAGAGCAGGCAGTCCACATGCCAGCGCAGTAGTATCAGCCTTGGATCTAGTCAAATGAGCACCCAACCCTTCTGGAAGCTGCTTCGTGGCCAGTGCGTAGCAGATCCTTTATACAAAGACTATTCTCCTTGATATGATCCTTTTCTGCTCTGCCTTACTGTTTTCTGCTCATCCATCGGAAGGCCTTTTATACAATTGATGTAAGGAAGGGTGGGAGCTTGTCCAAAATGAAAGAGCTTCAAAACGTTTGGCAAAAAAGTTGCTTTAGTCCACAGCACCAGTTTGTCTGGAAAGAAGGTGGTGCATTTTGGGTGAACAGACAGAGCCTGTAGCTCACTGATATATCAAGCTGAGGCTATCACTATGAGGAAGACTGTTTTGAGAGTCAGGAGACAATAAGACAACTGTGCTTCAGTTCAAATAAAGTACACATGAGGAAGATGAGGACAAAAATGAAGGTCCCACTGCAGAATTTAAAAAGGTTAGGCTGGAAATGTATGGACCAGACCTTTAAGGAAACGAGTCACAAAAGGAGATTTAAACAAGGACAGCAGGTCTCGTAACTGGAAAAAAAACAGGCCGAAAGGGCCTAACAGTAACCTTTAACGGTGCCCATGGCAAGTCCTTACTAGGCGAAAGGCAGCACAAAAAAGCAGAACATCTGACAACTTTGCTTGTAATGGGTCTGTGTGGCAGGAATTGCACCAGGCCACACACTTGTCCCAGCATCTGCCGTAAACAGATTCTGTAAATGGATGCCTGGCTGCCAGAATGACATCCATTACTTCAGGATGGAGATTGAAGGCAGTCAACTGTCACCACTCAATCTTTACGCATGTAGGTGTAGATTGTGTAGGACCATCCTCCTGAAGTGGAAGCCTGATCGGAGCATTGGTGCTCATGCCCATAAGTTCACTCTCCTTGCCCAATCTGGAGCCATTAGGACGATATGGAGCTAGTTGTGCCTGATCTTTTTCAGAACTTGGGGCAGGAGATTTCCACGCTCCACCCTCAGTGGAATGCGTGACTGAAAGAAAGCTTTCTTGGGAACTCCAGCACACAAAAGTGTTGACACTACTAGTTCCTGTGTGGTGAAGAGATTTAGCCAGGCTCTCCCCACTGGTCTGGTGGGAGACACCCTGCACCACCTCTGGGCGTTGGTGCCCTCCATGATCCGGAAGGCATCGCTGACAGAGGCTGTCTGCCCTTCGCATTTAAAAATCCATAAGTATAGAAAAATGTGGGGCCTCTAGATCCAGTAGTTCTATTGATTGCCTTATTAAGTTGTGGTGCCTTATTGTTATTATTATTATTATTGTGTGCCCTAGCATCCCCTAGTTGGTAAGGCTCCATTCCAGAGGTTAAATTGTAATAAATTGGCTTTGGATTGGGGATGTTTGCACACATTGGCTATCATAGTGGCGCCATGCTCTCATCAGGCAGAGAAAGCAGATCAATTAAAAGACAAAAATAAGATATATTACATGCAACTCTGCTGTTTGCCTGTATTCACAAAAATATACTATTTATTTCTTTTGAATAATATATTCTCTCTACCTAACCAGGGCAAGATGCCAATATCATAAGCAACAAGTGCAAGAATACCCAATCCCAAGTAAACCTTTAAATATACCGTCAGGTGGTTCACAGACCAGGAGATGCCTTGCCAACTCAGTCAGTTCCAGCGTCGCAGCTGCAGGGACCCCTCGGTAAAAAACCCAGGATCTGTCTCAGCCCTTCTTGTTGTAGTAACATGTGGTAATGGTGTTGTCTGTGAGTACATGGATTAGCCTCCCTTTAATGGACAATAGGAAGGCCTTCAACACCAAGTAAATGGCCCGCAACTCCAACAAATTGATGCAGTGGGAGGGCTCCACAGTAGACCAGAGACCTCTGATCAGCTGTTCAAGATGATCTCCTCAACCCAACATTGATGCATCCATCACCACCATCAATTTTGGGTGGGGTAGGGAGCGGCATCTGCAGAAAGTCCAATAGCGGTCAAATAGTCACCATTGCAGGTCATTTGCAGTTTAATTGAAACCTGGAAAGAATCCGGCAGGTTTGCTAGGTGCTGAGCCCACTGACACGTCAGATCCCAATGCACCACTGACACTTCCAATCCCAATGCATAGCCCACATGTAACATCTGGCATAGTCCACCAGCAGGATGTAGGAGGCCAAAGGCAAAGAAGTTTCAGAGGCACTCTGACTGAGATCTGGGACCAAGGTTGAAACATTGGGAGCATAGCCTGAATGCCCTAGACTTGTTGAGCCAGGGGGAAGACTTGAAATTGCACCGTTTCCACAGTAGCTCCAGTGAACTGAATACTCTGCAAAAGAGGCAGGTGTGACTTCAGTCTGTTGATTGAAAACCCCAAAGATGTTAGCAGGTTCACCGATGTCTGGAGGTGGTCAATGAATGACTGTGGTGAGTCCGCCTTCAACAACCAGTTGTTGACGTAGAGGAAGACTAGTATCCCCAACCTTCGATGACGTACTGCAACCACCACCATCACTTCAGTAACACTCTAGGGGTATTGGGAGAGCCACAGCAGAGCAAGGAGAACTGAAAATGCTCCTGACCCCCCTTGAACCACAGATAACACCTGTGGGACTGCAGGATGGAAATGTGACATTAAGCGTCCTGCAGGACCAACGCTACCATCCATTCTCCTGGATCTAGGGCAGCCAGAACTGGCCCAACATGAGCTTCCTGAATTTTTCCTTTTTCAGAAAAAAATTCAGATGGAGAAGACCTACAATAGGGCGAGGCCTCCATCCATCTTTAGTACCAGGAAATAGCAGGTGTAACATCCAATCCGTATTTCTGATGATAATGCCTCTTGATGGCTCCTTTGTCTAAAATAGTCTGGATTTCCCGCTGTCAGGTGAACAACTGGTCTTCCGATAGCTGCTCTTGTGTAGCTGAAATAAGCAGCAGGGTGAAATGTAGTTGTAGGGCATATCCTTGCTGGACTATCTGAAGCATCCATCTTTCTGATTTAATGCACTGCCACTCGTGGAGACAATACCTTATTATGCCTTCCACTGGATGGTCATATGACACCGAAGGCAAGCTAAAGTTGGTTGGTGGTGGTGGCGGGAGGGGTGAGGGTCTGAACAATATGTCGCCCCTGAGGGCCTGGACAATATTGGCTGGATCGCTAGCCCCGACCTCAAAGGAACTGGGGTGGTCTGTTGTTGTGGAGGTGGCCATTGACATTGACTTTGGACTAAGCCCCCTCTGAAGCCTTGAAAGGGGAGAAACTCCTGGGGATACTGTTGCACGACCATGGAAAGGCCAAGGGAGCATGCTGTGGCCCTGCTTTCTCTAAAGCACTCCAAGAGAGAGTCTGCCTTCTCTCAATAGATACGGGTGCCTTCAAAAAGGCATTTTCATTAATGATGCCTGAATGCCATTTGAAAAGCTTGTGGATCTCATCCACAAATAGCACCAAAGCACCACACTGGTATCAACTGCTCTGAACAAGCATCTGGTTGTGTCAACCCCAGAGCGAATGATGTATTTTGTTGCGTCTTGTTGATCTTGGATAAACTGCACGAGGCGAACGTGGAATTTTTTAGGGACTGTTGGCAAGATCCTCCCGACCATATCCCACAATGAATGCAAACAGCATTCCAGGTGACAAAGAGCCTTCACTGACTGCAGGACAAGGCTAGCTGAGGAGAACAATCTCTTTCTGAATGCCTCCAAAATATTGGATTTCCTATTAGGAGGCATAATATGGAATGGGTTGGGGGTTTAGCCTACTTGTCGATGACTGGACCAGCTTTCAGGCATCAAGTGTTGCAGAAGGAAGGGCAGATTGCCAGAAGTAGGTCTGTGTCATCTGACAACCTGTCTGTTAACTGGTGGGCAACATCCAGCCTTTGCCCAAGTGCCCATTAGTGGGTCTGTCAGGGTTTCATTAGGAAGAAGAAGTGGTTCTGTGCAAGGCTTTCTAGGCTGCAGGACTTCTGACAGGGCATTAGTCTGGACTTCGATAGGTGGAAGTTGAAGTTTTAGAACACTTCAGCAGCCCTAATGATTACCATAGCAAACAATGCTAATTCCTCTGTGGAATGATAAGGAGAAAGTTAAACCTAGTGTCCAGGGAGGTATCTAACCCACTGGCGTCTTGAACGTCCATGAACATTTTCCTCATCATATTAGTGGGATGCTTCATCCCTCTCATCGGCATAATCATGGTGACTGTGCTCAGAAGCACTCTCAATGAGAGGCATAGTCTTTGGAAAGGAAGAGTTCCATCTGAGTCAGAGTCAGGTTGAACTGGTTACAATTGAGGTGTGGTGCAGCGGCCAGGGCAGCTGACTTCGGAGCACAGGGCTCACGGTTCGATCCCCGGCTCCGGCGGCAGCTCAGCTCAGCACCATGTGACTCTGGGCAATAGCTCACTTAATTTCCACGATGGCCCCCAGCGCCTTGAGACCCGTAAGGGTGAGTAGTTCGCGCTTTACAAATACGGATTTAGATTTAGAGGTTATGGAGGGTGCAACTTCAGTCAAATTTGTGTCAGAATCGCTTCCAAATCCGATAAAAAAACTGGTTCTTCCACCAGTGTCGAAGGTGGTGGGTATCATCAAAGATCATGGCGCTGGGTTTGAAGTCGGATTGGGTGTCAGCTCTGTAGTCGGGGTAGACCCTGGAGCAGGGTTAAGAGGCATAGACGGCATTAAGGACGGATCCGCCAATGGTAATCCAACTGGATCCATCCTCAGATCCTTGGGGCCCGAAGGCGCACCAGATGGAGCCAGAAGGGTGCGGAATATGCACAACAAAGGCCTCTTTCAAGGCTTTAACTTGTTGCAGTGTCGCAGATGAAACTGGGAATTTGGGGTGAATGGGTACAAACTGTGGGATCGGTTCCACAGTAGTAGACATGGACTGAAGTCAAGAGGCACCTTGAATTCTCCTGACAAGAGTGGCAAAAGGGGCAAGAGTCATGCTTCGACTTCTTATGTTTCCCTTTTAATTTGTAATTACCTGATAACTTGGAATGGGAAGAGGACCTGCTCTCGAAATGGCCTCAAGAATGGAAAAAGGTAAGCGTCCTCGAATTTGACCAGGACTGGCCTTTGTGCACCTTCCAACGGTGTTTGGTGGCATAAAGCTTGACTTCACAGTCATAGATCACCTTGGGATTCATCCTGGAGTAGTTCTTGCAAGCACTGGAGTCAGGCGAAAACCCTAGGCACCAAAGATATATCTGGTGGGAGTCTGTCACATATATCGGTTTGTGATAGTCCTTGCAAGGTTGAAATCCTGCAGTCTTCAGAGGCTCCCTTGCACACTGTAGAGAAATGTTTGTATAAAAACTCATCAAAATGAGCTTATATGTGGCTCTGTGTCACCTCCTGGATGGGACAAAGTTGACGCAGAGCCACACAATGCCACTTACCAGTACGCGGAAGCAATGCTGAGAAAAATCTCTGGATCTAATCTGGGACCTGGAGGTATTCACAAGATGAGGAATCCGCAGTTAGAAGTGTCCATCAGAATGAAATGTTTGTAGGTGCTGATCAGAGGTGTTATTGAGATTAATGGTTCAGACCTTTAGGATGCTACCAGATTTCTGGATCAGCAGGGTACAGAGCTAAATTATTGATTTTACAAGCCCTTGTAATGATCTTGAATGAGATTGCTGTATTAGGAGTGCTTCAATAGTGTCGAGAAGGAAGCAGGTAGCACTTGATCAATAATAATACTCTGCCAACTCCTGCAGTAACTTGCAAATCTTGCAAGCCTAAAGTTCCATTCTTGTAAACTCACAATATTGAAAGCAGTACTGTAGCACCACACCAATAAGTAGGGAAACAGTTCTGCAGTGGGTGGTATCCATGTTGCAAGGCAAAGAGGGGAAGCCAGGGCGTCTACTTTTCATAGTCCACAGCTCGGCTTTCCTGTTTTTAGTTTCTATTTGTTGTAAATTCCAGTGGGATTTTTTTCAGTGTTTTCCAATGTATTCAAAATTTGGAAAAACCAGAGGTACCAGTGTTCACTCGTTTTTGTTCTGTAAAAAGTAGTGGGACCTGTGTTTTTCTAGTGCTTATATGGAATTTGGCTTTTATAGGCTTTCTTTTCTTGTTCCTCCCAATTGTAAATTCTTTCTTCCTTCTTCCTAATTCCTTTCTCTGTACCTTTTTCTTGAATTGGCTCCTCTCATTATTTGCATCACATCTCTGCCTATTTCATTCCCCGGCACTCAAACTCCTCTTTCCAGCAGTCCAGTCTCGCCCTATGCCCAGGATATGCACAGATGGGGGTATCTTTGCTCCTTAATAAGATTTGATTGTATAAGATAAAAGATGAATGATGAGCATTTATCTGGTAAACCAGGCATCTCCCTGCTGCTCTCGGCAAATGGGAAAGATGAAATACATTCAGATGTTCTACTTAATGCATGACACAAATATCGTTTGGAGCCTTTGATTTTATACCAGTTTCTCACTGCCCTGTTCTTTGTTTCCAGATATCAATAAATGTGGAATTTGTATTCGTTTTGAAACTTTTCCTACTCTACCTGGTCATAGGAGCGAAGTCTGCTAAGCAATTAATATGCCTACTGTTAGCTGTAGGATCATCACTGATGGCAAACTCTGCTGCTGTATAAAGAAAAGGATGTAAAGTAGCTTCATGACTTGCAGAACACCTTGGCCATTTGCCTGCACAGTTCACACCATGAATTAGGTTTATTTTAAATTGCTGAGCCGTGGCAATGTAAGTCTGTGTTTACTTAAAAGTCAGCGGAAGACTACTGAACATTGATTTTTACCAAACGTGTGGGCCTACGTTTATTTGAAGAAGTGGGGGAACTGTGCACCTGCCTGACATATGTGAGAGTTGCCCAATGCACTTTACTTTTGCGCTCTTGCAACAAATTATTGCTCTCGTGCACTTTCTATTTTGGGAGAAGGAACAAGCGTAACTAAATAGGTTTCCATCAAACAAGTTCACTATTGTTTGTACAGGTGTTTATGCAGTGTGTCATGACGTGTTTTGGCACATACTTTCCAAGTCTCATTTTGCCATGGAGGCAGCAGGAATGAAAGTTGAACTTGGAGATCCTGGGGCTGTGTCATGAACATTTCCTTCTCTGGTATACAGATTCTGAACTAGTCATGTACCTGTTTTTGATTACATAGCAGTTTATAGTATACCAAGAAATGCAGGGCAGTGGCTGCCTTTTCGTGTTTTTACATGTTTCTGCAGCTCATACAATAATTTGTAGATTTTCTGAGTTAATGTATGGACGGTTTTTGCAAAACTGCCACATAGACTCTTTTCCGGCCTGGGTCTGTGCATGGCTGCCAAAGATGTTTATAATGTGGTCCTGTCATTTTGGATGAGGGAATGTGGCTCTATTGAGCATGTTTTCATACCATCAGAATTAGAGTGCTGGGTACAGTGCTCCATGGTAGGACGTTCATTTTAGAGACATCTGCAAAGTGATTTGTTGACAAAATCTTGGTACCTGAGCTTTCAGAAAGTAAAACTCGGTCCAGCTTTCTGTGAAGGATGACTCATTATGTCTCTTGCCCTGGACTGAAGCCCTGTCAAAGTTCAGCTGTAAACTTACTGGACACTACACAGCAATGTGCAGTGAACTGAAGCCTTTTTATGATCTCCATGCTTCCAAAATGGGAGTGGAAGAAGAACGAAGGAGTTCACTGGATCTAGGGGACCTTGTGGATGGTCACAAGCGTATATTAAGTGACTTGCCATGGCCAGAGTGGGTCATAGAGGGGTCATCCATCACAGAAAAGGGCTTAGAGGTAGTGGCTGCACTTGCAGTGCTTTGACACTACAAAGCACCAACGCAGTAAAAGAACAACACAATCCAGTGATTTTCAGTTTGTATTGAATAGTAATTAGCCCCTTTGGTGGTGGTTTATTGCTTATAGTTCTGTTTCACTGAAAACTGAAAAGACTAACCCTAACCTGTAGGTGATTCAACAAAATGTAGTGTCCTCATTGTGTTCTATGCTTGGCGATCACATGTTCAGCTGAGCGGTGCCACTCTTGTACACATGCTCAACTGAAATGTACGAGGCCAGTGATCTGGGGAATGAATGGGGATTAATTGCTGAGTTAGAGACAGTGAGGTGAGGTATGAGTCAGAGTTCAGTAAAATGTATGACATCATTGGAGTGATGCTTCTCCCTGACCATTCAATTGCAGTGTTATTTTGGTCCTTCATACAAAAAATATATTTTCTGTTAGTGAATTGTTAAGGGATGCAAGGTGCATTTGCCTGTTACTGTGTGTGTTGGGCATGCCTCAAGTCTGATCAACTGGGAAAAAGGCAAATAACCTCGGTTTAACTCCATCGTTATTCTATTACGACCCTGTGGTCAACAATGATAGAAGGATGGCTCATGGCCATTAAGGATTACCGAAATATTTTAGATTTTAATATATAAAATCATTCATAAACAACGATTGGAATTTAAACATCGATGTATAGTAAAACACCGATGCCTCCAAACCCGAATGGGTATGAATTCAAATGTAAAATTAAATAAAACAACAATAAAATGAGCATTTACAAGTAATATGGATAGAGGATGATGAGATTGGATTGTAACGGTGGAGAGACAGATCACCAAATGAACTCTGAAAATGGTGAATTCATTCTGTCACACTACTAGTGGCCTGAGTGCCCTGGTCCACTATTGATAGTATTTTTCTATGATCATTCGATCGATGGCACATTATCCTACATACTGAAACTGAGCACATTCTTATGATATAATTGTTTTAGCACACCTTTAATGACATTTTGGCACGACACTAACTTCACATTTGTCTGTTCATTCTACAGATAGCATAATAGTTGGCAGACATTACTGAGAGTCTGTTTATTCTGGTCCATGAATGACAGCATATATGCCCTGCTAAAATTTTTACCCTTTCCTCCTCCTTGTAATGGGGCCCGTGTCCTTCTAGATCTAGTCTCCAAAGCTGCTCACAGTTACATAATGGGACAGGAATCTAAGCTAGTTAACACGGTGCGGGCAATGCGGGTGAAACGAACAGAGTGATCCTGATGCAACCAGGCCAGTGTCTCTGTAAGTACTTTCTCCCATAATTGTCTTGCACTGGTCACATTACTATTGTAAATTAAATATTGTCAATTAAATCAAATCCAATATTATTTTAAGTCAAGTGTCTCACAAACTACCTGAAAAGAGCACATTGTAAGTGTATTTATATAGTGCTTACTACCCCCGATGAGGAGTTGAAGCGCTCTTGGGAGAGTAGTACGCTGCTCCAGAACCCAAAGGATTCGTTTCTGCCTATCTCCCTTTCCTGTGTTTTCTGCCTCAAGGCCCTATCTGCCTTTACTTAATTTGAGCCGGTAGCTGCAGGTGGGGCCCACTAGTATTCATTTTGGGGATAGGGACTGATTTCTTAACAACAGACCTTGAAACAAAACAAAAGAGAGAAAGGCAGAAAAGGGGGACTACAGAGAGATGGGAAAGACAAGAAAACAGTGACAATGACTTAAAGAAGAGATGAAAAGGTACCTGCAAGAATGAGATGAGGGAGACGGGGCAGGGTGCAGTGAATCACAGAGGCGGGATTAAGAGGGACACGGAGGTGTGGCAGGGAGCACCAAGGACATTTAAAATTCTCTCTAGGGATCCACGCACCCGGTGGCAGTTTCCTGTGGCACACAATCCACGGATTCCATTTTCAAATATGCCTTACATGAGTGGTGTTTGAATTGTATGTACATTGCGTTGTCATGGGAATATTCCTAAGGCTTGCAAGCTGGAGGCCTGTCTATTGCTCAGCTTGAAAGGTCACAGCAGAATAGTAAAAGCAATCAGATTCTTTCATGTATTCCACAGTTTGTCATCACATTTTCCAACCGGTACATAAAAGACGATGGGCAGTCTATTAACTTAATCTTTGTAGGAAATATCATGATGTTTTCGCTGTGCAATTCACAGACTGATTTACTCAGAGGAGTAGCTACAAAGACGTACCTCATGGGAAAAAGGCCAAACCTACATGTATAGTATTACCTCTGAGCTCTGTTGCAGTGAGAACCCTTACAGATGCCAGCGAGTCTTGCAAAACAGCTGACAAAATACCTTTCGAGGAAAACACACTATGCGCTTGATTATTTGAAAATTTAGCAATATCACAGAACCAATAGTTATCTGAAACTCAATAACACGGTTTTCAAATAGAAACCTTGGTTTTCAGCAGTAAAACACATCACCCAAGAGGTGGAAATTATGGGGTTGAGCATCCTTTTGGAAGAGTTCAATCAGATTTAAGTTAATTGCATCTCTAGTAGATGGGTGCTCTCAGTTGAGTCTGTGTCCAATGAACTCTTTTAGTGTTAAAATGTACTTCTCACCTCCTACCTCACCTTGTACGGCTCTTTAACAAAATGGCTGAGGAAGGAGCGGTGACTCACTCGATGGCTGAGGCGGTGGTCACGGTTATTCCCAAACCGGGGAAGAATACGCAATTATGCGCTTCATACCGCCCCATCGCCCTTTTAAATTTAGATGCGAAGCTCTACTCGGCCATCTTGGCTGCCCGGCTGAATGACCTTATGCCAGATCTAATCCACCCTGATCAATCTGGATTCATTAAAGGCCGTCAAACCCACGACAACACCCGACGTCTCGTTCACCTCATAGAGAAAGCTACCAAACGAAAGATCCCAGCAGTGCTTGTCGGGTTGAACGCCGAGAAGGCCTTTGACAGGGTGGATTGGTCATTCCTTTTTACTACGCTCACACACTTCGGATTCGCAGATAAGTTTATCACTATGATTAGGGCCAACTATACACAACCCCGTTCTAGAGTACAAGTGAATGGAGTACAGTCCGCTCCCTTCTCCCTTACCAGAGGAACCCATCAGGGGTGCCCGTTGTCACCCCTACTATTTGCCCTCAGTATTGAGCCATTGGCGATGTCCATCCGGGCGGCACCGGAGATCAAGGGAATCCCTTTTAGTGGCGAAACCCACAAAATATCACTTTTTGCAGACGACGTGCTTTTATCTCTCACAGACCCGTCCCACTCTCTCCCTGCACTACAATCTGAACTTACACGGTTCAAAATTGTAGCGGGGTTCAAGGTTAACTTAGATAAATCATATATACTTAACCTTACAGTCCCAGAAGAAGAGGTCAGGGAATTACAGACACACACTCTACTCCAGTGGACCTCTCGTCCGCTGCAAATTTTGGGGGTCCAGTTGACACCACGCGTGGAAGAGCTTTACAAGGCCAACTTCCCGTCCTCTCTTGGCCGGCTTCAAGCAGATCTTGCACGCTGGAAACCACTTTTTATATCATGGCTCGGCCGTATACACGCGGTCAAAATGACAGTACTCCCTAATCTCCTGTACCTTTTTCAGGCATTACCCATCGAACTTGATAAGGAATTCCTCCCTAGAGTTAAGTTCATGATTTTACGGTACATATGGCAAGGGGGGCGGGCACGCTTTTCCTTTTCTATACTGCGACGACCAAAGACAGAGGGAGGAGTGGGCCTACCAGATTTCGGCTTATATTATAAAGCTGCCCAACTGAGAGTAGTGACAGAGTGGTCCAAGAGTGAGTCAGAGAAACACTGGCTTCACATGGATCGAGCCATTGCAGGGAGGACAATCTGGGACCTTATATGGAGATCCAAAAGGGAACGACCCGAAAATGCATACATTAGCACTCCCACTCGCACCACCCTGAAAGTGTGGGACTCCATATCTGGGAACGACCACTGGACTACATTCCCCTCACCCTATACACCCCTCCATTTTAATCCGGCCTTTCCTCCGGCGCTTCAGGAGGGACCTTTTACTCCCTGGAAGGAGGGTGGTTGTCTCGCACTGACACACCTATTTCATAACTCTGATATCCTTACCTTCGAAAATTGCAGAAGGGATTACGGCGTGGAGCTGAACATTTCCATTATATCCAATTGAAACATTGGGTCCTCACCCCTCGCATTCACGAAGCAGCTACACGAGAGCTTACAAAGTTCGAAACCTTTGTGCAGAAGGTAGACTCTATGAAAGGGGTGATTTCATTTCTATACAACTACCTACTTACCTCTACACACTCTCCAAGACCCCGATACATGAATATGTGGGAGGGGCTAATACGACGCGATATAACAGATAGGGAATGGTCTGGGTTGTGGTCAGACATTACGAAATTTAACCACTCCTTAGAGCTCCGGGAAGCACATCTCAAAACAATGATGGATTGGTATCGTTATCTCGCTAAGCTTAAAAGAATATTCCCGAACACATCTGATAAATGCTGGAGGGGGTGCGGGCTACTGGGAGACTTCCAGCACATTTGGTGGGATTGCCCCACAATCCGGCCATTTTGGGAGGAAATCCTCGCACAAATTAAAAGCATGCTGGGTTACCCCATCCCGACCACTATGGCAGAGACCCTACTGGGCCTCCGTGACCCGTCCCTTGAACACCAAACCAAGGCGGACAAGGCCATTATGTGGACATGCATAGGAGCAGCAAAAGTAGCGATAGCAGCAGCCTGGAAGAAGAAGAAGGCGCCTGCTATTTCGTTGTGGCATTCCAGGCTCTGGAAATTGTTGAGTCTCGAAAGGATGTCGGACATCTTCCGAGACGATTACAAAAGTTTTGAATACAAATGGGGCCCGCTGGTTGCCTTTCTTACACGGGGATTGCCGCTGGCAGTCTGTCCTCCATCCGTGAGAGACATGCACCTCTTTCAATTTTAAACTGTCCGTATGGGACTAGAGCTTGAAACATCCTGATACTGTGCCGCCGCCACCATTATTATGTTGGGTAAGGGAGGGGGGTGGGACTCCATTTTTTTTTTTTTTTTTTGGGTTATTGTTTCTTAGGTTCTCTTTCTTTTAAGGGACACCTTCCCAGTTGGAAGGATTAGAGTTAAAACCTGTCACAAAAGAAAGACGGGCTGAGAGTATGCTTCTTACGGCAGACACATTCTGTGCCTTTACAATACTGGAAACTGCACTTGTAATTACAGGTTGTTATAAGGGTAGGGTTGGATATGTGCCTTGTATGATAAATCGCCCTGGTCGTTAACACTGCTATGCTTTGTAAGTCTATTTTGTTGCTTCTAATGTCACACTGTATCGCAGCATATGCTAAAATGTTAATAAACATATGTTTGAAAAAAAAATTTACTTCTCTAGTACTTGGATGGAGAGTCTAGTGACAAATTGTTCAGTGTATCAAGAATATAGAATAATCCAGTATATCTTAATGGTCATGTGCCATTATGTCGAAAATATTGTTTGGACAGCGAAAACAAAACCTTTTAGAGATAGCTAAGCTGTCTGACATATATTGGGTGTCACCCCAACCTCCCGATAAAGTAAAATATCTTACGGAAATTATATTGCCCTTAGAAAAGATATTTCAACTGAAATTGGGACTATTATGCTTCTTGTTTTACATACTCGGCGCCCCCTAGAAACTCAGCTCATCCTTCAATTTCATAGTTTACAATAGCTCTATCGGATGAAGTCATCTGTAGGATTAACAATTTAATATGCAATCTGGAAGCCTTGTAAAAGTGTCATCCCATTTAATGATATCATTTTGATGGGTGTTAAACAAAACAAGAAAACAGCTTTAATGCTGGGACGGAAGTTCACTCTGTGACAGTGGAGCAGCAAACAGAGGATTGATGTACTTCGGAACATCTGTACTTAGAACTTAGTAAAAACCTGAACATATTCCATGCCTTACGGAATTCATGTCTGCACTTGTATTCAGACCACTGTGTTATCTACATATTTTCCTTCAACTCATTAGTAACTTCAGCATGCTTGCTGCTGTATTCTTCTAGATTTACCCTATGGGTATACACTCTTTTGTAAAAAGTCAATACAGTATAATGTTTAGCCAAAACAAAATGAAAATAGACATCCTTGCAATACTTTAGCCAGCCAGACATGAACGTGCTTTTGTGAAACCCTCTTCTGAAACAATCTCTCCCCAGTCTCCTCTGTCCGGAATATTTGGGCCCCTTTCCTTCTCTTCCAACTAAACCTTGTGCCAATGGTGGTGGCGTTCCTTCAGTCAACACTAGGGGAGCACCATACACTAGCATTCACCTCGCACTTGTGCCCCGAGTCTGAGCTGGTGCTACTCCCCTTCTTCAAATGTAGAAACCAATAAACAAAATCTGCAAAGATGGTCCTTATTCTGTTTAGAAAAAGGGCTCATATGTGAAATGGGACTCATTTGGATTGGGTCCTGGCTCTCCACGAGTGAAGACCGTCTTGGAAAGCTGGTAGGTTGCATTTGTAGTGCCTTCTGAGAACGCTTTGCAACATCATCTGAGAGGAGATGCCCGACAAGGATCTTGTTGTTCCATTCTGGCTTTGGCTAGTCTAAATTCAAGGATCGGGCTTGTGGTTGTGCCCTGACTGGGGGGAACAACGGTTGGGCTGCAGTGGAATGACAGGAGCTGTCCTTGGCCAGTGGACAAACACAAACCCCAGCTTAATGAGACAAGCATAGAGGGTAACTCAGGGAAAATCCCTATTAAAGTGCCACGAGGTCCTGCAGCCCTGCGGACCTGGCTCAGCCTGTGAATCATCTCTGCATGAACTTCATCATGGATATGTGGAGCCATCACAGTTATATGTCAGAATAACAGATACAGAAACATTATCTGATAAAAAATATTGAGTCCTAAATATCGTCTCCAAAGATCTTGTCCCATTGGGTGTAGATTTTCTATTATTAACAACAATGGGGTGATATTTTTCTAGAAGGTATTTAGGACACAATATTTATGCCAGGTGATATTCTGACGGTGCTATTCTGTTACCACACCACCATCACATTATTGCAGCTATTGGTAAGCCTACATTGCCTCTCTACAACAGCAGAACACCCACGCCTGTGGTTCAGTAGGATTGGAAAGTGGCCAATAGAAGGCCACTACACACACTGTTATTTTGTTAAGGACAGTTTCAGCCATTCCTACGTCCAAGAGGCACCATGCCATTTCTCCAATCAACCAGCCTCCCTGGGTGCATCCCATTACCTAGACACAGCTGTCCTGAGTAAGAAGCATTAGAGCCATATTACTATTTCTTACAACATTTGACAGTGCAGTAACATACTACTGCTGACCACAGTGCTCTATTTCTCCCTTGTGAGTGTCTGTGAGTCCTCTTGAAAATCATGACTAATAGAAGCCGTCTTCAAGACACTGGCTGCTGGAAATTGTGACTTCATGCGAGTACCAAGCATGTGCTAATAATGTGTCTGCTTGTACCAGTTGTCAATCTAAACAACAATGGGCCCATTTATGAAGGTAACTTACACTTATGAATAAATTACACGTGTAATTTACTCTTGCACTTTTTTATAACTTCACTGCTTGTAGCTACTCACAAAATCTGAGTGTCAAGTTACTCAAAAGTGTAGATTTACCCGTCTCCATCCCCTGGAAAAGGCGATGAAACCAAATTTGCAAGTGTGAGTTACTACTGCTAGTAAGCACCACACATGGCCCACCACCGATAATGCAATACCCTCCCATAGAAAATAATGTTTGTAAGGACATAAAATAAAACCCCATAGGAAATAATGGTAAATTAAATCAACTGAATGAAAATTATAAATGAATATAATTTAATGTTACAAAAATATTTACAACTATAACATATATATTCAATAATTGTAAAATATTTTCACAACTTTTTTAAATTTATAAATCAATGTAAATGTTTTATTAAACTATAATTAAATTACTTTAATTCTATACATTACTTTTATTAATTATTAATGCATATTAAAAACATATAATTTGCATTCTTAGGTGTGAATTTATATATTTAAATTAATTAAAGATTTAATTCAACATCAAGGTAACTGTGCTGTAGTATTTTATTTTTATTTTGCCGCACATTTAAAATAAATATATATAGCATTGATTTACATTAATATTTAGCATAAAATGCTTTTAATAATTCATTATGAAGTTTAATAAACTTTTTTTTAAAAATGCCCTATACTTTACCATGGGGAGATTGCCAACTAACTGATTTAAATAAAAATTATTTTTAAAACATTAAAATAAAAAATAAATTCCCACCTAAAGTAAAAAACAAAATATGCATTAATAATTATTTACAAGAATGTAAAGAATTAATTAAAAGTAATTTAATTGTATTTTAATAAAAGGTAATGTTACCTTAATTTATACATTCACAAAAAGGATGTTTACATATATCTTAAACATTAAAATATATTTATTTCTATTTTTTACTATTTTAAATAATTTAAATTTAACATTGTGTCCAATGGGGTTTTGTTTTAAGTCCCTATTGCCATTATTTTCAGTGGGAGGGCATTGAGGTACCAGTGGTTGCCATGTGTGCTGCAAGACTTGCTCCAGTTCTGAGTTGTAGTAATTTACAACTGTTTTGGGTACCTTTTTTGCTGTAGTAACTTTAGAAGTGCAGTTTGTGAATAGCAGTGTGCTTACCAGTTTGTGGGTGGGTGCATGACCCTCTTTAACCCTCTCTAAACCCCTCCTTGTTCCTCTCTAAACCCCTCCTATTTAGTAGTACGTTTTCTCCTTTTTCCAGACACTCCTCCTGGTCGCTCCGACATTTAGTGCCAAGTAGTAAACTTACATATGTGAGGATCTCTATATAGAAAAGATAGAAGAGGTGGGGGGTGTAGATTTACACTTGAAGGTAAGTGAATAGCATTTTTACAGTCCTGCCAAGTGCCACACATCTCGCGTCACAATAACGCATTTTCAGTAATTTTCCTCAATGCCTGAGATGGTCAGGCAAAAGAGTTACACTTGGCAGAGCTTACACAGCTGATCAGATCAAGCTGTGCATGGAACCGTGTCCTGAAATGTGATAAATCGGTGAAGGACGCATAAAAGCTAAACTCCAACTACTGTTTATCAAAGGCCACAAGATGGCGCTGGTGTACAATGGAAGATATCTGCTTCTCGATATATTACGACGTGGCAATATCCCACTATCACAGAAACTCATATCCAAGCAAAGCGAACTAGGGATTTGAAGACCGCTACTTTAGAACCGTAGGAGAGGACTTTAACCCCGGCCTTGGCATTCTGTGATTCAGAGGAAACCAACCAACTTACTTGTGCTAAATAAAGACGTATCTGATTCTCATGTAAAGTGTCCCTGGGTCAATCCACGCATTACGGACCGTCACATGCAAGAAAAGGGTATAATCTCTAAAAATGATCTCTTGACAAGGATGAAGCTTTCTTATTTCACTCACAATTTTGTTACTCAAAGTGTCACACGTAAGGCTTGAAATGTCACACATAAAACATGCTACACACATGGGAATGTCACACATAAGCAAACTGAAAACTTGGCAGCTTTGTTTTTGGTACTTTAATAGTACTATTTTAGTAATACTCGTACTACAAAATGCAGTTAGTAAAAAGGGCCCTGAATGTCCCAATTTGTGGTTTCCACCTATCACTTCTTGAACTGGATTTGATCACATTCCCAGCACCGTAGCCAGTAGCGTCGGTGACACCCAAGTATTGGAGACACTTTCCCGTTTGCTTTTTGCCAACAAATAGCACCATAGTTAAGGTTTGGGTTCCCAGTTCACCTTTGGGTTGTGAGGTACTGGATTTTGGGTCGACACTGGCCAAAGTAAAGTGAGCTATAGCCTCTTGAGCCTCAAACTGCAGCAGAGACTAGTAGCCCTGAGGTATATTGATGCAATCCATTGACTGAGCTGCCAGTGACATGATTGGAATTTTCACTACGGCTAACAGAGGATACCTTTTCAACGACTTCACAAATTGTTGTAATCAATCAATGTACCTAGTGTAACTGTTCACACTGCAAATTTTTGGCCCCACATTCTCTATTTTTCTAATTATAAAGTCAACAATAGTTCCTCCTGAGAACCGAGAGAAAGATCAGAGCTAAACAGTTGCCAATAATGAATTATTAGAAAGACACAATTCAACATACGAGTTTCATGCAGAACAACAGTCTATGTATTTTTCAAATATATAGAAAATACTAACCAGGTGCAAACGGTGCAATGTTCAGCGAAAAATACAAATAAATAAAAAAAAATAATGTGCATATTATTTCACAAAACATAATGAAGTTCCATTACGGAACACAAGTGGTAATTGAATGAAGGGCATCCTGGATTCAGATATTATTTTAAAACCACTCCTAAACAATTGAGGAATTGAGGCCACTTCTATATTTTTACCATTTCAACCTGAGTGAATCAGTCAGTGGGCATCATCAGGACTGTTAAAAATGTGATCTGTAAAGTCTTAGTGAGAGGCAAATAAAGAAAAAATTTTAGCACTAAATTGTGTTATTCAAGCATGTAAAAGTTGTCAAATAAAGGAAGGACTTACTTCAGCAGTTCCCTGTTGAAGGTCCCTGCAATTATTGCCTGTATTTAAAAGTATAAATATAATGTATAGTAAGCAAGATATATTTGCAACGCAACAGCATAAATTTGATTCTGTGAAACAATTGCTTAACTGCTTACTAATAATGTCAGACTTGACTACATGAATGGCCAATCGTTCCGGTGCACTTTGAGCCTGATGGTGCAGCAATGGAACGTTAATATGAGAGCAAGAATCTGGAATAATGTATAAACTCAATGGAAATAAAATTCATTTAAAGAAGGATTCACTGAGAGCAGTTAAACCTGCAGGAGTGCTCGCCAAGCCGTCGATAGTGACTGTTGGCAGCAATCATCACAGTCTTTTCATCCGAAAGAAGACGCGTACAATGCCAGGAGGAAGGAAATGTGGCCTTCCAGTAGAACATCTAAGGTAGGAAGGGTTGCATGTTGCCAGGCAACAATAAACATGGCTATCTCCTGTACCAGTGTTAATGCTATGAATGATAAAAAATGAATGAGAACGGAGTAGAAAAGTTTTAAAAATATATATAAAGAAAGTATGTTATAAGAAAGGAAAAGCTATTGTGTGACGAGTCGCGCAATTTCAATAGAAGTATTACTGAAAACAATTCCAGTTCAACATATAAGATAAATGCAGGGTAATTACAAGAAAATGATGTTGCCTTTATCCATGTTGTTTAGGCCATGTGCAGTTGAACACGATTTTCAATCCAGAGACATTCATTTCTGCAAAGAATGGCAGTGAAATCTCATCCCAATAGGCGTCTTTTTGACAAGGCCTGGGGAAATCATTTTAATCATGTCCAGCTTTCAATGATGTACCAAAAAAGCAGTTGGTTCTGCTTGAATGGCGTCCAATCCGGAGACATACCTTTAGGATGGTTTAGACAATATAAATGCATCTACAGGGGCACCAAATACATTACACCACTCTGCTAGTATTACCGTTGGAATGAACTTTAAGCGTAAAAGACTTAGACCTATGAGTCAGAGATTTGGTGTTGAGTGTAAATTCACAAGCCGCCCATCCTCAGAAGATTGTATAGTTCCTTGGCAGTAGATTGTATGCCTTCACTAAATGATCTCTCACGTCGAGGTTTCATTGACACAAACATTGGTACTGAAACGTTAGAGACTGCGGCAGATTGAAGATGGAGACCCTATTTAGCATATTGATTGGAGGTTGAATCAAGTTAAGGCACAAATTAGCTTGCCTTCAGTTTTAGGTTTCAGTTTGGGAGTAAGCAAGGATTCTCTAGTATTACGGTTAGTGAATAATGTATATTTATGTCTGGTTACTTAATAATTATAAAGCTTCTTAATACTATCAAATCAAACATTAACACGTAACAGAAAATAAAGGAAAACCCATGGGTTTCATGAAACTAGATAATGCGTAATAATTAAAAAGGAGAGTCTTCAGTTGTCTGATAAAAAGCCTGAATGATGGAAAGTATGAGTGCGCTGTACCCCTAGCACTTTCCATCTCAATGGTGCGACCAGAAGTTGGGTGGATCAGGGAAGGTGTTATTGTCAAATCACAAAGCAATGTGTCATTGAGGCAAGGTTAAAAACAGCATTTAAAAATACAGTTAAAATAAAGAAAGTACTTATTCAAAAAGTGAGTTCTAGAGTGAAATTTAGAAAAAACATGAAGGTTTATTACAAAATTCAAAGTAATGCAATACAGAAATATTAAAGTGCAGATGCATCATATCTCATTTAGATGCATAGAATCATTGCCATGAAGGTTCCCAGTAATAGGAACAATGCAGAATAATAGGCAAAATCAGAAATTGATGAAGGGCCTTATTATGAGTTTGGCGGTCCATGGACTGCGGTACCCGCGGTCGCAGGTCCAAATTCTGGGAGCTTGGAGGTCCGGCCACCATATTACGTGTTGTGCGGATTGCATTTGGGAAGACCATGGCTGAACCGTTGACACAGCCAGCACACCGCAGACGGGGAAAGGTGGCTGTCATAGGGCGGTACAGGGGAGTTTCACCGCCATCCGTATTACGAGTTGGCTTTTCCATGAGCTGACCACGGCAGTGAGATCACCAGCTTCAAGTCGGCAGGAACTAAGGATTTGGGGTGCGTACTCACCCCTTTCTTGTTCTTTCTGTCAGAGTTTGACGTGGATCCCTCCTTCACAGTAGAACTCAGCTCTCCCTATACTTATGTATGCAGAGCTCTCTGACCCGACTACGGAGTTTCTGTGTTCAGAGAAATCCGTACACATAAGTCTAGGGAGTGCAAAGTTGTAGAACTCCGCACATAGTTTGTGAATAGCGAAAATGAGTAAACTTACTATAAAGTGCAATTTTACCTTTGAGAAGCAGGCCCAGGATGCATATGAAAGCCACTTCCTTTGACTGAACTAAGCTACTTTATTATATTTTGAATGTGGTATTGTTTTCTGTTGTAGAGTATAATGTAGGGTTATTCATTAGATGTAGAGCAAAAGTAATTTTTACCATGTGATGTGTTTTCTATTTTACTATTGGGTTATGTAAAGTATCTTCTCTTTTACACCATGGTGCCTGTATGATTTCTCTGCCTGAAAGTGTATAAAAACTCACCATCTGGGAGTGGAACCAGGATTTCCTCCTTGAATTTTGCAGAGGAGATTCTATGATAGATTTCTATTTTTGGATTTGCATCCAAAAATTACTTATATCCAGCAATGTGTGACCTTGTAATTCATCCCACACTTATTCCTTATAGCCTTCAAGTACGTTAGTCCCCCCATCTGAGATTACCCCTTTGGGGAACACTTCTCTGGTAAAGATACCAAGCAGGGTCCTAGCCGCTACAGGCACAGTCACTGTCCTTAGAGGTATGGCCTCAGGGTACCTAGTGGCATGATACACCACTACCAAGGTGAACCTGTTCCCTTAGGCTGGCTTAGGGTCCTAAGCCAGACAATATCAACCCACCCTTTCAATGGGCATAACCACCACTGGCAGTGGGATGAGGGGAGTCTTGGTTTGCCCATGTGTCTTGCAACTCTTTGACAGGTGGTGCAGGAGCAAGAGAACTCCTTCACCTTCTCAGACATCTGCTGCCAGTAAAAGTGGTTGATTAAACTGTCCCAGGGTTTTGATTGCCCCAAATGCCCAGCCAAGGTGATATCATGGGCTAAAGGTAAGAGGAATGCCCTGTAATGATGGGACTGCCAATCTTCTGGTTACCTCAGGTTTTGGGTCCCAAGCCTCATTGTACAGGACACCCTCTTCCCAGTAGATCCTGTGGGTTCCACTAATATCCCCCGTTCTTGGATCTCAACTTAGCACTGAAGACCATCAAGAGTGGAGCACTCCTTTTGCTTCTGGCCAAATTCCTACTTGTAGGGTCCTCCTGCCCCATGTAACTCAGAGACTTCTGGTAGATCTCTCAGGAAAAGATCCTCTTCCCAGTAAAGTCTAATGATCAAAATGGCACCATAATAACAAAAGCCAATGTGTGAAACCTGGGATATGAATTTTTAAACATTTCAACAAAAAAAGAGGCAAAAAGCACTAAACACCAATGGTAGCCAATGGTCATGGTAAACCGGGATGTAGTCGCAATTTCAGGCTGATTGCGATGGAGCGTCGTATAGACCAACCAGGTTAAACCTGGTTGGAGGTTTTACCTTGGAACTTACGGCCTGATTTAGATCTCAGCGGATGGGTTACTCTGTCACAACGGTGACGGATACCCATCTGCTGAAATATAAAACCCATAGGATATAATGGGATTTATATTTTGGCAGACGGGATATCCGTCACCGTTGTGACGGAGTAACCGGTCTGCCGAGATCTAAATCAGACATGTAGTCTTTTTTAGGAAGTCAAAATCATTCAGTAGGGCAAGGCATCATGCTGTATCAGAGCAAGTCTTCAAGAAGTCAGATAGGCATTGGGCGAGGTACAGCTAAAGCTATTGGTTTTGGCAGTAAATGCTCAGAGCAGGAGATATTCAAATTTTGCAAATAGGGAAGTCTTCTCAGAGGTCCGATACTTCAGGCACTTTTGTAAGTCAAGATTTTTACATTCAGACTTAGGGGCTGATTTAGACTTCTGAGTATGATTCTACTCTGTCAGGGCAATAAGTAAAATACCCCATCACCCGGATGGAGTTACCGCACTCTAAATTTGGAGATGTTCAGTGTCATAGTGGACATCGCTTACATTGGCAGGACCCGCTGTCACAGCAGTTCCTGTCAATGTATTAAAAGTTTGACGGAAGGCTCCGACATCACCACGGTACGGTCTGTCAAACTTTTAACATGTTTATTTTTCAAAAAATAAATCCTAAAGCGGGATTTTGTTTTTAAAAATAGGAAAACTAAAGACCCCCCCACAACATTTTGCAGTTGTCACTGTCCCCATGCCCGGTTTTACATGGCAGTGAATACTGGCCATTTGACCTCTCACTCCTCAATCCGTCTGGCTCTCGGAGAAGTATGTCAGCAATGGAGACTGAGTAATCTCCATAGGTGACATACTGAATGTCCATCCTACTCTAAATGAGGTGGGAGGACCTTCAGTTTAAAGGAGAGGGTACTCTGTTGGAGTTATGGCAGAGTGCCCTCTCCGCAAAACTCTAATTCCGACCATTGGTTTCTTTTTTGGAGCTCGGAATACTTCAGTGGGGCAAGACTGAGGCTGTATTCAATGTTGAATTTCACATGGCCAGACACCTTCTCGTAGCGGGCTGCTAAACCAGATTTGCTGCTGCAGAGAAGCTGCTAGCTGGAAAAACCTGATTTCTTAGTATAGCAAGGACACAGTTTGGTCGTATAGACTGGGATGGTTTGCCCCAGTCCACCATAGGTCTGGAAATCCTAAACATTTCCAAGTGCCAGGTTTCCAGGAGTGGTAGGAGAAATCCAGTTGGGCACAGACCAGGGTCCCAGGGCTCAGGAACAGCAGTTGGTGGTTCAAGACTGACTTCAGCAGTGGCCACCAGCAGGGTCTAGGTCAGGTCCAATTAGTGGTGGTCCATTGGGAACTTCAGGAAAAGGCAGTTTACAGCACTGTAGCTACACAGAACATCAGTCAACTGACCACTGGAGTCCGCTTCTTTGCTCTTGATGCAAGGAGGAGCAGATCCAGTCCTTCAGGTCACAGACAGCAGATCCAGTCCTTTTCTGCTCTTCCCCAGGTCCAGAAACTGTTCTGAGGAGGGTGCTGGAGGATGCCACATGTGTGCATCCGATTAGCTAGTGGGTGAGGGTGACCTCTGGCCCCTCCTCAACCAATGTGGTAAAAGCTTCGAGGGGTAAGCCTGTATACTTTTTGCAGCAGTTCCTGTTTGCCTTACTGCAACTCACTCCTAAAATCCAAGCAGAGGAAACCCTTCTTCTCTTGTGCAGAGCCTCTGTGCCCACCCAGAGGTTTGGCGAGGTTAATGAGCAGTCCCCTTCTCCTTGGTTCCTTCAAATTAGTTCTGGGGCATGTAAAAATTGGGCTATTAGTTGTGCAGGCCTTCACAAGCAATAGGTCCACAATTTCCTCCTACTAGGAACCAGGCACCCCACTGTAGTACTTGACTTTCTCAAAGTAGCAAAGCAGAGCAGTCCAAGTCCTACTTAGGGGAGGTGATATGGGCTAGTGATCACCATTCGCTGGCACACAATAATAACCCTCAATAAATGATTGTCCAGCCAAAGCTTTTTCTTTTAAAAAGGAAAAGCACATTTAATATACAAACACACACACACACACACACACACACACACACGTGTAAATATGATGTATTAATTTACAAATATATACAGACAGATAGAAATACCTCAGGTGACATTCTGCAATCACATTTGGTCCCTAATGGGTCAAAAAGACAGTAACCCCCACCCATACCAGATAGAACTTCACAATATAAGAGGTATCACTTTAAATATGGTCAAACTATTGCCTTTGTCAAAGGGTCATCACAACCAACAATGCATAAGTTAAGCCTACTGACTTTACCAAGGGTCACCACATTAATATATAAGACAAACCGGTTGGCTTTGTCAAAGATTCACCACATTAAAAGACAAATAACCACATGCTAAAATGCCTTCATTATATCACCATAATCAATAACTATGTTAAAAATGCAATTATTAATATCAATAAAGCATATCAATGTTTATCAAAAACCACTGTCAGCCTTATATTGATAATAAAGCAGTGAAAATCAACACGTGTCTGGGTCTTTTTATAGACCTTCAGGCCAATTAAACTGTAGCCAAAGAGCCAGCCCCTAGAGATTGCTGAACTTCCAGCTGAAAAGCAAAAGCTCCAGCCTTGAAAATACTTTAAAAAGGTAATGCATTTTTGGATCTGGGAGACATGGGCTTAGTGTTTAACAGTTGAAGTATAGTGCCTGCAGTCTCCAGAGTATTTTCCAATCATGTTGGTGGTGCCTATGCCCATGTGCGGCCACCATGAAGCAGAATTATTTCATCCAGATAAACCTCACAGTGCACTATCAGGTGCTCTCAAGTTGGCTGCTTTGAATACCTTATTAGTTGCTTGGCCGCACACTTGCTCTGCATGGCCTTGAGCCACGCGGTGTCTTTTTCTTTCCTTTTTTAATGTGTTCTTATAAGATGGGTGTTCGGTCCCACCAGGATACCCCTGGTCTTCATTTCATTGAAACTGCACAGATAGCCCAGCCCCACGTGGACCAGCAGGCTCCCCGAGTAGCCGGCAATGTCCTTGCAGGCACGGGATCCAGTGGTCTACTTCTAGCGAGCAGGGTGCTGCATCTGCTAGTGGCTGTCCCGAGAGCGGATGTGAGCCCAACGCCATTGGGGGAAGCGAGACGATGCTCCCTCTTTGCAATCTTTTTTTTTTTTTTTTTTTTTAGAGTTTTATATAGCGCAAACTAGACCCGAGACTTCGGGTATCAGAGCGCTTTAAATGAGCACAAATTTCGTTACAGAAGGACACATTCATTTTTGATAGGCACGGGGAGATTAAGTGATTTGCCCAGAAACACAGGATGTTGAGCGTCGCTGCCGAGACTCGAACCCGGTTCCCCAGCTTCGAAGTCGACCGCTCTAGCCGTAAGGCTACATCCTCTCCCAATCCCTCATCAGGGGCCAGAGGATGGGATCCTGGACCCCTTCCTTCTTGTATGGGGGGGAACGCAACATCAATCCACCTCCTTCATGCGCCGGGGGCACAGGATTGGGGCTCAGGGCCCCTTTCTTTTGTTGCCTGGGGGGGGGGGGAGGTGATGGCACTACTGCTCCTTCCTCCCTCAGGGGCCCACGGATGAGGTCCCGGACCCTTTCCTTTCACATGTCGGTGCGGGGGATAGGGCCCCCGGGCGCTGCCGAAGTCTGGGGACAGGGCTCCATGCATGCCCCCTCCCTGACTCATAAAAAATAAATAAACTTACGCCAACACACAGGCACCTGCCCACCCCGGGTGTAGTCTTTACAACCAGTGGCAGAGCACTATGCGCTCAGTTACTCAAAGGGTCAAATGTCACCAACGTTTGAAAGGCCATAATTTGGGCCCTCTTGGGCCGATTAGAATGTTCTTAGGCTCATTTCACTCATGGTGGCAAGCTCTAGCCATTATAAGCAGTTTCAGCAAGCCTGGTGCCCTCTAAACAAGCACACTGTGCAGGGAGCTGGTATTACTGGCTCCCCATGCCAGCCTTCTCCTCTGCTGTGCCCTCCACAGACCCCCATAGCCTCCTGGCTGTCTTGCAGGGCATCTGGATGAGTAGTGGAGTCCAAGTCTTTCCCCAGCAGGTCCTCAGGGGGTGTAAAGGAACCAGCCTCACTGGTCCCAGAGAGATCCACTGGCCCTGGGGTCAGGTTGTCCAGCTTTCCATGGTGTTACCACTGTGGCATTTCAGGTCTAGGGTCCAACTATCTTTCTCTCCCTTGTGCAAGTGTTGTTAAATGGAGGTGGGAAGTTCTAGAAGCCAGTCATCCCTGGCCAAACATAAGGTGCAACATCATCCCTCCACTCCGTTCCAACCCTCCTGCACAGCATACTGGGACAATTCAAGATTGCGCAGTCTCGAGGTCTCTGTTCACATCTCCTGTGGGGGCCTCAGCTTAGCCCCTAGCTGACATCACTGCCAGGGACTTTCCTACCAAAACCTCAAAGGGCAACAGGGCTTCCTCCTTTGTTCAGTGTGCCTTGGCTGTCCCAACCCTAGTACAGTGTGACAGCTGATGTAGATTTTCTTCCCCTCCCCTTCCTCCTCAGGAGCGGAGTGAAGCACTGTTAATTACTCCTTTAGTGTAGGGAGGCCTCTGTTCCCTCTGCTGGGGAGCAGAGTAATTAACTTGGCCCAGCAGGGTGAGAAAAGGCCTCTACTGTGATTCTGCACTGAGCCAGAGAAATATGACATTTCTGGATGACCCGTATAATGTACATGTAGACTCTTGGGACTTGCATATTCAAGCATGGCATACATGTTTCAACCCAGTTTGATACCTTGCTGGACTTTGTGGGCCTACAGGAAATGAAGCTGCAGTTTGAGGCAGATTTCCCCCTATCTGTATAATAAAGTGTTACTGTAGAAAAAACAGTAAACCCTACTGACTTTACCCATCAGTGCCCACTAATATTATAAGGTCTACCCCAGGTCAACATCTAATCTTGCAAAGTGCTCTTTGTGCCAGGCTACCTGTGAGCAGTTACCAGGCTGCGCACAACAGTAGTCTCACACATGCAGCCGCACACATATTCATGTGCAACCAGCAAAGTACCCCTTACCGTGGCTGCTTTGCAGCAGACTTTACTTAGAAGGCAGACACTGGCAGTAAACACATGCAGTCCATTTACCATGTAATTACCTTGTGTGAGACACAAGTAGAGACTCACCCACAGTAAAAAGTCCAAAATCGGGTGATCAAAAAGCAAGCAATCTGGACGTACTAAATGGGCAAAACCCAACTACAACAGGGCGGCTCTCCCTCCACTGGGTTTGGTGCCTGCCTGACTAGGAGGACAAAAGCTGGGGCCTTTCTTTATGTCAGCTAATATCTGGTTGTGAGAGGGAAGGCTGTTTTGAAGTAAATTAGGTTCCTGGGTATACCACAGCTAGTCTTCCTGTCAGGGGAAGAGAAAATACCTCTCTACACAAAAGCCATTGTCTCTGCTTTGGGAGCAATTTCCACACTTCATCAGGGCTGAGTACTCACTGGGCTACTGCTGGATAGCTAATGCAAATTAGTTTCCAGGAGCTTCAGGCAGGGGAAAAGTATGTTTTTAAAAGGCAATTTTCATTAATATTTATTAAAAATCTGACTTCACCATTGAGCTGGGATTTTAACAAATATTAAAAATAGTGGTTTAATCATATTGATAGCGGTTTCAAAATCTGTATATAACAGAATTAATATTTAATACTGCTTCCTATTGTTTTTGCTGGTGCCAGGTTTGCCTGGTCACACTAGTAGATGGCACAGTAGTGCTGTACTCTATAGGGGACATTTAATTTTACCTCCCATGGGTGTATTTTGGGAATCATTTACTACAGACTTATTGGAAAGATAAATTTGCCTATTAGATGTTAGCCAATTTTTACATGCTTTAAAGGGTCAGAGCAAATGCACTGGGGCCTAGTTAGCAGTGTCCCAGTGCACAGTGTTGAAAAACTAGCAGCATCAGTCCACAAAAAAATGGGGGTGAACATGTAAAAGAGGCACTTTCTTACTCCTGGGAACTCAAGTGCATCGCACCAGGGAAGGAATCGGTTCCTCAGGGGAACAGGAGCAAGACCTAGAGGTGTGGATATGCCCTTGCACCTTTAGTGGAGAGTGACTGGAAGGGGCAGAGTCCTGCTTGGACATGGTATGTTTCTTCTTAGACTTACCCGAAGACTTCAACTATGAGGTAATCTGCCATGGAACGACTTTGCTTTCAACTTCAACTTAGAGCAGGACTGGCATGGAGCCTTTCGGTATTTTGCCATGTAGAGCTTCATCTCACACTTTCGGATGCATTTAGGTTCATCTGGTCACAGTCGTCTGTAATATGATGCTCAGCCATTATGAAGGTATTTTAGAATGTTGGTATTTAGAATGTTAGAATGAAAGCTGGAGTCAGTTGCTGAAAGGGCTGAGCACCGCACTGGCTGCTCCTGGTGGGGCTTCCTTTCCTTATTACCTAATACTTAAATAAACCTACCTTAAAACTACATCTTCCGGACAATTCATCTTATTATTACATTGGCGACGATTGGAAGAACCTGCGTATGCTACTGCCACCTAATTCAGCTACTTCAAGATAAAGTACCTTCAAGACAAAGGAAACTCCCCGAAAAGCAGATTAAGCTTACTGGCACCGAGAGCCCCACCAGTGACCTCCTACCGGTCGCCCTCAACACCAGCGTGCCAGTCCCTGCTTCGTTTCCTTGTCCACTGCCTGCCTCAGCTGCCGTTGAAGATACCTCTCGCCTGCCACCCTGACGTCTTGTTCAAATTACAGGCTTGTCTTGCACCGACTGACTTGCACCGACGACAGCGTGAGCACACACGCTGCCACCTATTAAGTGCCAGTTCCTACTTTTAGACCCTGCTGTCTCCCAGTTTCTACCTACTGTGCCAGTTTTGCCAGTCCCTACCTGAAGGTCTTACTGCCTCCCAGTTCCTGCCTACGGGTCAACCTGCCTCCCAGACATGCCGTCTACCATCCAACCAACCAACTCAACAGTGCGATCTTCATCTACAGAGTCTGCCCGTCTACTCTAACTGGTGCTACAGAAGTGGTATGACTCTTTGTTGAAGAAGTCTTTAAATTCAAAGACAGGTCTGCCACCGCATTGGAGTATCTTTACACTCCTCTTTCATTCGTGCACTTTGTGGATGGGCGGTGAGTGCTTACTACGGGATCGGCAATTACATTCCAGTTGGTGTGGACTGACGCAGTAACAGTGGTGAGGCGTTTTTTTGTCCGTGCTGGTTTTACTCTTTGAATCCTATGGTGGATGGGCCGTTAGCAGTGAGTGCGCGTGACCTTTTCAAATGTACATACTTGCGCGAGCAATCTTACCTGTTGCTTCACGCGCGCAGCACTCACTCCATCGCGTCATTGCCTCCGCACTTGTCAAGACTGCTCACCGCCATCTACATGCACGTACGCACCGAGAGCCACCCTGCATACACGTTAAGAAACGTGCCGCCATCTTGGGTTTCTCCCAACACCGTGTGTATCATTGAGGATTCGAGCCTCGTTTCCTTTGCCAACCACGTCCTTCTGTTGTACTGAGACTGGGTGAGCCCCTATGCGGTCTTCCCTTGCGCTCCCACCTGCATCAACTCTGCGCATGCAGCGACCTTCCACCTCCAGTTTCTGACCATCCGTGACCTTGCCACCTCCAGTTTCTGTGTCGCTCGGCCTGGATGGCGAGCGTGGCGATTCTCTGCTGTTCCATACGTACGGTTTGCTTGCCGGCTGCTTTCTTTCATTGTTTCCGATCGTCCACCTCAATCTCGTCAATTTCGTTATCACCATAGAGTGTTTTCACTGGAACATAGTCATTCTCTGGTGATTCACTGCCATCATATGGTCATTGGTGGTAATGCACCTTTAAACTGGAATTCAATCTCTGAAGCTGTACATCTTGCAGTGCTGCAATTTCATTCATGCTCAAAATGTGTACTTTATGGTGTTTTTACAGTTATATTTACATTATTATATTTTATTGCTCTGTACATTGCATTTTCACTGGAATGGGATCTTTCATTTAAGTTACGTGAATTCTTGTTCACTACAAATTATGCTTGCACTTTGCCTGTTGCACATATCTCATTCTTTCATGTGGTCATCCTCCACATCATTTTCACAGTTTCAGGTGGTATTTTCTTTTAAGTTACGTGAATTCCAGTTCACTACAATTTTTGCATGCACTTTGCCTGTTGGACATGTCTCATTCCGTCATGTGGTCATCCTCCACATCTGTCTCACAGTTTCTTATTGAACATTGTTTTTACTCAGTACTGGTTTCTATGCATTGCATTTTACAGTGTGGTAGCTTCTTCGCCACACCTATTTCTCTTTGAAATTTACATTTTGTCATGTGGCTTGCACCCACATCTATTATTTACATATTCACATTGTTCCGTGTGCTGTGTTCACACCTTCATGTGGTATCACCACATCTAATGCCCATGTTGCATTTTTACATTTTCACATTGTTCCGTGTGCTGTGGTCACACTTCCATGTGGTACTACCACATCTAATGCCTATGTTGCATTTTTACATTTTTTTACATTGTTTAGTGTGCTGTGTACACACTTCCATGTGGTATCACCACATCTAATGCCCATGTTGCATTTTTACATTTTCACATTGTGCCGTGTGCCTTGTTCGCACACCTTTCACCTCAACCTGCTTTGAGGGAAATTTTACTGCTTCATGTGGTCTTCCTCCACATCCGTTTCACAGTTTCATGTTGTACACTGTGCCGTGTTTCCGCACACTTTTCACCTCAACTTGCTTTGGGGGAAAACCCTGCTCTAGCTCACCTCTTTCTTTCCCACCCCTGTGAGCTCAATACGTCTTCATTCGCTGTGTTTTTGGGGATGTACCCCATTCTTCTGCTTTGTTTATTTACAGCCACCTTCTCCTTCTCTGTCTGCGGCTGTCTCTCACCCTTTCTCTGTACTTCGTTGTTTGTTTCACTCATCACTTCCTTCCTGCACCTTTTACTCTCCTCGTGTCAGCCTGGCCAGCTTTCATGATCTGTGTATTTAGGTTGTTTTGTTGTTTGTGTGAGGGAGTGTGTGTTTGCTCTTGTGTGAGATAGATGGACGGTGCATGAGTATGTTGTCTTTTGTGCCTTCTGTCTTCCCCGTCATTCATTTTCACTACTTTCTCTTTGTCTCTTGGCGTCTTCTCATTCTTCCATTTTCATTCTTCCTTTTCAGGTTTCAAAGTTAATTTTTATTTAGGTTGTTTTGTTGTTTGTGTGAGGGAGTGTGTGTTTGCTCTTGTGTGAGATAGATGGATGGTGCATGAGTATGTTGTCTTTTGTGCCTTCTGTCTTCCCCGTCATTCATTTTCACTACTTTCTCTTTGTCTCTTGGCGTCTTCTCATTCTTCCATTTTCATTCTTCCTTTTCAGGTTTCAAAGTTAATTTTTCATGTTACATTTTGACGATGTTTTCCCTAGATTCTTTCCGTGTCATTTTCCTCATGCCTCTTGTAACTTTCTCCCTCTTCATTGTAAAGGAGGGAGATGTTGTAATATGATGCTCAGCCATTATGAAGGTATTTTAGAATGTTGGTATTTAGAATGTTAGAATGAAAGCTGGAGTCAGTTGCTGAAAGGGCTGAGCACCGCACTGGCTGCTCCTGGTGGGGCTTCCTTTCCTTATTACCTAATACTTAAATAAACCTACCTTAAAACTACATCTTCCGGACAATTCATCTTATTATTACATCGTCACAGGCCTGGAGGTCGTGCGATGAACCCAAGCACACCATGTGGGGATCTGTCACAGAAATCCATTTTCAATCCAATGTCCCTACAAGTTTTAGTGGGTGGAATCCTTTGCACACTAGAATATTTTTCTCAAGAAATCTTCTCACATAGCAACGAAGGAAGGTGCAAAGTTCTGAATCGGCATATGAAGGCACAGAAAGAAAGGAACTGAAGTAAGCGCGTATCTGTGACGTTTATAGGTGGCTCCGATTGTCACTTCTGAAGTGGAATGTCATTAACACAGTCACACAGCGCCACCTACAGGAGCATTGCTCCGTGTTGTCTGAATTCAGTCCCATACCTGGAGAAATTCACAAGGGAGGAATTTGAAATTAGAAGAATCCATCAGAAAGCTCACTTAATTATCATGTACACACAGTATTCTCGCACTACTGGATTACTTCCTTGAACCAAAAACATGTCAGTTTAGACTATGAAATTTTAGAGGACTCCTTCTTGGACTATGCATCAATTAGGCTTCAAATGGACTGGGGTATTAACATAACTAAAAGGAAACCATGGATGATCGGCATATACTTCTAGAAGAGAATTCACTATTGAAGTCCCTTATAAAAACAAACTTAGACGATAACGAGGGAACTGTTAATGCCCCATAGATCCTACGAATAGCCAGGAAGTGCACAATTAGATGCCAACTTATTAGAGATAGAGCCATAGCAAATAAACTATGAAATGAAAAAGAAAATGTCTTATAAAGAAACATAGAAATACAGACAAGCGCATACACAGCTAACGCTACTGAAGCTAGCAGAAGAAAATTGGAAAAGTCAAAATGGCTCTTATTAAATTATATTCCTCTAAGGCAGAATATGCCCTCTATAATCTAAAACCACACCACTATGGTAGAACGCTTTTTAGCAATCTGGTCCAGATCTTCCCACTGCCCGAGGTTAAGCCACAATGTCACTGGCAAGTAAGTGCCCTTGAGAAGCTGCCTTCTTCTTAGGAGGAAAAATCCAAATACATTAAAAATACTCATTGCTTGATGAATACTTCAAAGAACTGAAGAAAACCAGGAATCAGTAACCAAACCGTGGAATTCTTGAGAAGTGAAGGTTTAGGATCAGCAAGTGGCAGGAGTGAGGAAACAACTGAAGGAACACAACTTTGCTGCGACACACCCTCCAACCATATTGAAGCCTTTATATAGCAAAAGAACAGCAAAAAGAGATGACATCAAACATCACACGACAAGAACCATGATTTATTGGGAATATCAGGAAGACACAAAAGAAGAGACAGCCATGATGGAAAAATAAAATAAAAGAGAACATAAATCTGAACTAGACTAGCTGCAGAGTAGCTGTGAGAGGGATGGGCGGAAAATAAAGCGAGGAGGTCTTACAGGCCGATTAATGATGGCTTAATTTATTGTGAATTAGTCAAAACCATAAAATATGCCAGAGCAAAGGGAAGAGAAGGGTTCAGGATGGTCGTCGTCTTCGTTCGGGGTGGTGATGGTGGCGGCACGTCTCCTTTTCCTCTCGTAGGGTAGCGATGGATCAGCCCCGGGGAAAACAAAGAAGAGAAGACGGTCAATGCGGCTGCCCCTTCCCTCAAGAATATAAAGTGATCTAGAGCAAGCCGTCACCGTGATTTGTTCAGCTTTCGGGAACAGATGCGTAGGAGAGAGTGGGTGAATCAAAATACAAAAGACACCCAAATAAGGGTCCCGCCACACGGTGAGAACACCACAGTAAAGGGTGAAAAGTGTTCCGTTCTGAGTTCCTGTCACGTACCCCTCTTAGGGGCTAGGGGTGCGGAAAGTGATCTGGGGGGGTGAGGGTACTGTGCACACAACACAAAACGTCTGGTGAGATGCGTGAACCCTGAGTCCCTTGGACTCGCCGCCCCCCTCCCTCCCGTATTTACAAATCCCTTTCCCTAGAGCCACGTACCACAGGGGCCACAACTCTCCTGAGCTGTGGCGGCGTCCCAGCGTCCTCCGGGGGTGTCCACCACTCCTCCGACCACTCCTCCCGTTCGGTATTGGTCTTCTCCGGGCGTTGCTGGAGTCTGTCAGTTGAACGGGGTCGTCCCTCCCCCTTTCGATAGAGCAGTCCCTTCTTTATAAAGAATTGTGGACCTACGTGTAGGGGATCCTCTTCAGCTGTGGCTTTATTCCAGGCCTCACGAAAAGCAGGGTCTTCTCGATGCGACTCTCTGAACCCTTGTTCGTATTGCCACACAGGGACCTCCTTGTTCTGAGTCAACATGACTTGTCTCCATATCTTTTGGTCCCTCTTTTTCTGTTTGCCACTCTTTCTCGACTTTCCTGGGGGCCAGTCAGGCTCGGGCTCTTGAGAAAAAGGAGCGGTCTTTCTCCAGTCCTCCCCCTCTGTCCAGGTTTCCTGTACTAAGTCGGATAATTGTGGATAATCATTCCCTAGGACTAGGGGTTCAGGCAAGCGAGGGATGAGCCCTACTCTCAAGGGTCTGGCGATTATGGAAGGATCGTGTTGTACCTCTACCTCAGCAGTCGGATAACGTCTGCTATCCCCGTGTACACATTGGATGGTGACATACCCTGAGGGAGTCGGTTCCCCACCCGGAACAGCCTGGGGTTGGATCACGCTTTGTAAGCATCCTGTGTCGATTAGGGCTTGCCTTTCCTCCCCGTTAACCCGTACTGTTCTATGGTAGGGAAGGTGCGCTCCTGAGAGATTACAATAATAATTGCGTATCAACCCGACTTCCATAGGCTCCTCCTTCTGAGGGCAGAATCGAGCTATATGTCCTAAGATACCACAGTTGAAACATTTAGGACCCAAAGGAGGAGGGGCTCGGGGAGGTATAAAGAGGGGCCCTGGGGCAAGGGAAACTATCTCCGGTTTACGGGATGAGAGGGGGGGTCTAGTGGTCTTCAGAGGGCCTCCTGGATGCTTCCAGTGTACGTCTTCGCGACCTCTTTGGGACTCTTGAGCTCGGTAGAAAGCGCTGGCTATGTCAACCGCCCTCTCCAGGCTCAATCCGGGTTTTGTCTCACCCATCTCTGTACGTGCGGATACAGGGAGGACAGATACTGCTCAAGATATACCTTCTCCATTATTTCTTCCTTAGTTGAGGTACTGGGTTTGAGCCACCGGTCCGCCATATCCCTTACTCGGTACACCAAGGCACGGGCGTCTCCTGCGGGCCTTCCTTGAGTTGGCGCAGTCTGATGCGATACGTGTCGTCATCAATACCTAGCCTCTCTAAAATGCTCTTTTTCACGTCCACGTAAGGTGTAAGACCCGAGGCATTGACGGCCTGATAGGCCGCTTGGAGCTCGCCGGACAATAGCAGACCCAAGTATTGCCCCCATTTCTCTTGGCCCCAACCGGCGGCTCGGGCCATACGCTCGAAGTTCGATAAGTAATAGTCCGGGTCCTCCCTTCCACATATTTTTGGAGGACCACGGAGGGGAATCCTGCTGTACTCCTCTGTTGTCCCAGCGTGTCGGCCAGTCTGACAATCACCGCTTCCTGGGTCTGTCCCTGTTCGGAGAGGGACTTATGGAGGCTCGCCCTATCCTCTTCGGCTACAGTGAAGAACCTCTCCATACAGCGTTCCAGCTTCTCCTGGCTTTCTGCCATCTTCCTCACGGCTGCCTCCATTTCCCCCGATCCCACTTCTGACACCAGATGTGAGAGGGATGGGCGGAAAATAAAGCGAGGAGGTCTTACAGGCCGATTAATGATGGCTTAATTTATTGTGAATTAGTCAAAACCATAAAATATGCCAGAGCAAAGGGAAGAGAAGGGTTCAGGATGGTCGTCGTCTTCGTTCGGGGTGGTGATGGTGGCGGCACGTCTCCTTTTCCTCTCGTAGGGTAGCGATGGATCAGCCCCGGGGAAAACAAAGAAGAGAAGACGGTCAATGCGGCTGCCCCTTCCCTCAAGAATATAAAGTGATCTAGAGCAAGCCGTCACCGTGATTTGTTCAGCTTTCGGGAACAGATGGGTAGGAGAGAGTGGGTGAATCAAAATACAAAAGACACCCAAATAAGGGTCCCGCCACACGGTGAGAACACCACAGTAAAGGGTGAAAAGTGTTCCGTTCTGAGTTCCTGTCACGTACCCCTCTTAGGGGCTAGGGGTGCGGAAAGTGATCTAGGGGGGGAGGGAGGGGGTACTGTGCACACAACACAAAACGTCTGGTGAGATGCGTGAACCCTGAGTCCCTTGGACTCGCCGCCCCCCTCCCTCCCGTATTTACAGATCCCTTTCCCTAGAGCCACGTACCACAGGGGCCACAACTCTCCTGAGCTGTGGCGGCGTCCCAGCGTCCTCCGGGGGTGTCCACCACTCCTCCGACCACTCCTCCCGTTCGGTATCGGTCTTCTCCGGGCGTTGCTGGAGTCTGTCGTCCGCTCTCCGTCCTCGTTCCCGATCCGACTCGTCTACTTCTCGTCCTCGCTCCAACTCCGACTCGTCTGCTTCTCGTCCTCGCTCCAACTCAGTCTCGTCTGCTTCTCGTCCTTCCTCATTCGAATCTCGCCTCCTAAACACGCACGCTTCAGCGTCTTCCGGGAACGTCTTTTCAGCCACACGCTCCTCCCCTCTTTTCCATGAGGCGTCCCTCCATTGGACGGTCCGCGTCAGAGGGAGTTCCTTCCCCTGTATGGAAGAAGGGCCGAAAGAGATTAACTCTTTCCGAGCCGTCACCTTACAGCCATTAGACGTGTTCAGTCCCTCTTGAGGACCCATGGGGGTTAAAGCGGGTCTGCCAGCCCGGCCCTCTTCACATCCCCCTTCCCTAACAGTCTTGCCAGCAAGAACTGATTCAAGGGGATAACGGGATAGATAGTCGGCATTGGTCTGGTCTTTCCCCTTTCTATGTTTGGTGTGAAAACAATAGGGCTGTAGGGCCAGGAACCACCGCAGTATACGGTCATTGTGTCCCTTATTCCTCGCCAGCCATTCCAGTGGGGCGTGGTCCGTAAATAGGGTGAATTCCCTCCCCTCCAGGTAGTATTTCAGGGAATCCACTGCCCACTTAATGGCAAGCGCCTCCTTTTCTATGACCGCATAGTTTTTCTCACGGGGAAACAATTTCCTGCTTATGTAGAGTACTGGTCTCTCCTGTCCCTGGGGGTCTACCTGGGATAGGACGGCTCCCAAGCCTGTGTCGGACGCGTCCGTTTGTAAAACGAACTGTCGTGAATAGTCAGGACTCAGTAGAACGGGATGACAGGTCAGGGCGTGTTTCAGCTGGGAAAAGGCGTGCAGAAGGGAGGGAGAGAGGTTTCTTTGTTCTTTTTCGGTTTGCGCGTTCTTCTGCAGCAGGTCTGTCAAAGGAGAGGCTGTGTGGGAAAAGTTGGAAATGAACCTCCTATAATATCCCAATATTCCGAGAAACGCCCTGAGCTCTCTTTTTGTTTTTGGGAAAGGGATATTGGAGATAGCAGCCACTTTCTCCGTCTGGGGTTTAATGTATCCTTCCCCTAATAGGTGGCCCAGGTATTTCACAGAGCGAGCCGCCAGTCGGCTTTTGGTCGGGTTTATAGTTAGCCCGGCGTCCTTTAACGCCTGGATGACTTGCTTTACGTGATTGAGATGTTCAGCCCAGGAGGAGCTATATATAATTATGTCGTCAATGTATGCTGCTGAGAAGCCTGAACATGGTCTTAATACCGTATTCATTAACCGTTGAAATGTGGCCGGAGCCCCGTGGAGACCGAAGGGAAGGACCGTGAAATGGTATAACCCACTGGGGGTTGCAAAGGCTGTTTTCTCTCGGTCTCCAGGACTCAGGGGTACCTGCCAATACCCTTTGCATAGGTCAAGGGTGCTAATGTATCTGGCTTTCCCTAACCGCTCCACCAGTTCATCGACTCTCGGGAGGGGATAGGAGTCGAACTGGGAGATTTTGTTCACCTCCCGAAAGTCGATGCAGAACCTGATGGACCCATCAGGTTTGGGTACCAGTACTATAGGCGAATTCCATTCGCTATAGGATGGTTCAATTATGCCCGCTTTTAACATCTGTTGCACCTCTCTTTCTATGGCTAGTCTACGCGACTCAGGTATTCGATAGGGACGCATTTTTACTTTTGCTCCCGGGGGAGTGGAGATGACATGTTCCGTAAAAAGTGTTCTACCTGGGCACAAGGAGAATACCTCCTGTAGGGGTTTCATTTGGGTCTGAAACGCTTTTTTCTGTTCCATCGGTAGATCCGGGTCTATGCTCTGTACAAAGAGCGGTTCGGGATCCGATATGAACCCGACCTGAACCGGAATAGGCCCCTCCCATTTCTTCAGGAGGTTCACGTGGTATATTTGAGTGTTTGTTTTTTTCTGGGGGTCTAGCTCCAGGCGGTAGGTCACTGGGGTCACTTTTTCCACGACACGGTACGGGCCTTGCCACTGTCCCAACAGCTTGTGGTCAGAGGTGGGCATCATTATGAGAACATAATCATTGCAGTCAAATGCACGGGGTTTGGCTTTCTTATTGTATTGGGTCCTTTGGGACTGTTGTGCCTGTTCCATATGTGTTTTGACAATACTCCGTATTTGCCCTAGATGGGTTTTCAGATTCGATATATACTCTGGGAGTGGTTTTTCCCCCTCTGGCTCCTCTTCCCACTCTTCACGGAGCATGTCCAGCAGGGTACGGGGTTGTCGTCCGTAAAGGAGCTCGAACAGAGAATAGCCGGTGCTGCTTTGTTTTTGACATCTAATGGCAAAGAGAGCCAAAGGGAGCATGTCCTCCCATTTCCGGGTTTCGAGGTTTAATTGTTTCTTTAGGGTTGTTTTGAGTGTGGCATTATAGCGTTCCACCAGCCCATCCGTCTGGGGGTGGTACGCCGACGTACGGACTTGCTTTATGTTTAGGGAGAGACATACCTGTCGCATGAGGCGGGACATAAAGGGCGTTCCCTGATCTGTAATCAGCTCCTTGGGGAATCCTACTCTCGAAAATATGGAGATCATGGCCTTTGCGATTTGGGGGGCGTTAGGTTGGCGTAAGGCCACTGCTTCGGGAAAGCGGGTGGCATAGTCAACCAGAACCAACACGAATCGACAACCACTCCTGGAAGGCAAAAGGGGTCCTATGATGTCCATGCCGACCCTGGAGAAGAGTTCCTGTATGATAGGCAAAGGACGTAACGGGGCTCTGGCAGGCATGGATCTACTGTTCTTTTGACATATAGCACATTCTCTACAGAATTTTCGTACTTGGGAATAGACACCCGGCCAATAAAACCGTTTTAGAATGGTTTGTTCGGTTTTCTCGTCTCCAAAGTGGTCTCCCAGCAAGTGACTGTGGGCTAGAAACAACACTTTATCTCTATAGGAGTGGGGGACTAACAGTTGAACGGGGTCGTCCCTCCCCCCCTTTCGATAGAGCAGTCCCTTCTTTATAAAGAATTGTGGACCTACGTGTAGGGGATCCTCTTCAGCTGTGGCTTTATTCCAGGCCTCACGAAAAGCAGGGTCTTCTCGATGCGACTCTCTGAACCCTTGTTCGTATTGCCACACAGGGACCTCCTTGTTCTGAGTCAACATGACTTGTCTCCATATCTTTTGGTCCCTCTTTTTCTGTTTGCCACTCTTTCTCGACTTTCCTGGGGGCCAGTCAGGCTCGGGCTCTTGAGAAAAAGGAGCGGTCTTTCTCCAGTCCTCCCCCTCTGTCCAGGTTTCCTGTACTAAGTCGGATAATTGTGGATAATCATTCCCTAGGACTAGGGGTTCAGGCAAGCGAGGGATGAGCCCTACTCTCAAGGGTCTGGCGATTATGGAAGGATCGTGTTGTACCTCTACCTCAGCAGTCGGATAACGTCTGCTATCCCCGTGTACACATTGGATGGTGACATACCCTGAGGGAGTCGGTTCCCCACCCGGAACAGCCTGGGGTTGGATCACGCTTTGTAAGCATCCTGTGTCGATTAGGGCTTGCCTTTCCTCCCCGTTAACCCGTACTGTTCTATGGTAGGGAAGGTGCGCTCCTGAGAGATTACAATAATAATTGCGTATCAACCCGACTTCCATAGGCTCCTCCTTCTGAGGGCAGAACCGAGCTATATGTCCTAAGTTACCACAGTTGAAACATTTAGGACCCAAAGGAGGAGGGGCTCGGGGAGGTATAAAGAGGGGCCCTGGGGCAAGGGAAACTATCTCCGGTTTACGGGATGGAGGGGGGGGGTCTAGTGGTCTTCAGAGGGCCTCCTGGATGCTTCCAGTGTACGTCTTCGCGACCTCTTTGGGACTCTTGAGCTCGGTAGAAAGCGCTGGCTATGTCAACCGCCCTCTCCAGGCTCAATCCGGTGTGTTGTCTCACCCATCTCTGTACGTGCGGATACAGGGAGGACAGATACTGCTCAAGATATACCTTCTCCATTATTTCTTCCTTAGTTGAGGTACTGGGTTTGAGCCACCGGTCCGCCATATCCCTTACTCGGTACACCAAGGCACGGGGCGTCTCCTGCGGGCCTTCCTTGAGTTGGCGCAGTCTGATGCGATACGTGTCGTCATCAATACCTAGCCTCTCTAAAATGCTCTTTTTCACGTCCACGTAAGGTGTAAGACCCGAGGCATTGACGGCCTGATAGGCCGCTTGGAGCTCGCCGGACAATAGCAGACCCAAGTATTGCCCCCATTTCTCTTGGCCCCAACCGGCGGCTCGGGCCATACGCTCGAAGTTCGATAAGTAATAGTCCGGGTCCTCCCCTTCCACATATTTTTGGAGGACCACGGAGGGGAATCCTGCTGTACTCCTCTGTTGTCCCAGCGTGTCGGCCAGTCTGACAATCACCGCTTCCTGGGTCTGTCCCTGTTCGGAGAGGGACTTATGGAGGCTCGCCCTATCCTCTTCGGCTACAGTGAAGAACCTCTCCATACAGCGTTCCAGCTTCTCCTGGCTTTCTGCCATCTTCCTCACGGCTGCCTCCATTTCCCCCGATCCCACTTCTGACACCAGATGTGAGAGGGATGGGCGGAAAATAAAGCGAGGAGGTCTTACAGGCCGATTAATGATGGCTTAATTTATTGTGAATTAGTCAAAACCATAAAATATGCCAGAGCAAAGGGAAGAGAAGGGTTCAGGATGGTCGTCGTCTTCGTTCGGGGTGGTGATGGTGGCGGCACGTCTCCTTTTCCTCTCGTAGGGTAGCGATGGATCAGCCCCGGGGAAAACAAAGAAGAGAAGACGGTCAATGCGGCTGCCCCTTCCCTCAAGAATATAAAGTGATCTAGAGCAAGCCGTCACCGTGATTTGTTCAGCTTTCGGGAACAGATGGGTAGGAGAGAGTGGGTGAATCAAAATACAAAAGACACCCAAATAAGGGTCCCGCCACACGGTGAGAACACCACAGTAAAGGGTGAAAAGTGTTCCGTTCTGAGTTCCTGTCACGTACCCCTCTTAGGGGCTAGGGGTGCGGAAAGTGATCTAGGGGGGGGGGGTGAGGGTACTGTGCACACAACACAAAACGTCTGGTGAGATGCGTGAACCCTGAGTCCCTTGGACTCGCCGCCCCCCTCCCTCCCGTATTTACAGATCCCTTTCCCTAGAGCCACGTACCACAGGGGCCACAACTCTCCTGAGCTGTGGCGGTGTCCCAGCGTCCTCCGGGGGTGTCCACCACTCCTCCGACCACTCCTCCCGTTCGGTATCGGTCTTCTCCGGGCGTTGCTGGAGTCTGTCGTCCGCTCTCCGTCCTCGCTCCCGATCCGACTCGTCTACTTCTCGTCCTCGCTCCAACTCCGACTCGTCTGCTTCTCGTCCTCGCTCCCGATCCGACTCGTCTGCTTCTCGTCCTCGCTCCAACTCCGTCTCGTCTGCTTCTCGTCCTTCCTCATTCGAATCTCGCCTCCTAAACACGCACGCTTCAGCGTCTTCCGGGAACGTCTTTTCACCCACACGCTCCTCCCCTCTTTTCCATGAGGCGTCCCTCCATTGGACGGTCCGCGTCAGAGGGAGTTCCTTCCCCTGTATGGAAGAAGGGCCGAAAGAGATTAACTCTTTCCGAGCCGTCACCTTACAGCCATTAGACGTGTTCAGTCCCTCTTGAGGACCCATGGGGGTTAAAGCGGGTCTGCCAGCCCGGCCCTCTTCACAGTAGCTTTAAAAGGCAGCTGCATATTCTTAGAGAGGTGGCTGCCCTTTTGGAGCTGGAGGGGTGTGGAGCATAAGAGAAGGCAGCCCCAGGTGAATGAGACTCACAGCCCAGAGCTACTGGCTTTTTGTGCTATTTATGACACCCAGGAACTGTGGAACCACACAAGATACCCATGAAGAAGACTGATTCTCAGGTGAATTTTATAAATGGTGCAAAGATGACATGTCACATATCCAGTATGAACCATACAAGGAGGCAAAATAAACAGTATCCTTAATGGCACTATCCCACAAAGCCTTAATATCCAAACTTCCTAAACTAGGTAAAGGCCTGCTGTACTGTAGCAGTTACCGCCCGATATCTTTGCTGAATGTCGACATAAAAATATTAGCAACAATATTAGCCATCAGACTAATGACACAAGTTACACGTAGGGTTTGTACTAGGCCGAAAATCAAGGCATTCATGTGCATACCACAGCCCATTTTATATGGCTTTCAAAGGATCAAACAATCAAAATGGTAGGCTTATCGTTAGAACTCAAAAAGGCATTTCATAGGATTGAATGTGACTTTATGCTCCAAAAGCGTCATAAAACGGGCTTATTGAACAAATGACTGTGCAAATCTCCTATGGTCCAGGTGAACTGCGGAGGATTCCTGTCAAACCCATTTTCTTTTCATGGGGCTAAGCTATAAGGTTGTCTTTTTTTCATAGCTCTAGGAACTTTAGCAACAATTATAAATCAAACAGATGCCATCGTGGGTATAGAAACACCAGCTGGACCGTTTAGATTACTACTGCATGAGAATGATATTCTGCTCATCCTTACAGAACTGGAAAGCTCTGTTCCATCCTAGAGGAAAACTGAGGCATTATCAATGTCTAGAGACACCGCACGAGGCTCCATATAGAACTATAATTTCCAATAGAGACCTGAAAAGTGGAATATCTGAGAATTCTTGTCAGTTCTGGCATGAAGCAGACAGTCAAAGACTTACAGCCACTGAAAACTAACAACTTAAATAATCCTTAAATCATTTTACCATATCGAAAAAATTAAACCTATTGTTATGTGGCAAGATTGAAACAATTCAGATGGTGGTGGCACCGTGCTTTAACTATGTTGGGCATGCTACCCCTGACAGTAGCTACCAAAACAGAGCAACAGCTAAATACATCAGATCCTTAGTATGGGGAAATACAAAACCTAGGTTGAAATACTACAAAACAATGGTCAACAGAAGACCAGTGGATCTGGGACTACAAGTATGGAATATTATCACAGAGCACTCCATTTGTTACAATTGACGCACATGCTCCCAAATGCATCAATTCTGCCATGGGTGACACTAAATATGACACTATGGAACGAACAGAAGGACTAGACTTCCTCTATGCATCTAAAACCCATTCTTCAAAGAGAGATAATCTCATACTACAAACTACGATAACATGATTAGCAATCTATAAACACTGAAGACAGATGCAAGCACAAGCACACCCCCATCTGGCACAACTCAAACATACAAATGGGTGGGAAAGGTATATAATGGGAAGTATGGAGAAAAGCTGTAATCACATGCTAGATCAGCTAGTGAGGAATAATTTACTTTAAACGTCCCCCAAGCTTAGAAAGGAATTCCAATTCTCTTCATACTATAAATGGAAATGCATACAATTAAGCCACTGTTTTCGAACTAGGTTGGGTCCATACCAGTGGGACATACTAACCTCACCAATGCTAAAATACTTAGAAACATGTGGACAGCACAAAAAGATGATGTTCGATCTCTACAATCTTTTAGTAGACAATGTGTCAAAACCGATGGAAAGATAGTTGTGGGCGTAATGGCAACATATCTTGAACTGTGAACAAAACGATGAGGATTGACATCAGGTCCGTAAATTTCATTACAAAGTCATTAGAGTAGAGAGGCAAGAACTAAACTATTTTAAAATGATCAAAGACAGTTATTGGACCATAAAAACTGAGAACAGGGAGATTTCTTCGAGACTCAATGTGCTAGAGTTGCCAATAGAATGCATTAACCTTACACACATTCTTTGGAGTTGAATGACCCTAAACAACTATTGGAATCAGATAGGAAAGCCCCGAAATGAGAACTTAGACCAACCTCTTTTGACATCTAGTAGGCCAACTATACTAGATGATACTGCACACAAATTAAACATATCTGCTAGCCAGATGGAACTCAGTGAAAACTACTGCGAAAATGTGTATATTAATACACTGGCAAACATCTACACCACCATCACATACAGAATGCTTGACTGAGATGTACAAGATAGCATCCTGTGAGTGAATCATATCTAAACGGAACTCCATGCTGACATTCTTGGATATGTGGTTATTGTTCCTGGAGGAGGAAACATGCTGAATATTGACTGATAGATAATATACACGAATGTTGTGACTGGCCCACATATGGATGATACAAGAAGAGGAGGATAAACAAATCATGTTGGGAAAGACTAGGGTTACCAATCCTTTTCACTCTATCCCTTGACCTAACTTCCACTTCCTGCAGCACCAGCGACTTACTTTCACAGATCTTAATATCAGCCCTACCCTTATTTAAATTGAGTTTCCATCGCTTACTTTCCGATCACCCTGTCCATCCTCTGTCTTTCATTTGTCCAACTGCATAAACCCCCTCCCCTATACAATGCATTTCAGATGTAGAGGAGAATGCAATTCTAGTTACTAATCAATTTCTAATTCGTGTGTTACAACTACACATGGCGAAGAGTGAATCAGTCGTTATCAACATGATGGTTATTACTAGTACCATTAAAAATGAACTCCATATTAGAAAACTGAGAACTTACACTATAGGAAAACAATGCAATCAATATATGCACACTCTTGAAATGTCCAGTCCTCTTAGAATGATCTTTATTGCATGATGATGTAATGTTTAAAATCAAAATAAAGAATTTGCCAAAAGAAAAAAGCTTCACTCCACCCTGCAACTTATATATAATGTCAAATCTTCCTTCTACCCAATGCAATGATTATTTTACACTATCCTGAAGCCATGCACTGCATTTTCTTGATTCCCATCCCCAATGAATACTAAGTGTTCGGAGTAACTAACTGCAAGACTGCGCCGAATATAACTTCTAAACCTATAATATTGTCGTTGCTAGTGAGCACGCGCAGCACAGTGGTTTATGTTGAGGTTAGGAGTTACAGTCACCCATGCAGTGGAACCCGTTCAGTCCCAGGTGACATCACTGAATTAATAAAAACACAGTAAAAGCCCACAAACAGAAAAGAATTCATGTGTATGGTGCCAAATGTATTGGAGTACTTCCCAGCGACGCAACGTTGGCGACTGTAGAATGTTGTTGGCATTCTTTGCTGGCTGGATGTTATTTACTACAAGGGAACACTACACAATTTTGGCGATGACTGGATTTCAATCCTGCCATGATTTTGGTGTATCTCGTCATTCAACCTACAATTCACCCTATATTGCAGTGGACAAAAGAAAAAGAAGAGAAATTATGAAGAAATCGGTCGATGCCGAGTGCAGGGATTAACTTTGGACCGCTTTTGGTGATGTACATTGCTGGCGATTTATATGCGCTTTCTCGCAAATTTTAGGGAAAAACCATTTCAATCAACGGTTTTGTTAACCTTTGAGGCGGCTACTGTGGTCCATTATTGAAGTTGCAAGCTCTCCAGCGCATCTTCCCTGTTACTGCGCAATCCCCGCCGACATAATGGCAGCGGCCATGGGAGCCCTCAGCACTCCTGAAACGCATATGCACTGCATTGGAACTAGTTCAAACGTACACCAAATGTGGGCATAATGCTAAATACACCGAAAGAATTTCTTACAAATCCTAGGAAGCCAAACGTCAAATGGTAGGAGTGGAAAGAGTATTTCAAAAATTATGTTGCAACGTTGGAGGAAAATTGTTGTGCTTTATCAGCTGACAGGAAGAAAAGAATCCTATTACATTGTTTGGGGCCAAAGGGTCTCAGAGTTTACAATCAAATGCAGAAACCTGAAAGAGTGGTGACTTTGATGTGTTTAAATCTGCCATTTTAGATCTGGATGAGCATTATTCGCCAATTGTATGTGTTGCTGTCACAAGACGTGCTTTCTTCCAACATAAGTATGAGCACAATTAATCCATTGAAGACTATGCCTCTGCACTCTAAAACTTAGTGATTAAATGCAGATTTCACAACTTACATGATTTTTTCTGTTTAATGTGTACATTGAGTTTTGACATTAAAAAAAACCAAAGTTACATTTTGCTTGTATACCACGTACATAAATGTCACGTCTCCCCATTTCTCAACTTACACGATGAGCTGATTTGAGATCAGATAGTGATGTGTACAAGGAACAAAAGTATCCTAGAGCGGTTAAGGATGGAGGGTGAATCTATCCTGAAAGACATCATTACACTAGGTAAAAAAGCATAACTTTCAAAAAGATGCGGTAAAGCGGAGACTCTGACATCAGACAGCTCATCTGTAAATAAAATCTCAGAAGGGAAAAGCAAAGTAAAGGTGACCTTTTCTAAAAATACAAATATGCGTTCTAGGTGCAACAAAGTCACTGGAAAGGATTGAACTAACTAAGCAAGCACATCTGTTTTTAAGTGTTTCTGCTGTGGCAGTACTGCACATGCTGCCATATACGACAAATGCCCAAGAGAAGATGGCGAAAAGTCTTGAATGTGGAAATTTAGGACATTTCTCCAGAATTTGCAGGAAGAAGGATAAAAAGAAAAATCGAGTAGCGTGTTTTACTGAAAGTGTTTATGATTCTTTAGATAAGGAGTCTGAAGATGTACCAGATGGGTCTCATCATAAGAAAAGCAGTAGAAATGTTGTGCTAAATGTGAAAGGTGACGATTGTAACAAACCTCTATGTGTTATCACATTTTGAGGCATTCCTTTACAGGTTGCAGCTGACTCTGGTTCTCCGTTTACAATTATAGCACGTTCAGTATGGGAAGAAACCTTTGTAAATGTCATAGGTTCCCATTTAGAACTTATGGATGTGAACCCTGCAAGTTTTCCAGGTGAAAAAAATGACATGTTAGGATTTAGATCACTTGTTTTTTAATTCAAAGGCAGAAGAGCTACTTGCAACTTGTATATAGCAGCTTATGGCCCGTCAGTGTTAGGGTGGAAAGACCAAAGGGCTTTACATTTTTTTCTTGACCGAAATAGTCTAGAGCAAGTCTTGGCGCCTTGTGAGGGAGAAGAAACAAATAATTTGGTCCTCAAGGTGTTCTCTGATGTGTTTAATGGCAAGATCGGAAAACTCAAGGGTTTTACTCACAAAATCAGGATAAAACCTTCAGCTTCTCCCAATATTCATAAAGTGCAAAATATACCCATAATTGTCTGAGAAGAGGTTAATACTGAGCTCAAGAAGCTGCAAGATGCTGGCATAATTGAGCCTGTTGAAGCCTCCGAGTAGATTTCACTAGTGGTCGTCGTAAAAAGAGCCAACGGAAAAATCAGGCTCTGTGTTGATTTTAGCCTATGTGAAAGACAACTTACTTGTGGATCAATTCCCACTTCCAAAAATTGATCAAATGCTCTCTATGATCAGGAAAGCCCAGTGGTTCTCCATCACAGACCTCTCTTTGGCATATCACCAAATTTCCCTGCATCCCTCTAGTAGAAATGTGACAGCATTTTGTACACCATTCGTCTGTTTTCAGTTCCGGGGTATGCCTTTTGGGCTAGCGTTAGCAGCCACTGTGTTCCAAAGGCTTATGAAGGAACTATTTGGTGATATGCCGGGAGTGGTGTTTTTCCAGAACAATATCCTAGTGATGGGTTATAATATAAATGTCCATGATGACTGACTATTAAATAAAGGATTAACTGCTGAAATCTCGCAATGCAGGTTTGCTGAAAAAAAGGGTCACATACTTAGGTCCTGAGGTGAGTGCTAAAGATATTAGACCTAAAGAGGAATTGGTGAAAGCTATAGTGGATGCACCCTTGCCCAAATTAAAAGAAGACCGTAGGTCATTCCTGGGTCTTGCAGAGTTTTATGCTAAATTCGTTGACTGATGTTCAGAAAAAAACTCATGCTATGAGATCCTTCTTGAAAAATAATGTGCACTTTGAATGGAGTGAAGCGTGTCAACAGTCTTTTGTGGAGAAAAAAAATGCAATAAGCATGGCGCCACACATACAAGGATTTGATCCTAATACTAGTACAATGGTCTCTACTGATGCAAGCGGCAAGGGTATAGGCAATGTCTTAACCCAAATTGATACAAATGGTAAAGAGGGGTTGATTGCTTTCGCATCACGCTCACTCGCCCCTACTGAGGAAAAATACTTGGTCATTGAATGAGAGACCTAGTGTGTGTTTGGGCATTGGAGCATTTTAGGAGATTCCTATGGGGAAGAAAATCACTCTAAGGAGCGACCACAAACCTTTGACAAAACTGTTGACAACTGAGGACTTTTAAGGGCTCGGGCTAGAATACCTAGATTGTCAATGCGGTTACAGGATTATAGGTACAAGATCCAGTATGTGGCTGGGACAAAAATATTTACGGCAGATGTTTTGAGAAAAAATGGCATTGCCTTTGATGGAAATTGATAGAAAGCCCTGGAACGGATGTTTGGTAGCCAATGTTTTTCAAATTAGTTTGCCCCAAGATACTTTTGACAGAAGTGAGTGGTTAGAGGCTGAAAGCAAGGACGAGGTTTTGAAAGAAATGAGAGAAAATAGTGAATGGGTGGGGTGATTTGGAAAAAAGAAGTCTAAAAGATGAAAATGGACTATTTTGGGAGGTCAGAGATGAATTAAGTGGGAGTGATGTTTTGGTATTACGTGGGGAAAAAGTGATTCCACCCAAAGGTTTACGTGAAAAAATTGTCAATTTATGTTGCTGAAACAGATAAACTGCTAAATCCCTTTAGCTGACACATAAAATCGATTGTGACACATTTGAAAGGAAAATGACAAACGTGCACCAATTGTGCTAACTACACGTTGAAGAATAATGAGAAACAATTCAATGAAAAGGCTTAGTTACTGCAGCGTAAAAGCACGCACATAAAGCGTAGGATAGATGGAAACATATACATTAAATAACATAGGTTCATAGTAACTTGTTTCAGTTGTGAATCCAATGTGTAACAAAAGGGTAAATGCGATGTATTTAGGTGTTATAAGATTTCTAACTATTCTATAAGAATTTAATGAAGTCTAATATGTTAGAGATATTTACATGTGATATTGAAAGGTTTCATTCTTAAACTTCATATTTTGCATATGTGAAATTGTGCACCATGTGAGAAAAGGGGAAAGTGTGCTGCACGTTTATACTAAAGCCAAATGTTTTGAAACTTTTAGGGAATAATCATATATGTACTAATCTGAATCACCAGAAACGACATTAATAATTTATATGTTGAAATAATTTTACACGTTGGTACTTTGAAAATGCAGTACTATGTCAAAAGTATGTTGATCGTCTGCAGTGTAAAAGGTCATACTAAGGAAGAGACTGAAGGGACATTGCAGTGGGTGGTGTCCCCCCCTTCTTGAACAGGACTGTGCTTTGTGCTGTGTCCTGAACCCCAAGGGCCCGAGGTGAGCTGGCTCCCTGTTTGAAACACAGGAACATAAAAGTTTCCGGAGGAATCCCAAGCAACGCGGTGTGCGCGTGCTTTTGCAGCTTGAGACCCTCAGAAGTTGTGCCTTGTGATCTTGGGCACGAAGGAGTAAACCGAGTCTCGGACGCGCAGGGAGCGTGTCGAGGTGCAGCTGAGGAAGTGGTGGCGATCGTCTGGTCATCGCGTGCACAGGGAGACGAGGTGAGACTCTGATGCGCACGGAGCGTGCCGTGGTGCAGGCAGAGGCGTTGGTGAGGAGCGCCTGGTCGTGGTGTGCACCGGAAAAAGAAGTGAGTCTCTGACGCGCAGGGCGCATGTCATGGTGCAAGCCTGTGGTGGAAAGTTCTGGAATGTGTGTGGATCCACAAAATTCCACCCACCCCGCATTCCCCAAAGTCTTCCGAGAAAAATGGTACCTCACTTGTGTGGGTGGGTCAAGTACCGGCGACAGGCAAGGGCCCAAAACGTATTGAGGAGACATCAAAATGACCTATCACAAAACAATTGGCTAAAAACGTATTTTTAAAAAAATGTAGCGCTTAGAATTCTCGGTGCTATACCCTTATTCCCTATGTTTTGGGCTCTACCCAGTCACAGGCCCTTGCCCCACCCACACAAGTGAGGTATCATTTTACTCAGGAGACTGAGGGGAATGCTGTGGGGTAGGACATTTGTGCCGGCACAGTGATTCCACCCAAAAATATGTGGAAAATGTGTTTTTTTCACATAAACTTGAGGTTTACAGGGCATTCTGGGTAGGAAAACGTTGGGGGATCCACGCAAGCCATACCTCGCTGGACTCCCCCGGGTGTCTAGTTTTCAGAAATGTGTGGGTTTGGTAGTTTCCCAAGATGGCCGCCGAGCCCGGGGCCAAAATCTCATGAGACCCCCCCTTGCAAAACCAGGTTGTTTTGTGATAGGTCATTTTGATGTCTCCTCAATACGTTTTGGGCCCTTGCCTGTCGCGGGTACTTGACCCACCCACGCGAGTGAGGTATCATTTTTTATCGGGAGACCTGGGGGAACGCTGGGTGGTAGGAAGTTTGTGGATCCACGTAGATTCCAGAACTTTCCCACACAGAAATTTGAGAAAAAAGTGATTTTTTTCATCAAAATTTGAGGTTTGCAGGGGATTCTGGGTAGAGAAACGTTGGGGATCCACGCAAGCCATACCTTCCTTCACTCCCCCGAGTCTCTAAATTTCAGAAATGTGTGGGTTTGGTAGGTTTTCCTGGACGCTGCGGGGTAGGACATTTGTGCCGGCACGGTGATTCCACACAAAAATATGTGGGTTTTTCAGCTAAATTTGAGGTTTGCATGGCATTCTGGGTAGGAAAACGTTGGGGGATCCACGCAAGCCATACCTCATTGGACTCCCCCCGGTGTCTAGTTTCCAGAAATGTGTGGATTTGGTAGGTTTCCCTAGATGGCCGCTGAGCCCCGGGCCAAAAACTCATGGGTCCCCCCTTGCAAAACCAGGTTGGTTTGTGATAGGTAATTTTGATGTCGCCTCAATAGGTTTTGGGCCCTTGCCTGTCGCGGGTCCTTGACCCACCCACGCGAGTGAGGTACCATTTTTATCGGGAGACCTGGGGGAACGCTGGGTGGGAGGAAATTTGTGGATCCACGCAGATTGCAGAACTTTCCCACACAGAAATTTGAGAAAAAAGTGATTTTTTTCAGCGAAATTTGAGGTTTGCAGGGGATTCTGGCTAGGAGAATGTTGGGGGACCCACGCAAGCCATACCTCGCTGGACTCCCCCGGGTGTCTAGTTTCCAGAAATGTGTGGGTTTGGTAGGTTTCCCTAGATGGCCGCTGAGCCCCGGGCCAAAAACTCATGGGACCCACCTTGCAAAACGAGGTTGGTTTGTGATAGGTAATTTTGATGTCGCCTCAATAGGTTATGGGTCCTTGCCTGTCGCGGGTACTTGACCCACCCACGCAAGTAAGGTACCATTTTTCTCGAAACACTTTGGGGAACGCGGGGTATGTGGAATTTTGTGGACCCACGCAGATTCCAGAACTTTCCACCACAGAAATGTGAGGAAAATGTGTTTTTTTGTTTGACAATTTTTTAGGTTTGCAAGGGATTCTGGGTAACAGAACCTGGTGAGAGCCAGTCAAGTCACCCCATCCTGGATTCCCCTGGGTGTCTAGTTTTCAAAAATTTACAGGTTTGCTAGGTTTCCCTAGGTGCCGCAAGAGCTAGGGTTCACAAACTACAGCTAGGCACTTAGCAAAAAAAGGGTCATTTTTTACTGTGAAAATGTGGTGTGTCCACGTTGCGTTTTGCGCCGTTTCCTGTCGCGGGCACTAGGCCTACCCACACAAGTGAGGTACCATTTTTCTCGGAAGACTTTGGGGAACGCGGGGTGGGTGGAATTTTGTGGATCCACGCAGTTTCCAGAACTTTCCCCCACAGAAATGTGAGGAAAATGTGGTTTTTTTGACAATTTTTTAGGTTTGCAAGGGATTCTGGGTAACAGAACCTGGTGAGAGCCAGTCCAGTCACCCCATCCTGGATTCCCCTGGGTGTCTAGTTTTCAAAAATGTATAGGTTTGCTAGGTTTCCCTAGGTGCCGGCAGAGTTAGGGTTCAAAAACTACAGCTAGGCACTTTGCAAAAAAGGGGTAATTTTTCATTGTGAAAATGTGGTGTGTCCACGTTGCGTTTTGAGCCATTTCCTGTCGTGGGCACTAGGCCTACCCACACAAGTGAGGTACCATTTTTATCGGGAGACTTAGGGTAACACAGAATTGTAGAGCAACTGTTATTACCTATTGACTTTCGATGCATTTCTGCCTTCCAAATGAAAGGCAATGTGTAAAAGAAGTCATTTTGAAAAATGACCTATAATTCTAATGCTAGTATGGGAATTCCCAATTTCGGAAATGTGCAAATATCTACTGTTTCTAAACTCTATATTTTGTTCCCATTTCAGAAATACATAGGTGTCTTTCATACCGATTTTTCCATGTATACATTTTCCCAGAATAATAGCTATATACCCGGTACATAATAAAAAAACATTGCAAGTCGCTGCTCAGTTATTGGCACTGGGTTCATCGGGTTCTTGGTGAACCTACAAGTCCTATATATCCCCACAACCAGAAGGGTCCAGCGGATGTAACGGTATATTGCTTTCAAACAGCTGTCATAATTAGAAGAAGTTACAGGTCAAAACGTTGACACAAATGGCTGTTTTTTTCAACTAATTTTCAATTTTTCCTATATTTAACTGTTAGTTTCTATAAACCTTGAAGGATCTACACAAATGACCCCTTGCTGAATTCAGAATTTTGTCTACTTTTCTAAAATGTATAGCTTTCCAGGATCCATTATTGCTTTCATACCCATTTCTACCATTAACTGGAAGGAGGTTGAAAGCACAAAAAAATAGCAAAAATAGGCTATGTCCCAGAAAAATGCCAAAACTGTGTAAAATTTTTTGGTTTTCTGACAAACTTCTGCTTGTCCCAGAAAGCTGGGAAGATGGTGATTTCAGCACCACAACCCCTTTTTTGATACCATTTGCAGGTAAAAAACCAGACGCTTTCATCTGTAGCCCTTTTTTCACATTTTTCCCCAAAATGTTGCTGTATTTTGGCTAATTTCTGGGTCCCCACCAGGGGAATCCACAAACCCTGGATACCTTTAGAATCCCAATGATGTTGGAAAAAAAGGACGCAAATTTGGCGTGGCTACCTTATGTGGTCAAAAAGTTACAGGGGCCTAAGCGCGAACTACCCCAAATAGCCAAAAAAAGGCTTAGCACAGGGGGGGTGAAAAGGCCTAGCAGCGAAGGGGTTAAGAAACATTCAATAAGTAATCTCCTCTAGAAGAATCTACATGTAATTCTTTCTCATCTATTGCAGGTAAACTATTGTCAGTAGGAAGTAGTGTTTAAGGGGCACTTGTAGATCTAAACTCTTCTACCCGTGAAGGATGGGGTGGACTCAAAATTAATAATAAGGCAATTAGCACAAAAGTCACAACAATAAATACTCCTTCACATATGCGTTTATGTCTTTTAGCATTGGAGTTAGGCTCCATGTGTCAGATGTATGACTGTTTTTAACGGTCGCAGCCGGAAAATCGAGCCGTTTGCGACTGCTGAAAAGGGTTGTAGCATATACACCCCCAATTTTCAGAGTAGGTAACCTTTTACTAACTCGCAAAATAGGGTTTGCGAGTTGCTATTAGGAAGGGGCATGCCAAGGGCGTTCCTTCCTATTACCGAGTCGCAGGGGTATTTAGTATTGTTTTGTGACTGCAAATGCGGTCGCAAAACAATCACAGTTAACCACCTACTTCAAATAGGTGGTAAGCCACTCGCAAACGGTTCCCTTTGTGACTGCAAGTGAAAACATGTTTTAAGAGCAGGCAATGGTGCCAGGGACCACTGCCTACTTTTAAAAAATGAAACAGAAACATTTCATTTTTCTTTTTTAAATGCATGCCATTTTCCTCTAAGGAAAACGGTCTGCATTAAAAAAAAAAACATGCTCTATTCAAAAAGCAGTCACAGACATGGTGGTCTGCTGTCAGCCCAGCAGGCCACCATCCCTGCGAGTGCTGGCCATTCCCAATGGGTCGCAAATTGCGATCTGCCTCATGAATATGGATGAGGCAAGTCATTTGCGACCCCACTGGGAATCGCTAAATGTGTCTAAGACACATTAGTACATTCGCAGTAAAAAAAAAAAAATCAAAAAAAAAAAAATCACAATTTTCGACCTGCAAAACGAAATGGTCGTACATCTGGCCCCATGAGTTCTTTGATGACAGACCATTTAACTAGAAGATTGCAGCACAGTCCTTGGAGTTAGTTTCCACTTGCGCAAATAGCAAAGGAAAGTTGAAGTGTCTTTTCCAGCGAAATATGTACAATCATCTTCGTAAGACCTCCTTAGCTGTACTCCGTGTTCTTCTAAGGAACAACCTTACGCCACTTCACCAACTCTGGCCATGGTACTCCTTTGTAGTTTGGGCAAATCTATAAACTTCTATCTCTAATAAATGCACAGTTCGAACTCACTAATGATCACTTACAGGATAAATTAACTTAGTCTGTTTAGTGGCAATGTAATTTCAAAATTCAGTTCAGTCACAAAGTTCAGTTCAAGGAGGCTCAATTGGATGCAAATTGTTCTAGCAAAAGGCGAAAAATGCTCTCTCCCAATCATTGACTGCTAGGCAAGTTCATTCAGGTGAGGAGAACCTCAGACAGGGTACTCTAGCTCTCTTTGATCTCCTTACTGTTAGCCCTTCTTCATCACTATCACTCAGGCCAGATCCTTCAGCATCTTCCAGGATAGTGTGTGGTACATGTACTTCAGACAGACAGACAGCGTCTTCCTCTCTACTGTCTTCTTGGCCACTAGTCTCTAGGTACAACTCGCATTTCTACTGCACTAGGCCCTTCACCAGGGTCTGAATCTGAGGCAGTCAACACTACTGGATGAGACCCTCCTGTACCAACTTCAACTGTTGACTCTCTCAGACCCCCCCCTTAGGCCAAACAAGTGCTGTCCCAGCTGCTTTCTGATCGCCAACAGCTGGTCTAAGCTACTCCCTCTGTCTCACTGTAACCGGCGACACATCAGGAACAGGTGCTGTTATATTATCAAGGGGACACAGGACTCTGTGATTATGGGCAGCATGTACAAAGGGAGACTTTCGCACTTCAAAGCAGTTGTGGTGACAAGAATCACCTGGTATGGCCCACGCCACCGAGGCACCAAGCACGTCTTGCGCAAGTGCTTCTTCACCATAACCTAGTCGCTGGGACTGAGGTCATGGCACTGCTCCTGTTGAGGAGGGGCTGTAGCCTCTCCAACCTGGAGAGACAGAACGCAGTCACTGGGACTGAGGTCATGGCACTGCTCCTGTTGAGGAGGGGCTGTAGCCTCTCCAACCTGGTGAGAAAACGCACCACATCAGCCAGTCCTTTGCAGTAATCAAGAATCATGTCACCTGTAATGTTCACAAGTGCATTTGCAGACACAGCTAGCAGCCTCATGGCTCTCCCCATGATGATTTTATGGGGCGACAATCCTGTCCTACTATCTGGAGTACTGTGTAGACTCAAACACAAGAGATAAAGCATCAGGCCACGTCAGAGATGTTGAAGCACACACTTTAGCCAATATGGATTACAAAGTGCAATTGACTTGCTCCACAATTCCAGAAGCCTCTGGTCTGTAACTGCTATGTAGTGTCTGCTCAACTTGTAATGCTACACATAACATCTTCAGGACCTCATTGTTAAATGAGTTCCTCAGTCTGACTCCAAAGAAGTTGCGAAACTGAAACGCGGTATTAACTCTTTTACTAACAACTTGGCCACTGTAAGACTATCATTTCTTCTAGTCGGGTAAGCTTCAACCAACCGTGAAATGATGCACACAATCACTGGATCATATCTCAACCCATTGCAAATGGGCATCTCAATGAAGTCCAGTTGCAGTCTGTTGAACGGACCTCCTGATCTCCCTATGTGACTCAGTATTACTGCTGTTCTTCTGCCTACGTTCTGTTGTTGGCACACAACACATCTGTGACAAAAACTTTCAGCCATCAATCTGAATCTGGGGTTAAACCATGTCTCCCTACATGTGCAGGGCCATGATAATGCCTCGCCATTGGAGGTAACAAGCTATCTGGCTAAACAGGTCTTACATCTCCGGAAACCCAAATGTCATCCTCAGCTCTTTTGACACAACCTGCTCTGAACCAACCTTACTGTTCTGCTTCTGCCACTGCTTCCTGTAACCTCTTAACTTCCTCCCAAGTATCAACTGCAGCTAACAACAGATTGCAATTCGTGGCATCAGAATTTTCATTGACGTACTCCCCACTCGATGTGCATGTATTCAATGTGCAGTACCTTGCAGCCTCATCTGCATATTTATTACCCACTGTCACATAATCAGTGCCTTGTCGATGGATGGCACATTTCACCACAGCAATTTGGGCAGGTAATTGCAAAGCCTGAAACAAATTTCTCATACTCTCACCATTTCTGATGGGTGAACCCGAGGAGGTCATAAATCCATGTTGTGACCATATCTGTTCAAATTCATGAATGACACCAAAGCCATACTGACTATCTGTGAAAATTGTCACCATTAGCCTGTCTGAAACACAGCATGCTCTAGTAAGAGCAATGAATTCGGTCACTTGTGCTGAAAAGACTCCTTGAAGCCAGGAGGCTGCGACCACACCCAAGACAGTACAGACCGCATAAGCACCTCTCAGGTTTCCATCATGGTCTCGTAAGCAAGAACCATCAACAAACAGCACACAATCCAATTAGTGTAGTGGCACAAATCAGGTCTCAGCTTGGAGCATAGTTCAGTAACATATCAAGACAGTCAAGCTCAACTTCGCCTTAAACCATCTTGTTTCCTGGAAGGGGCAATAGGGTGGCAGGATTCAAAACAGTATATCTTCAAATTGTAACATTTTCAGCACAGAGGATGACTTGCTCATAGTCGTTAAGCAGACTATTGGTGAGGTGCTGCGTTCTAGTATGGGTTAACAACATCTCCACTGAATGGGGTACAAAACAGTCAAAGGGTGACCCATAACAATGCTCTCACTTTGCTCAGTGCTAACACTTTAAGAGATCCAGGCAAAGCAGCAGCTACGGGGTCAGGTGTGGCAGAAAAATAAGCCACGGGTCTGCGGCCATTGCTGTGCATCTAGGTCAGCACTGAAAGAACACAGCTCTCTTTCTCACAGCAAAAAAAAGCAAAACATTTATCATAATCAGGCATTCCCAAGGCCGCTGCACGGCAGAGACATTCTCTCAGCTCTGAGAAGGCTTGCATGCAGCTGTCATCCCATGGTACTGGTTCTGACACGTCTTTGTGTGTCAACCTCTGTAAAGGCTTGGCCATCAGGGAAAAGTTGGGAGTCTACTGTTGACAGTAGCTCACCATTCCCAAAAACATTCTGGCTTCTTTCTGGGTTATTGGTGGATTCATAATCAGAATCGACAAAATTCTCTATTGTGACACTTTGCTCGCTCCTTTTCAATGTGATGTCCTAGATACAGTACTTCTTCCTTACAGACTGCAACGTGGTTGGGGACACTTTATGTCCATTCTCAGCTAAGAGGTTCAGCAATGAAATTGTGTCACGTTTGCAAGCCTCCTGCGCATTTGATGCCACCAGTAGGTCATTAATGTACTGGACTAGGACTGAGTGATAATGCATCTTGATTCTTTGTGAGTATCTGGTTGAAGATGGAGGGGCTCTCCATATACCCTTTTGGGACTTGGCACCATGCCAAGACTTGGCTGCCAAAACGAAAAGCAAAGAGAAACTGACTATGTTAAAAGCAAAACAATAATCATGAACATTACCTGCGCCATCTTGTCTGGTGGAATTCTATGTGCACATAAGTTGCAGTCATTTTAATCTATCACAGCCATTTTGTACTCTGTTGGACACCTTTGTTTCACCCTGCCCTTACTAGCATCCCTCTGACCCTCTGACCCACCTGGTATGTGTGCTGGGGGCTATAAACTCTATTGCCACAACAAACCTCAGCGCCACTTGCTGCCACAAACTCGTTTTTCCTCTCATCCCTGTTTTCAGACAAGCCTTTGGACGCTCTACCCTTCACTACACCTAGTTACACAAACAGGTTCCAAACACCAAAAGACTCTTGCAAAATGATTTATTGCACTGCAAACAGCAAGACTTGTTGTTACCAACAATGGGACCTGTTTTTATCAACAGAACGGACTCTTAGATCTGACCGGTCTCACATGTTTTAGACCCTGAAGCAAGGTCCAGCTGCAAGATAAGATTGTCTGTTTGACCTGGGTGGGAAGAGAATTACTGTTGGGCTTGTGTGACAACCTGCCCGGGGCGGGGACCCCAAGCTTTTGTAACCATGTTGATCAAACAAATGCATTGTGTCAAACCTGTATAAAAGGAAGAGCCAAGGGAGTTGTCAGCAGAACACTTCCCTCAGACATCCCGGTGTCTCAGTTGACGTGATCTCCTCATGAGAAATAAACCATTTTCTTCTCTTCCAGTTTCCAGCGCTTGCCTCATTATTTTGATAGCGAACCCAAAGTGAATTAGAGGTGGAACCCTGCACCGGGCAGCATTGAGGGTCTTAGAAGACTCGCTGCCTTTCACAAATTGGCGCCCAAGCGTAGGGGCCCATCAGCGACGCGTGGGTCCGGTAGAGAGGTCCTAACGACGGAGTGAACAACTAAACGATTGGGGTATACCTGCCTGAGAAGACCCTTGTCTGGCTGCCGATCGACTGAACTTCACCGGTTCCGAACGGACCTCTCTCGAGTGACCTGCGGTCCTGACTGGGACCTTAGAGGAACGCCGCATTGATTGTTGGAGTGAGAGGACAACCAGGCGCTGGAAGGGGAAGACGAAGAACTGTCCATACGGTCCGGGTAAGGTCGTGAAAAAAAACGACTTAAATTGATTGATTGAATAGTTTGATTGAAATACTAGTATTCCTTTTTTTTGATATTGAGTTATTTGCGACATTTCCCTGCTTGCAAACAACAAAGAATAGGAATATTCTCTCTCTTTGCAGGCAGCGAAGGACAGGTAGTGCAGACTTTGTCTAAATTGATTGATTGAGATATTCATTTTGACCGATAAATACGTCATGCCTGTTTTCTCTAGATTGTTTGATTGTAATTGTTTTGGACCAGACCGTTCGTTAGAGGTCAGTCAGCCGGCACCGCCGGAAGGCACCCCTAACAAGGACATGTACGTAAAGTATGGATTAGCCAGCGTAGCTTATAGCAAACTATGGCATAAATACACTAGGAAGGACCGGGTAAATCAGTGGCCACTGACGGGATCCTTCGATCCCGCTAAAATAGAAACGTTAGAATTAGCTCTCCACAAAAAGAAAACTAGACCAGCCATGTTTGACAGTTTTGGCTTATGGCGAAAAGAGGCAGCTCAAAGAAAGAAAAAGGGACGAAGCTAGACAAGATAAAGAAACGCGAAAATCAGCTTACCAAGCCTGTAAAAGATTAGAAGAAAAACTAAAAGAAAAGGAAAATCGATAAAAAGGAACAGGAATCAAAAATATCAGATCAATGCCCTGTTAGAACGCCATCGACTCTTTACCCCAAGTTACCAGCAAAACAAAGGGTAGATGATGATTTATTGTTAGGTCCCCCAATCATATACATGCCACCCCCTTACGCCCCTACTCATCCCGTAGTACAACGACAGGACCACCAAAGTATAGCCGGAGATGGCACGATCGCCTCAGTCTCCACCGCCTCTGCTCCCACTGAGTCACCCACACCAAATGCCTCATCAAAGGATACAGTAGTAGAGGTAGGATCAAAAGAAACAGGAGCGCCCAGGGTCCCTCGATTAAGTAAAAATGAGCGAGCAGGCATTGATAAAGTAGTTAAATCCCTCATAGATAGGAAGGAGACAGAAGAGCATGTAACTGACATATGCAACTCCTATGTTGAAAACCGCAAACGATACTTTATTGTACGTCTCTGTTACCACACTCTTACTGCATATGAAGAGAAGTACCAAGATGTAGGGCCCGAGCGACTAGTGGCTCTCTATAGGAAGGTAGACACCGGAGATGAAGGCGACAACGATGTTACAGAACTCTTTTCATCCACACTGGAGGTATTCCGTCACCTCGTGGAACAAGGACGGATAGATAAGGACAGGACATCTAAGATAGCAGGACCCCCGGTGGAAAAACAAGATAGCATGATGCCGATAAAAGAAGTTGCCCCTTATTGGGTACCTCCTAGAGGACAAGGGACTCATGACGATATGAACCATCAAGATGCTAGAGGAAGGGTGGTCTACAATTGGGTGTATCAACCATGGGACAGACAGGACATTTTGACGTTCCGTAAATCTTTACCGGATTTACAAAAGAACCCCACCACCTTTTACACCGAGCTAGGTACCGCTCTGGGATCAACAATAATGACACTTGCCGACATAGACTTGTTCTTCGGGTTATGTTTGCCAGCAGATGTGTGGTAACAGATTAGGAAAATAGACCATACCGAACTGCTTGGTCATACCTGGGAACAACTCAACACATTGGATAAACAGCGGAACCCTGGTCAAAAACCGGTTAAAGCAATATTGGACCTCCCTGACAAAATAGTGCAGAAAGTGAAAACGCTGATCCCAGAGAAAAAGATAGACTGGTCCATAGAACCGTGTGCCGCCAGAAACCACAAGAGGATGTCTCAGAGTATTTCTCCAGATTTGAAACGGTGTTCTCCGATTACAGTGGACAAGACATGTCCACCGCAACCGGACACCACTTATTTGTGCAGAACTATGTCAAAGGACTACTGCCAGATGTATCCCAGAAATTACAAGCCAGCGAAAGTAGTTGGGCAGCATCTAAACCGGCGGCCATTCTCCAAATGGCCCAGTACTATGAGCATCAGAAAAACGAAAATGACAGGGCTACAGAAAGGAAAAAGAAGGACTTGAAGGAGAGGGTAATGGTAGCACAACTCCAGGGGGCGAATACAGGAAGGGAGCAATATAGGGGAGGATACCAGCAGAATACCCTAGAGTACAGCCACCTAGAAACAATTCATCGACATCATATGTAGGACGCCAAGACCTAGGACAGGATCAATGTGCATTTTGCAAAGAATATGGACACTGGAAAACCCAATGCCCGGCTTTGTTAGGAGCTGGTAGGGGCAGAGGGGCGAGGGAAATAGCAAGTGGACAGAGAGGAAGAGGACGTGGGAGAGGGTACGCGAGTGAAGCAAGCGAGGAAAGGCCAGGAAGAGTGAACACATTTGACCATCCCAAACAGAATCAGTACCAACAGACAGATTATGACAATACGTACGACTTTGCATAGGACAGCCAGGGGCAAGGGAGGGATCCAGTCGAGCTCTATGTTAATCAGCAAGGCCCTTATGTTACCGCTGAGGTCCTGGGCACAAAGTCGCCATTTCTGGTAGACACGGGAGCAACACGTAGTGCACTATCCAAACGACTGATTCCAAGGGCACCCTTGTCAGGCTCACATGTGACCTCAATAGGATTTGACGGTACGCCCTCCACCAACCCTTTGTCCCGACCGATCCCTTTTAACCTTGACAACAATAGCATCGAAACGACATTCCTCCTCTCTACCAACACCCCAGACGCCATTATGGGTCTCGACCTTTTGAAACACTTCCATGCGACTATCAGATGCTCACCAGACGGAGTGCGTGTCGTCCTGTATGACAACCCCCAGCGCCATAGAGAGAACCCTAATCAGCACATGTTTCCCATCTCCGAGGCTGACGCATCCCTACTGGACACTTTGCCATCACACTTATGGGCTAGGGCTGATTCAGACGTAGGACGAATGATGATTGACCCAGAACACGTAACAATACGACAGGACGCAACCCTACCGAAAGTACCGCAGTACAAAATATCGCCAGAGGGTGAGAAGGCACCGACAGAGATCATACACTCTTTGGTAGAGGCAGGGGTGGTAGAGGAAGTAGTGAGCAACGTTTGTAATAGTCCCATACTACCGATTGTAAAGAGACAGGGAGAGGGAGACGGAAAAGCCTACCGCTTCATCATTGACCTGCGGGAGATAAACAAAATCGTAGTGCCACAATACCCAGTAGTTTCCGACATCACGACAATTTTGACCTTAATCCCCTCCACTGCCACCACCTTCACTGTAATTGACCTCAAAAACGCATTCTTTTCCATACCTATACACAAGGACAGCCGCTATCTATTTGGATTCACCCTAAACTCCCGTTCGTACAGATTTTGCAGAGCACCTCAGGGGTACACTGAGAGCCCAAGCATCTATAGCCAGGCGCTTAAAAGACAGTTGGACGCCATACAATTGCCAGATGGAGTGGCACTAATACAATATGTAGACGACATCCTTCTAGCAGCGGACACCATACCAATAGCCGTCACAGCCACCATCAAACTACTCCATTTTTTTGCTGAGAATGGTCACAAGGTCTCCCGAAAGAAATTGCAGTTCTGTAAATCACAAGTGACCTATTTGGGTCACCTTTTATCCAAAGAAGGGAGGAAACTCACGCCTGACAGGATCCAGACAATTCTAGACACCCCTGTCCCCAAAGATCAGAAACAAGTCCGCTCTTTGATAGGTCTCACCTCATTTTGCCGACAGTGGTTACCGAACTTTAGCCTCATTGTCAAACCCCTTCTCTCCCTCCTAGCTAAAGACATCCCCTCACCTCTCCCCTGGACCCCAGAATGCCAGTCAGCCTTTAAAGAACTACGCAATGCCCTTTGTTCAGCACCTGTCCAAGGAACCCCGGATTACTCCAAACCATTCTTCCTCTACACGCACGAGAGGGAAGGATGTGCACTGTCTGTCCTAACACAATCAATTGGTCAAAAACAACGCCCTTGTGCATATTTCTCTGCCACCCTCGATCCAGTAGCCAGAGCACTGCCAGCGTGCCTGCGCGCTGTGGCAGCTGCAGCAGTATCGATACGCCAGAGCGAAGGAATAGTACTCTCCAATCCAGTCACTGTTTTAGTACCCCATGCAGTCGACACACTACTAAACCAGACCAAAACCCAACACTTGACTAGCGCCCGACTGACAGGATATGAGTTGACCCTGCTAGCACCGCACATTACCCTAAAGCGATGCACCACCCTCAATCCAGCCACACTGTTACCCCTACCCGAAAATGATCCTAGCGTGACTCCACTACACGACTGTGTGACACTAACCGATGAACAAACAAAGAGTAGAATAGATCTCAGAGACACCGCCTTTCTAGAACCAGATGGAGAACTATGGGTGGATGGTTCGTGCATCAAACTCCCCGACGGCACCACCTCAGCTGCATACGCTGTCACCACAGCCCGAACCGTTCTGGAAACGGCCCGTATTCCTCAACGTTCAGCCCAGGCTGCAGAACTCATTGCCCTCACACGAGCATGTATCTTAGCGACTGACACGACAGTTAACATATACACCGACAGCCAATATGCCTTCGGGGTGGTTCACCATTTTGGGATCTTATGGAAAGAAAGAGGGTTCCTGACTTCACACGGTACACCCATCCTGCATGGAGATTTAGTCTCCGCCTTGACGCAAGCAGCCCTCCTCCCCAAGAAGTTAGCAGTGATAAAATGCCAAGCACATAGGAAAGTGACTGATCTCATTGGACAGGGAAATGCACTAGCAGACGTTACTGCCCGAGCCACGGCAGGAGACAGAACTACGACACGAATGTATGTGACCAGGTCACAAGCTGAACGATGGACTGACGCTAGAACCACTGTGGGGACATACAGACTACAGGCACACAAGACAAATTGACCGAGTGGGAAAAGGTGTGACTAAAAGACGAGGAAGATTGCTGGAGAACTAAAGACGGAAATAAATGGCTGTTACCCAATGCCTACCTCATCCCCATATTGACCATGGCACATTTACCAGCACACATAGGCTCCACCCCCATGATTGAACTAATCACCAGAGTATGGCATAACGTCAAGATAGCAGAATCTGCAAAACGCCTAGTACAACAATGTATAGTCTGCCTACAACACAACCCAGGGAAGGGGACAGTAGTACCACGGGGAGGGTTTGGAGTCCCTGACCACCCCTTTGAAATCCTTCAAATGGATTACATTCAACTAGAGAGATGCCTTGGTCTAAAATATGTCCTGGTGGTTGTGTGCGCTTTAGCAAATGGGTGGAGGCCTATCCCACCCGCGACAATACCGCCTTAGCCACTGCAAAAGTATTGCTGAAAGAATTCTTCCCCCGATACGGCCTTTGCAGAATTTTATGGAGCGACAACGGCCCCCACTTCGTAGCTGAGGTGATACAGAACATACTGAGAGGGTTGGGGGTAAAACAAAAGTTCCATGCCGTCTTCCACCCCCAATCAGCGGGTCTGGTAGAGAGACACAATGCAACGTTGAAACTAAAACTAGCCAAAATAGTTGCCACGACCGGGTTGAAATGGCCCGACGCCCTCCCATTGGCATTGTTATCGATGCGCTCCACCCCAACCAAACACCGACTGACCCCGTATGAGGTGGTCTTCGGCAGGCCTATGAGCATTTGGGCGGCACCAAGACCCACCTCCATTAACGATGTCCCGAACATATTAATGTCGGATTACTTGCATAAATTGACAAACGAGCTAACAATTATCCACCAACAGGTGCAGCAAGCCTTGCCTGACGTATCCAGGGGCCCGGGACATGAAATAAAGCCAGGCGACCATATATTAATTCGCAACTTCCAAAGAACGAAGAATCTGGAGCCTAGGTGGACGGGCCCCTGGCAAGTCCTGATCACCACCCGAACTGCCCTCCGAGTGCAAGGAAAACGAAACTGGCTGCATGCCCATCACTGCAAACGAGTCCCTCCAACCCTGGCAACCTGTGAAGGGGTGGAGGTGCAAGAGGAAGTACTCGCGAGAGACCGACCAGCTCTGAGTTGCTACCCACAAGAAGACACCCTCGAACTATCAGAATTTCCCAACCCCACGGTGCCATCCAGGAAAGGGTACAACCTAAGATCGACGAAAGGAGGGAGCTCCAACGACCAGGCCACTAACTGAGTCAAGGTCTCAGATCGGTAGCACAGTCAAACAACGCTACCAGGAAAGCGCCAGACAAACGTCTGTGGTCCTAACAGTTGTTGAGCTCCTCGAAGATGATGGAAGAAACTGAACACCTGCAAAACCACCGCAAAGACACCAAGACTGCTAACCTGCACAGCACAAAGACAATTGCACTTGTAGCCGCATTTCTCACCTGTCTCCTGCTAATGGTCGCACTCTGGATCATTGAAGAGAATGCACCTGCATACAGAACAGTGTCACCCACCATGCAACCAACCACCAAGAAAGAACACTACCTGGTATCACTACCGCCACATCTCCGAGAACGACGCAAAGAATTCTGGAATAATTCTTTCGTGCAGATGTTGCACCAACACAATCTTGCCACCAATGCTACCAACTGTTGGGTCTGTGGGCTGTTACCACATGCCACTGAACATTCCATCCCTTCGCCCTTTTCTATTCACGGATCTTGCCTTGCCTGGATGATGCTCCTACAAGAAAGTTACAAAGACAATGCCACTTCCGACGGAACAATCGCCCAGTTCTACAACGAGTTCTGGTGAAACAAAACAGGAACGACAGCCGCCCCCTTCTGCCCTCACACTTTCAATGCGACATTCCAGATTGATGTCCCCGCCAAAGAACGAGTGGAAATGCAAGTGTTCAATAATCCTAACAGAGCCACATTTTCCTACCTGAAGAAAAGAACTGCTGCAACACTGACTGTGGCCCTATCTGTGGTGAACGTCTCTGGCCTTGTATGCATTGAAGGCCGTGGGACTAAGAATGTGGGTCACAGCACCTGTAGCATTGTAAGGACTTTGAACACTGCCAACCACCCAGCGCTTGTTGCATCACCCAATATGTACTTTGTTTGTGGAACCAAAGCCTACACCTGGCTCCCAAGAAACTGGGGGGGCACATGCTACATCGCCTTTGTTTTGCCACCAACATACACAGCCCCTGCAGAGCATCATCGAGAAAAGCGTTCTAAAGACATTGATCAAGCAGACTCTGCCTCATCACAGTTCCTCGACGCAGCAAAAGGGCTCGTCCCGCTATGGGGTCCGATGGCAAACAGCCGAGCCATCAGACATCTGTCCCAAGCGGTAGAGACCGCCCTGATCGTCACTGCTGGCATCCTCACCAACAACACTGCTGAGCTCCAAGCGGTCCGTCTGGTTACCCTGCAAAATCGCATGGTCCTGGACGTGGTACTAGCGGACCGTGGAGGAGCATGCCGCATCATCGGTGCCAGCTGCTGTGTATACATTCCTGATAATTCACCTTCTGTCTATGAAGCAATCGAACATCTCCATAGACTATCTTCAGAAATTCATCAAGGATCAGAGACTTGGACAGTTGGAAGTTGGCTTTGGGGCATCTTGAAGGAGTGGGGTTGGAAAATATCAATGATGCTCTTGGTCCCAGTATTGACAATATGTGGTTGTTGTTTGGGTATACACTGTATACCACCTTTGTGTTCTCTTTGCATAACTACCTTGCACCCTAAGACTATGGACACTCAGCTAACAAAAATGAGAGTAATGTATGACCAAGAGATCCGGGACATTATGGAGATCGAAATAGACTGACAAGCTGGCTAGTTATGTTCAAAGGGGCCACTGTTAAAAGCAAAACAATAATCATGAACATTACCTGCGCCATCTTGTCTGGTGGAATTCTATGTGCACATAAGTTGCAGTCATTTTAATCTATCACAGCCATTTTGTACTCTGTTGGTCACCTTTGTTTCACCCTGCCCTTACTAGCATCCCTCTGACCCTCTGACCGACCTGGTATGTGTGCTGGGGGCTATAAACTCTATTGCCACAACAAACCTCAGCGCCACTTGCTGCCACAAACTCGTTTTTCCTCTCATCCCTGTTTTCAGACAAGCCTTTGGACGCTCTACCCTTCACTACACCTAGTTACACAAACAGGTTCCAAACACCAAAAAGACTCTTGCAAAATGATTTATTGCACTGCAAACAGCAAGACTTGTTGTTACCAACAATGGGACCTGTTTTTATCAACAGAACGGACTCTTAGATCTGACCGGTCTCACATGTTTTAGATCCTGAAGCAAGGTCCAGCTGCAAGATAAGATTGTCTGTTTGACCTGGGTGGGAAGAGAATTACTGTTGGGCTTGTGTGACAACCTGCCCGGGGCGGGGACCCCAAGCTTTTGTAACCATGTTGATCAAACAAATGCATTGTGTCAAACCTGTATAAAAGGAAGAGCCAAGGGAGTTGTCAGCAGAACACTTCCCTCAGACATCCCGGTGTCTCAGTTGACGTGATCTCCTCATGAGAAATAAACCATTTTCTTCTCTTCCAGTTTCAGGCGCTTGCCTCATTATTTTGATAGCGAACCCAAAGTGAATTAGAGGTGGAACCCTGCACCGGGCAGCATTGAGGGTCTTAGAAGACTCGCTGCCTTTCACAACTATCCTCATGCAATCCTATAGAAAAGCTTAACTTAAGAACGAAATATTACATTCAATCGCTTACCACAGTGAATGGTGTCAGAATTGTTATCAGAGGGTTCACATCTAACATCGCTAACACTTATAATGATAGCACTACTGGTTACGTGATGACAACCTCACTTAGAACCCTAGTTACAAAACATGGGCAATTAAAGTCAGAAGCTTATGCGGCCTTACCATAAGTTTTTGAGTAATTTTGTGTAAACCGACACTAATCAAGGCTGGGCACCTGGTTGGCAATGCTGCTCCAGGTAAAGAGGCCCTAGAGGACAAGCTGGGGGCCGGTGGGGGGTCATAGTTTTAAATAAACTAGTGCCAGGAGCTCGAGGAGCATTTGGGCCACACAAAAGGGCCTTTGAAAAAATATTTATTCACGTTTAGACTAGTGGTCACTTTCAGTAGCAAAAGTAAAGTATTGACAACAGCTTACCCATAAAAACTTCTGCAATGTAATTCGTTTTCTTTCTTTATTTATTTACTCAACTCTGTTCGGCCGTATGCCGTAGTTTACTACCCCCCACCCTGCCCCTCCCCGCAGCACTCCCTCGAGGAGGCGCTACTGTAGAAAATGCAAAAATAATGAGCCCTTCGGCACGAGGAAAAATTATAGAATTAAACTATGCCTCCTCATCTCAAAGTATGTGTGCCATGCACTTATTTAACCCCTTTACCGCGGCCGAAATTCCGCCGCGGTGCGGCGGCTTTGAGGAGTGGGCGGGGCCGCGTCGGCCTACGGACGTGCGCAGCACTACGGAGGTAGTGCTCGCGACGGCCGTTGGCCGACAGAAGCAGCGAACGGGTTAAATAAGAGATCAACTCTTTTGGGAGTCTAATCTCCAGCACATTTACTTGAGAAAGTCATTATATTACACCTTACGTTTCACTAAAACCTGTGCTGTAATTTATTTTACAGTTTTAAGGTCTACTTCTCATTGCTACTTCTAATTACTTTATTCCAACTCGACTTCATGTGTTAGGTCATTTAAATGTATTATTATTATTTTAATTTCTCAAATTTGCTTGAAAATGCACCATTTGTCCACTCTTTTTCAAAATTTTCTCAGGGGGTGGGGTGGGGGAAGAGAACCCTCCAAACCCACCGTAGGGTGTTCGGGCTCGCTCACTACGCTTGCTGGCCACAGTACAATTATTGTACACCTCACCACTTTCAAATGTCACCAGCCGCCACTGGCCTCACCACTTTGAAATGTCACCAGCCGCCACTGGCAAAATTTGCAAATCTATGCTGCAATATCCTTGGGGGGGCGAGGGGGGGTCTGCTTATGGTAGCATAGCTCCTTAATCAGGCACACGCCTTGTGGGGTGGTGCTTATTATTAATGAGTGACTAACGCATTTTAGGCGGTGATGCGGAGACCATACTAAAATTCGTTAGTCTACCCCTGACGAGTGTAACTTGGCAGAACTGATGTCGGAAATGGGTTTAGCCTTTGTCCAGACCAGACCTGACCTAACCTTTGACGTTAGCGATGTCCTCCATATTGCGATTGGTAAAACATAACGGGATTTGGTATAATACGTGCGCGCCATCTTGTGGTTGGCGTAGCCGGGCCTCCCGGTCCCGGAAACGCTTTGACGGTTAGACCAGCTTCAAGTTTCACTTTCAGCATGACTATGTCGGACGCGGAGCTTCGTCGAAACCTGAAGACACTGGGCTACAACCCGGGTCCCATCACCCCAGCTACGCGCGAGCTATACGAAAAGAAGCTGAGCCGACTACGGACTGAGGCGCGACGAAGCGTGGGGCACACAGGTGCCAATGCCGCGGCGCGCCCAGCGCCTGCCCGAAGGAGTTGGGCTGGCCCGGAGAAGAGGAAACCTGTGAGCAGCAGAGCTCAAAGAGAGGACGAGGACGACGATGATGAAGATTATGATGACAGGGAAGACTCAGAGCTGCGTTACAGGGTCTCTCCCAACTCCCGCCCCTGGATCCTCACGAGTCCGCTCACTCGCCAAGATCAGCTTTCCTCGGCACCCACTGCCCACCGAGAGAGGATAGTCCCTACGCCGTCCACCGCCAGAAGTTTCACCACCTCTGCGCCCCCTATTACCCGGCCCCGTACACCGGAGAGCGCCCACAGCACCCGCTTTAATTGGCTCCGTGGACCCAACGACCCTCCTACCCCATGGGCAAGGGTCAGACCGGCATGGGACTCGGAAGGGGAGGAGGAGGAGAAGGCGCCCCGAGTCCAGGAATCCCCCTGGCGCCCCTGGGGTTCATCGAAGCCCCAGGTACCTTGCAGAAGGCCTGCTCCCAGCCGCAGGCCGCGGGCCTTGGAGCGAATCCTGTCCTGGCTGCTGATCGGCGCCTCCGTGGCCCTGCTGGTCGTGTTTCTGGGCATCCTGTGGGTGAAAAGCTCCGGGAGCCCCGCGAGGGAGAAGGTGGCAGAAAACTGTGAGTGGAAGACAAAAGTAACAACCTGGGCTAAATGTGATAGGTTTATGGAGTGAGTGGATTGGGTGGGGTTATTTAGTTTCAGAATACTGATGAAGGTCCCGCCCATCAGAATTCATCTTAATGGGGGAAGATGTGGCCTAACGACCAGGGCTGCGACAGTGGAACCAAATTCTAGTAGTGCCGCCTGTTCAACATAATGACTTTAGGCAAATCACTTTATCTACCCGTGCATTTAAAAAAAAAAAAAAAGCCCATAAATTATTTTTAAAAATACATGGCAATAAGTCCCGACCTTACGCCCATTAATACTGAATTAGTGTTTCTCCCGTTGGTTGCACATTCATGGTTAAGCTGTGGCAAAGCTTTCCAAATTTATTTGGGGCCCATTTCTTGTCCCATGGGACTCCACATTCTAGGGCCATTTTATTGGATTTAGTAGCTGTTAGTGAAGGGGTAGACGGTGAAAGGCTGAAGTGTGGTCTGATGTGTTGATATGTAGTGCAGGAACTTTACCTTCTCTTATTATAATATTGCAGTGTATTGAAGGCGCAGCTTGCATCCTTTTCGTCTATTAAGAAGACATTGGCGTTTTGGCTGGTCTTAAGACTACGAATTTGATAACGTTTCTGGTACTCGCCACTTCCTATCCTCTGGTTTAGTCCATCTGTCCTTGCCTTGCCCCTCTGGCTCTCTTCTTGATGATGGCCAGTTTTAAGCGATTGAGTACTGGCAGCAGCCTTTTCTCTGCCCTTACTTTCAGCTACTGAACTAGTTTGTGTTATTCTTTAAATGTCTAATCATGAATTATTTCGCATTGTATTTAAATCTTAGTACTTCGCTTTAGAGATGGTTGGTTGTTAGGTCTCGTCTAGACAGCGCTTGTGCTGTCTCTATGAGACATGCAGTATTTGGGATATGGGCTTGAAAAAACGCCAATCTTTTTAATTGGTTCCTGTTGCTGTCCTTTAGAAATGCTGGCTTTTCATTGGTAAATACACTTAGTGGTCCCTCCTTTTGGAATTTTGTATCCTCCCATTTAGGCTGCCTCTCTTACATGTGTTCTTACTGTTCAGGTTATTTATACTTCGAGAACTCTTTTTTTGGGCCTGCCTCTTTGCTCTTTAACTGTTCTGTTTACTTGTTTTACATTGACACCAAGCACTACCAGCTCGGCGCACCCTTTATTTTTAAGTATTACAGCACCTTTCTTTTGCACAGCTGTGCTTGCCCTCCTATAATCAGCTTGTTATTGCAGTGGCATTTTTCGTTTTTAAACACACGCTTATCATGATTCCAAGACTCGAACTGAACTGCGCACGCTTTACGGCCGCCTGATCTTTCAGCATGCCGTGTTCCGGCCAGACTTCGGTGCCACAACACAAGCGCTTTGAGCAGTCTTCTGCCCCCTCACCCGGCGCACCACACTGCTCCCCAGCTAAGTGAAATCAACGCTCAGCCGTTGGCACTCTCCAGCCGCGTCTCCCTCTTCATGCTCCTATCTTCTCACATGCTTTCTCTTTTGCACTACACTCCTGGCACGACACAGTGAGAGCTCGGGCAGTCTTCTGACCCTCACACGGCGCACCACACTGCTCCCCAGCTAAGTGAAATCAACGCTCAGCCGGTGGCACTCTCCGGCACCTTATTATTTGCAACACCAATAACTCTACATTAAATAATCTGAGACCTATTGCATTGCAAATGCTTGTTTTTTCAGTAAGCATATTACTCTTGTCTCCTCTCCCTCAGAACCTATTTCCCATTTTCTGGTTCTCCAGCTCCGCAAGGTCATATGAATGGCAATATTGCTATGCAAATATTATCACTGTATACAAAGGTAAAACACACTGTCTTTTTCTACGCCAACAGCTCTAACATTCACAAATGCGAGTCCGATTGCATTGCAAATGCTTGTTTTCTTTCTTTCAGTCCTAGCCAGTGATTTACAAGGAAATATAGGAGTATTTGTTCTCGTTGTATAGAGTACCTGTTTACCTCTTAAGAACTGCTGCTACTCTTCCGTTAAATGTATTGCAGAAGTGTAGGTACTCGAAATTAAAGAAGTCCAGGAAAGAACATGCCCATTTAAAGCACTGGTCCATGATGCACTCGGATGATGGCTTACTCTCTCAGAGTTGGACACAGTGAGGCTGCTGTGAGGGAGGTAGACAGTAATTCTGTATCATTAACATACCTAGTCAAAGCAAGCTGAATGTGGTTACGGATATATAGTCCGTGCAGCTGCAAAAATGTGATCCAACAAGTGCAACGTTTTCCTCTGAATTATGAAACTTGCTACATATTCCACCCCAGTTGTATATTTTGCTGACTTCAATAGAAATGTTTCGTGCTTAAATGGATTAAATGTTACAAAAAGTGCAACTTGTGATGCATTGCAATGTTACAATGGTTAACAGTTTAGACTTACAGATTAACTAACTTAATATAGTTATTGCACCCACACAGGTCTCCACTTAAACTTGTTTCTTAAGGAATAAAATATATTTTAGTTTAATTTTCTTTTCAAATGTTTTATTTATTTAGCAAACAATAACATTTTAATCCGAAACATTTAGCAAGTACCACACTGGCGGTATATACAACAGTAATGGCGAAGTGATTAATATAAAATCTTAAACCTGAGAAGCAACAGTTAAGCAGTGGTTCCCAAACTGTGCGCCGCGGCACCCCGGTGCGCCGTGATGAGAAGCCAGGGGCGCCGCGCACGATGTGGGAAATTGTAGCCGCATCGCAAGATGCGGGGGGGGTTGAAATGCCACATCCCTAAAGAGCTGCCCCGGTGTGGTACTCACAACTTGACGAGTCAGAGGAAGGAGTCGGCGATATCAGGGCTCAGTCCTGACTGACACTGCAGACAAGCCAGGCTGTGCGGCACCTTCAGGCTGGGCGACGAGGTGTTGAGGGTCATGTCTTCATGACTTGCACAGGAGACGATTTGGGACGCTACCTCACCTTGACCCCTCAAGGTGTGAGGCCATCTGTCTGGGACGCGGCCAGTGTCACCATCATGCCCAAACTATGGCGCACGCCTCCCCGTGGAATGCCAGAGGGGCTGCTGGATGCCGGAGGAGCTCTCCTGGCGCCCAGTGGGTCGTACACACAGGGAGAGGCGAGCTTGTGGCCAAATCAGCGACCGTTGAATCAGAACCAAGTTTCAGTCCCGTGTTACCCACTTCAAACTGTGCGCTCCTGGGCACATCGCCGTAGCCGCTGCAAGTTTATGTAGCAAAACTGCGAATTCTTTCAGTCAGGCTTACAACACTTCCGTTCCTGGTGGATTTGCTCTCGTTGGTTCTTTATGCTCTTGAAGTATTTTGTTCTTGCCTCCGGGTCATAAACCCTTCGGGGTCTTTTGGGAATGAGCCTGTTGGTTCCCGTTCTTGAACCCTTTCCTTTCTGGTGCTCTTGCACCTTTGAGGTCCCAGATGTCTTGAACCTTGTTTACCGAATAATCTTGAACTTGTTGGTTCCAGGGGCTCTGGACCTCTTTGAGTCCTTCGATTATTGGTTGTCTTGGATTCCAGGGCTCCTGGTTGTCTTGGGCTATTTATTCAGTCCCTGGTGTCCTTAAATTGTTGGGGTTCTTTTGCTCTGGAACCCTTCGATTTCTGCTGCTCTTGCTCTCTTTGTTTCTGGGTGTCCTCCGACTCTTCAGTTTTTGATGCTGATGACCCCCTGGTTCTTGGTTGTCCTGAATCCTTCAGTGACTGGCTGGGCGACGAGGGAAGAAGCAGAAAGGATAGTGGAAGGATTGAAGAGGACAGATATAATAATATGCACAAAATACACACAGCAGCAAGTTTTGGCTTCCGGTAAAAAAATGGTGGGGAGCCGCGGCCAACTGCCAATTAGGTCAAGGGAGCCACGGGTCAAAAAAGTTTGGGAACCACTGAGTTAAGGTAATTGCACTGGTTTTAAGGTTACCACTGGCTAGGAAAATCATACACCCACAGTACTGTTGCATTTCTACATTTAATTGACCATACAGGAAGGATGTATACATGTTTAAATCAGTAGATTCCTTCAAGTGACAGTAGATGACATTTCAGCACCATTTTGAACTGGAGAGGGAGTTGCCCGGATACCTGGTGGCATGGTGTTAAGACTGCAAAGGATCTGTTTGGTTGCAGGACCTGCACCTGGAGGTGGTACAGGGTAGTTTGAGCATGGCAAGAATGTTGTGGTTAGTAGTTTTTCAGTTCTGGCTAGACGTGTCACCAGAGAGATAGGTCTCATGCCATTCACCACCATGAATACATGGGTCATTAGCTGGCATAAGGCCCTATTTTTGACTGAGAGGCAGCCAGTTGGGTGACAGTATGATGAGGTGGGATAATGCTTAGGTATGTTTTACAGAATTCTGGTTGAAAGGTTTTAGTCCCCTTTGAGTGATGCAAATGAGTTGTGGGGAAGGACCATTAGTAAAGTGTTGCAGTAGTCAAGCTTGCTGAGTACTAGTGAGTGAAACAAACAAGTATTTTGGTGTGATGCAAGTGTGGATCTCTTTTATAATCATTAATCCGTATTGGCCTGAAGTTGATGTGATGGTTATGTAGGATTCCATTTTCAGTGACGGGTTGAAAAGAACCCCAAGTTTTCTGTTCGAAGAGTTACATTACAGAAGTTCTGAGTTCAAACTGGATTGGGTCAGTTAGAGAAAATGCTGCTGCTAAGGCGAGACATCGAATACCTCCAAAGGGGGGGGAGAGCGGGGAGGTCCTTTAATGTGATTTGTCTTTGAACCATCCAGTGTCCAGTTGCAGTGAGACAAGCCAAGTCATGTGACTAAAGCTGAGATGCAAATGGAAGGGAAAGAGGAAAATAATTGAGTTTTGTTGGCATGAAAGGATGATGTTCCCAAAGGATTTGCTTTATAGTGCGAAAGCAAGAGAGCCTACAACAGAGCCTTGCGTTACGCCCACTGGAAGTGGGGTGGGCTCTGATGTATTGGTGTCCATTGCGACTAAAAAATATGCCCAGAAACGTATGAGGCTAGCTATTTGTGAGCTAGACCTCAGTGAGTTGGGCGTAAGGAGTGTTGGATAATCTCCTATGTCAAACAGCATATTTATTGAGGAACAGGGGTGGGAGCACACCGCTTCACCCCCCAGCAAGGTTCGCCCCTGGCATTCTGGTAAATGCAGTCTCATGTTGCTTGCTTTGCTAAAGTTTTCCGAGTGTTTCGCCAGAGTTGACGCAGATAGTGCTGATCTCTAGACACGTGTTTCTGGTTCTTTAACCGTCATCAGTAGAGATTACAGGCTTCAAATTTGGGGTTTGCTGAGTAGGCTGCCAAACATTGCATCAGGTCAAGTACCTCTCACTGGCGCGCGGTGCTTCTTCCACGAGCTTAATGAAAAGGAAGGGTACTTGATAAATATGGGCGGTGAAGAGAGATGATTACATTACTGATAGTGCATGCAAGTCATTGTGGGTGAGCCTAAACTGAGATAATGATGTGTTGAGTGTGTGAGGATTTAGCTTTGTTACTTTCTTAGATAGTAAGCACAGGGCTTGTATGTACACGTCTAGGTTTGTGGTGGTCTTGTTCTTGCACAACTTGATAAGCACAAAAGAGGTAACTAAATATATATATATATATATATATATATATATATATATATATATATATATATATATATATATATATATATATAATTTTCCTCATGTGATGCAAGAGTGCTGGAGTAAAGTCAATTGGACATATAATGGTGTTAAAGATGTGACTGACTCTGCACCAACTGTTACTCTTTCACTTCTGTTCCATAGTAGCCTATCTGTGAGTCCCAAAAACTAACTACAGTTGTTTTACAGCCTTGAAAAAGCCCAGTATCCAAAGGCCTCAATGGCGAATCACATATTGTTAAAACATAAGAAGAATAACTCGGTAATGTACACACACTAAGTTCAATGGTTTACAAGAGGACCCAACAAAAAGAGAATGTATAGATTGAATAGGAATAGCAAGTTAAGGCCCCATTTAAAATACTCTATTGGCTTAATGGAGTACGTATCCTCTGTATCTGGAGATGCCTGCCGGCTCTGCGTACATATCTAGTCTTTGACAGGAACCACTGTCACAGCGGTTTCTGTCAATGTCTTAAAAGTTTGACGGACCGCACCATCAAATTGACAGAGTTCATCAAATTTTTAACAACGTTTTTGGTTTTTCAAAAGCAAACTTCCAAAGCCAATGATTGTTTTGGGGAAATAAAAACCTAATTACCTTCACACCATGCAAGTTGTCTCCCATAGGGTAGGGGTCATTTAAACTTTGTTACTGTCCCTAACTGTTCGGTTTTACCCAGCGGTGATGGACTGTGAAAGATGGCCATTCAGCTATCCACTGTAAATCGGGTGGGCTGTCAAATGTACTCCATCAGGCCTTTGGAGCACTATTTCGGAGACGGAACTGTAGTAGGCTCTGTCATCCAGATACTGAAAGTCTGTCCGCCTGAAAATAGCAGAACGAGGGTTTGGCAGAGAGGGTACTCTGTCACAGTTGCAATAGAGTTCCTTCCCCACCAAACTTTCAATCAAATCTGTAGTACCACAACGTCTTTGCTACTTAAGCCTTTTATTAGGAAACACTTCGAATTGCTGGTGAACCTTATTTCTATAGTGTGTTTTATTAAGAATGTTTGATCCAATATACAACTGATGTTTTCTCCTTTCTGTGTTTCTCACATTTGGAGATCTCTGGCTACTGATTCATTGGCAGTTAGGGCAGAAGCATACTCCATACCCATGGTCTTTCTATAAAAGACAATATGATAAGTGTAACATTCCTTCATGGCTCTTAATCTAGAGGTCCGAAAATATGTCAGAGAGGAACGAGTTCCAGAATATATAGATTCCTTCTTATAATGCTCCTGACACATTTAGAAGGCAGAGGCGGGCATGTGAGGCAGACCTGGACCCTGTGTAAGATAGACTGGTTGTCTGCCTTTGTGGCTCCAAGGGAGGTAGCTACCTCTGCTGGATATCACTTGATGCTATTTAAATATCTGTACCTGGTTTACTTCACTCCCCAGCTTGGTTGGCATATGCAGGGGACCCTCTACTGCTTTCCTCAGCTGCAAGATTGAGGAAGACTATTTCCTCTACATGGTTTAGTCATGCAGAATCATTGCTCTTTTTGGGATAGCATAGCATTGATTAGGTCTCTCCTGAGCCAGCGCGCATGCGCTGCTCTGGCGAGACTTTTAGTAAGCGGGTTTTGGAAGTGCAAACAGTGGCTTTTGCTGCGGACTAGCCTGCGTTCACGCGAGCATGCACGCGCGATCAGGCGCCAAATGGCTTCCCTCGCCATCTGGACGCTCGCGTGAACGCAAGCTGGTCGCCAGCAAAAGCCACTGTTTGCACTTACAAAACCCGCGATTACTTTCACTTTCACGGCCGCGCGGCCAATGCTTGTTGCTCGCGCTTCTTGTTGATTAAAGCAGTGGCATTCTATATAAATTGCCTTTTGTTAAACCATTTCTGCATATCTGTTTTGGTGCGTTGTAAATTTTGATAGTTATTTTCAATATGTGTGTTTTTCTTGTAATATCATTTGTGTATTTAAAGAGGCTCGCCTTCTGGCTTGCAGGTCTTTTATTTAACGTAGTAGTAAATGCTTCCTTCCTAGTGACAAACATGTAAGTAGCTGGGCAAATATCGCGTAATGTTCTGTTTGACTGACAGGTAGGCAGATGGCAACGCAACAGTGTATTCAACATTTATTGTGATAACGTTTGCTGGTATTCTTTAATATCTATCCAACAGCCAGCCTCAATCGCAAAGATTACCCTTTTGACTGCATCAGGGTTCTCGCAGCTTTTTTGTGAATCAAGCGCAAACCCATATCTTTTTATTGACCGACCTGCCCGAACTGTTTACATTGTATCCATCCACTGACATATCCGGATATTCCCTGTTCGATGCGACAACTGAATCATGTCGTGGTTTTTTTCGCCCCTTCGTTCTGCTAATTGTAGACTTGCATTTATTTTAAGTAAGCCAGGGCTCAGAGAAAGTAAAATTAATGTCTGTTATTGCGAAGAAAGATTTAGTGCCAGAACGAACTGCTCCAACCCAGCATGGTCGTTTTGGGGTTTTATATGCCCTTGATGGTGTAGGTACACCTTTGTACGAACATGTTGTAGTCCTTCTGTGAAAACGAACAATTGGAGATTATTTTTCACACGTACATGCCCTGAAATAACGTGGGCTGACCTAAATCGGATTTATTATAGAGAAAGGGCGCAGACACTGGCCACCTTTATTAATATAGTGGTGCGACTTTTAGCAGCTCTAGTTTACGTGAAATTTTTTTACGGGGGGGGTATTTGTGAACGGTGGATTTATTGCTGTAACCATAGAACTTGGCGTGGGTTGCCTACCTGCCTCTTAGAACATTTGCATTACTTTTGTATTCCACCAAGCCGTCACTTTACTTCGGTTACCACCCCATGTTTGCAAGGGGTGGGCTTGGAATGTTCACCAAGCCCTCTTCAGTTTCTCATAAATGTATTCATGGACATCGGCGTCCATTTGAATACTTTTTTTCCTCCTGCTGTGCCTTCATGCTTGTTCAAAAGTGTGTTTTAGTAATGAGCACTATACATTTTTTTGTGATGAGTGGCATTTCATGCATAGATTTGTGACTTTAGTGTGCTTGTTTCCTCCTGTTTGGTCACTTGTTTTTCGTTTAATTTTCCTTCATTTCTGATCTAATGGGCAAAGTAGGTCTTGGTGGCAAGAGTGATATGATCGGATATCCTTAAGCCTTTGATGAGGGGGGCTACAACGTGGACGATGCCCTTCAAATCGGCTGGCGACCAGCTTGAGTTCACGATGGCGTGCACGCGCAGCTGCCATCTGTTGTTTCCTATCTCTTCCTCATTTCCTCGTCATGGCTCATTAACTCTCTGGACTCTGATGTTTCAATCACAGCAACAGCTCACATTACCAACTGAGGGCCCTGGACTACAGTCACATGAAAAACAACAGCGATTAGCATTGAAATGCAAGCTTTTTTTTGTCTAGTTAGAAATATTGCTTTGGTGGGTTGATTTCACCTTATATCGCTATTTGTTACACAGCTTAAAGACATAGGCAAAGTCAATATCTCTGGCTAAACACTTATAAGGTCCCAAAGGCGAGACCTATTGGCTATGCCAATGCTTGTTTTTCATTTGGTTCTGGGTCGCCTCATTGGTCTCACCCCAAAGATGGCGTTGCTAAGCCTCTTAGAAAATGAAGGCTTTGCTCAAGCCAAGAAAGTTCTACTGTGGCCTGGGCTGCTTTTGGCTAAACAAGACTTTTCACTGAAGTGGAGGAAAATACATACCCCAAGAATTGCTAGATGGAAGGCAGAATCAATGTAACCTGTCGCCTTCTTGAACTTTGATACACAAAGTTCGAGGCTATCCCTGAAAGCATTAAAAATAGAAAACATGGGTGTGCAACCAGGCCTCCAGGAAGGGAGATTTTGAATAAATGTTTAATGGCTGCTTTGCTATTCGATTAGTTCAGTATACTCGTATCCGATAGTGACTTACAATAGTAGGAACGTGGGTATAAACATGGAGGGAATTTTCTCTCTTTTCGGAGGTTGGACAAGCAGTAGTACTTTTATTTTATATGTATAGTATCTCTCTAATATTTTACATTTCTCGAAATTCCTATAAAGTAAAAAAAAAAAAAGCATGACTGATTCTGCCCAAGCAAACTTTTGGATGTGATCCTGAAATCTGGCTGACTGTGCCAACCATCATTACTAATTCAGTCACTGGTCTGGCATGCTTAAAGTAAAGCAGCCATTCCATCCTTTCAGAGGCAACTCTGTCACGTGACAGTTCATCACTCAGCCTTACTGGCCTTTTGCATGGTATCCTGGCATGCCACTGACTGTTGCTTACGCCTGCCAGTCATAACCCTGACGTGATAGGCTTTGATCCAAAATTGCTTGTCTTTCAGAGATGATCCTCGTGGGTGACTGCAGTGCGGCCGGCCAAGTTTTTTTGTGTGGGTGTGACTCACCATTAGCCTGGAGCACTCTGCCTTGCAGGATGTCTAGTTTTGCTTTTTGTTTTTAGAAGTGTTTTAAAAGTGTTCACATAGAAGTCTCTTCAAATGAAGCGCTGTGGGTTCACAATAAGCCAGACCAAGCTATGGGTATCACTAGTGACAGGGCGCCTCTATGCAAATATGAGACTGACTGCTCACCAGTTTGCCAAACTTACATGCAAAGCTTATGTAGCAGTAGTCAATACATGCATTAAACAACAAATTATGATATTAGCAACATAAGTGAGACAAATGAGTTTAAAATTAATACACACATCATTAGAATTTTACTCTAGTAAGAGCATTACATTTTGGGCTGTTTCTTCCATAGAGCAGCAGCTGTTTCTTCCATAGAGCGATGGGATTCCTTCTTAGCATATGAAAAATAAACACAAACAGAAGTGGGAGCTAGGTCACTGATGGCAGGCCTTTACTATCCGAATGAAATTTAGAGGGATCATAATTGGGGCAATCTCTTCCCCTTTAGTATTGTGTATATAGAACATTCCCTTTTGCTAAACTTGTGTTGTGTAAATATCTTGTGGTAAGTATATAAACTCTGCCTTCTAGTGGTCCGCTTACTACCCAACTCGTGCACGTTTTAAAGGTCGAGCCTAGACAGCGCATGCGCTGTCTCTTCGTGAAATGCTGTATTCATTCTGTGGACTTACAGCCTGCCCACTTCTTTTCATTTGTTTGTTTCAGTGTCCTTTAAAAACCCTTGCTTCTAAGTGGTTTTGAGAAGTTGGCCTGGTATATGCTGTCCACTAATTAAAGTGGGCACCTTGTACCAGTCCAAACAACCCTTATGGTGATTTAAGAGGTCAAAGATAACCTTAGAAAGCTATCCAAGTGGTAGCTGTGGAAAGCAGCCTTCAGGCTTAGTCTTGAAGGAATGTTAAGCAGCTTGTTTTACCAGAATGCAACCTTATAGTATAGATTAAATGAAAGGAGAACCACACAGTAGTTATAAAAATATGTATTTATTAATAGAACCCACTAAAAGTACGACACAGTATTTTCTACATGAAGATACTCACAAAGCACACAATACTGTAGCACAGAAACAATTGTAAGTAGCACTAATACACAGTGGGCTCCAGGGGGAGACCAAACCATATACTAAAATAGTGGTATAAGAACCACGACTCGAGTCAAGACAGTGTCTAGAGGCTGTAGAATCGCTGGGACCCCAAGGAACCACCCAAGGTGAGTAAGTAGGGACCCCACAGAGGACGGGTGCAGTGTGGGAACGCGACCGCTTGCGCCGTACAATTCTATGGGAGAGTCGCAGTTTTAACATTTAAGAACCCTTCTGAGTGGACTTCGAAGAAACCCCGTTGAACTTAGGAGGTTGGAGAGCCACCCCACTCGTGGAAACCGTAGTACCAGAGTTACCTATCCCAGGGCAGACGGGTGCATAGGGCTGAAGAGGCGTCAGAAACCGCAGTCGAACTCAATGGAGCTCTTTGAAGAAGAGCCACTGCTGGAAGGAAGAAAATCGTCCGTTGGAATACAAAGGTGGATTCTTGTTGAAGAGTACCTGAAAGCAGAGGGACAGAGTCTGGGTCACTCGGGGGTGACCAGGGGCTCGGTAGACGAATGCCCACCGATGTCGGGTGTTTCAGGTGTGTTGAGGGGGTTCTTGACTCTGCAGCCACCGGGACCAGGAGAAGTCGAGGATGACCAGGAGCCAGATACGAGCTGTCCCACGAAGGATGTTGAGTACTGAGGGGTCGGTGTCCGGCTGGAGCACCAACAAGCCTTGGCAACGGCAACCCATGCAGAGGGTCGAAGAAGGTTACGGTTCGGACCAGCAAGGTCCAGGAGACTCGCCAAACACAGGGAAGTCGGGGCAGGCCTGGAGCAACCAGGGGAGCCCAAGAAAAGCAAAGATGACCCTCTAGAGCAGGGGTCTTCAAAGTGTGGGGCGCGACCCCCAGGGGGGGCCGTGGAGTGATGGAAAGGGGGTCGCTCATTCCCGGTCACACTTCTGCCCAGGCCCATAGGACTTCAAGGGATTCAGCCCCCCTCCTCCCCCATAGTGTGTCTCAGCTCGAGCTGCTGTGGCCTCCGGTGGGCTGTGTCTGCAGTCTTATCTCCAGCACAGCACGCCTGAGTTTTTCACAGGTCTTTAAAGACCATTTGCATGTTTACATACCTTTTGTAAACTGGTTACTGAGGCTTAGTTTCTTTTCTCTAGTTCCAGTACCCCCTGGGCCCCCACTCTGCCTATTCCTTACATTTGTATTTTACATTTACTGCAGTAGTGTGAGAATGCATTTCATGAAAAGAAATATAAAGTAGGGTTGCCAAAAGAAGAATACCAGCCATTTGATGTTTAAAGAGCCTGCAAAGGCCTCCTCTTGACACTAAATAGGATTGTAAATAAAATCATATGCGTTCATTCGTAATGTGACTTTTCTGTCTTTGTTCCCTTTAATCATCAGTCATGGATCATTGAGGCAGCCCTAGAACACAATTAAAAGTGCTTTCTATTTATTTGCTGTTCCAAGTACGCACAGATGAGTGCTGAAATATACAGCTTTAGGTGACTGCTTATTTTTGTACCGTCTGGGACATCAAAATAATGAGCAGGCAACCATAATCATAAGACTGTAAGTGTGTTGCAGGATTAGCATATCATTTATTTCCTCCACCCTCGATCCCTGATTAATGCCATAATAGCAATAGTTTAACTTTTATCTTAAACCCTACGCCGCCGTCAATAATATGCTGAGTCACTTCAAGTGTCTGGGAATGCACCCTGCATTGAGACAACTCGCGCCTCATTCTCGCACTTCACTTTCACGCTCATCCTGCACTCACAGCGATCACAATGCACTCACACTGATCACCATGCACTCACATCATTCACCCTCTCACCCTGCACTCAGTGATCACTCTGCACTCACAATGCACTTGCGCTGTTCACCCTGTACCTCACTCTGCAGTCACACTACTCATCTGCACTCATGTGACACCTCATTCACCTGCCCCCTCACTGCTCAATTTGCAACTCACTCAAACAAGCCCATCATTAACCATGCATTCATTCGTCCCACTCTGCACTTACATCCGCACCCAAATTCATATGGTCACCTCACTCACCCTGCAGTCACTCCTCTTTCCCTACTCTCACACTGTTGCATCGTTCACCGTGCACTCACATGGGCACTCTTGTCACCCACACAGTGCAGAGGGTTAATGTGCCTGCTACAAAGAACATGTACTATGCAAATCACACACCTGAGTGTGAGTAAACTATGAGTAGCGCTATAAAAAAAAAATGTTTGTCAGAAAGGTGCTTCAGAGAGATGAGGTGCATTGTTGGCGAGTGGTAGTGAGGGAATTTATGGAGAAGGAGGAAACTGGGGAGGGGGCACCAAAAAAGACTGTTGCACCGTGTGTGCCCAGTGCTAGGGCCAGCCCTGCCTGGGAGTGTAGGCCCCCGCGAAGTTTGGGTCTAGTGGCTCACCTGCTTCTGCCTATTACTATTATTATTTACATTTGTAGCGCGCTACTGTTACCAAAAGGTGTCCTGGGGCTAATAGCCATCTGCTGCCTGAAGGCAAATGAGAAACACACAGAAGGGGAAGGAGAACCAGCCAAATGGGGTAACCCACAGAGCATAGAGCCAGGTTTTTATATCTTCCTAAAGAATAATATATTCTTGGTGGAGCGAAGCAAAGAGGGTGCACGTTCCATAACTGTGCGGCCTGCACCAAAACAGCTAGACAGACAATTCGTGCCTTCCTGAATTAGGGAACAATAAGCAGAGTGGCACAGGCCAAGAGGAGCATACGGGTTCAACCTGTGTGCTCGGTGAGGAGAGATGAGAGGATGAGAGAGGACAGCAAGGGAGTGAGAGAATTCGATTGAAGAGGTCAGGGATGAGGAGAAATGTGAAGTGCCGAAGGGAAGTGCAGACACGCAAGAAGTGAGTGTGAGGGAAAGTTGAGGGCACAGAGGAGGGCTACTGTTAAACTGTGAGAGAAGATAGCTGAGAGATGATCTGTGACCTAAAAAGTAATTTGATGCGACATGGGTGCGGGACAGCAGCGATAGGGGAAGAGAGGGAGTACTGGGGTGGGTGCTGAGCAGATTAATTTGTAATAAAACATGTGCCAGGGACCTCACCAGTAGGCCACTGCAACTTTAACCACCCACCCATTGCCTTGCCTGTGCGGCCAATGACAATACCTATGCAACTACCAACCGTAACACTTGTACAAGTGTGACTGTTCAGACTATTTCAAGCCCCCAAAGCTATAACAATGGCATGGATGTCAGGAGTTTATAGTTTTTAATGTATATTGAACTAATAAACAGCTGTTCTGCTCGTCTCTAAATTACACAGACAGAGCCACCATGTGGCAGACGATCATAGTGCCAGTGTGCACAATTAGGTGCCAGTGCGGAGCACCGGAAACCACCTGCTCAAATTAAGCACTGGTGCTGAGGTAACGGGGTAGAGGGACATTGGTTCAAGAAGGTGTGGAAGAACAAAGGGGAGATGTGAAAGATGAATGGGGGACTGGAGAGGTGTAAGGTACAAATAGACAACAATTTGAATGGAGAGACTTGAGGTGAATGAGAAGTGCAGATGGGCACGGGAGGTGACGGGGCCAGAGAGGCCATGAGATAAATGCGAGCGACTGTTAGAGATGAGGGCAGTGGAAAGACAGAATGGCAAGAGGTGATTAAGGGTGAAGTGAGAAGTTGAATGGGGAGAGTTCAGAAGTTGTAAAAAGGGGTGAAAGAAAATGGCCTGCAAAGTGAGAGAGGGATCCGGGATTGGGAGAGGAGAGAGGGATGGAAGGGAGGGGTGAGAGGAAAGCGGCATGGGTAAATTGCTTAACTCTGCACAAGACCGCCAGGGTTTTAAGGGACCCCTGCTGCTCCCAGCCAGGGCCAGGTGAGCTTCTAATGTGGCAGCACGTATTCCTGCAGAGTGGAAGGCCCATCACAGAGGTTGACTAGACATCTTTCTGATGTGAATTGCTGTATTTTGGTTATAAACTGGTACTGATGGGGTGAAATCTTTCCTCAGTGTTACTGTGTGCAAAAAATGTCAAAATAATGAAGCAATTCTATCCCAAAATAACGCGGCATCACATAACATTATTTAAATTTTCTTCCCACACAATTTAGTCAAGCCTGTCATGTAATTTGGTCCTCACCTGCCTCATAATTCCAGTAGCCCTGCCTACAGGTTTAGAAATGTTTGTCAGGAGGGGGTCATTACGACTGAAAATGTTGACAGGGGGTCTCGGCACCCAAAAGTTTGAAGACCTCTGCTCTAGAGGATCCACAGGCCGGAGGCACAGGAGTCGCGAGGGGAGCTCAAGCAGTTTCACAAAGCAACAGCCCACGGAGCACTCGGTGCGAGGAGGCCGAAGTTCTTTGGTGTAAATGGTGCCAGAGGTTGGGGCTACTCGGAGCCCAGTGCACTTGTTTTGGAAACGCCAACAAGCATATGCACTTGCAAAAGTTCGCGGTGCACAGGAGTACTGGTATTGCAGCCCCCACGAGGAATTCTTTTTTTTCTTCACAATGTAATTTTATTGTTGACAGCCAAGACAGGGTTGATGCCTCACAGGGCATCAGCAATATGTATACATGATAACACCTAATGATATCAACATTTTCAATGATACTATAGTATCGTTCATACAGGAAATAAATTGCGAAATAACACTTTAAAAAAACAAATAACAGTGCCACAACATATCTGTATGAAAAGTAGGAAAGTTTCAGAAATGGGGAGAGCCCAAGCCACCTACAACCATAGCTAATATTTGTAATGTTTAAATTCCAGTTCTGTACAATCATATCAGTCATTCTTCGATAGTAGAAGGAGGAAGAGGAGGTTCCAGATACAACCCTCTATAATCTGCCCATCTTTTCCAGATTTTAAAATGTTTCTGAGGGCATCCTCTCGCTTCAAAGATCGGGATTTCCAGGCCCATACTTAAGTCCATACCCTTCTTCCAGACCCCAACCAACGGTGGAGATTCATCTTTCCAGGCCCTGGTTATGTCTCTTTTTGCCAATGTGAGGCCAAAGAACAGTAAGTGCCGCTTGTATCTGTTGCCACCCAAACCCTCTGTAATATGCAGCATGGCTAGTCGCGGAGAGAATGGAACATCCCACCCCAGAACCTCCAACAGGCATGTGGCCACTCCTTTCCAAAACATCAAAAGCGTTGTGCATGCCCACACCGTATGCAGAAAGGTACCCTCCATAGACCCACATCGCAAACAATGCGGGGATGCAATCAAACCAGCGCGCCACAGTCTGCGTCTAGTATAGTAGGCTCTGTGTAGATATTTAAATTGGATAAGTCGCAGACGGGCCGCTATCACTGCGCTGCGCAGGGATTCCAAAACCTCCACCCAATCATCTTCCTCCAGGGACCCCAGGTCCTGCTGCCACGCCTCCCTAGTTTTATGTAATGTTGTAGGCGTATTGTTGATAAGTGTACATTAGATTTTGGTTATTTTATGGTCCCCCAGTTCACCCATAAAGACCTTTTCCTCAACGGGATTGAATTCGGGTATATCTGTTTGTTGTGATATATATGGGGTGAAGGCATGTCTAAACTGGAGATATCGATAGAATTGTGAGCGAGGCATAGCGTATTCCGTTTGGATTTCCTGGAAGGACTTTAAGTTGCGACCACGCATAACCGCGCCCACCGTATCTATCCCAATAGCCTCCCAGCCCCGAAAGCCAGGCAATCGTGCCAGCTGTGGCAGCTGTACGTTTCTCCATAGGAGAGTTTCCCTCATGAGTTTCCCCCACAAGCCCATCGTGCGAAGCGCAGATTTCCAGGTCCTGAAGACCATATTGGTCGCAGGCGGCAGCTGCCGGAGTAGTATCGCAGAGTAGAGGACCGTATGTAGGGCATTATCCCCCAACAGCCAACGCTCCACAGCATTTGCTGGGTCCCTCCGGTCCCCATACCACCAATCATTGAGGACGAGAAGGTGTGCAGCTATATAATACGCCTGGATGTCCGGGGTGGCCACTCCACCCGAATATGTGGACTGAAAACAAGTCTTAAGGGCCACTCGTGTCGCACCGCCTCCCCAAAGGAAATGGGCCAAGACTGCATTTAACTGACGAAACCACGTCGGTTGTATTGGGTATGGATGATTTTGGAGTTGGTAGAGAAGACGGGACAGGGAGATCATCTTAAAAATGGCAGATCTGCCAAAGAGAGATAGTGGCAAGTGGGACCACACTCGCGTCTGATCACTCCCCTGCATCCACAAGGGGGCCAAATTCCTGTCCCACGCCATAGTCTGGGACGCCGAGAGGAACACGCCTAAATATTTAAAACAGTCTTGGACCACTACTACCTCCCGCGACCATTCGCCCAATCGATCCCCACCCCGCAACGGCCACAGAAAGAACTTACCCTGATTCATATATAGGCCAGAGGTTTCGCCAAAAATCTGCATGATTCTGAGAAGGCGCGGACCAGCCCGATCAGGATTCGTGAGAAAGAATAACACATCGTCCGCATATAGTACTATGCGGTCGGATATTCCCGGTGACCACTGGAAGCCACTCACCTGCGCATCTATTCTTATACATGCCGCCAGCGGCTCCATGGCCAACGCAAAGAGATATGGGGAGAGTGAACATCCCTGGCGCGTTCCTCGCCCTATAGTGAAACGTCTGGAAGTCGAGTCAGCCACTCGGACCAATGCGGTTATGTCTGTATAGAGTAGGCGGATGAGATTCAATAGCTGGGGACCAATATTTAGACAGCCGAGTAAGGCGAAAAGGTAAGTCCAACTGAGAGAATCAAAGGCCTTATCTATGTCTGCAAGGAGGAGCGCCGCCGGGCCCACAAGTCTATCCGTGGCAGCTATGGCGTTGTGCGTGCGCCTGATATTATGCTGTGTAGCCCGGCCAGGCATAAAGCCTGCCTGGTCTGGATGGACCAAATCTGTTATGTATGGAACCAGGCGGTTGGCGGTCACTTTGGCCAAGAGTTTGGCCTCCACGTTGAGTACATATATCGGGCGATAGGATGAGTACTGTTCCGGGGGTCGACCCGGTTTCAAGAATACGACAATTTCTGCATGTCTCCAGTCCGGCGGGAGACCCCCCCCCCCCCCCACCACCACCACCCCCTCACCCTCCGCGGCTGCCTCGAGAGCTGCCAGATATGGATTCAGCAATTGTGGATGGTATTTCTGAAAAAACTCACAGGGGAAGCCGTTCGGACCAGGTGCCTTTCCCGTTCGCATATCTAGCAGCGCGGCTAGCAATTCCTCCACCGACAAGGGGGCATCCAGTGCCTCACGCGCATCGTCTGATAAAGCCTGAGGGGGAAGATAATCAATGAATTTCTGGAAAAGTTCTGCAGAGATGGTTTCATGAGGAGCATACAAGTCTGCAAAGTATGAGGCAAAACAGTCCGCAATAAGTGACGGGTCTGTAGGAATTGGCCCGTCTGGAGGCGGTATAGTCGGAAGTGTCTGGGGGCGCAGGGTCTGTTGACCCAGGCGATGCAGCAAGGCACCGGATTTGTCTCCCCACTGGTAGATCCGGGTAGCGAGCCAGCAAAGCCGAGCCTCATCCAATAGCTCTGTGGCGTACAGCTGCTGTGTATTCAGCAGCTGCCTGCGCGCAATGTGTACCTCTCCATTTCTGCTCGCGTGCTCCAGGGTGAGCAACTGGGCTTCAATCTGCAGCAATTTATTGCAGCGCTGTCGGCGTCTTGCGACGCAAAAAGCAGTGTCCGCCCCCCTAATCGTGGGCTTCATCGACTCCCATAGAGTAGCAGAAGAATCTACTGTATTCGTGTTGTGTAGAAATATTTCGCGATGGACCCATGAATGTGCGATCTGTACTTCTCATCCTGTAGCAATCATGGCGATAAAGGCCACCGGAACTGGGAGCGTCTGGGATCTAGGGACAGATGTAGGGAGACCGGTGAATGGCCTGACAGGCCCGAGGCAAGATCGCTGCCGTAAGCAACCTGTGGGCATGGGCCGTAGAGAGGAAGATGTAATCGAGGTGAGAAAAGGACTCGTGGACTCCGGAAAAGTAAGTGTATTCATGAGTGGGGGGTGTAGTGCCCTCCAAGAGTCAACCCACCTCAGTCCCTGAATCGGGGGTAGTAATTTGGAGTCTCGAGTTATTGGCGTTCGCAATGTGGCGCGCCACCTATCCTTTGATGGGCATAACACATCATTCCAATCCCCCCCCGACCAACGTCAGCCCAGATTGGATCTCGGTCCAGAGCATTGTCAACCGCTCTACAAGAGTAGATGTGAGAGGGGGGGCATAAACACTGCCTAGAACGATGGGATCCCCATATAGTGTTTCATATATCAAAGCGAACCTACCTCGAGGGTCCGACCATGTCTTATTATGTATAAAGGGGACACTACGATGTATAAGGATTGCAACCCCACGGGATCCTGTAGTGAATCCAGCATGATATGTTTGTGCATAGCCAAACCTCCCCAAACAAGGTGCCTTGGTGCCTAATAGGTGGGTCTCTTGAATAAGTAAAATGTTGGCTTTATAGCGCTTGGCCTGCCGCAATACGGCTCCTTGTTTGATCTTATCAACTAGGCCTTTGGTATTCCAACTTATAACTCGGAGTTCCCTGCTTCTATTTCCATTCGGGTCCTGCATTTTGGCTGGCTTTGAGATATGTGGACAAGTAAGAACATTTGTGTGGCTAAGGCAACCCCAAGATTACACACGGAAGGTGATACTGCGGCATTAACAAAAAACAGTAATTCCCAAACAAGTTCCCTAACAATCCCCCCACCCCAATACCTCACAAACATGGAAGTATCTGTTGCGGCATGATGTGGCCCCAGGCCCCAACAGGGGGCAGTGGCGACAGTCAGCCAATGGATTCCCAATACGAGTCCCCTGCACATAGTAAATACTAGGGATCAGGGACTCTATACAGTAAAAGCCTGCTTAAATATGCTGTTGAATTTATACATAGTTCGAATAGTTACAGTTCTCGGTAATGCATCGGTCATAAAGCTGTAGGGTCTTCCTGGTCGTCTGACGGTCGCTTACGGGATTTACTGCGAGTCTTAGATCGCGCGCGACGTCGCTGCCTGTCGTCGTTCGCGAGGGGACCACGCCCAGGTCCACTAGATGAAGAGTCTGAATCGAGCTGGGGCTGTGTATGACGTTTGATCGTCACGGTTTCTTCAAGCCATTGGAAGACTTCCTCTGGGGACTCGAAGAAGTGTGTGCGCGACTGGTATGCCACTCGCAAGCGAGCCGGGTACAACAAGGAGTACTGAAGCTTGAGGCCCGAAGGCGAGCTTTGGCCTCGAGAAATGACTGTCTACGCTACTGTACAAGTTTCGTGTGGTCCGGAAATATGAATATGCGCTGGGAATCATAGGTAAGGGAGTCTTTCGCTCTTGCTTGTTGTAAGATTATGTCCCTGTTTCTATAATTGAGGAGACGTGCAATTATTGGGCGAGGACGGGCACCAGGCGGTGGCTTCTGCAGTAGCGCCCGGTGAGGCCGCTCCAGGACGAAACATGAAGATAACGCATCTGGCGTGAGCCATCCCCTGAGCCACTTGGTAAGAAAATCTTCCACGTTATTTCCTTCGCATCCCTCCGGAAAACCAATAAAGCGAAGATTATTTCTGCGGGCGCATCCCTCCCCATCTTCCACTCGCACCGCAAATCCCCAAGTAAGCGTTTCCAGAGTATTCACTTTTTTCTTTAATGTGCCCACGGTGTCCTCCACAGTCGAAATCCGGGGCTCTGTTTCGGTAATACGCTGCACAGCATTTCGAAGGTCTTGCCGAAGCAACATGACATCTGCGCCCATCACGCCTATTTTGGTCTCCAGCGTTTCTCTTGACTGTGTGATCGCTGCCAATAACGCCGCATTATCCGGCATAGACGTCTCAGGGGCACACAGCGAAGGTCCCGGGGCCACTGCTCCAGTGTATTTGTCTATTGTGCTTTGTTTGGAAGGCACGCCGGGCAGCTTGTCCTTTGCCATTATAAAGTGCGGCGTGGCAAGATAAGGCAATTCAGAAGCAAGGGCACAACTACCACCTGTTGCGCTTAGGAGAAGGTTTTAGGCAGCCGGTTCTGAATATGGTGTTTGCGACGGGGGACTCGGCCAGGTGGGGCCACTGCACTCGCAAGCAGCGCCAAACCTCGTTCGGCCGCCGCCGCAAGCTATGTACCCCCACCTCCCCTAATGGGTGCCGGGACACAGCCCCCAATCTTCAGCTCGGCAAGCAAGCAATCTGCAATTCAGGACCCTCAACAGCCAATGTCCGGCACAGCGCCCAGGGCCCGATCAGATCTGTGGCGCACCGTATATGGAAGGTCAGAGAGCGAAGGGCACATCTATCTCTCTCCACCTCGCGAACCAGACAGACAGCCATGGGCTCAGGTAAGGGGGGGGCCACAATGTATTATCGTAGAGCAGATGTCGCCATATGGGTCACACAGTAAACACGGGCCCAGTACAAGTCTTTCAGCACCACATTGCCGAGGTATAGAGTCTGCCACTACCAAATCGTGCCCAGCAATAGCCCCTTAAGCACAACGGCCGCTATAAGAGAGTCTCTATATAGATGCAACTCGGCCGGGCCCAGGAGCTCACAGCGTCTCACGCCTGTGGTCCGATCTCACCGCCGAGGCACCAGCCACCGCCAAGCGAACCCCAGGTCAGTCACAGGTCTCTGGCTCCAGGCCCACACGGCCCCTATCACCACAGCCCGACAGACCGCCGAGTACGAGCGGACGTGGCCAGGCGCGGGCTCCGACCTCCAGGACCCACACAGCGGCCGCCGCACGGCCCACAGCACGGCCACGGCCGGTAATCGCCACACACCAGAGCGATCCAAGGGGCCCAGGCGGGATCTATCCAGCGCGGCCGGGTCCAGAATAAGCAGCGCGCGCTTCGCCTTCACACAGCGCGGCATGACTCGGCCGCCGACCCTCCGGCCACACACATCGACTCCAAGCCCCGCGTAGGCGGCCGCAGCAGGGAGACTCTCGGCCGGGCTATTAGCTCACCTTTCAGGCCCGGAGATATGTAAGGGGCGGGCCGGGCCTCACACCGCAGCTCGATCCGGTCATCTGGGAATCGACTTCCCCAGTCTCACGCCGTCAGCCCTGTCACTCTCGGTAGAGATTTCGGCGATCAAGCAGGCGCCCGGGGGAGCGGCCAGCGCGCCGCACTGCAATCAGTCAGCCACACCGCCGGGCCCTCGCCGTCCGATCTCGGCAGTATGACTTCAGGAATCTCCCAATCGCCGCAGCACAATGTCGCTAGGCATCAGCATATCCCGAGATGCAAGGATGGGCACATAGGAGGTAGGATAAGTGGCGGATTAATGTCAGGCTTAGGGAGCCACGCTAAAGGTCGTCTGCCATGTTGGACGGCTAAGCCACGCCCCCTCCCCCACGAGGAATTCTCACCTCAAACTTGGTGAGAGGGCAGATCAGACCTCGGGGGGGGGGGGGGAAGGGCTAGGGAACCCACTTCCTGTGTTGCTGGAGCCTTCAAAGTCCGTAGGAACTAAAGAGCAGCATAACGGTCAATCGCGATGTGGTGCCTGCGGATACAGGGGTGTGACTCCTTCACTCCAAGGGAGATATCTTCAGTTGTCCTTGATGCTCCACAGGTCCTGCACGGAGCCTGTATGGTGCACGGGCATAGGCAATGCTTTGGACGAAGTCGGGCCCAAGCGAAGTCCAGAGTGTCCAGATGGTCAAAGGTCAGTGGTTTCTTGTTCAGAATCTTGTCCACGTCGAATCTAGGGTCCTACAGCCAGGTAAACCCTTTTGTACCCACAGGAGAGGGTTGGACAGATTCAGGGGACCCTCCCAAGGGAGGGTCAGGACAGTGGGGAGGTTACTCCCATGTCCTTTGTCCTGTTTCGCGCCAGAGCAGGAGCCAACGACTCCCAGGACTGGTTTGAACTGGACTATGCACAGGTACACCAAATGTGCCCCTCATGCAGACTTTCGTTCGCTGGCATGCGCACCCACCCAGGTCTAATGCACTAAATCCTGTCTGGGAGGTGGTCACACCTCCCTGTGACAGGATGCCCATTGTTCTGCCTTCCCCTGCTCGAGCTTGGCTCAGCAGCAGGTGGGCAGAAATGTGTCCCTGGTTGGCAGCAACCCTTTTGGGCTGCCCGGGACTAGAAGGCTGGTACCGGGAACACCAGGTACCTCACAAAGCTCGTTTCTGAGGGGTGGAATCATACCTCCCTCACCGGTTACCGGTGTGGGGGTATGATTCCACAGTGTTTGACACCAAACACGATAGAGTTACTTTCAGCTGTTTTAGAGTTGGTCATCACACGGTCGTGTAATGCCACTCTATATGTCGTAAATAGCTGTAGCACTAAAAACCCGGGAGAATGGACTCCGTAGGCTGGGGGGGTGTCCTGCCTTTGCAGTGGCACCCTCTCACTTAGAACCAAGTACCCTGCCTTCAGGAATGTCAAGGGCTGCTATAGGGGTGACTTATAGGTTTTAAATGTAGTGACCCTTCGATATAGTAAACCTATATCTTAAGTAAGTGGTGCATGCATCAACTTACACAGGCTGCAATGGCAGGCCTGTAGATCCATTTTGCATGGCCTCTCATGGGTGGCATAATACATACTTCAGCCCATGGGAGGCCTCTGGGGTACCCATGCCCCAGGTACATGGGTACCATATACTAGGGACTGACAAGGGTACCCCAGTATCCAATCTGGAGTGTACCTAAGTACATGACATAACCGTTTAGGGAGAAAGCAGATAGACTGGGGTCCTGATTAGCAGGATCCCAGTCAGACTCATCAAAAACAGTGTAACATGAAGCAAAAATTGGGGGTAACCATAAGAAGCAGATCCTACTTTCCTACAGTGGTTATTTTGCCTACTTGTCCCTCCTTTTTCATTGTTTGTTCCATCCTATAGAGCAGGCCCCCATTACGTGTAGCATTACACTTCTCCCATTATAGTTAGTGGCTTAGGGACTGTTTTTTTTTTTTATTCTGAGAGCATTTTACACGAGTGTTTCATGTTTTGACTAGCTCTTGCTCTCATTCAGGTCTGTTTCTTCCCCCCTTTACCCCAATCAGTCTGTGCCGTTTTTTTCTTCTCCCCTTCCCCACCCTGCACATTCATGCCGATCTTCGGATGAATGTTGCTGGCTAGCTCGTTAGCAGGATTCGGTATGCCTCTTTTGAAACCCCAGCTTTCTCGCCCGGCTTCATCCCACCTGCCCCGTCGCTGCTTCATCTCGCCTTTGTGTCGGTTTCTTACCCCCACAACCAACCAGTCTGTGCCGGCCGTTGGAGAACGAGGTAGCCTGCAGAGTACAAGCAACATGGCACCACAGGTGCCTGTCAATGATCTTTGGTCCGTTTGGAAAGATATTCTAATTCTTGAATAGATTACCAGTGAATCACCTGCTTAATACTATTCTTTTTGTTGTGTCCGCTAACTTCCCATCCCATTATGACCGCTCGCAGACCAATCAAAGATGGCCTACAAGTTAACAACCTGGTAAACTGGATATTATCCAGCTCAAAGATGGCTGCTGCACAAAGATGTCTGTTTATTAATGCTTCCTTTTTCTACCACATCCATCTCTATGGTTGTCCTTTCTGTCACCCTTTTGTGGAATTGCGCATGCACGGTGACCACTTCCTTCTTTCTGCTTGATTCCTGCAGCAAAATGGCGAATTTATTTTGGACTTCTGTGAATCCATACCCATCCTGCAGTTGGCATACAGTTTCCCGGCTTGGTTCCTTCCCGAGGCAGTGCTCCGTAGTTCTTACTCGGCACCGGCCACAATATTGCTTCTCCGACTTCGTGTTTTTACTGGTGTTTGCTAGCATTTAGTGAATTGTTTCTGGGATCTGTATTGTACAGGATGCCGACTCTCCTCACTGTAGCTAACGCTGTCAGTACATTGTTCCCCATCTGCTTTGTGTTCTCAGGGTCCTGCTGGGAGTGCGGGGTGTACACTAGCGTCCTACCCCGTATCGAGAATTTATTCTTAGCCTAATGTTTTCGTGGTGTTGGTGTGTGGAGAGAAAGGTGGGAGTAGTATTCACATTCAAGTTGTTACAGAAGCAGTTTCTTTACAGCAGTGATGTATTGATCTGGGACCCTCATCAGTTTTTACAAGTGGCCCACATCTGAGTGTGGAATGATTAGACGAGTAGTGTCATGAACTATTCTGATGCACATCATTGGTTCAGTAACATCAAACAAATGCGCGGCTCCTAGCTTGTCGAATAAAAGCATAGAGGCACGAGCATCACTGAAAACGTGGGGTGGTGTAAATGGTAATGTAACTATTATTTCTGTTTGTTGCAGTACTCCATAAGAGTGCATGTGTTTGCAGGTTGTCTTCCCCCTCTCCCGTTCCACTCCATGTTGTTGTGTGAAAGCTCCCGCAAGTTGCTTGCCCTTGAAAAGATCAATAGCTACTTTTAGACTTCCATACACACACGCTGCTTACCACCCACCTCTCCCTCCAACACATCACACAGAACAGTACTTCTGTTGCGGAATGCAAAGTCTCAATGTTCGCTCTCAATAATATTACATAGAGGTAGAGTTACCATATAGCGCTGTCATACTTGCATTTAACTGATTTCTAAGGACAGCTGAATAAATTGAGGCTAAGTGAGATGAACTAACCTGTCCAGGGTGCCTCACATTGTAATCAAGCTGGAAAAATGAAGTTAATCCCACTTCGCTCTGGTGGCTCAAGGTTGAAGAATGCAACCTGCCTATATTCACTTGTCCATCATACATCGATCAAACCAAGAACTCGCAATGAGTGCTTTACGACCTTGCCACAGGAATGAAGCGCCCTCTAACTGTTACAATGCAATACAAAATAATGATATACAAAGCTGTGATTGGCCAGCGAATGCCGGGCGTCACTTCCTTTTCTTTCTGCGGAGCACGGGCCAAGCACAGATTGATTCATCTTAACCCCTTCGCTGCTAGGCCTCCCCCCCCCCCCTGTGCGAAGCCTTTTTTGGGCTATTTGGGGTAGTGCGCGCTTAGGCCCCTGTAACTTTTTGACCACATAAGGTATCCACGCCAAATTTGCGTCCTTTTCTTCCAACATCATGGGGATTCTAAAGGTACCCAGAGTTTGTGAATTTCCCTGGAGGGGTTCCAGAAATTAGCCAAAATACAGCTAAATTTAGGGTTTTTTGGGAAAAATTGGAAAAAAGGGCTGCAAATGAAAGCGTCTGGGTTTTTCCCTGCAAATGGTATCAAAAAAGGGTTTGTGGGGCTGAAATCACCATTTTCCCAGCTTTTAGGGAATGACAGACTTTTGTCAGAAAACCAACATGTTTTACACAGTTTTGGCATTTTTCTGGGACATAGCCTATTTTTGCTATTGTTTGTGCTTTCAACCTCCTTCCAGTTAATGGTAGAAATGGGTATGCAAGCAATAATGGATCCTGGAAAGCTATACATTTTAGAAAAGTAGACAAAATTCTGAATTCAGCAAGGGGTCATTTGTGTAGATCCATCAAGGTTTCTTTATAGAAACTAACAGTTAAATATAGGAAAAATTGAAAATTAGTTGAACAAAATAGCCTGTTGTGTCAACGTTTTCACCTGTAACTTCTTCTAATTATGACAGCTCTTTGAAAGCAATATACCGTTACATCCGCTGGACCTTACTGGTTGTGGGGATATATAGGACTTGTAGGTTCAACAAGAACCCGACGAACCCAGAGCCAAAAACTGAGCAGCAACTTGCAATGGTTTTTTATTATGTACCGGGTATATAGCAATTGTTCTGGAAAAATGTGTACATGGAAAAATCGGTATGAAAGACACCTATGTATTTCTGAAATGGGAACAAAATATAGAGTTTAGAAACAGTAGATATGTGCACATTTCCGAAATTGGGAATACTCATACTAGCATGAGAATTATGGGTCATTTTTTAAAATGACTTCTTTTTTACACAATGTCTTTCATTTGGAAGGCAGAAATGCATCGAAAGTCAATAGGTAATAACAGTTGCTTTACAAATCTGAATTACCCTAAGTCTCCCGATAAAAATGGTACCTCAAGTGTGTGGGTAGGCATAGTGCCCACGCCAGGAAATGGCTCAAAACCCAACGTGAACACACCACATTTTCACAATGAAAAATTACCCTTTTTTTGCAAAGTGCCTAGCTCTGCCGGCACCTAGGGAAACCTAGCAAACCTATACATTTTTCAAAACTAGACACCCAGGGGAATCCAGGATGGGGTGACTTGACTGCCTCTCACCAGGTTCTGTTACCCAGAATCCCTTGCAAACCTAAAATGTTGTCAAAAAAACCACATTTTCCTCATGTTTCTGTGGTGTAAAGTTCTGGAATTTGTGTGGATCCACAAATTTCCACCCACCCCGCGTTCCCCAAAGTCTTCCAAGAAAAATGGTACCTCACTTGCGTGGGTAGGCCTAGTGCCCGCGACAGGAAACGGCGCAAACCGCAACGTGGACACACTCCAATTTCACAGTGAAAAATGACCCTTTTTTGGCAAAGTGCCTAGCTGTAGTTTTTGAACCATAGCTCTGCCGGCACCTAGGGAAACCTAGCAAACCTATACATTTTTGAAAAGTAGACACCCAGGGGGATCCAGGATGGGGTGATTTGACTGCCTCCCACCAGGTTCTGTTACCCAGAATCCCTTGCAAACCTAAAAAATTGACAAAAAAACACATTTTCCCCACATTTCTGTGGTGGAAAGTTCTGGAATCTGCGTGGATCCACAAATTTCCACCCACCCCGCGTTCCCCAAAGTCTTCCGAGAAAAATGGTACCTCACTTGTGTGGGTCGGCCTAGTGTCCGCGGCAGGAAACGGCGCAAAACGCAACGTGGACACACCTCAATTTTGCATTGAAAAATGACCCTTTTTTGGCAAAGTGCCTAGCTGTAGTTTTTGAACCATAGCTCTGCCGGCACCTAGGGAAACCTACCAAACCCACACATTTCTGAAAACTAGACACCCGGGGGATTCCAGGGAGATATGGCTTGCGTGGATCCCCCAACGTTTCCTTACCCAGAATCCCCTGCAAACCTCAAATTTAGCTGAAAAAATCACTTTTTTCACACATTTTTGTGTGGGAAAGTTGTGGATTCTCCGGGCTGACACATATTTCCTACCACCCAGCGTTCCCCCGGGTCTCCCGATAAAAACGGTGCCTCACTCGTGTGGGAGGCCCAAGTACCCACGACAGGCAAGGGCCCAAAACGTAGTGAGGCGACATCAAAATGAGGTTTGCAGGGGATTCTGGGTAAGGAAACGTTGGGGGATCCACGCAAGCCATACCTCCCTGGAATCCCCCGGGTGTCTAGTTTTCAGAAATGTGTGGGTTTGATAGGTTTCCCTGGGTGGCCGCCGAGCACTGGGCCAAAAACCCAGGGGACCCCCCTTGCAAAACCAGGTCTTTTTGAGATGGGCAATTTGGAACGCTAGGTGGTAGGAAATTTGTGTCAGCCCGGTGATGCCACAACTTTCCCACACAAAAAATGTGTGAAAAAAGTGATTTTTTTCAGCTAAATTTGAGGTTTGCAGGGGATTCTGGGTAAGGAAACGTTGGGGGATCCACACAAGCCATACCTCCCTGGAATCCCCCGGGTGTCTAGTTTTCAGAAATGTGTGGGTTTGGTAGGTTTCCCTAGGTGGCCGCTGAGCCCCGGGCCAAAAAGTCATGGGACCCCCCTTGCAAAACCAGGTCGTTTTGAGGTAATTTGTTGTTTATTTCTTCAGTGTGAAAATTTTGGCACAATATTGCAAGGAAAATGTGACAGACATTTTGAGGTTTGCAGGACATTGTGGATAAGATAACTTGTTGGGATCCACAAGAGAGACATCACCATGTACTCCCATGGGTGTTTAGTTTACGACAATATCTACAGTTGGTAGGTTATTCTTAGATGGAATGTACACCTTGGCAGAGAGACTAAAAAGACAAATATTACTGCACAGCCATCTATTCCTCAAGCACACACACATACTGGTTGGATTTGGCACGAGGGCGAGTGATGGTTCAGTATATACAATTTTATTAACAAGAGATTTCACAAAAACGAAATGCACTGTCAATAATTAAAAGGACAAAAAACTGAACCAGTGACTCGCAGCTCGTGAGCTGTAAAGCCACGGCAAGGCACCAACCGCTTTACAGGCCATTCACACACCTTTCATACGTGATACACACAAGACCATTCACACCACCAGGCACGAAACCAACACATTACAACATTCACAAAAAGTGACAAGGTACACCCTGCTTGAGAAAGACAAATATTACTGCACAGCCATCTAATCCTCAAGCGCACACACATACTGGTTGGATTTGGCACGAGGGTGAGTGATGGTTCAGTATATACAATTGTATTAACAAGTGATTTCACAAAAATGAAATGCACTGATAATAATTGAAAGGACGAGAAACTGAACCATTGACTCACAGCTCGTGAGGTGTAAAGCCACGACAAGGCACCAACCTCTTTACAGGCCATTCATACACCTTTCATACTTGTGACACATACAAAACCATTCACACCGCCAGCCGCGGACCCATCACATTACAACACTCACACCAGCAGACAGCGCCATTCAAGGGCCCATCACTTTCACACGCCCACATTCCTGACACAGCAACCACACAAGCTGATGGATTACGTGGAGTTGCACTCGGCTAGCAGTGTGTGTAGTGACCAGCAGCAAGTCACTACTCACACACCGCCAGCCGAGCGCCAGTCCACGCACACCGCCAGCCAAGCGCCAGTCCACGCACACCGCCAGCCAAGCGCCAGTCCACGCACACCGCCAGCCAAGCGCCAATCCACGCACACCGCCAGCCAAGCGCCAGTCCACGCACACCGCCAGCCAAGCGCCAGTCCACGCACACCGCCAGCCAAGCGCCAGTCCACGCACACCGCCAGTCCACGCACACCGTCATAAAAAATTTTCAAACAAGAAAAAAAACACAAACCAATTGCAACTAGATACCAAACTATAACTACAAAAACAACAGCAGTAACTAAAGACATCATTCTATTGCCAAAAGTGAAACTGAACTATATAAAACCATACAGACCAGGCAGTACGCTATTAGACTCACGGTTGCTCCCAAAAACTCTTTTTAGTGTGATACAATCTGAAACATGAGGGCACACACAGCCCAGGATCAGAAGGACAATCGGCACAGTGCATACGACTCTCCTTCCGCACACCTCTTCGCAAGCAGACTCTACATCTCTTACAGGGATTGTTTTTTTTGGGCGTGGGAGGAATTGAATCAGGAAAGTGGTGATCTTTCAATCTAGCCACATCCTCCACCACTCCAACTCTAGGAACACTTGCCTGTTCCACAACAACAAGGCTTCCTATCACAGACTGCTGAAACTGAACAAAAGTCAACTTTGACTCAGGAGAACACTCCTTGTACACAACAAAAGCATTGAAAGTTGCTAAATTGAAGAGATGGATGGCCAACTTTTTGTACCAAATGTACGCCTTACGTATAGCAGTGTAAGGTTCCAACCTCTGATCTACTCTATCAACACCACCCATGTGCTTATTGTAGTCTAAAATGCACACCGGTTTGCGTACTTCAGCAAACTGACCCCAAACAGCCACAGGTGAAGTACTCTCATCATGGATGGTAGTCAGCATGTACACATCCCTCCTGTCCACAAATTTCACAGCTAGTAGTTCATCACTACGCAAGGAACTGCACTGTCCCCTCTGAAGTTTTTTGCAAACAAGCTCTTTTGGATAACCTTTACGGTTAGAGCGGATTGTGCCACAAGCAAAAGTGTCCACTTTGAACAATTCCTTAAACAATTGCACAGCAGTGTAGAAGTTATCAAGGTACAAATGGTGGCCTCTGTTAAACAGTCCTCTAGCAAGATCCCACACAATTTTCTCTGAAACTCCAAAAGTGGACGGACAACCAGGGGGGTCAATAGTGGAATCCCTACCAGTGTACACACGGAAATTAAAAACGTATCCTGTCCTACTCTCAGACAACATATACAGCTTAATTCCATAACGTGCCCTCTTGCTAGGGATGTACTGCCTAAAAACCAAACGGCCCTTGAACAGGACCAAAGACTCATCAATAGATATTTCTTTCCCTGGAGTATAGAGCTCTGAAAATCGATCTACAAAGTGATCAAGAACAGGCCGAATCTTAAAAAGACGGTCACAGTCAGGGTGATCTCGTGGCAACGCCAAAGTATTATCAACAAAATGCAGCATCCGAAGCAAAAGTAAATACCGATCACGGGTCATAATCGCAGGAAATATGGCCGTTGCCATCAAGGGACTGGTAGACCAATATGAAGCCATGGACGGCTTCCTTATCAAGCCCATCAAAAAAGTCAAACCCAAAACTTCTTCATCTCATCCAGATTTGTGGGAGTCCACCGGGTAGCTCTAGAGTGGGGCTTAAGTGTGGCACTGTGGTCCCTCAAAAACTGTTCAGCATACAAATTAGTCTGCTCAACAATCTCAGCCAAAAATACATCATCCATAAACAACTGAAAGAACTGTATAGGCAAAAAAATTCGCAATCCACTCTACATCCTAAAGGCAGGCAACACCGGCTGCACCATGTTTGGATCAACCCAGAGTCCAGCCCTTCCAGTAGGAAGCCTTGCAGCCTCAGGCTGCAATACCGATGTCTCTTGCTGCACCGTCGGCACATCAGTGTCCCCCTCTAAAACAGGCACTTCATCCGCACTGAGAGTACCTTCATCCGCACTGAGAGTATCTTCATCATCCGATGATTCCATGTGGAGAGAAAACTCACTGCCTGAATCTTCCCCTCCCTCCTCTCCCTCAGACGCACTGTCAGTCTCATAATCCTGCTCAGAGGAAGATTCAAGCAGCATACCAACAACCTGCTGAGCAGTCATTCTACGGCTAGCCATAATCCTTACTAATAAAGGTAACTTGTCAAACAAGTCAACAACAACAAACACTTTGTAAAATAAGTAATAGACAAAATGCGTCTTTATCAGAAAGACCTATATACTCCAAAACGATACCACTCACTTGCCAGAAGCAGCTAGACTCACCACCACCTACTCTGCACAGACACAGTAAGGATCAACAATATCCCACTGAAAAAGAAAAGAAAATTACACATAAGAGAATGCAAAACACATCGCAAAGAATTTCATGCTCAAAACACGAACTAAATATGCTGCCATTATAACACCACTTGCAAAAAAATTCATTCATGCATGACAATAATACTCATTTGGAGTAAATACAACAAAAAAGTTTTTCTTACCAAAAAAATGCAACTACGCAAAACTGCAGAACCACTGCCGAAACCGCAAACAGGAACCAAAAGCTTTACACTAGAATAAAAAGGAGAAATAAAACATTACAATCACATATGCAAATAATGCACTAGTCCACATACTATCCACCAGCCAAGCAAAGGTGGTAGGTGGGCCTAAAAGAATAAGGCCGATCTGCCCCCACAGGGAGCAGAAACAGCCAAAAAATTCACCCTCATAAAGGGGGAGCGACCCTTGCCCAAGGGAGGGGGAGCGACCCTTGCCCAAGGGGTCACTCCCCAACACCAACATTTAAAAAGCCCTGGTGTCTACTGGCTTCTGCCCCCCTAGGGGACAGATGGGCCTAAAAACATATGGCCGATCTGCCCCCAAAGGGGCAGAACCGACCACAATAAATACCCGATAAAGGGGAGCGACCCTTGCCCAAGGGGCCGCTCCCAACAACACAAAAACAATGCCTGTTGGCCTAGTGGGCATACCATAAAATTAATTGTTTATTTGGGTCGATCCACCCTTCCAAGGGGTCAGAAACGGCCCAAATAAATGCTCCCCAAAGGGGAGCGGCCCTTACCGAAGGGGCCGCTCCCCAAAAACATATTGCTCCCCCAAGGGGAGCGACCCTTGCCCAAGGGGCCGCTTCCCAACAACACTAAAACAATCCCTGGTGTCTAATGGCTTCTGCCCCCCTTGGGGGCGGATGGGCCTAGACTCACAAGGCCGATCTGCCCCCAAAGGGGGCAAAACGGCCAAAATAAATGATCCCCAAAGGGGAGCGAGCCTTGCCTACGGGGCCGCTCCCCAAAAACATAATTTAATTTAAAAAAAATCCCTGGTGGCCTAGTGGGCACAGGGGCAGACCCCCCTAAACAAATTGCCCAAGGGGCCGCTCCCCGACACAAAAGGGCATTTACACACAAAAAAAACCATCCGTGGTGGCCTAGTGGGCACACACCTACTTATTTGTTTTTTTTTTTATCAGATCTGCCCCCCCCCAAAGGGGGGCAGACCCAACTAAACAAATTGCTCCCCCAAGGGGAGCGACCCTTGCCCAAGGGGCCGCTCCCCGACACACACTGGGCGTTTCCCAGGTGGCCCAGTGGGGGCACACACACCTTTTTTTAATATAAAATAATAACGATCTGCCCCCTTTCCCCCCAAGGGGGGCAGACCCAACTGCATACATTTCTCCTCCAAGGGGAGCGACCCTTGCCCAAGGAGCCGCTCCCCGACACAATTTGGGCATTTAAAAAAAAAAAAAAAATCCCTGGTGGCCCAGTGGGGGCACACACACCTTTTTTATATAAACATGTATAATGATCTGCCCCCCCCCCCCAAGGGGGGCAGACCCAACTACATAAATGTATCCCCCAAGGGGAACGACCCTTGCCCAAGGGGCCACTCCCCGACACAATTTGGGCTTTAAAAAAAAATAAAAAAATCCCTGGTGGCCCAGTGGGGGCACACACACACCTTTTCAACATAAAATTTAATAATGATCTGGCCCCTCCCCCCCCCAAGGGGGGCCGACCCAACTACATACATTTCTCCCCCAAGGGGAGCGACCCTTGCCCAAGGGGCCGCTCCCCAACACAATTTGGGCTTTAAAAAATAAAAAAAACAGCATTCCTCCTGCACGATCGCGCCCCAGGCGATAGAAGAGAGATAGAAAGGCCACATACACAGTGTACTGCCTACATCCCAGATGGGCCAGGAATGCTTTTTAAAAAGACATCGGAGGAAAGGAAATCCCTTTCCTTTCTTCCGATGCCTTTTTAAAAATACCCTCCACGGCGAGAAACTCACCTTTCTTTCCCGACGCGCTGGAAGCAAATGGCTTCCAGCGCATTGGGCGAACAAAGGGAAACCCTCAATGACGTCAGCGCGACTCCCGCACTGACGTCATTGATGACGTGGCAAGGTGGGGGGAGGCAGGGGAAGGCCTTCCCCGGTGCAGGCAGCATGATCGGTGTCCCACGGGGGGAGCGCCAGCGCTTCCCCCGTGGGTGGGTGTCACGACGGCCGGGAGCCGTCATGAGCACAGCCCCACTGTGACTCATGACGGCTCCCAGCCGTCGTGAGCACCGAAGGGGTTAATTAGTGTCCAACCGCTGCTCGCGCTGTGATTCGGGTACTATTTTAGGACTTTTAGGACACTTCCTCTTTCAAGTTCTCTTGCTGCTTTGTCCATTCGTTCTGTTTTAAAACACATTCTTGGACCTTGTTTATCTATGCCTGCATCTTTTGGTCTACTCATACAGCTAAAATAAAATTACATTTTACGTGCTTGTATAATGTATAAGTGCCACACTTAACAATACATTTACATCTTCATGATTCTGGCTGCCGTAGTCCTATTTTCGTTGCCTTTCAGCCATTCACCCCCTTTATGCCTCAAACGTTTAAGTTAATTTTAAGTATGGTTCCTAGTTTAAGTTGCTCACACCCATAACTTTACTACTCTGCGACACCCTATACCACTGCACACAATGCCATTGTACACCACTCTACTCCCTGCCTCTCCGCTTTACGGCATTCAACTGTACGACATTTTACTCTACCCCACTCCACTGTATATGCCACTCCGCTCATTGCCGCTCTCTTCTACGCCACTAACGTTTAGCCATTCTGAACATGGCTGCTGTACAACATGGCTAAAAGACATTGGCAAAGCCAATAGCTCTCTCATAGGTGAAACCTATTGGATTTGCCATTGTTTGTTAGAACTGGGAGGTTTCTGTGTGTTGGGCTGAATCAATCCCCAGTACCCTAATGACACCAGAGGTTTTTAGTTTGAGCTCAGTAAAATAAGTTTTTCATGTGGAGAGCTTTTTAGGTTATGCACACTGTTTAGAAAATGCTTATAGGCTTTAAGGTAGCCATCTGAGAAAAGCAAGGCTAGATGATATATGGTCATATTTGTTGATGTTGAAGGCGGGATGTGTATCTGAGTGAAGCAAAGCTTTGAGAGTGGCTAGTCCAGCTCTACTGAGTCCGTTGAAGAGTGCATTTATTTCCATTGCCGATCCTGGACATAACCATTGCCTTTACAAACCGTGTTCTTTGAGATGGCTTTACAGTGAGCTTCAAGGTGGAGTATCACATTAATTTGACCTATTGTGTGTGTTTGTGTTTTTTTAAATGTAGTTTAACAGTTTTATATTATGCAAACTAGAACTAAAGGGGAAACAGATTGCTTAATAAAGTGACAGTTATGGCAAAAGAAATATTTTTGTTTCGTTTGTTTTCCAAATGAACAGTTTATTAAAAAAAAAAAAAGCAGAGAAATAAAAACCAGTATTGATAAAGCTAAAAGGTCTGGCCTAGGTTAGTAGGTGCAATGGTTATTTAAAAAAATAATATTGCAGGAAAATCCAGCAAAAATAAAAATGGATAAAGTAAACTTGGCCACCTCACGCTTGGATAAAAAAAAAACGAATTCACTGATGAGGCGGTATAGATAGTGATTTGTTTATTTTTTAAATAACAAGACTTTCAGTTGTGCCATGCTTGCATTATTGTTATTTATGAACAAAGCTAGACTAATTCACCACCTAACCAAGCGCTCCAATTGCAAGCAGCTACAATGTTACGTCACTTAAAAACTTTATAACATAAACTTTATAAGGAGTGAATGCAAAATAAATAGTCGGTATTTGATATTAATATAAAATAAAAGGTACACAGATCCATTTTGAACCTAAAGAGAAAGGAACTATCTTTTGGTGGATGTAAACAATGTGTACAGGATTTGTGCAGTTACTTAGAGGGAAGACAGCCAATGTGTAAATTGGTCAGGCCCATTGCCCCATGCTGTGTGCTGTGGTGGGTGGAAGCAAAACGAGAATGACAATTTAACTGACCAAAGGTTGTAACCCACTGACCAACACAACAGCGGTCTCAAATTAGAAACTAAAAACAAAAATATAACTTCAAGCCATAGGATCATACTCAATACAAGAATTCTCACTACTTGATTATGCAAATGAATATACAATTGAAAGCAAGGGTATTCATTCATTACCTAAAATAACTGCCATAAATTATGGTGGCAAACTAAAACTCAGTATCAATATTATATTAATATATCCTACACAGACCTGCACTATCATAATCTTTATGCTGAACGTATTAAGACCTGCATTATGTTTATATAATGAGAAACATTTAAAAGACTGAAAGCAGTCCACGCCAAATAAGGTCACCAAGAGTCTTGCAAACTTTTTTTGCAAGAGCTCCCCTCATGTTTTTGTTTATTTATCATGGTCTAGTCTTTGGGCTACATTTCACCTAAGCGGTCATTGTGTGCTCTTTTTTAAGCAAGTAGAGAGTAAGAGCACATTCTTCAGGACCGTCAAACTTTAGCTGAGTGCTCTCAGCATACTGGTGTAAGGAAACTCCGGGCTTGGTTTCATTTTGCCATAAGGTTTGACCTTAGAGGTTGAAAAGTATTGGGGCAAGTATAGAGTTCTAAGTGATATCAAAAGGATCTTGGGAATGATCAGAAAATGGATTTTAAGTTGCTGTAATCTATTAGCTCTTTGAGAATTTCATCAAGGAAGCACTGTACCATCAAATCCCGTTCTTTTCTTTAGTATATTTAGAAAATGTAATGACCAATTGTATCAAAAGCTGCTGAAAGATCCTGTATGTCTAACAGGCAGAGATTTCCCTTATGGAACAGGTTTAGTGTGTTATCAACCATGGTAAGAATAGCGTGTGGCTGTAAAGGAACTTGCCCACAGTGAGACGTTTTGTGGTTCATTCAATGACTCAAAGCGGATTAATAACAAAAACAACAAAAATTGTGCTGTAGTAAAATAGATTACAGAAAAGTATTTTTATGTATTCAATTTATTTTAGAAATTATGAACCGAATGTGTGATGATAGTGAATTTTTCAGATGTAAAATTGTTCCTCATGAATTGCAGTGCTAGTACTTTATAGGATGATTCCCTCTGATCTATTTACATGAGTAGATAACATGCGTTCAAGTATGCCAATTAGTGCAAATCAACTCTAAAAAGGACACACAATTGATTGTTTCACGATCAAAGCAATTAATGAACTGTATTAATGTTCATCCACCCATGAGAATTTAAACAAGTAAGTGCTCCACGTGACAGCACTGGCCCAGTGATTAGTAAGGCAACTAATGGAGTGCAGAATTGAATAGGGAACTACGAGAGTATTAGCTGTATCAAAGAATCCTTTTGTACAAGCGCTGACCAAACTGTTGGCTCAGTCTTTATGTTTATACAATGAATATCTAGCCAATAAACTCAGTATGTCAATGTTTCGGCCCCCGAAATAATTTAGTTCCAAGTTTTCACCAGGAAAGTGAAATGATAGCATCCTCTGTAAAACAATGCATATCAACTATGTGTCAGCGTTTCTTTAGCCGTCTCCTTTCTGTCAAATTATATTCTGGATGGCATCTTGTAAAATGGAGGCAGTACCGATTTGCAAAGATTTTTGGAATTAAATTTGACAGAAAGTAGAAATCTAAAAAATTATTTTCGGATGAATTGCTTCATATGGCAGATTGGAGGGTTTGGGCTTTAGTAACTGGCTTAGCCTGATCTGTATTTACTTAAGATAGAGGGAAGAGGCTAGTTTATTTGGATGGGACCTCTATTTGTCATTTTAGTATTCATTGGAGGTCATCTTTACTGTCAAAGTTGTCACCATGCATCCACTTCAGAGTGCTTTACTATTCAAAAATCAATAATTCTGAGCATAAGTACTACTGGGGAAGAGGGTCAAGACTGATTTGGATATGACTGGGTTCAAACTGGAATGGCATGGGGAGCAAAAAAACAATGGATTTTGGCCCAGATCTCTGTACTGGGGTGAATGTTTGACATTGTTCAACATTCTGTGCATCAGTTGTTCTTTTGGCTTCTAAAGACTTTAGGCACTGTTTTCTTGTGGCTCATGCAGATTCCTCATCTTGTGAATCTCCCCAGGTGCCCGACTGGATCCAGAAAACTCTTTTCATTGGTGCCTTCATAGCTGCTGGTGGTGCCATCGGCCTCTATCATGACTCCATTCATTCTCAGGACATGATGGCATAGAACCACATATAGGTGTCACCATTGCACGGTAATGTCAGTGACTTTTTTCCACGCCCTTTGATGCAGATCCAGAGCTCTTGTCTTATTGGTTTTGACTGAAGTTTTCTGAAAAACTCTGACAGTGTGCAGGGATGACACCCTTATATCCCCTCCCCACCCCTAGCCCCTAAAAACAACATAATTTTAATCATGCTGCAAGCAGATGTTTGTCATGGACTAGCACAACAACTATCTTTGGTGTCACTGCTCACACAACGCCAAGTCCCAAGACAAATGCTCCCTAATCCATCTGAAGGCCATCATGTAGCAGAAAGCTGAGTTTGACATTGCTGAACACAAGAAGCAACCCTAGTTCAGCTGCAAATCACAAAATAATTCCAGTTCCTCTCTAAGGGTAAGTCTAGGACAAAGGTGAAGGACAAACCCGAAAGAAAGCAAAGAAAAGTCCTAGTGAGGCTCTTCGCATTCTTGTTGGTTGCACTCCAGGTAGAAGTCACAAAGTCTCTGCATGAAGGCACCCAAGCTTTGATGTACGCTTCAGATCTGGTTACTGTTCTAGAGACGGTGCACCCTAAGTTTCCTGGGCTATCCTCAACTCCACCGCGGATTTGTGGGCTTCAAGGAAGTCAATGTGCAGCTTTTCAAATGGTTCCGGTTCACTTTTCCTTACCATCAGGCCGCACTGATCCGTACTGTGTGCCCTGTGGGTTGCTACACCCATAATTTCAGAGATAAAACACGTGAACTTTTACCCACCCTGCCTGAGGATTTCTAGAACTCCTTCGCCCGAACTCTACAGGATGGCTAGGACTCCTCAAAGAATATTTTGACCTTCTTTCTGGACATTGTGAATTGTGTTGCCAGGGCTGTAAGCACCAGTCTTTTGATCCGATGTCATGCTTGGAAGCACACCACTTTTTGGGGACATCAAGCCTCTCTCATGCACATGCCCTTTGATGGAGCACGGTTGTTTTGAGAAAGGGCGGATTCATCACTGGAACCGTTGAAAGATAGCAATGATTCGCCTTGTTCTCATGGGTTCTTTCCTCTGCTCCTCAATTCCACCATCAGTATTGGAAATCTCACAGATACTCGATGGGCCTTGCCTACCACCAGAGGCAACAGTCACAGGCTATCCAGCACCCGGCTAAGCATGGGTACAGGTAGGGGATTAGGTCAGGATCTGATGCAGCAGTCTTCCTCTTTCATTGTTGCCACAATGCTTCTTTAATTCACTTACCTGATGCATCTAAGGTCAGTAGGTATACTGTCGTTCTGGTTGGCATGCGATTACCTTGGACCAGTGGCTCTTTCAGATTGTGCAATTTGGTTGTATCCTCTCTTTCTTGACTGTTAGTCCACATGTCCCCTCCAGTTTGGAAGTCATGCATATATTCTTTTCAGAGAAGTACAGATTTAGTTTGCCTCAGGCGCAATTGAGGTGGTGTCCGAGACTGAGAGTGCGTAAGGGGTATTATAACTGATACTTCTTGGTCCTCGAGGAGGATGGGGAACTAAGACCGATCATGGATCTCCGGCTTTTGAACTCCTTCCTCATTAAGGAGAAGTTCAGAATGATGACACTGATGCAGATCCTGTTAGCCTTGTACCCTCGAAGAATGGATGGTATACTTGAACTTGCAGGGCGCATACCTCCATGTGCTGTTCCTGCAGTCCATGAAGAAGTACCTCTGCTTTGCGGTAGGGTCAGAATATTTTCAATTTATCTTCCGGCTTTGCGGCCTTACCTCTTCCCTGCAGGTATTAACAAAGTTCATGGTGGTTGCGGACTATCTATGCAGGTCGGAGTTGCATGTATTTCTATACTCAAAAGACTGGCTTCTGAAGGTGAGCTTACCTCAGCTAGTCGCAGACCACCTGTGTCCTCTGTTTCATTGCTGTATACAGAGGTGGTGTTGATCAAAAAACTGAAAACCCATCTTTGATCTGTGCCCAAGATTCTCATTATAGGGGCCATCCTCTACATTGTGGCTTCAAAGGCAATTCTGTGCCCTCTACAAGTCAGTGTCATTCAGGCTATGATCCACGTGTTTCGGGAGCCAGCACTTGTTCAAGCCCTGATGGTCTGAGGCTTCTTGAGCTCCTGGCCTCATGCATCCTGCTGGTGTCCCATGCTCGCTGCAAGCTCTTTAGTGGAATCTTTTCCTTCAGTGGGCCCAGAACTGTGGGTGCCTTATGGACAGCATTTGCATCTCAGACAAATCTGCCCAAGATCTGCAGTGGTGAATCACTTCATTTGCTGCAGATAGTTCTCCTTACCTCAGCCAGAGCTTACAGGTGTGACAGATGCACCATTTCGATGCACCATTTCTAAGCTTGATGGAGGTGGGTGGGAGCAGCTCCTGTATGTGGAGATCTCTGATCACCAATGGAGCAGCGCCATCACATAAATCTTTTGTAATTGCACGCCATCAGCTGACCCTGAAGCTTTTCTTCCTTCTATAAAGGACAGGTCAGTCAATGTCCTGATGAATAACAGAACTGCCATGTTGTGCTGCAACTACCAGGGTGGAATGGGCAGCTATGCTCTTTGTCTGGAGGCTCTTGAGGCTGTGACAGTGCCTTAAACCTCACAGTATCTTCCTGGCAGACAGTAACCTGGTGGGTTCCGTCAACATCAGGGAGGACAAACTCAGAAGGTATTATCTTGCCGATCACGAATGGCAACTGCATCCAAAGGTGGCACAGGGCATCTTTGCCCAGCGTGGTATGCCCTCATTAGATCTGTTTCCTACCTTAAATGCTCAGCACCCTGGGGTTTACTTCTTGGGGATTCCTATGAGATACTTTTCATCATCGGTAGGACTCATGCCTACTTTGCACGTTTTCTCCTCAGCCGGTGACCCCACAGGTCCTCAAGAAGGTCTGCCAAGGAACAGGCTCAGCTCTTTCTGATAGCCCTTGACTGGGCTTGTAGTATCTCGAATTTCTCGCTCCTTACTCTCAGCATATGCCCTCCGCTTAAGATGCTTCTTTGGGAGGGGCTGATGGCCCAGCAACAGGTCACATTCCTGTATCTAAATCTCCACAATCTACACCTCAATACATGGAGACTGAGAGGCATGAACTGACTGGTTTTGATCTTCTCTCTGGTCGATATTATTTTGACTGCTTTCTGACCATCCACAAGGTCCATTTGTTCAGGCTGTTAGTCTAAATTTGTCACCTGATGCGAGTCCTAGCAAGTTGAGCCTCTGAAGGTTAGGTCGTCTAATGCCTTTTTTATTTGTTTGGTTTTTGGCCCAACAAGGTTTTGCTGTGGGCATTTTTTAAAGGCTACCTTTCAGCCTTTCGTCATTTGCTGGATCAACATGTTGAAGTCACATGTTGTGATGTGTTTTTTTTAATTTTTTAAAGAGTTTTCACATGTGTTTCGCCTGCCCTCTTAGTATGCCACATTGGGATCTATATTTGGTCCTTACCTTTCTGCTTCGTTCTCGCTTCGACCCCATGCTTTTGACTCTAAATATTGTGCTTCTCATTATCTTCGATTCTGCGCATGACAACTGAGTGAGTTGTAAGCATTATTGCTCCAGCCTCCACATACTGCCTTCTTTCATGAAAAACTGATACTTTGGACGCATGCATCCTTTATTATGAAAGTAGTGTCACCCTCTCGTGTGCCAGTCATCACGCATCGGAATTCTTTTCTCTGCCACACCCTTCTAAGGAGGAGGAGAGGCTACATCAGCTGGATCCTAAGAGTGTCTACATTGCTAGGAGCAAGGAGTATTGAGTGGATGATCAACTGTTGTTGAATCCACTGGTGCGAAGAAAGGAAAGGTGGTCTGAACACTGACCTTTTCGCAATGGATTTTTCTTTGTGAAAAGCTGTGTTACACCATAGCCGAAAAGATCCTGCTAAGCGAGTTCCTGTGTGGGACATCTACCAAGTCGCCATGCGGGTGATGGAGGGTCATTTTGCCTGTTTGGTCTTGCAGGACTTCCTAGTGTAAAGTCCACTCCTTGTACTCTTCTCCTTTAGAGGCATGACTTTGGTATCTATTCGGAACGTGGGAACTGTTCTTCAGGAGAAAAAGTTACTTACCTTCAGTACTGATCTTTCTGGCAAATAATCTGTCTAACTCCAGATTCTTCTCCATCCACCCTCATTCCCGTTCCCTGAAATTACTATTGAGAATCAGAAGGGTTTTAAGTCGGGTCATACACACGGTCGATATTCTCAAATTTGTCAGTCACGCTCCATGTGTGAGGGCGTGGAAAATGTCAGTGAATAAACTGACGGCGTTGCGCCTATGTGCAGCTGTGTGTTGTCCTGTCCAGAGCTGGGACAGAGTCAAAACCAGGGTCATTGGTGCCACCTGCCAGCATGCAGTAACTATTGCAAAGAGTTGGCTGGATCCAGTCTTGCTAGTGTAGACATTCACAAGGTGAGGAACCAGCAGTTTTCGCCAGAAAGAGTATTGGCAAACGTAAATAACCTGTTTATCTTGTATATGACATGGATGTGGTTCAATCAGGAGGGTAGGATTGTAAATTGCATGCATTTCCATATTACAGCACAAACACCATTACTTCTTCAAGCATGCTATCTGCCTACAAGCGTTGATAAAATAGCAGCAAGGTGAAGAGAAAGGCAGTACTGGATTGCTTTGTAAGTTCTGGAATGCAGTTCCATTCAAAATGTCTCTTCTCTCAGTAGTTAAGAGGGCTAAGTTACACAGAACATTTTGAAGTTGCATGTTTCATGTCTAGAGATTGGTCTGAATACCAAGAATGCTACCACCACCATGAACGGAAATACAACATTGGTCACCTGGGGCCGTATTAATGAAGTCCTCCAGGGGAGCAACTGGCGTTTGCGCCCGCTTTGTGCTCCCCCGGGGCACTTTGGTATTACAAAAGGGGCTGCAGACGCCTGCGCGTCCCCTTCTGTAATACAGATAGCGCTGACGCTACATGTGCGCCATCACTATCTCAGTAGGACGTTCCCTCATTTGCATGGGGGTGTGGCACCATGCAAATGAGGGAATCTCTTTACCTCTCTGCACCCGCGCCATATTATGTATGCGGGCGCAAAGGCAGAGAAGCTGTCAGGAGGCACACTGTTGGTGCGCCCCCTGATGACTGCCATATGGAGGAGGTCAAAGGGGTCCTATGACCACCCCTCACCCTCAGACATCCCCTCGCAGGCGGGTGCAGTCACTCACTGCACCTGCCTGCAAGAGGATGTTTCTCCCCTCTTGCACAGTGAAACACGAGCAGCTTTGAAGCAGCCGCTCCATATTTCACTTGAATCCGCTACTCCCAGGGCAGCATGAGTTTGCGGCCGGCCTGTGGGCAGTGCATTCAATCTAATAGGGCACATTTTACCTGTTTGCACATGGCACACCTGTTTGAAGGTGCCCTGTGGCACAAACAGAGAAAGTGTGCGTTCTATGTAATAGGGCCCCAGGTGTTGATAGTGCCATGAAATAGTAATTTAAATGGGGCGCATTCGTGTGTTTATAATGTGTTTTCTATTTGGCCTTCCAGGACACTCCGCCTTTCCAGATTTTTCAATGTGCTAAAGGTGTTTCCAACTTGTTTTGTCTTTTTTAGAGTCTGAATGTGGCTTGCTTAAAATGCCCATAGATTTCTTTATATCTCCTTTTGCTATACTGGCTACTGTGTGTTTTTTAAAAACAAAAATTGACATTTAATGAATGAAATTGTCATATAACATGAACACCAAGAGGGACTGTAATGTTCGAGAAATGCATTGGCATATATGCTCTCACACAGTGCCGTGATATACTGTTTATCAAACAAGAAAGACGTTGTTCTCATCAAGTAATATCACATAAAGCCTTTACATATTGATATGTATCCTTCAGTGGAGATGTGGTGCAGTTCGAATATCCTCTAATAAAAGAAAATCACGAACTCCATTAAATGAACTAGAATGATAGTACTCTGGCAGGGAAAGTGTAGTTAATGGTCGAAATTGGACAACTTTCAATGAAAATTATCTCGAGCTACTATTAGTAGTGTTGTAATAGTAACCTCAGCAGACAAGATCATGCAAGATTACCAGCAATAATCACCTCAGCAGTGATCACCTTGTAGAAGATTGCCAGCACTAATGTAATCCAGCATTTGTAATGCAATAGGTCTCGCATTTGTTAAAGTCAGAGCTGCTGAAAATAACAATGTGTTCGAGGCATATGAGCTGTAGATCATATGCTTTAGCATAGATCGCCATCTGGTGTTGGGTCCGGATGTTTGCACTTTGTTTTTGTTCGAAGAAGTCTTTGCAGTCACGAGGTAGGTGACTCCTCCTTTTGGTGATAGTGCGCATGGGCATCGGCTCCATCCCCAGATTGGTTTTTTTCTGTCATCGGGTTCGGATGTGTATTGCTGCGCTCCGGTTCGGTATCGTTTTCGAACCCCTTAGACGCGCAATCCTCTACCCTCGACGGTATTGTCTATCGATCGCGATTTCCCATTTGACGCGCATCATGTAAAATCTGAAAACCTTTGATCGAGATCTTCGAGGCGGGCCGTCGGGCCTACCCGTGCCGACCATGCCAGCAGTCGATGGAACGGACTCCATTCAAGCTATGTCCCGGGTGTCGTGCTAAGTTTCCACGCACCGACTTGCACGAGGTCTGCAACCTCTGCTTATCCCCGGAACACGACGAGAAGGACTGTGAAGCGTGTCGATCATTCCGATCGAAGAAAACCATTTGTGACCGTCGGGCTCGACGCCACGAGATGCACCGCAGCAGTGGCTCTGTACCAGACATCTTCGGCGAAGATTCTGATTCCCACCAGCCAGATCCAGAAGCTGAGGAAGAAGAACTGGTTTCCGTGTCCGAAGCCGATTCCGACATGGAAGAAGAACCAAACATCACTCTGGGTCAACGTACCGTGAGTACAGATCCCCCTGTGCCCAGCCACCCAAAACCTAAGGCTCCGGTATCGCCTTCGCCCTCGGGCTCAGGTTTGCACCGAGAAAACGTTTCAGACGCCCCGCCCTCGGGCTCGGCTACGAAACACAAACACAAGCCTTCGGGCTCGAGCCAGTCTCATTCTGGTGCCGAACCAACACCTTCGGCACAGAAACACAAAAACAAGGCTTTGCCAGTCTCCACGACACCGGCACCAAAGTCCTCGGAGCCGAAACCCGCCAAACACAAACACCCGGAGCCGAAAGCCTCCAAACCTAAAGCCTCGGAGCCGTAATCCACACCTAAAGACTCGGAGCCGAAATCCACACCTAAAGGCTCGGATCCGAAACACCCCGCGCCTAAAACTTCTGAGCCGAAACCTGCTAAAAAGCACTCGGACTCAAAACACTCGGCGCCTAAAGACTCTCAACCTAAATCTTCGACGCCTAAATCAACCCCATCCAAAGAACCACTGCCCAAAGACCCACCTTTGGATCCCAAACAAAAGAGACTCAGCATTGACCCTAAAACTGGACACCTCCAGGTCATTCTTCCTAAAAAACGGAAGCTGGATCTCACAGAGGATCATCCTATACCTCTGCAGAAGAAGGACATCGGTCCTAACCCTTCTCCCGGCTTACATACCTCCCTCTCCTCCTCCTAACCCAAATTTGATAATTACACCATCAAATTCACCACCACCACCTCCACTATCACCTGACACACAGGACGAGGACTATGGGGATGGAGATGGGAATGGGGATGAGGAGCATTATGTGCCACACGATCACAACATACCACAGGACACTGATCCCTGGGACAATTATGATAAAGATCCAGACCAGGATAACGACCCCGACCTGTATCCCTCCAGACCCTCCCCACCTGATGATAACATCGGCTATGTCTAACTTATTAACAGGGCTGCCCAATACCAGGGAGTGGAGCTTCATACAGACCCTCTAGAGGAGTATTTCTTACTTGAAACACTAACACATTAACAAAGGTCTACTCATACTTTACCAATGCTCAAGGGCATGTTAAAGCATATAGATGAGGTATTCAAAGACCCAGTCAGAGCAAGAATACTCACACCTAGAGTGGACAAGAAATACAAGCCCGCTCCGATGGACCCTGCGTACATAAAAGGCCAGTTGCCCTTAGACTCTCTGGTAGTGTCCAACGCCCGCAAGCGAGTTAACTCCCAAACTACAGGAGACGCCCCGCCTCCTGACAAGGAGTCCAAACTCATTGATGCCTCAGGCAAAAGAGTGGCTTCTCAGGCTGCTAACCACTGGCGTATTGCCAACGCTCAGGCTCTGTTAGCACGCTACGATAGGGCTCACTATGATGAATAAGAGAAAATCATGCAACACTTGCCAGATGAGTATGAAACTAAAGCCAATGACCTTATTCAGGAAGGTAAGCTCATCACAAATGCTTCCATTAAATGCGCACTAGATGCGGCAGACACAGCGTCTCGTGCCATCAACACTAGCGTACTATTACGCAGACACACCTGGCTTCGAATCTCCGGATTCAAGCAGGAAGTACAGTCTTCCATACTTAATCAACCTTTCGATAAACAACATCTTTTCGGGCCAGCTGTCAACACCTCCCTAGAAAAGATGAAAAAAGATACAGAAAGTGCTAAATCCATGGGGGCTTTGCAATTGCCTTCTAGTAGAGGTTCCTTTCACCGCTCCTTTTATAGGGGTGGCTCAAAAACCATGTCCACAGATAATCCATCCTCCTCTTACAAGGGCCAATCCCCCTCTTCCAGAGGTTATTTCCGAGGGAACTACAGAGGAAATAATAAGGGAAGAGGCGGAGATAACTCCACCCGCACTTCCCATGCCAACAAACAGTGACTTCCCTCCACTACCCCCCGATCATCCCACTCTTGTCGGGGGCGTCTCTCACAGTTCCTACCCGTCTGGAATTCCAACACCTCAGACAAGTGGGTAACACAAATTATCCAATATGGCTACTGCCCGGAACTTACCAGCACTCCCCCAAATATTCTTCCAAAGCAACGTGTAATGTCACCAGAACATCTCACACTCTTGAAACAAGAAGTTCTTTCTCTGTTACAAAAACAGGTGATAGAACCAGTCCCGTTCCATCATCAGGGAACAGGAGTGTACTCCCTGTACTTTTTAATTCCAAAAAAGGACGGCTCTCTCAGGCCTATACTAGACCTCAGACAGCTAAATCTTTACATTCAGTCGGACCACTTCCACATGGTCACCCTCCAACAGGTGCTCCCATTGCTTCAACAAGGTGACTTTCTATCCACTCTGGATTTAAAGGATGCCTTCTTCCATATTCCCATCCACCCAGCTCACAGAAAATATCTCGGATTCGTGGTGGACGGACACCATTATCAATTCAAAGTTCTCCCCTTCGGGGTAACTACAGCACCCAGAGTATTTACCAAGTGCCTCGCAGTGGTCGCAGCTCATTTAAGAAGGCAGCACATTCACGTCTTCCCTTACCTGGACGACTGGCTAATAAAAGCCAAATCACAACACAGCTGCATACTCCCAAGACAGTGCAGCTGCTTCACGACTTGGGATTCACTGTAAACCTTGCCAAGTCTCACCTCCAGCCGTCCAACACGCAAGCGTATCTAGGAGCTACAATAGATACTTGCAAAGCTCTAGCATACCCCAACCCAGTCAGGATACGCAACATGGTAAATCTCATATCACAATTCCAGCCTCAACACTCACTACCAGCCCGAGTGTTCTTGCAGTTGCTCGGAATTATGGCTTCTTGCATTCTAATTGTCCCTTACGCAAGACTGCAAATGCGTCCCCTACAGGAATACTTAGCACGTCAGTGGAACCAGGCTCAAGGTCAGTTAACAGATCTGGTGTTGGTAGACGGCTGCACCCATCGCTATCTGCAGTGGTGTAATACACAAAACCCTCCAAAGGGCGGCCATTCCTCGACCGGGTTCCACAGATAGTGCTAACGGCAGCCGCATCACTCACTGGTTGGGGAGCTCATCTTCAAAAACACAATGTTCATGGCACGTGGACCCTACAACAGAAACAACTTCACATAAACTACCTAGAGCTACTAGCGATTTTTCTGGCATTGAAAGCTTTTCAACTGCATCTAGTAGGCAAAGCTGTCTTAGTCCGTACAGACAATATGACAGCAATGTGCTACATACAAAAACAGGGAGGGACACACTCTCTACAGCTTTCACACCTAGCTCAAAGCATATGGAGATGGGCCATACCTTAAAAGATATATCTCCTTGCAGAACACCTCCCAGAGGTAAACAACCAGGTCGCAGATCTGCTCATTTGTCAAAGACAACAAATCCACGAATAGGAACTACATCCTCAAGTTCTGCTCCCATTCTTCCAAATGTGGGGCTATCCAGAAATAGATCTGTTCGCAACACACCTCAACGCAAAATTCCCAAACTTCGCTTCCAGGTATCCACACCCATTGTCCAAAGGCAATGCGCTATGGATGAATTGGTCATGGAAATTTGCTTACGCTTTTCCACCTCTCCCGCTAATTCAATTAGTGGTTCGGAAGCTCAAGCAACATTCCCTCACAATGATCCCAGTTGCACCCACATGGGCTCGACAACCCTGGTTCACAACCCTATTGGAACTATCAGTAGTTGCTCACCAAAAACTACACCTCTCCCCCAAGCTTCTCACTCGGAACCATGGAGAGATAAGACATCCAGATCCCACTCAACTCAACCTTGCGATCTGGCACCTGAAATCATAGAGTTCGGCTACCTTAATCTCCCGCCAGACTGCATGAACGTCATTAAAGAGGCTAGACTCCCTACCACAAGAGCATGCTACGCAGCAAAGTGGAAACAATTTGTAATCTACTGCACAAACAATCAAATCAATCCACTAGAAGTTTCAATCCAAAACATCATTTGCCACCTGTTACACCTACAGCGTTCTAATTTAGCGTAATACATCTATACGTTTACATCTTGCTGCAATAGCAGCTTACTTACAAAACAGACAACACTTGTCTTTGTTTCGCGTGCCCGCTATCAAAGCATTTATGGAAGGACTTAAAAGAATCATCCCTCCTAGACTTCCACCTTCTCCAGTGTGGAATCTTAATATAGTCCTTACAAGACTCATGGGCCCACCATTTGAACCTTTGCACAAATGTGAGCTACAGTTTCTCTCTTGGAAAGTAGCCTTCCTTGTAGCCATCACATCTCTTAGAAGAGTTGGTGAGCTCCAGGCACTAACCATACAAGAACCATTTTGACAAATTCATCAAAACAAAGTGGTTTTTAGGACTAATCCCAAATTTTTACCCAAAGTAGTTTCTGCCTTTCATCTCAACCACTCTGTTGAGCTACCCGTATTTTTTCCTCAACCAGACTCAGTGGCAGAACGTGCTCTTCACACATTAAATGTAAAAAGAGCAATACTATATTACATTGAAAGAACTAAATCCTTTCGAAAAACAAAACAACTCTCTGTTGCTTTTTCGCCACCGCATAAAGGCAATCCCATATCAAAAGCAGGTATTGCACGGTGCATTGTTAAGTGCATCCAAATATGTTACATTAAAGCTAAACGCACATTAACAATTCCCCCTAGGGCGCACTCTACACGCAAACTAGGGGCTTCTATGGCATTCTTAGGGAACATACCCTTAGATGACATCTGCAAAGCTGCAACATGGTCTACGCCACACACATTCACAAAGCACTATTGTGTAGATGTGTTAGCAAAACAACAAGCTAGTGTTGGTCAGGCCGTTTTAAGAACAATATTTCAAACCACTGTAACAGACACAGGTCAGCCACCGCTTGGGAGATAACTGCTGTATAGTCTATGCTAAAGCATATGATCTACAGCTCATATACCTCGAACGGAAAATGCTACCTACCCAGTATGCATCTGTTCTTGGCATATAGAGCTGTAGAGTCATATGCGCCCACCCGCCTCCCCGGGTACCTCTGTCTGTTGCAGTATCATCTTACTTAGATACAATATACATGGACATCTTTCTACTTTTACTAACTCCATCATCACCCTTACGGCAAAACAATCTGGGGATGGAGCCGATGCCCATGCGCACTATCACCAAAAGGAGGAGTCACCTACCTCGTGACTGCAAAGACTTCTTCGAACAAAAACAAAGTGCAAACATCCGGACCCACCACCAGATGGCGATCTATGCTAAAGCATATGACTCGACAGCTCTATATGCCAAGAACAGATGCATACTGGGTAAGTAGCATTTTCCTTTTTACCTTTCTTTATTTTTTTTGTTGCAGTGGAGTGATTGTATTTGCATAGCACAATTGCAATGGTATAAAAAAGCAACATTAAAAAACATTGTCATTTTCAACGCCAGCAGCTCTAACTTTAACAAATGCGAGACCTATTGCTTTGGAAATGCCATAGGTCACACATTTGTTGGAGTTATTGGCATTATAAATGGCATTTTTTTTTACCTAGCCATGTTGCAGACTGCAGTACCATATGTGTCCAAAAGAGGGCCCGTGGGACCTCTTTTGGCCACATATGGTACTGCACCCTGCAAAGTTGGAGTTATTGGCATTATAAAATGGCATTGTTTTTTACCTAGCCATGTTGCAGGGTGCAGTACCATATGTGGCCATAAGAGGTCCCATAGACCTCTTTTGGCTACATATGGTACTGCACACTGCAGAAGCTATGGTAAATCCACCTTACCCATAATGCACTGCATGCAAGACAGTACCACGAGTACATTCAAATAGCTATGCCCATATATACAATTAGTAGCTTTGAAATGTAACAAAATAATTATTATATTAATTCCAGATTAGGGTGTACTTTGTGTGGAGCTGATGAAGGGAAATTTCTAGAAGGTCTCATATAAATGTGAGATGTGCTAGTGAGTAAAGTAACCACTGCCAGCCTTGCCTAGGACCAAGCGTATTTTAAGAAAATAGTGCTCTGAGGCTGTAATTAAAACCTAGGGAGTAACAACACATGTTACAGGGGGTGTTCTCATGGAAGGTTACAAGAAGACAAGGTGGTACCAAGGAGGGACTACTAAACCTATTGACCAATGAAAAGCCGCCATTTACAAAGGACAGGGGCAGGAGCCAATTAAAAAGATGGGCGGAAAGTGTGCGGAGCTTTATGCTCATATCCTGAATACATCATGTCTCGAAGAGACAGCGCAAGCGCTGCCTAGGCGAGACCTAAAAAAGACTTTGTCAATGTGGAATTTCTCCTATGTGGGTATGCATAGCAGTCATACTTGCGATGCCCCGGCACCAAATTAATATTATTATTAAAAAGCTTCTGCAACATCGTATGTTTGTCACTGAAATATCTGGTTTAAATACACCTTGGAAAGTCAACCATTTTTCTCGAAATATCAGTTTAAGTTGTGAAAATGCACACGTTTTTGTCTCAAATACACAATTAAAATTTTTGGTATACATATATTTAGCTTCTAATTTAGTAGGCTGGGCTGTACACTGGCTACCTTTAGGTAGCTGGAGACCTGCAGGTAGCTCCTGAGCTGCTCGTTAAAGAAGCCTGAACTAGAGATACAGTGCTTTCTGCTACTTGACAGTGTACGTTTCTGTTTTGGTTTTCAGCTTGGTCTTCCCATTGGCTTAACACACTCGTTTTCAGAGCATAGTAGCTTTTGACTTTGCAAAGGCAAATAAATACACCCAGAAAGGTACATGGCTCTCTCCTTTAGGGAACCAAGAAAATTGGGTCATCCTTTCCAGCTGCCAGTGCAGCTTTTCCGTTGCGTTGTAAAATGCCAATAGTGGTGCTGACGAAAGTGCTTGAGAAGTGGTGTTCCCAACAGTGAATTCTATTTCAACCAGCAACAAAAAAATTAGAGAATTTAATAGCCCTCACTTGAACATAAGTCACTTTGTGGCCTGCCATGTTTTCTCGTGACAGAAGTTATAGCTCTCTGATAAAAAAGGGGAGTTTGTTTTCCCCTGTCTTCCAAAGCCATCGGGTTTCTCAAATTATTCACTTCTAACGGTTCAATCAATAAGTGATTAACCACTCTTTCAAATATGCTGTGCTTGTAATTCAGCTCAAAGGGCTTTCACACCTCCTCAAATTAAGCTGTGGCTTGTGAACATTCAGGTCCAGTGTTTAGCAAAGTAGTTAACTGTGTGTTCCCCTCCATAACTACACCCAGTCTATACTGAGTCTTAGAAACTGACTTTTTTGCATGACAGTGATACAAGCACTTTTACAAAGCGACAGTAGGGCAGATGTCAGTGAGTCCGCTTCAACATGGCTTGGTAAAAAACGATGCCATTTTATAATGCCAAAAACTCCAACTTTGCAGGGTGCAGTACTATATGTGGCCAAAAGCGGTCCCACGGGGCCCCTTTTGGCCACATGGTACTGCACCCTGCAAGTGCAGTACCATATGTGGCCAAAAGAGATCCCACTGGCCCTCTTTTGGACACATGGTACTGCAGTCTGAAGGAGAAGTAGGAGAGATTCAGTCTACTTCGTTAGAATGGACGGGACAGGTAGATGTGCTCTGGGTAGACAAGAGGTGAGAAAAACCAGTTGGCTTGATGACTGGACTAGTGGCTTAACAATGAAACACGAGACTGGATTGGGGGGAGGCATAAGGGGTTGGCACTACAGAGTGCTGGCATCAGTTCTGCATGAGAGTTCACCTGAGAGAGAGAGTCTCTTTGGCACAATGGGCGATAGGTGATGGGACGTGGGCTCAGATACAGAGAACTGAAATGTTAAGATGGATCACTGAACATCACTTAATGTTTCAAAATCTACCTTCTTATGATGATTCCTTGTCTTTTACAGTGCAGCAGATGCCAATGGACTGCGAGGGAAGAACGGATCCAGTAAGTTATCCTTCAAGATTTTCTGTACCTTCAGATTTTTGATTGTGCATAAATTGTTCCTCCACATGTAAATGATCATATTTTAACAGCTGCACCTGCTATGCAAAATTAGGTTTAAAAAAATCAGATCATAAAAATATTTTGTGGAAAGAGTGGACATGTTGGGCCAGTTTCACAGTGAGGTGATGGGCCTAAACATTTTTGGTGGCAATACCGCAGTCCAATGTCCTGCAAAGTATATTAAAATAAATCAGTGACTTGAGCTCACATACCCTTTGTCCGGTTAACTTCACTGTAGAAGAAAACTACACTGCTCAATATGAATTGCCTTCTTTGGGCTAGAGATGGGTGGCGATGGGCATCTCTAATTGTTTTAAAGTTTTTTCGGTGTAATAGACCATGAGTTGCTGCAGTGACTGGAAAGGGCTTGAGTAGTGGCATACCGTACAGTGTGTCTTGGTGAACATCTATACCTACATCTACACTTTGATGAGAGAGAGCAAACTGGCTCAAAACTGCTCCAGAACCAATTTGTGAATCCGGTCCAGTCACACTGGGTAGACCATCTATAGCCTGTTTCAGACCTCTTCTTCAGCTAGAGTGTAGAATATTGCTGTGCCGACATTTAAGCAATAAATATCTAAAGGCACTAAGTAATGCACTTTTCAGTTATATAGTCCTGGAACACCAACCAAAACACTTAAAATCTGTTTGTTAATCAGGAACACCATTCTCTCGATGGTTGATTAACTATGCAAATGTGTGTGGCTAGCAGCGTATTGAATACAAGAGGTTCGGAAAGCCCAACATAAGGTAGTGGGAATTATAATATGTGTAAGAATCTGCTGTGCGTTCGTTTTTGTTTTGCTTTCGCATGGCCCCCATTTTTTTTAAACTGGATTAGTTGCTTTTTTTAGGTTTCGCTTGCAGATCTTGCGAAATCTCTTGTAAACAAAAAAAAAAAACCTTAAAAGAGGATTAGAGCCCACCCGTTACTTACCATTTGCTGGCTGCCTTGTCACTGTCGTTTCCTTGCTTGTTATTGGTTAGCACCTTCTGCTCCTTTCTGGCCTCAGCATCGTGTCTGCCGTGGAGCATGGACTTAATACAGCTTCCTATCTGCGGCCCTTGTCCTTCCACTGGACGCAGGCTTCTGTAGGTCCTTTTTTTTTTTTTACTTGCGGACATGCACTCGAAAAGAGAGCATGCCTCTGCAGTCCGTGTCCTACCCTCCTTCAACTCTCTTGTGTTACTTTCCCACCCCTACCCTCCACTCACTGACTATTGTTGGTGCTTTCTCCCACCACTCCTCCCTTCTGCTCTGTTGTTGCTCCCTGCACCTCCCTCATGATCGTTTCCCACCCCCCTCCCGCTGTCCGATTTTGCCGCTCCCTCTCTCTTCCCCCGCACCTCCCTTGTGTGGCTTGTTTAATATATTGTCTTTTTTTTTTTAAGTGCCCCCTCTGGCCTGCCGGGAAAAAAAAACACATTAACAAAGCCAAAAAAACTCTCACAGAGCTATTTGGCTTTGTTAATGTTTTTTAAAGATGTTGCACAGAAGCGGGCTGCCGTGCAAAATGGCTTAAAGTACACAAAGCAATATGATGCGGTGATCCCTGGCTGCTCCATAGCAGTTTGTTTTTATTTACTATAAGCCATGTTGCACACCAGCCTTTGCTGCTGTACTGCGGCTAAAAAAAACAAAAAACTATTGACAACGCCAATAGGTCTCGCATAGGTGAAACCTGTTAGCTTTGCCGATCCTTGTTGACTTTGGGCATTGCATGGTCTGTGGTGCTTGGAAATGATAACTAAACTTTATTCAGGTTGGCCTACCTGACTCCTTAACAAGGTCACGGTAATGTGGTGCAGGAAAATGCGCCAGTGACAAAGTTCCAATGGCATGAGGGATGCACTGCAGGTTTGCATCTCAGTGCCTAATAAGGCTAGGGAACGGGGGTCATGCAGCCCCCCTTCCCGGTTCATCAGAAAAAAAATATAAGGCCCTGGGGATAGGGTCCCCAGGGCCTAATAAGGCTCAGGGAAGGGGCTACGTGGCCCCTCTCCCTTTTAATTACAAAAAAAAAACTTTCCTGGGGATGAGGTCCCCATGGCCTAATGTGGCTTGAGGAGTGGAGCTATGGGACCCTCCTCACTTTAAAAAAAAAAAAAGAAATGGCCCTGAGGGCCTAATAAAGCTAAGGGAGAGGGCTACGTGACCCCCTCCCCTTTAATTAAAAAAAATGGAGATGGGGTCCCTAGGGCCTAATAAGGTTTGGGCAGGGGGAACGTGTGGTTCCCCCTCCCCATCATAAAAAAAGCCCTGAGGGGTTGGGTCCTTGGGGTCTAATATGGCTCGTGGAGGGAGACCACGTGTCCCCCCTCCTCTTAATGAAAAGAAAACGGCCCTGGAGATGGGGTCCCCAGGGCCTAATGAGGCTAGGTAGGTGGCCATATAGCCCCACTACCTTTTAAAACGAGCATTGGCATAGCCAATAGGTCTCGCCTTTGGGGCCTTATAAGTGTTTAGCCAGAGCTATTGACTTTGCCAATGTCTTCAAGCTGTGCTGTAGAGAAGTGTGGCTGCTGTGCGGCATGCTGAAAAGTTATAATAAAAAAGTGTCAGAAGCATTTCTGTTACTTTATATATGACCAAGAAGGCAGTATGTAAAACTGAACGACCATATTAAAAAAAGTATTTACAATAAAAAATTTCCTCAGTTTTCTTTTGTTCTTGCAATGCTGGCAACTTGTTTCTGCCTATTGCAATGGTTGTTTGTTAAAGCTTTCTTTTGAGGGGGCATAAACAATCGGAGGGTGAAGGTTGGGAACTAGTACCTGTATTATAACACTAGCAGCGGCAAGACGCTAGGGGAGAATCAACAGATGCCAGATTCCGAGACCAGGCTGAGGTGGTGCTGAGTGATGCTGAGGTGGTAGTGGTGGTGGTGGTGGTGACTGTTGCGGAGACGATGCTGAGGTGATGCTGAATGATACTCAGGTGTTGCTGAGTGATACTGCTGTGGTGCTGAGTGATGCTGTGGTGGTGCTGAGTGATATTGTCTTGGCGCTGAGTGATGCTGTGGCGGCGCTGAGTGATGCTGTGGCGGCGCTGAGTGATGCTGTGGCGGCGCTGAGTGATGCTGTGGCGGCGGCGCTGAGTGATGCTGTGGCGGCCCTGAGTGATGCTGTGGCGGCCCTGAGTGATGCTGTGGCGGCCCTGAGTGATGCTGTGGCGGCCCTGAGTGATGCTGTTGCGGCGCTGAGTGATGCTGTGGCGGCGCTGAGTGATGCTGTGGCGGCGCTGAGTGATGCTGTGGCGGCGCTGAGTGATGCTGTGGTGGCGCTGAGTGATGCTGTGGCGGCGCTGAGTGATGCTGTGGCGACGCTGAGTGATGCTGTGGCGGCGCTGAGTGATGCTGTGGCGGCGCTGAGTGATGGTGTGGCGGCGCTGAGTGATGGTGTGGCGGCGCTGAGTGATGGTGTGGTGGCGCTGAGTGATGGTGTGGTGGCGCTGAGTGATGGTGTGGTGGCGCTGAGTGATGGTGTGGTGGCGCTGAGTGATGGTGTGGTGGCGCTGAGCGATGGTGTGGTGGCGCTGAGCGATGCTGTGGTGGCGCTGAGCGATGCTGTGGTGGCGCTGAGCGATGCTGTGGCGCTGAGCGATGCTGTGGTGGCGCTGAGCGATGCTGTGGCGCTGAGCGATGCTGTGGTGGCGCTGAGCGATGCTGTGGTGGCGCTGAGCGATGCTGTGGTGGCGCTGAGCGATGCTGTGGTGGTGCTGAGCGATCCTGTGGTGGTGCTGAGTCATCCTGTGGTGGTGCTGAGTCATCCTGTGGTGGTGCTGAGTCATCCTGTGGTGGTGCTGAGTGATGCAGTGTTGGCCCTGAGTGATGATGTGGTGTCGCTGAGTAAAGCTATGGTGGTGCTGAGTGATGCTGTGGTGGCGCGGAGTGATGCTGTTGTGGCGCTAAGTGATGCTGTTGCTAAGTGATGCTGTGGTTCTGCTGAGTAATGCTGTGGTTGCGCTGAGTGATGCTGTGGTTGCACTGAGTGATGCTGTGGTTACACTGAGTGATGCTGTGGTTGCACTGAGTGATGCTGTGGTTGCACTGAGTGATGCTGTGGTTGAACTGAGTGATGCTGTGGTTGCACTGAGTGATGCTGTGGTTGCACTGAGTGATGCTGTGGTTGCACTGAGTGATGCTGTGGTTGCACTGAGTGATGCTGTGGTTGCACTGAGTGATGCTGTGGTTGCACTGAGTGATGCTGTGGTTGCACTGAGTGATGCTGTGGTTGCACTGAGTGATGCTGTGGTTGCACTGAGTGATGCTGTGGTTGCACTGAGTGATGCTGTGATGGCGTTGAGTGATGCTGTGATGGCGTTGAGAGATGTTGTGTTGGTGCTGAGTGATGCTGTGCTGGCTCTGATTGATGCTGTGGTTGCGCTGAATGATGCTGTGGTGTTGCCGAGTGAGAGAGAGAGTGAAGATATAATGCCCAATTAGAGAGGGTGGTGAGAGAGAAAGAGAGAGAAAGGGTGTACATAGAATAAAGAGTGGAGCGGGATAGAGAGAGAGAAAGAAGGGGAGAGAGAGTGAATGAAGGAGTTTGAAAGAGAAACAGATAAAGGGGTGAGAGAGAATGAAAGGCTAAAAAAGATAGAGAGGGGAGAGTTAATTAAGTGGGGAGAGAGAGAGAAGGAGAGAGACAATAAGAGTGGGGGGTGTGGAGTTTAAATAGAGTGAAGAAGTGACGCGGAAAAAGTAACCTTAAATATAGCTTTGTGCTTTGCGCGAATAAATATTTTTAAAAAAACAGTGAGAGACAAAAATACTGGTAATTAGGCTGTGACTCCCAATATAAAACAAATAGCGATATAAGGTGAAATCAACCCACCGAAGCAATATTTCTAACTAGACAAAAAAAGCTTGCATTTCAATGCTAATCGCTGTTGTTTTTCATGTGACTGTAGTCCAGGGCCCTCAGTTGGTAATGTGAGCTGCTGCTGCGATTGAAACCTCAGAGTCCAGAGAGTTAATGAGCCATGACGAGGAAATGAGGAAGAGATAGGAAACCCAGATGCCAGCTGCGCGTGCACGCCATCGTGAACTCAAGCTGGTCGCCAGCCGAAAGCCAGTGTTTGCACTTCCAAAACCCACTTACTAAAACTCTCGGCCAGACTAGCGCAAGCGCTGGTGCAGGCCGAGACCTAAAAACATGGAGCCCTCTGGCCAACCCCCCACCAGGGTTTAGTCTATGGCGAGAGTTTACTGTGTGTCACACTGTTTGCAGACAGTGAAATTCTTGTGAGAAATACAACATAGAGTATTAAAAAAGTATTTATTTAAAACAATCCAAAAAGACACTATTCGCTTAAAATAACAAGCATTTGCAATGCAATAGGTCTCGCATTTACGCGAGTTTGAGCTATTAACATTGCAAATAACAATGCCTTTTATTTTTGTTTTTAAAACATAAATAAAAGGCATTGTTATTTACAATGCCAATAGCTTAAAGTCACGTAAATGCGAGACCTATTGCATTGCAAATGCTTGTTTTTCCTCCTGTTTGGAAATGTCCCTCTTGGATTTCTCAAATGTTGACAAGAATGTGTTGACCCCAACCGCAGTCTTGGGAAATAACATGTGTTACTATTACCCAACTCGGTGGCACTCCTTTTATCCCCCCTGCACCCATGAATCAGGTCGCATGAAATTCGATCCTGCAGATTGCACACAGACTTCTGCAGCAGGCGCACGAACCCACCGAGGTGCCTTCGGCCTCATTAATATTTAATGGCTTATGACAGCCTAATGGCGGTTCACAAAGACGGTTCTAGGCACAGAATAGCTGGAAAAGATTATAATGTGCAAATCACGGGCTGCAACATATAGGTTACCAGCTCACATGAAATATAAATAGATATTTTTATATTTTGCACTTTGCTTTATTTTGTTAAGCTGTGACACAGCAACTTTATCACAATCTACAAGCATATTCGATTTACTTCCATTATTTGTTTCACTGAATATCTAGTCCACTTTTTATTGTACATCGCGTTTTTACTGTTTCCACATCTTTTTATAACCCGTTATTTGAATATCCGTTTGTAAAATTACTTTTAAAGCGCCTTAACGCTTCCAGGGTCTACTTCGTGCAATAGAAAACATCAAATAAGCAACAAGTCTGGTATATCACGACATGCACACTTTATGCATAAAACACAAGAAAATGGGACTGAGATCTCAAACAATAGTAAACTACACATGCGCTTAAGAGTCAAACTTTTATGCACCGCGGAATTTACACATCTAATTCCACTTCTTTGTGAATCAGGCACAGTTTTCGTCCAAATTACTAAAAGGGGCCAAAATATGGGAAGAGATTGAAGGAAAACTCCTGGGTATTTAATTTACATTGCAATTGAAGTGGAGAAAGTCCGAAGTTAGAGAAAGTTCATTTTACGTTACCCAAATCTGGAGTCTATCCACACGTCTTGTACGTCGTGCTACGTTTTTAGGTGAATCTCCTAAGAGTTACCAGGGTCGCCGATTCATCCTTCCAGAGGGACCTGAGCACTTGGCTATTTTTTACGCTATTTTTATTTTGTGCGAGTGCGACCCTCTTTTACATCTGTTACGTTTGAGCAAGTCTTGTAAAAAGTTCTAATTAACCGGCATGAAGATTCATTTGCTGACGCCCCATAAAACCCCCTCCCCCCTTTTCTGTCCCCTTCAGGGAGAGGAGCTCCCGAGCAGGGTGTTCACTCCAGAGACAACACAGCCAGGAATGTGCCCCCAGCAGTTGCTCCGGGATGTCTGCCCCATAGCAGGACGCAGGCCACGACACTGAACCGGGCATTAATAGTCAAGTCAAGTCAAGTCAATAGCATTTATAAAGCGCACGGCTACCACCTACGGCGGTGTCCCGGCGCTGTGAGGTTAAAGCAGTTGAAGGGAGGGGATGAGGCTAGGACAGATCAAACAGCCAAGTTTTCAAGGAACTCCTAAAAAGGGATTCGGACTCAGCCTTGCGCAGGTGAATGGGCATCTCGTTCCAGAGGGCGGCTGTTCTAACTGCAAAGGCACGCCCTCCCAACCTTGCTCTCCGAAAGCGGGGAGCACGGAGCAACGACTGAGAGTTTGAACGCAGAGTTCTATTCTGATGGTATATCTGGAGTCTCTGCCTAAGATAACCAGGCCCACAGTCTCTAGTCGCTCTAAAGGCCAAAGATAAGGCCTTAAATTGAATTCTCCTTTTTACCGGCAGCCAATGTAGACTGCGCAAATGAGGGGAGATATGGTGCCGAAGGGGTACCTTTCTTATAAACCTAGCTGTTGCATTCTGGACTGTCTGCAGCCTTTGAATAAGATAGGCCGGAAGGCCCAGATATAGGCTGTTAGCGTAGTCCAGCTGAGATGTAATCAAGGCACACGATAAATACCCAACACTCACCCCCAGCGCCTCGAACGGTACCCCGTCTTCGAGCTGTGTGCTCCCCGACAGCGGCCGGTGAAGGGATTCGGTGTAAGGTAGCATCCCACCCCCTGCCGCTCCTGATGTCCGTGTCAGAAGAGGGAGTGGGAGGAGGGAGAGGACAAAGATGGGCTTCATTCGCTAACTTTGAGCGCGCGAAAGTGACAGCGCGGTGGGAGCGCGCGAAAGTGAAAGCTGAGATCGCCAGAGAAGAGACGCCGTGCGCGTGCACATCTCCTGTCCGATGCGTGCACATCTCCTGTCCCCCTTCGGAAGCAAAATCGACAACAATAGTCTCGCCAAGCAAGCAGCGCATGCGCTGCGTCGCTAGGCGAGACCTAAAAAAGGTCCGAAGGTGTTAAAGATCATAGTACTTGCATCCTTCATACTGTGGTAAAAAGTTTACAGCCCATCTTTTGAAGCTAAACAAGCACATGTACATGGGTTAGTCCCTGGTGCACACAATCTTTTATGTAGAAATTGTCATGCTACGACGATTCTGTCTAATAACTCTAAGCTGCTTACAATACTCAGTAATTACTATGTAGAATCTTTGCCTTGTTGGAAACATTTTCTGCAAACCAAAAAACTTGTGGGGAGCATACTGGACACAAGTCATCAACTATCATCTGCGCACAGAGTAACTTGTCTATACAAAGATTTATAACGTGTTCAGTACCTCTACACACTTATGATGTATATGAAGCACATGCGTTTTGTAAACATTTACACCCATTAACTGGACACAGCCTGCACAAAATTAAGTAGAAAAGTAATATGGTAGTTACCTGCCACTATGTAAACTATAAAAAAAACTAGAACACTCAATGGATGATGTCATGAGTGATGCCAGCTACAGTGCCATCCATGACTACAGGTGTGGAAAAGACCTTAGAAACAGCTAGGGATAGTTTACAGTTGGTGTTCCCAAATTATCATTGGACAATTTATCGGTGGAGTCCAAGAGTTCTGAATAGTAATCGGAGAACCCCACCATCTTGAAAGACTGCAGCGCAGGGTTTTCAAGAAGAGTATACTGTAAGGCATACTGGAGCTACTGAGAAAGTGGTCAGGGTGGGCTGTGAGAATTGTTTAAGTATTGGCCTAGGGGTTACCAGACGCTGGCGCTAATGACCAAAACAATAAGGTGCTCCACCACATCTCCTCAGAAAATGACTGAACTTGGTAAAGAACAGGAATAGATTACTCTGCTGTCTATCCACCTCTTGCAAAAGGTGAAAGCTTGACGTGCTTCTACCTTGTATTAGAAACTGTAAGTGCTTCTCGAGGATCAGGAGAGATGCCCCCGTACCCTCGGGAACAGAAAAGGTTGGAAGGTCCAGTTGAAAGTAGAACTGCACCCTCTTCTCTCTGTGCCCCGGTGCCTGAAGATAGCTCAGTAAAGTTTGGGGTTACCCTGTGTTCTTCATACCCTGGGTTACTATTGGTGTACAACTAAAAGTATGGTTCTGTCTGATCAACTCACATTATCTCACTATTAGAGAGTTCTTACACAGAAGATCCTCCTCTCAGCCAAACAAGGTCTGGAATGCACATATACGTGGAAACAACAAAAAAGCCGTTCCATTTGTAGAAATAAGTATGTTGTCTCAGAATAGATATTTTCACTACAAAAATAACAGGACAGAGTGGGTGCTCTGTGCACGGAGCACAATGTGTATAAATGGCGCTTGTGGAACCAATGTGGGCATGAGATAAAAGATGATATAGCCAAGTTGTTAAAACATATTTCTTCAGTCTGTCCACTATACAGTATACATCGATTAAGGCTGGTTCACTTAGAAGTTTCTTATTCAAAGGGCAGCCCAAAAAAGTGATCGACATGTTCGTCGACATGTCAACCCCAACAATCCAACGTGATAATTGAACATCAGGCGGGGTCTTCCTCAGGACATAGAGTGGAGACACCCTAATAAAATGGGTGAAAATGTTCATTGGTTCCAATGTCGCCTTTAAGATGTCACCAATAATCTAAGAAGGCAACTTTTAATTCACCATGTAATTTCAGAATGAAGGCTTCAGACAGGGTAGCCTCTATTTACTGCGTCAGGTGGTGTGCAATGTTCTGATTAAACTCTTCGCACCCACAAAGTGAACTGTCCGTGCTTGTGTCTAATTATTTTCCTCTGTGTGTGATAAAGAGGGCCGAGCTATGAATAACAATTGGACATTATTTAAGGAATCGTAGTGAGCCATCACGTCTGTGTTAACAGAAAGGATGCACATTCATTTTAAAATAGCCACCAATTTATAGTAGAATATATGATATACAGATATACAATGTATTTTTTCTTCGGCTTATAACAGTGGGCCTATTTGAGGCTAATGGACCTGACCCTGAAATTGTTTTATTGATGCTGTGTCAGCACTGCACTCAGGTCAATTCTTAAAGGCATTTGTGGTAACGAATAAGCTTATGTATATTTGAGTGGGTTTAGTTCCCTCCAGCAGTGGTTAATTAATTAAAAAGAGAGCACCATCGGTATTAATTCAACTTAAAGTAATGCATGTTTAATGCAGTGTTAAAAAGAGTGATTCTTATAGTCGCTAATAAATTCCTTCCAACTGAAACACAGATTCCCTCTGTATAACTGGCCATCTTGAACTGAAGTCACAACAACGTTAATGGTAATAAAATCCCACGAATGTGCATGGAAAAAAGAGGGGTAAGGGGGGCGTGCGGATAAAGAAGACCAGGACCAAGGCCTCACCCACCCAAGGAAGCATGCTCCATCAAAGGGGCCCTCTTCACACCCTCCGGTAAAACAAACTCTTAGGGTGCATTTTTAAGGGGGTCAGGAGGCCCTACTGGGACTGAGTGTAGGTGTCCCCAAGAAAGATTGCAGAGGGATGAATGCTATTAAAACTATCTCGTGGTAGACACTTGCTAAACTATATTAGTGTTCCCAGTAAGTAGACATTAAATCCTGATGAGGGTATCAATTCTACCCATGGCAAAGGTAATCTTGGCAACAAATACTAGGAATCGTGGCATCAACCCATCTTGTGGCAATTTAGCGGCCTGTTAACATTTAAGTACTTTTCTCGGTGTAAAGCCTAAAGTGACCATAGAACAGATTTAGATGATAGACTCTGAGAGGCTGCTAAAATACAATGTAAGAAGGGGGGAAGGTATGACGACCGTCTTGTGTGGCTAAAGTATGCAAGGTGCTTGGGCTCAAACCTTTGCCCAATATCTGTATAACCAAAAGTCTATTGCACATCCACACTCAGGTTTAAACGATGCAGTTAAAGCTGTGTAAAACAGTCCGGTGTATCAGGAAACATTCTGCCTGAGAGCCTAGATAGATCTCTGTCTGTTTACACTTGCTCCGGAGTCAAGTAGACACATGGGGCTCTGTAGTGCAAGAAGAAGTGCAGAACAGAGGAAATGGGAAAGGTGATTGGAAGGCTAGGGAATGAAAAAAAAGAGAAGCGTTGGAACGGGAAGAAAGGAAAGGCAGAAAGATTTTTTCGAAAAAAGAGAAATAAAGCGATAGTTGGAGGAAGGAGCTCTGGAGCAGGAAGAGAAAGTGAGATAGGAGACAGAGTGTACAGGGAAAATGGAGGGCAAAAGTAAACAGGGGAAAAAGAAGTGGCGGTATGGAGATGATGGGAAGTGAAAGAAGAACAAGGGAAGAGATGATAGTAGAAAAAAACGAACAACAGAGAGGAAATGGGGGACAAAGGGAGAGGACGGTAGCAGGGAGAGTAAACCGTGTAAGAAGAGGGAACGGGGTGATGGCCAGAAAGAGAGAGATGAGAGATGAAAAGAAGCGCGCGCGCCTCGCGCTAAAAGTTAAAAAAACAAGCCAAAAAGACGCGCGGCCGCGAGACGCGCTCTGTGGTGAGGGGAGAGCAAGTGAGAGGAAAGCCAGATGGCGCCTGAGCGATGCGAGGAATGCGCGTTACTGTGCGCGTAACCGCACGCTCTAGGCCAGCAAAAGCTTGTGGTGGCATTTCTAAAGCCCACTCACTAAATGTCTCGCCAGACCAGCGCATGCGCTGGCTCAGGCGAGACCTAAAGAGAAAACATAGAGCGAGCCTTTAAAACAAAAAATCATATAATGCTAGTTTGGCAATGTCATCATTTATGTACACTTAACTGCACATTCTTTAATTGTATCCAAACCATTACTGAAATTAATGCACAGTTCAAATAGTTGATGGCTCTTCTTTTATGTGGCTCAGTCTACTCCTTTTATAGTTTCTGTAAAGCGCTTTGTCATCCCTTGAGCCATGAACACACTATAAAAAACTGCTAATGAATGTGTTGATAAATAAAAATAGTGGTCTCGCATTTGGGACATTATAAGTGTTTAGCCATGCAACAGTTGTGCTGCATAACTAAATACTTATAAGGTCCCAAAGGCGAGACCTATTGGCTATGCCAATGCTTGTTATTAGCTCCTATGCTTACCACTTACTTTTGCTCCGTTTCTGTTGGCTGTTTCCTAGTCCTCATCTGTTGTTCCTCGTGTGCTTTTCTTATCAGTTTCCCGTCTTCGAAGTACTGTTCCCATCTACTTTTCTGGAATTATTTTTTTTAAGTTTTTTTACAATTTTTTTCACCACAGCTCGTGGGAAATAAGTAGCAGTTTGCTATATTTGGCATTCCCAGCATTTCTGCAGTGCTTCCCGAGTGCAGTGGTATCGGCGCACTGCTATCCTGGCTGTGGAGATCCTCTGACGTACTTAAAGCACTACTTGAGTGCTTTAAGGCTCGCGTGCACTCAGTTGTTCTCCCGGGGCCAAAGCGAGCATCCACTTAGGTGCTCTCTTTCATGGCCCGACATCTCTGCGCCACCACAGCATCACTCTGGGCCACCACAGCATCACTCTGGGCCACCACAGCATCACTCTGGGCCACCACAGCATCACTCTGGGCCACCACAGCATCACTCTGGGCCACCACAGCATCACTCTGGGCCACCACAGCATCACTCTGGGCCACCACAGCATCACTCTGGGCCACCACAGCATCACTCAGCGCCACCACAGCATCACTCAGCGCCACCACAGCATCACTCAGCAAGACCGGAGTATCATTCAGCATCACCTCAGCATCGTCTCCGCACCAGTCACCACCACTACCACCTCAGCATCACTCAGCACCACCTCAGCCTGCTCTCGGAATCTGGCATCTGTTAATTCTCCCCTAGCGTCTGGCCGCTGCTAGTGTTATAATACAGGTACTAGTTCCCAACCTTCACCCTCCGATTGTTTATACCCCCTCAAAAAAAAAGCTTTAACAAACAACCATTGGAATAGGCAGAAACAAGTTGCCAGCATTGCAAGGACAAAAGAAAACTGAGGAAATTTTTATTGTAAATACTTTTTTTAATATGGTCGTTCAGTTTTACATAATGCCTTCTTGGTCATATATAAAGTAACAAAAATGCTTCTGACACTTTTTTATTATAACTTTTCAGCATGCTGCACAGCAGCCACACTTCTCTACAGCACAGCTTGAAGACATTGGTAAAGTCAATAGCTCTGGCTAAACACTTATAAAGCCCCAAAGGCGAGACCTATTGGCTATGCCAATGCTTGTTTTCCATTAGGTTTTTGTAGTGGGGAAAAAAAGGCCAAGCATTCCTGGTTTGACGATAGCTGTCGGGAGGCACAGCTGGCACTGATCAACACAAATAAATCCAGGGACAGGTCTCAAATCATCAAAACAAAGAGGTCACATTACAGAGTAATCATCGCTTTAGCAAAAAAAACCTGGGAGATGGATAAATGGGATTCTTTGAGATGGGCTCTATCATCTAATGATATGAAGGCCTTCTGGAATATAGTTAATACAGGCTGTAGTGAAGGGAAACAGGCTCTTGAGCCCACCATAGCGGCAGACATCTGGAAGGGGCACGTTCAGGCCCTATACACTATGCCGGAGTTTGAGGGTACCACCCTAGATTTAGTAAATAGTCCGCAGCCGAATATACCAAGAGACTCCTGAGATAACCTTGATAGAAATAACTAGTGCCATAAGCAAAATAGCCCCGTCTAAAGCACCTGGTCTAGATAAGATTCTGGGGGATCTCTTTCGTGCAGAGCCAACAATCTGGCGGCTTTACTTGTGGGCTTTATTCAATGCTATAATGCAGGGAATGGCAATTTCCGGCACTTGGGCTGGAGCTGAAATTCTCCCAGTGTATAAAAGGGTTCACCATTTTTGCCAGTCAATTACAGGCCCATCAGTTTAATTGATGTTACTCAAAAAATCTTTGCCCGGGTACTGTTAGTACGTCTTCAGGACTGGATGGACGAACATAATATCTTGAGTCCATTCCAAGCTGGCTTTAAGAAAAACACCTCCACGATTGATCAAATATTCAGGCTCCAACTTCTTTATTAGAAAAAGGTGGCGATAGAGGGTGGCAGCCTCTATCTAATATTTGTAGATCTAAAAACCGCTTTTGACCTGGTACCCAGGGTTAAACTATGGTCTGTATTAAGTGACATCAGGGTCCCTACCTATCTCTGGCATATGCTTAGAAGATTGCATGAAGGCAATTATGCCCAAATCAGGTACAGGAAATATGGTGAACTTACTTCACCCCTTGTAGTTAACAGAGGAGTCAGACAGGGATGTGTGCCAGCCCCTACCTTGTTTTGTCTACATATTATTAATGCATTGGTTGACTTATTGAACAGGGAGAAGGACATTGATGCCCCGAGGTTAGCGCACAACAAGGTATATGCAATGTTTGCTGATGACACTCTCCTGTTCTCTAAGTCACCAATGGGCATTCAGAGGATTCTCGTTAGCTTTGAAGCTTTTTGCAAGGAAAGGGGGCTGGAGATCAACAATCAAAAGACAAAATATATGGTCTTCAACCCAGTTACTACGGCACGTTCCAATCCTTGTCTGAATGGCATCTCGCTCAAGAGGGTACCTGTATTTGAATACTTAGGTGTTACCCTAACCAAAAAAATGGACTCTGGACCACACATAGATAAAACAAGCCTCAAGCTAGCCCAGACCACAGGGGGGTTGGCCAAGCTATTTAGGAATTCTTTCCATAAATCCGTTAGTCCAGCAGTCGAGATCTATAAAGTGCAAACAAGGGGTGCTGCAATGTATGGGGTTGAACTTTGGGGGCACTGTCCCATTAGAAATATTAAGTCTGAGAATAACTTCATCAGGCAGTTATTTGGCCTCCCTTCTAGTACCCCACTTGTTCCTCTGCGTTTGGACCTTGGGGTGAGTTTGATTGCAGAGGAAATAGGTCTCAGACCGCTAATCTTTTGGCGTCGCCTATGGGTGACCCCGGAATTGGTTGTATACAGGTCGGAGCTAAAGGAGGTAATGGGTCTACCGGGTGCAGGAAAATTAGCGTGGTTTGCACACATTAGGGACACACTCCGTAGTATTGGTAAAACAAGCTTATGGAATAACCCAGCATATCCTGCAACCACAAGGAATGCACTGGCCAGGAGTTATAGGGAAAGCAAACTTGCTTATTTACAAGAGAGCTCAGCAGTCGGTTCTCTAACAGTCAACTTTATGAGAATCAAAAATGTTTACTTTCTTAAGTCTTTTCTGGATGTTATACAACCAGCATTATCAAGGAAACTTTATGTCCAATTTAGACACAGGTCTCTCCCCATGCGTTCATTTTCCAATAAATGAGCAGGCACCTCTCCTCTAGGCTGTCCGGCATGTAGCAACGAGGTGGAGACATAACTTCACAGACTCTTTTTTTTGTCCTGGCTATAAAAAAGCCAGACATAGATGGTTGTTACAAATATGTAGAAATTGGGGACCAAGCACTGAGTGGATGCATTTAGGCTCTTGAAATACAATACTCAAATGCCAACTGTATTTGCTGTCTCGCGCTTCCTACTTTCTATGTGGTGTGCGCGTAAGTCGATTTTGGGCTCCAACTCTCAGACTTAAGCCGACATAGTCATATGGGACATGCCCTAATTTAACGTATCACAACTATCTATGTCTGAAACAGGTTCCAGATGCCCTTGGGTAAAACAGGGCATAATGTTTTATTGTTGGTGGAGGGAAATCGCTTATGAAATTAAGGACTTCATTCGGCTATCGGATTATGTACTTTGGCAAAACCATTTTTGTATATTGTTTGTCTGTAGCATATTTTAATAGGCTCAGATTTATTCTGTGCGCCCCTTTTTAGACATCGAATGGGGTGTAGTTTTAGAGTATTTGTAACCAACGACTCTGTTGATTACTTGACTGTGTATTTTTTTTTTGTAATGATTGTTTTAACTAATTATACGGTTTTACCGCACTTGCACTTTTATGGTCTATCGACAGAAATAAAGTATTCGAAATTAAATGAAATAACACTTTGCATTTGAAGTATAGTGCATAGTACCATTAAGACAGTCTATGACATTGAGTTACTAAGGACAGAAATGCAATCCTACCACCTTCTATGTTAAGTAAGGCAATGCATGGGCAGTCACGGGTAAAGTTATACAAACTGAATCTAGGGTTAACCAAGTACTATGCCTACCTTCTAACATTGTACTGCTCTGGATGCTTATCATACTGTTTGTATACTCTCACAAAAATTCAATGCCCCGCCAGGGAGATTGAAGGTCTTGCAGTGTTTGGAGCCTGTCCCACTGTGTCTGTGGAGGAACTTCAGTGGCGGCACACAGTCTTTCAGCAGTGGCTGGCATGCCTGTGCAGTGCCAGTCTGCCTACGGCAGACTCACAGTCACAGAGGATTTCTGCTTGCAGAACTGCATGGATCACAGAGGCAGTCATGGGTATGGCAAGGAGACAATGTTGTCACTGCAGCTTGCTTGCAGTTATGTATCAGGAATGCCGGCTTTAGTACAGCTTTGTTCAGATTGCAGCAGTACGATGGGTCACCACACTGGGCTCCACTTGCAAAGTCACTCGTAGCTCGCATCTGCTGGAAAAAGCAGCGTCTCAACCGTGATGGACCACTTCATTGGGTGCCTCTTGCATGGTCACAAGTTGGCCTCGGGCCTGCAGTACTTCCATGAGCAGGCTGCTCGGGTGTTCTTTTGAGGTGCAGCTGGGCAGTCGAGCCGGTCGTAGTCCTGCTTAGTTCAAAGCACCTCATGGCAGCATTTCTCAAGCTCAGGAAGAGCAAAGTAGGTTGAAAGCACACAAGGCAGTCTACCTCCTCTTTAGCAAAGCTTAGAAGCATAGGTCTTCTCCTTAGTCCTAGGAATTTAGCCGAAATAACTTTAAGGATAAGGCCATGGAACCACCCATCTCTGGCCCAGTCCTTTCTTTACATTGGTTAGCAGAGCTTCAATAAACACTGGATAAGCAAGATGGACTTGATTTTATCTATTCTTCAAGAGAGCTGGCTTGGCAAAAGCCTGGTAAAGTTCAAGTTTGCCCTAAATATTTAAGGGTGAACCAATCCTTTCTGAGCACATTTCTGTATCTGGTATTCACATCCCTGTGGAGAACATTTATGGTAAAATGGCCCCTTGCTACAACTGTATTACAGGTATACAGTTTTTGCTCACAGCTTAAAGCACAGGATGCAGGGGTGGGTAATCAGTCGAGTCCTTTGTATGAGGTGTGCAGTCATCATCATAATAAACTTCATTCAATTATAAAATATAATCATAAAAATGAAAGAAACAAGACCAACATAATGGCATATTTACAAACCGTCATCGACATCCCAACAAGCAAAAGTCCATTACAGAGGTTAATCCGGGTATCGATGACTTCATCGGCCACAGAAATTCTCTCTAACCAGTCGGACCCAGCGACCACGGAGTGTGCAGAGCCCGGAGGAAAAAGGAGAAAAAACTGCCAGGTCAACCACACTCCCGAACCAATGGAGGGAGATCAAAATGGGGACACCTCCTATCACTCAATCACTTTAAGGACTGAAGTGCCTTCATCGCCTACAGACACAAGTCCTCCCAATCAGGATGAACAGGTAGATCCAGCGAGCGCCCCAAGTGACCACCACCAGGTGGAGCCTAATACCCGCACCATCTTGCTCATCCCTGAGTAAAACTCCAAAGGCCGGGTCGATATCCTCAGCAGAGGGAATATCCTGCGACTACTAACACCAATCAGCAACCTGGCTGGCATAAGATCGCACAATTTGGAATCTATTGAGTTCAAGAAACTCAAACATCTATCAGACCAAGAGGTAACAAATGCAACCTAGGCCACATACGAAATAGCGCAGAAGATCCTGAATGAGGAACTTCAATTAAATGCCTGGGGGATTCAACTAAAGTTCTATAAAAAGACAGGCTACCCGGAGCCCCTGTTGTTAAATCAACAAGAGCAGAAAATCTCTCGCCCCACGTACACATACACCATGAGGAAGACCCAATCTGTGCTCAAAGGGGAACGCAGTACCTCTACACCGCAGAAGAAGACAAAAGACAGGCCGTGGCAACCGAGGACAGGTACCAGATCAGACGACTGGTCTTTGATTGCCAGAACAATACATTTACGGAGCAAGAATAGCTGACAGGGAGCAAAACAATCCCCAACAGTCAATCCTTAGTTACGATTATGTTCTTGGAACATAAATGGCCTGGGAAATAAAACTATTGACACGCAGCTCCTGTTATAGTTTCAAAACCTTGACCTCATCCACCTACAAGAGACCTGGCTAGACCAACTGCACCATCTACAAGGATTCAAAACATATCACCTCCCGGTGTAAAAAGTGCCAAGTTCGGGCACCAAAAAGGAGGTCTCACAATCTACACCTCAATCAAGAGTATAAACGTAATTAAGGAACTGGATGTCAAAACTACACCAACAAATGCCATAAAGTCAATTAAAATAGACCTAGGAACCGATAACAACATCAACAACTAATATTACTAAATATATATACCTCCGTCCACGTGACAAAATTAATGGAGTGAAACTCTTGGGATCTTAAATAACTAGGATACTATCAGAAGACTCTATGCCAAATTTAATGGTAACATGCAATTTTAACATGCATCTAACGGGATCCCCAGACAGGGACCAACTATTGGAAGAACAATTTTCTGCATGGAGCATCCCTCATCAGGAAGAATGCAAATGGGGCAAGCAAACAAGGTTAGCAAAAGAACTTCTAAAGGATTTGGAAAATTTTGAACTTGGTCGCACTAAACGGGGGTTTTCCGGGCAACCGCCCTCCGGTAGCGACCTTCCATAATGTATCAACCAGCACATCAATAGATTACACCTTCGTAACCGTACCCTTGATCAGCAAAATCATAGATTTTCGGATAGGAACATCAGACCACAGCGACCACCTACCACAAGAAATCGCAATGAACATACAAGGTATAACATTAACTCAACCAGTGGAGGACCCAAGCTCCATACATACAGTCAACTACAGAAGGATCAAATGCAAAACGCGCCTCCCAGAAAACTTACTGGCCCTGGCAAAGACTCGCTGGGAAGAAAACAAAGGGACCAATACAAGCACGCTAACTTGCTGGGAAATCTTTACAAAAAAACGCGGCAAAGCCCACACAGCAAGGGAATAGCCTCGTTCAACAAGAGAAACTCAACGTAGGATTCCTCCTGTGCCACAAAGCACACAATGCAGTCATCTCTCGACCATGCAAAAGACGCGTCCGAGGCATCTCAAGAAAGCAAACCGATCTACATGGAGGCTCCGCCGATCCGGTTCAGACGATGGCATCCAAAATGAACTAAGGCAGTTCAAAATAAGCAAGTATGGCTAATTTGGCAATCGAAAAGGGAATCAGAAGACAAGTTGTGGGCCACGCTCTTACACGGCATAAAAACAAACAACAACGCAAGATTCTGGCACACAATTAACAGCTTACAGAACCCAAGTGTGCATGTTGTCAGCTCACACTTGACAGATGAAGCCTGGGTCACCTTTCTCTGGCATCACTTCAACACAGAACTTGCTGGCACTATGCACGAAGAACAGAGATCTGAATTCATGCCCGGTGGGCAAACTATCTGACCCGGATAAATCATTGCCAATTGCCCCTTTTGCGTTCACTGGCAAACGGATTACTAAAAGGCTAGCGAAAGGCAGGACAGAGGGATGCCGGGTCCCAGCGGTATCCCCCCCGATCCTGTACAAGCAAGATCCGGATTATTGGGCGGCAGCACTACTACCACTTTTTAAACAGATCCTTGAAGTAGAAAGAATACCAGATTCTTGGAAGGGGTCAATCATATCCCAATACAAAAGAAAGGCAATGAGAATGAAGCAAAAATTACAGGCTGGTCACCTTAATAGACTGTGATACCAAATACTACACCGGCCTTCTCTTGGAAGAACTCACAGATTGGGCGACCGAAAGGGCAATCATTCCCGTTAACCAAACGGGATTCCGTAAGCACACAGGAACTACAACAAATATACTTACCCTCTCCCTTCTGATAGATACTGTAAGAGGTGCCAACTTGCTACTCTGTTTGCTTCATCGACTATTCATCCGGCTTTGACAACATCAACAGGAAGAAACTGGGATAAAGTGTCCAAAAGAAAAATTCCATCTGCTCTCCTGAATCAGGTGATCCTCCTACATACAGACACCTGGGTCCAAATAAAACTGGGAGCTGGCGACCGCCTATCCAGAAAGATACCAACGACTAAGGGGCTGAAACAAGACTGCGTACTGGCCGCGACTTTATTCAATCTTTTTATGTCCGATCTTTCAACAGGGTAGGACAAATGCAACTCCCACGCCCCAAAGATGGGAGAACTTACCCTCTCAAACTTACTCTACGCCGACGATCTTGTACTGATCAGCCGCACTCCGATTGGCCGCCAACACTTACTAGACACCACGCAAAACCTCTCTGCTGACAATGGATTACCCATAAACCTAGACAAATCAAAAGTGATGCGGTTAAACCAAACAAATAAGAACGCTCACAGACATCATTGGCATTTGGTAGATCTCCCGCTAGAAGCAGTCGAAGAATTTAAATACCTGGGCGTCATAATAGATAGCAAATGTACATTTGAGGCACAAATAGAGGCCATAATAAGAAGAAGTAACGTAACTGCAGTTGCATTAAGAAACATCAAACGCAAAACCATTGGCTCAAGCCTCTGCTCCAGGTGATTCAAGCAATGCTTATTCCAACAATCACCTACGGGAGCGAGTGTCTACGGGGAAAGGACGAGAGTATGCTGGACGATACAGTATCAAGAGCTCTGAGAATAATATTCAACCTACCTAAATACACCTCACCGGAGCAAATAAGATTAGAAGTTGGCCTGCAGACGCAACAAATAGCACACAAAGGCGCCTTTGTCAAATGGTGGTACAAAATCAAGAGAGCCGAACCCGGGACTCTGAATGCACATCTATGGAAGGGACTCAAGTCAAAAAAAGACAGCATGGCCATGATTTACCTACAAGAATCAATAGATCGACTGGGCCTACGGGAACTTTGGGAGGCTGATGGGACCCATAAAAGCTTCAAACAAATTGTCAATAAAACAGTCAAAATGGTGTCCTTATTGGAAGATAAAGCTGCGCTAAAAGAAAGGGCATAAAGATGGTTCGTCCTGCAGAGTTACTCTAAAGCCTCCCCTCAATCATACTTAGGAGCAGGATTCACGAAAGCGACAAAGGAAAAATATCTTCATCTTCGACTAGGTTTTCTTCCATCGCTGCTCCACTTGCCTCCATGGAAACTACCACAGACAGCAACTAACTGTCGCCTATGCGGGAAAGCAAAAGAGGATGTGCTACATCTATTGTGCATATCTGGGAGACTAAAAAACGAAAGCAGACTTCTGTTAAACCCCACCCCAAAGATTAAGGGGATAAGAACATGCAGCCAGGCAGTGAAAGCATGGTTTGAAGGTGGAGACGCTCAGTTGGCCTGCCGCCTCGTACAATTTATGGGCAAAATTAGAAAATTTTTAAACACCAGCATTTAATTGCCCAACCTGGCCCCCACCTTCGACAACCAATCATTAGCCACCATCGCTCTAGTTACTCAGAGAACTATCTCACCCATTGCTGACTTTGCACATTGCCAGCCCCTGCTGCTTGGATAATTATTCCGTACACTGTTGACTCTGCACATGGCAGCTGGACAACGACTATTAGCTTCCATCGATCTTGTTAACTAGAGCACTATTTTCGCACACAGCTGATTTTGCACATTGCCCACACATGCTGTTTAGGGAGCTATTTTGCACACTGCGGCTTTTGCACATTGCCGTTGACCATGGACCTTTCATCCCTGTATCCTTGGACCTTTCGATCTTAATTAACGCTTTTAATAAAGTTAAACCATTTTTAAATGTTTTTTCTTATACATGGTCCAAATGTGGTATCTATAGTCCTGGTATAAAAGCAAACTGTAAACTTTGGTACACAATTATAGTTTTAACTTTGGAGGATTTGAATACTGCTGTTTTATCATTGCGATGGTTTTAAGTGATCACGCAAATAACATTATTATTATTATTATTATAATACAAAAGTTTCAAAAAGCATACACCGACGAAGACCCACAACTGATTTTCAAAAGATTCTCATTGCCGGGCATACATCCTGCTCGGATAACAATTGTGGAAAAATAAGTTTGGGTCTACATCTTTTAAAAGTATACCTATTGAGCAGAGGAATTAAAAAAAGCATTTGCATACTGACGATAACGTTTACAGAAAAACATAAAATGCAGTAAAGACTGCTCAGATGACTCGTCACATGGACAAAGGCTGACTGACTCACTACTATGCTGGCCGGAAAGAAAGCATAGAAGAGGGCATATGGCACCAAGTCTAAACCTAGACAGAAGGGACCTCTTCATGAACCAACATCCAATTTTTATCTGGTTTCTTTATTTGGAGGGGTGTGCAAAAAGTAAAGGTCTGCCCAATTCCTCCAAAATCGATTTTATACATGAGAGCCACAGGATCTGTGAGCTATTACCATATTTGAGGCAGTCTAAATAACACTGCTTTAGGATTGTTCAAAATTGAGACCCATAACAAACGAGGGGCAGGTTTTATAGAGTCCGTAATGTAATTTAAACCCAGTTCTTAAACGCAAAAGCAATTGGAAAAGCTTATGGGGAGGGATGGCTCTCATTGTCTATTTGATGTCCCTCTGTAGCCATCAGTGAAGAACGTCCACGTTGCTCACAGGTGCCCATCTACAATTTTATATATTATTAATCCATATATTATATGCATCCATTCCAGACCCTATACTAACTTTCAAGTCAATCCCAATTAACTCTCTGTAGATTACTAATGTCACATAACTCGTAGTTATCTGTACCTTTCCTGCTAGTCCACAGTGCTTTTTCTCTACCTGGTCATTGCGCTTTCTTGAGGAGCAGTGGTCTGTGAAAACCTCTACTGTGACCTTCGCATTCTTATGCAGGGCCTGCAAGGCTCTTAATGCCTTCATGACTTGCCAACCCCTTTTGTGCTGTCCCACTGGTGATACCATCCAGAGCAGCACTACTATGTACTTCATTAGGTGTGAGGATACTTGCCACAATCTGAAATACTGGGCTCCTTGTATTCCCACACTAAACAAATGGCTACTCATTATAATGCCCTAAAAAGAGTGAGAGCACGAAACTTAGAGATGTGGTCACACATCAATCATGTCAAATTTTGCAACCTTGCTAGAGTGCTTTTCAATCATTTTTTTTGTCTTTGTAAACTATCCTGCGGATGTGAATTATTACAGTGAAGAATGAGAAATTCCGTCCCTTCCCTTCCCCCTATGTTTTTTTATTGCATTTTGCGACACAATCCAATAAAATTGGTGTTTTAAAGAATGTGATCCTGCAGTCACTGGAAGTTATTTCACTATGTACCATGTAATGGGTATGGACATTGGGCACATCATTCTTCAATAACCATTTTCACGCAGGTGCCTTTTTTCTCAATAGTCTTGTTTGTCCTGGGCAAGACACCCTTGCTTGTATTTAATTCAGTGTTTTTTCCTTTCAGTACTGCCAGAGAGAACAGAAGAAGATTGTCCAACAAATGCTTTTTGAACTGTATAACTTCTTGGCGAAGCAGGCAGGTGAGTACCAACGTGTCTGGGGAGCCTGCTCGTTCACCAGACCCAAACCCCACCAAACTGTCCTTGTATAGATTATTACCATAGCTAAATAGTTTTTAATTGTTCAGGCAGGTGAGATTTTATTTTTTACCTTTTTTTTTTTTTTTTTAAACGATTTCTCTCCCACCATATATTTTTTAAGATCAGTTGAGAAGAAAGGAATGGTTTCTTACCTGTAATCCTAGTTCTCTCTCAGCGGAATCTCAAGACAGTTTCCAAACTCACATTTTGTGTAGTATGTTCGCGCTACTTCAGAAAGGCCAGAAGATAAATGTGACAAAAATATTTCAGCCTTAGAGAGGCTATATTGCCAGTTCTATGAATTTACTTTAAAAGATGGAAGAAAATGCATTCAGCCTTTAAATGTTACTAAATATAGGACAAAGTGACATTTTAAAAACCTCCTTCCAAATCCTCTTTATTCTCTTTTAAGTGCATGACCGGGAAGAATAGGGCAACATACCTGTATGGCTACAGCAATGCAAGAAATACAATAGAATGCTGCACTTTTTAATTTTTTTAAATATTTTTTATTGGTTTTCACAGTAAAGAGTACAGGTCATTGTGGTGGTTCGTTATAAAGACAACGTTTTTTACATTCATTACAAAAGATGCATTTCCGATGTGACTCCTGGAGTGCATATTCTCAGGTTCATCAGCACTCGTCCCTGTCCGCCATTTCGGTTGATGGGGAGATTCAGATCTCTCTTCTATATAGATTCCATTTACCCCACTTTTTATCCCATTTTTTAGGACACCCTCTGCTTTTAAACACTTCCTTTCCAGCAATCATGCATTTATCCATATCTTTTGCCCATCCCCTCGAGGTTGGTGCATCACCAGCCCCCCAACTCATCGCAATATTGCGTTTGCCCAATGTGAACCCCAAAGTGACCCATTGTTGTTCTGTTGTGGTGAGATCTGTGGCGTCCCATATATTGAGGAGTCCCAACTTAGGCGTTAGTTGGATATCTTTACCCATTGCGTTCTGTAAATGTCGTGTGGCTTTTCCCAAGAATGGTATTATATTAGGACAACTCCATAGCACGTGATAGAATATGGCCTCTTCCTTGCAGTGTCTGAGGCATCGTGGGTCTTCTCTACACCCTATTTTAGAGAGGGTAGTCCCAGTTAAGTATGTTCTGTGCAGTATTTTGAGCTTTATGAGGCGGAATTTGAGTGGGATATAGCAGCCTCACGGGGGACATTAACGCAGTTTGCCACTCTTCATCTTCAAGTGGCCCTATCTCTACTTGCCATTTTTCTCGAAGTCGTTGGAGTGGATCATGTAGGTTGTTACAGAGTTTTTGGTATGTCATAGAAATGGCTTTTTTACTCATGGGTTCCGATAGTAGTCTATCTTCTAACAGTGATGCCTCCGATATCTCACCCTGTGTAGGGATGGTTGTAATCAGAGCATGGCGGATTAGCATGTAACGAAATACTTCCCGCTGGCCTAGGTCGTATTCTTTTTGTAACTCTGAGAACTGGAGAATTCTCCCTTTTTTCCATAAGTCACCAACAGTGGAGATACCAATTGCATCCCATTTGTCGAATCCCGGCTGTGCACCCAATGCCCCCAGTCGCTGGGTTATCCATAGTGGCGTGGCTTGGGTTATTGTACCTTGCCAGACGAGTTTTTTACTGGCCTGGTGCCAGATGTCAATGGTTAGGGCGGTAGTGCCAATATATCAGCCTTTTTTGGGGTTTGAGTATAGGGCCCCGTTATATCCTTCCTTCCCCATTTGGTATCTATCCAACTGGTATGCGGGTTCTGACTGTGGATAGTACACCCAGTGATTAATAACCACCTGCTGGGACGCCCAGTAGTAAAGGCGCACGTCGGGTAGTGCTATCCCCCCGTCGTACCAACTTCTAGCTAATTTATGTGTGGCAATGCGTGCCGTTTTGCCATCCCAAAGCAATGACCTAATTTCACTGTCTATGCTTTTGAAGTATGATTCAGGAACCTTGTAGGGGCTGTTCTTTAGGATATATAGGAAGCGCGGCAGTGCCAGCATTTTAAAAAGGGCTGGGCGTCCCAGTAATTACAGAGGCAGTTCCCTCCAGTGTCGCACATCGTTTTGCTATCTGTGTAGGGGAGTCTCAAGGTTTTTGGAGTAAAAAAGATCTGGGTCTGGGGTTATAAAGACACCGAGATAATGAAAGCCCTCCACTGCTATTGTAGCCACGCAGTTCGTGGCAGTCTTGGGTTCGGTCCATGGAGTATGTAATTTACCGATTTGGACCAATTACTAGTGTAGCCGGAGTATTTGCCAAAATTTGTAAAAATGTGGAGAATTCTATTTAGTGATTTTGCTGGTGACGCGAGGTATAGCAGAATGTCGTCAGCATATAGGGATATTCTGTCCTCTTGTCCCTCAGCCTATTTCAGTCCCCTTAGCGATCTATCGCCTCTAACCTAGGTTGCAAGTGGTTCAAGCATCGGGGGAAAAAAATCAATGGGGATAGGGGGCATCCCTGTCTAGTGCCCCTCTTCAGCGGGAACGTCCGCGATGTGCGGTTATTTACTTTAACTTGACGTTTGAGGTCTGTGTGTAGGAGCTTAACCCACCTGAGGAATTTCGGACCAAAGCCAATTCGGTGCAGGACCTCAAAGAGATACGGCCATTCAATTGTATTGAATGCCATTTTGGCAACAAGTGAGAGTATCACCACATCTTCCGCTAATATGGGTTTCCTACCCAGGACGTTATTCAATCGACGGATGTTTAAGACCGTATTGCGGCCGGGCATAAAACCTGATTGATTCGCGTGTACTATGTTGGTAATAATGAGGGCGAGTCGGGAGGCTAGTATTTTGGCGAGGATTTTGGCCTCCGCATTTATTAAAGAAATCGGTAGATGGGAGACACAGTTTTCAGCTGGTTTCTCCTTCTTATGTGTGCCTACTATTGAGGCCAACCTTTGGTCCTCAGGTAGGGTCCCCTTCTCGTTAATTTCAAGATACATATCTCATAAATATGGCGCAATCTGAGATGCTTTGAGTTGAAGGAATTCGATAGAGAGACCATTGGGCCCCATTGCCTTTCCGGACTGTATAGTACTAATTGCTGAGCGGATTTCCTCCTCAGTGGGGTCTCCTTCAAGCGAGTCTCGATCTTCGGGGGGCAGGGTAATAAAGGAATGTCTGAGAGTAATTGCCATGAGTCTTCTGATGTGGTAGTGACGACTGAGGTGTATAGCCCTTCGAAATGGTCAGCAAAGGCCTCCGCAATCTCTTGTGGGTCTTTGATAATGTCAGTGCTGTTTATTTGTAGCTGGGGGACCCAACGCGCAGCCTGCTCCCGTTTTTCTAGCCAAGCCAGAAGTTTACCCGCCCTGTCCCCCAGCTCGTATAGTTTATGTTGGACTACCGTGTGTTTAGCTTTGGCCATCTCTGTCACTAAGGCTTTGTACTCTAATTTTTTTATATTTATGTTGTGTTTATTGGCTTCATTTGGGGTCTGCGTAAACTCCTCTTCACTTTTCTGGAGGTCGTTCTCGAGCTGTTCTATCCTTCCTCTCTTGTTTTCTAATGTATCCCAACTTGAGTGCTAAAGCTTGGCCTTTTAGCACTGTTTTGAAGGCCTCCCATAGCGTTTGCGCTGATTCTACCGAACCTGTGTTTTCTCTGAAATAGTAGTCCATATGTTGTATCAGGTTTTCTTTTATACTGGGGATTTTGAGAAGCCATGGATTTAGTGTTATAGTGGGTCTATGCCGATATTTGAGGAAGTTGAAAGTGGCGGAGACAGGGGAGTGGTCTGACACACCACGTGCTAGGCAGTGTGGTTCCCTGTAGTTGCCTATGTCTGCTGTGTGCGTCAGAATATAATCTATACAAGATATGCTGTTGTGGGCACCTGAGAAGAATGTGAATTGGGAAACGTGCGGGTTAAAATGACGCCATACGTCCGTCGGGCCCATAGTGCTGAGAAATTCTGAGAGGGGCGTGGTGTTTCGGGCTGGGGTGCGCGATTGCTGCCGATCAGTACAGTCATTTAATGTCGTATTAAGGTCTCCTCCCAGGATTAACGATCCAATTGGACGATCTAGAATGATCTTCCCCAAGTCTGCGATGGCCGGTTTATGGAGCGCGGGGGGCATAAGCCGATATGATGTTGATCTACTTCCCCTCCCAGCTTGCTTCTAGGATAGCGAATCTGCCCTGTGGATTGGCCCAGGTTCTTTGTGTTATTAATGCAAGATTCTTTCGGATTAATATGCCCGTTCCTCTAGAACTAGAAGTGAAACCAGTGGTTACCGCTAATTTGTACCCCCATCTATTTAAAGCTTTGCAGCTGTTCCCCACGAGGTGGGTTTCTTGTAATAAAGCTATATCCAGGGAATGTCGCTTGAGTTATTGTGGCACTATCCCCCTTTTTAGCTTGTCTCCGAGCCCGTTTACGTTCCACGTAAGGATTTTTAGTGAGGTTTCAGTGAGATTTGTTGCCATTATACGAATAGGGGTTGTCTGTGTGAAGCATTTTATGCCATGTCTGATGTCCCATCGCCGGGGAAAACCCTACAGGATGCTCCGTGGAATGTCTTTTGGTGCGTCTTCGATCGGACCCATGTTTGTGATGCGAGTGTGTGAAGTCTACGAGTGTTTCTGTGAGTTTCTTTGACAAAGTCTGAGAGATCTGTGCCTTGACCTGATTAACTTTGGAACTAACCCCACCCCACTCCCAACAATCCCCCCCTACAACCCTACAATCAGTATGGGCGGTATCAGTGGATAACGTATTGGTGGCTGCTTCAACTTCCTTAACCCTGGTGTCCATATTTCTGAGGTCTGCTCTGGCATGGGAGATTTTGATGTTTACCGTGTCTAATCTAGACACGAGGGAGGTACAAGCGTTGTTGATTGCCACCATGATGTCTTGGAGTGTGAGATCGGATTGACCAGTGGGGGTTTGTGTCTGTTCCTGCGCATTTGCCTTAGCAGTTTCTTGTTCCTCTCCACTTCTGGTCCAGGCATACTTGTTGAGTTTTGTTTGCATTGCTGCCTTGCCTCCCCTGCCGCCTGCCATCCTGTTATGTATGTGGATAAAGCGTGGTAGTCCCCGCCGCCTGCCTTGGGGAGGGGGGGGTGGGGGGGGGGAATGTGCCCTTCGCGGACTGACGGGTTTCCCTGGTTGTGTTTCGTGAGTCTTATACCACAGATTGGTGGACTATATTTCTGGCGAGGTCTTACCCCAGGTGGCGAAGCGACTGGGAGTCGTGTTCTCGCTTGCTGGAACGCTCTCCCTTTTGGCAACTTTGGTGTGTGGTATCTTGTGGTAGGATCACTGAGGGGAAGGAGGTTTATCTGCCTTTGGGGGGGGGGGTAGTATAGTGTCTGTGCCCGGATTCTGTGCTTGGCTTCACCACGATATGAGGGAATTGTTGAGTTATGCGTTGTGGGCCTGATGTCTGGCTTTTCACGAGTCTTGTGTCGCACACTTACTTTATGCCCAGACCCCTGTATTGGTGAAGTCCAGTAGGGGATTATTCCCTTCCCCCAGATGTTGTAATACCACGCTCGTAGCAGTGGGCACTTCGACCCAGCCAGCTGTCCAGGCTTGGGCAGATTCCTCAGTGTCCACTGGGCGATTGCCGTTTGTTTGCGCTTTTTGATTCAGCTGACGGGCTCTCGGTCGGGGCCCAGTGGCCGTGACAAGAAAAGCGCCCCGTCTGTGGTGTAGTTGGTGGAGGGAACCTCTTCTTGGTCAGATCAAATGCTGCTGATTCCTGTCGGCCCTCTGAAGTTAGTCCCTTGGGACCCGGCGTGTCTCTGTATGTTTTATGACGTCTAGGCTTAGATCTGGGGCCAGGCCCACGCTTACCCCCGCTCACCGCCACGACCTTTGATGTAAGTCCCTTGGGGCCTGGCGTGTCTCTGTATCCTTTAAAACATCTAGGCTTAGATCTGGGGCGAGGCCTGCGCTCACCCCTCCGCTTACCGCCACGACCTGGAGCTGGCACCCACACCGCGCTGCGGCCGCAATTACCTTTTTCTTTTACTGGGGTGGTCCTGTGATTTGGAGCGCTGTCTCACCTCGCATCGCTGGTGTTTCGCTGTCCGCTGTCCATGTTTCCTTCCGTTGCGCCTCAATGCCTCCAGGGCTCCGGGCACCGGAGATCTCTTCTGGATACGCCGCCAGCGTATCTGGGTGTGCAGGGCAGTCCACGATCTCCGTCCCGGCAGCCTCAGTTTCTTTAGGCCGCATCAGACGTTCTCGGTGGCCTCCGGAGCGGGGAGATTTACCTTTCCCGCTTCCCTTTGCCACCGCAGGACCCCGTTGCCGCTCCCCCAACGGGTCTCAACTTGGGGAGCGGTGCACGCCCTCCACTCCACCCAGTGCCGGTACACTTCCACCGCCCACGCGGCACCTCAGGATAAATCCGGAGTGCAGACGCCGTCAGGCCAGCCTCAGTGCACCGCTGCCTATGCGGGTCTCGGTGTTGGATGACTTACTCTCAGCGGCAGCTCCCGGTTGGACTGCCGGTCTTGAGATCCGGGTGACTCGCTGTATTTTCACCTTCACTATGCTATCGATCGAGCAGGACTGGAGGCACTGCCAGTTTAGGTATTCCGCTCTCCTCAGCAGTGCAGGCTTTTGGTATTTGTCTGCAGTGAAATTTGGGCTGATTATTTGGCGGACCTTGAAGCTTCATGTCCCAGGGGCTTAGTCCGACAAGTACAAGAGTTTTGAACTGGGATTAATGTCGGATTTTGGTCTGATATCGGGTGAGGGCTCCGGAGCCGCACTAGTGTGCGGCCATTCCCGTCGGCTGCTGGCCACGCCCCCCGAACGCTGCACTTTTAAGGGCACCCTGGCCTCCCGTGTCATGCCCTGTAAATGGCAGTTGAGTGTCTTTTTGACACCATAACTAACAGGATAGTATTAACGGAACATTATCTCTTCCATCTGGAATAAGGGAGGGTTGCTTAAGATTTCAGTGGAGATACCCCTAAGAGAGAACTAGGATTACAGGTTCGAAACCATTCCTTCTCTCTCAGGGGATCTCTATTGATAATCATAAACACTGAATAGAACGATTAGGTCATCCCATAAGCCTGAAGGAAGAGAGAAAGGTAAACTTAAAGCAAAGAGATTTCTCAAAGGAGCTTGTCCTGCTTAGGAATCAACTCTAGAATCTGAATCAAGACAATAGTGTCTTGTAAACGTGTGACCATATCTCCTAGTTGCTGCCTCGCTGATCTCTGGGATTGGAATAGTTCAAAATAATGCAGCGGTTGCCGCTTAACCTCTGATTGAATGGGCTTTTGATTTTCCAGGTAAGGTTTTGTTAGCTTTCTGATAATACAGGATTATGGAAGAGACTCCCCATCTAAATGAGGATTGTTTTGATGTGGCAAAACCCATTTGCAAAGGCCCATAATTTACAAACAATAGTTTGGACTTTCTCAAGTCCTTAGCCTTGTCCAGATAAAATTGTAACACCCTTTTCACATCAAGAGTGTGCAGAGTCCTCTCTGCAGCAAATAAGGGGTTTGAAAATAGGGTGGGTAAGGTAATAACCTGATTGACATAAAAGTCTGAAACCACTTTAGGAACAAATTTGGGGTGAGTTCTCTTTGATATCCTTTTACTGTGGACACAACACTTTGTGTGGTTTGTGATAACAGGGTGTGGATTTTGCCAACTGTGTGTAGAGGTAATAGTGACTAGAAATACGTCTTTAAGGACAGATGTTCTAGAGAAACTTTTTGCATAGGCTCAAAAGGACGTCAAATGAGGCGTGAGAACAATATTCAACACCCACTTAGTTGATAGTCTCTTGATAGGAGGATAGATTTTCTTAATGCCTTTAAGAAAATCCTTGACTGCAGGAATTTAAATAAAGGAATTTTCTAAAAAAACATTTTCGATAGGCCATGATTACTGCAAGATAGACTTTAATAGAAGACAATTGCAGCATCCCTTTAGACAAATGTGGCAGATATGCTAGAATTACCTCTTTTTTGGCAAGAGATGGGATCAGAATTGTTCGGAGCACAACAGATACAGAAACTCTTCTATCTAAAGCAGTAGGGCGTTCTTGTAGATGGTCTTCTGACTTCTCTCAAAACGTATATGCACTCCTGAGGTAGATTCAGATGCCGTATTGTACGAGTTCAGGAGCTGAACTGGCAAGTTCAAGGATAGAAAGTTGGTGTGTAGAATCTGGCATCCCAATTTGTGAAGTAAGGCCGGTCTGTACACCAGCCTCATGTGTGGTTCTGAGAGGTGAATATCCGTTAACCACCATTGACAAGGCCATTGAGGAGTAATGAGAATCATTCTGGCCATCAAGTGAGTCCGCTTGATGATCACTGTAGGCAGTAGGGGAATTGGAGGAAAGTCATAAAGAAATTTGCCTGACCAATTGATCCATAGGGCGTACCCAAACATGCCTGGTTGGTAAACCCTGGAGGCTAAGTATGGGCATTTGTTTTCTCCATTTGCATAGAGGTTTATTTGAGGGGAACCCAGTCGCAAAAGATGCCTTAGAGGGCGGTGTTGTCTAATGCCCATTCGTGGTTCTCTTCAGTAGCCCTGCTCGGAGTGTCCGCATGAACATTTTTGGTGCATGGTAGATGGACAGCTGTAATCCTGAGAGTAGATTAACCATTTTGTGATTGTTTGTGCTTTGATGGACAGTGGTTTGGATCCCGTTTGTTCAGGTAGTGCTTTGTTCTTATATTGCCTGTCTGAACAAGGAGGGAGTCCGTTGTGAAGGACGGAAGGAAGACATTTAGAGCTAGATGCAATATTCTCGACTCTAGATGGTTGATGTGGGAATTCTTTTCCTTTGGGAACAAAGAGCCTTGAATCTGAAGGTGATCATGTGAGCACTCCATCCAGACAGGGAGGCATCCGTTATTATCTTCTGTGTTGCGATGTCTTAACGAAAATTTGTTCCCTTGACAAAATGTTTTGGAGGACACCACCAATTGATTACTCTGCATGAGTTGTTGGGATCACTTTGTCTTCCCATTTGCCTGAGAGCTGGTCACACTGATCCCTCAGACACTGTTGCAGTGGTCTCATATTCAAGCGTAATGAATGTGTCCTCATGAAACGCAACTGATGCTCGTGTAAAGCGCTCTGATACCGGATACCTTGGGGTCAAGTTTGCGCTATATAAAACTCCGAAGGAAAAAAAAAGCGTGTGTTTCGTACCAAGAAGGTGCCACTGATTCCAGAAGAGACAATATTTGCCTCGCTGTTGGATGAGCTGTTCTTTTCAGGTTACGACATTTCTGACGATAGATAAACGTCTCTCTTCTGAATGAATCTTATTTGTGTTTCCCAAATGCAAAACTGCTCCCATGTATTAAAGGGATTGTACTGGGATGGAAACACATTTTTGGGGGATTTGTTTGCAGTCCCAAACGGTGAAGGGTGACAACTGCTATGTGTTATTGTTGCCACACTTGCTGATATATTGATGCTTTGATTAGCCAATTGTCTAGATAGGGGTCAGACCAATATCTTTGGCCTATTGCGATGTGCTGCAAACACCCCCATGCGTTTTGAGAAGGTCCTGTGTGCTAACTTGAGACCGAAAGGAAAGACTTTGCATTGGTAATAGTCACTTCCCCCTTTAAACCTCAGGAATTTGCATTGTTTTTTGGCTATCGATATGTGTAAATCGATCTTGCAGGTCTATAGAGCATAGCCAATTCCCCCTGGTAGACCTGATGAAGTGCTAACATTCTGAACTTTTCTATGCAGCTCCACTTGTTTGCTTTCTTCAGCTCTAGAATGAACTCTTTTTTTGGTCCTTTATTCTTTACGAGAAATTAACAGGAATAAATTCCAATTCCTTTGTGAGGAATTGGAACCTTTTCCACATCTGGTTTTTTCAGGGGAATGGAGACTTCTTGCTGAAGTTGCCCTTGATGAATAGGGGATGACTTATTTGGGGTCATTGCTGGTGAAGGATACTTGAACCTGAGGCAGTATCCGTTTTTGATGATATTTTTCCACTCTTCAGATAAGATGTACTGCTTCCTCCTACCGGAGCGGTAGCAGAGGAGAGGGAAGAAAGAATTCATTGTTTGCCACTGGCATTGGGTTTAATGGCTGATGTAGATTGCTGTTGACTTCCTCTGCCTCTTGATTGACACCTCTGTCTGCTGTTGATGCCTCTGTTGCTGCACTTGAGGCCAGCAAGGGATTTATCCTTCTGGTGGAAATATCGGCGGTCATAGGGTCTACGCAAATGTCTGTATTCTTTCCTCTTCTCCAAACTGACCACCCGCAAAATGATGAGCTCTGTTTTCATGCAAGATCTCTCATTTTCATCATTGGATCCAAACAGTGTGGTCCCTGAGAACGGGAGAGTTAAGATCATGTGCTGTGCTTCAGGCTTCAGTCCTGAGAGTTTGAGCCAAGAGGAGAGAGACACAAAGCCTTCCTATGGCAGTATCCATGAACTGCTAGGATGGATGTATCCGGTGCGGCACTGATGATCTGATTGTATACCATTGCGCCTTTATTGATGATATCTAGGAAATATTTGCATCTGTCTCTGGGCAGGTCTTCTGTGAATTGTTGTAGTGAGTCCCAGAGAGGCCTGTTCAGTCCTCCCCAGAGGAGCAGAAGTGCTCGCTGATTTTATGATGAAAGCTGAAGTGCTACATACTTTTCTACCCACTGACTCCAGTTTTTTTGCTTTCCTTATCAGGAGGCACTATAGAGGAAGGGTCTGTGGTGGGAAGCTTTCAAGCAACTGAAACAATCACAGAGTCAGGAGGGGAATCCGCACAGAGGAATAATGAACCTTGGTCAAGAGGCCTGTATTTGTTTTGTAAGTGAGAAGGGGCCGCCTTGACAGAGGCTGGAGTCCGGAATAGATCCATGGCCAGTTCACTGAGATGTGGGACCATAGGGAGAAATGGTCTTTAGACGGGCCATTGGTGCAATGTCTCAAATATTACAGACTTAGAGGCCATGGTAGCTGGAAGTGGAATATTTCATTTACTGGCACCTTTTATGAGGACTTCTTGGAAAGTGTTAATGTCGTCTACAGGAGATATCCTTGCTGGAAAAGAGTGCTTAAGTGTAGGTGAATAATGGCCAGAGACGTGGTTGTGCAGTAGGATCTTGATGACTTTGATTGGGATGTAGAATCCCATCTTCATCTTCAACAAGACCATTTGGGTGACCTTGAGCGGTAGTTACAACGATGAAACTGTGACTCAGACCTAGTTCTATGGCGAAGTCTGGTATGTTAGGACCCGAGATCTGGAGCGCATAGGTGGAGGTGCCACTGATACAGGTGATTGTCGAGGCCCCAGAGGCATGACTGATGGAATTACCGCAAGAATTACCAGTAGAGGAGGAGAATTTGCACGTGTCTGTGGAGGTTGCGCCGCAGGTTGAGTAGGAGGAGTATCTGGTATGATGACTGGAGAAGCAGGCTTAGAGGGCAAGTAGACTTTGAAGTACTCCATCCTATTCTGAGGGGAGTATGCACACCTTTCTTTGTGAAAGCCACCCTCACTGTTATTCTCTGCAGCAGATGGGTGTCGCGATGTCGAACCGTGTCTCAACGATGACTGATGTCTTGACATTGATGAACATCTCAACGTCGATCAATTTCCTCTTCTGTCGTATGTGTCCTCTACGTTGAATCCGCCATCGACGCAGAGCAAGTTGGTGCTGTACATTGATTGGGGACGTCATCTCTCACCTTGATTTCTCGTCTTGGTTCTCCCCCGTGGGAGTCCTCACAGGGTGAGATAGGAGCACTGGTAGAGGGAGCAGCCTCTCCTCACCCCTCAGCTGTGTCTCCCATCAGGGAATCTTGCCTTTTTTGTTTTTTGGCACTATTTTTCTTGGCCATGTAGGTGAATCTTCTCATTCTCTCTTAGGGTGTTCGTCTTCTGGGATCATAACTATCTGACAAACACAGCATACAGATCTTGTGCAGGTTTGTTTTTGCCATACTTTCTGCCACAATCTGTGCACTTTATATTTAGTGACTTTTATTATTATTATTATTTGTTTTTTGTTTTTTTTGTTTTGTTTTTGTTTTTTAATCATTAGATTTAATCAGTGAACATAATTAAAGTTCCATCAGTAATGTAGACGGCCAAAATATAATACATGACAGAAAATCAATTGCATGCTCTCAGCACATAAATTGGCCAAAGAAATAAAAAGAAATAATCAAATAACCAGGTCACTTAGAATAAGTAACCAATGCTTTGCATGACAAACACATAGAATGGTCAGAGAAAAAGGCCATAAAATGTGCACTTATCGAGAAGTTCCATATTAAGTTAAATAAAACAGGCAGTGCAATTTGTGCCAAGTAAGTTAAAGTTGGAAAGAGCTGTTAGTCAAAAAAACTTTAAGTAATAATAAAGCAGATGTGCACATATATAAGTAAATGCACAAAAATGTAATATTTCTAGCAAAAATATCTCCAAATAAAAAAGTGGCAGTGCAGATCTACAGGAATCCGAAGAAAAACGAAATATGAGACCTCTTGACTTCTGTTAGCAATGAATTTGGAAAACTAAAACATTACATCAAATACATCAAATCGTACAAATGTAGCAATCATTATCATTCATGATTTATCTAATTCTTTGACAATACTATATAGGTACTTTCTAAATGCTCATTCGCATTATTTCGAGCATCTATTTTATGTTTTTATGTATTATCTTCATTATTAGTGTTTGAGAGATACTCTACAGGAGCAAATGTGTACATTGATGGCCCAATAACATCACCTGGAATTAAAACTACTAAAACTACTTTGGAAGCCATGCAAAATCTCTTTTGTGGACATCTTCTATTCAAATCTGTCCTTCAAAAACAAAGACTTTCAAAAAATGTCAAAAACAATAGACCTTCAAAAATTAGTTTAAGGAAGGAAGCATTTTTAATAGTCAACAGCTCACGTTTTTTTTTCAGGAAAACATATTCGGCATCTGAGAATTTATCAATCTCTTTTCACTCTAAGGTGGTTCCTGTGAATCTTCCAAACAAAAATGAAGACTTTTCAAGTTGATAACTTCTTCTGATTGAATTCTTCTTAAATAGGCTGATTATGGAGCTGTGTATTTCTTATTTGGCTTTCTCTGTCCCATGATTTACAATACGTAACCTCCCTCTGAAAATTCTTCAGCACTCACTTCAGGCACTTCACTATAATTTTCTCAAATGTCTTCAGTTTTGCAGCGTGAATCTTTCTGGATTCACTATGCTGTGCATTATTCCGCCATCTCGTGGTTGGGTCCGGATTCGTAGTCTTTTCTCTGTTTTTGTGTTTTTTTTGTTTTTTTTGTTTGTTGGCCCAGGTGGGCGGCGACGCCCCACTATTTGGTGTCTTCGGTGACGTCGTCGCGCTTCCTGCGGAAGCTCCCACCCTTGGTAGCCATCTTCAGATTCTTTTTTCCGCCGTGGGGTCTGGATCGTTGCCGAGAAATTCCAGAAACTTTGGACGAAAAATCTCAAAGTCGAATATCACCACAGAGGATCGTTTCCCGAGACACCGGACGACGACACAAGTAAACCGGAGACAACAAGAAGGACGACGAGGTAGAAGGTCCACGACCGAAATCTCGACGCCTACAGAGAATGCGCTCACAGGGGGCTCCCTGAGAGCGGTTATGGACAAGACACCGTTTAAGTTTTGCCACAACTGTCACCACAAGTACGCCCAGAAGGACCAGCACCCAGTCTGTAACCTCTGCTTGCCGCTCGAACACATCAGTGAAGACTGCAACGCGTGTTCGGCGTTCACCCGAAGACCCTCCGGGTAAGAGAGAGACAGAGAAGGGCGAACTACAACATGCAGGGCCAGGGACCAGCACCATCGCTCCGAGACCTGGGCCTCTCGAGCGGAGAGGAAGACAACATCGCAGAGGGACCGGAGGACTGCTCTGTCGTCGAGGTCCATAAGAAAACGTCGAAGGAGGTAAGGGAGTCGTCGGCCCCAAGGCACCCAAGCGACGCTCGAAAGAGTGAAGCCAGAACCCCGAGCGACACTCTTAGAAGTGTAGAAAAGTCCTCAAAGGGAGCGTTGCCGCCGAAACCCTCGACGAAAGCAACAGCATCCAAGGACAAGCAACCGAGCGGATCCTTCGAAAAGGACTCCCAATCGGCGAAAGCCTCCGAAAAAACAAAGGCGTCGAAGGTCACCTCCGAAAAGGAAGCCTCGACACCGAGAAAGGAAGGCCCGGCGTCATCTTCGACGACCGCGACCACAAAGAGAAGCGCTGCACCACTCGACGCCGAAAAAGCCCACGAGATGGCGAAAAAGAAGAGCAGGCTCGAGGCAGAGATGGCGAGCATCCTGCAACGTAAAAAAGACTTCGACGAGAAGATGAAGCAATACACTATTCCATCGAAGCCAGCGCACGAGGCACTCGAGGAGTTCGACGCCGAATACATCGAGCCCCCGAAAACACCCGAACCGCTCGAAGACCAGGACGAAGAAGACTACGACTTCGAAGGCGAAGAAGAGATGCAGTCTTACCGGGACTCAGAGCCCTTGGAGGCACAAGACTTGGACTGGCAAGACCTCGACGCAGAGTCACCAGAAGAGGGGGTAGACTCTTACCCCTCGAGGCCTTCGCCGCCAGACGACATCGGAGTCTACAATGGAGTCGTCCAGAAGGCTGCAAAGACATATGGGGTCGAAATGCAGGAGGAAAAGACAAAAGCAGGTTTCCTCTTCGAAACCCTGCTCCCTCAACAAACAAAGAGCCAATTCCTACCCATGTTGCCCGGCGTCCTGGACCAGGGAAGGGAGGCCTTCAGAGAACCTGCAGTCTGCAAGGCGGTTACACCTAGAAGCGAAAAGAAATATAAGCATTCCACAAAAGACCCTGCGTACACCCAAGGGTCAGTGCCAGCAGACTCCATTATCGCAGCAACGGCCAGGAAAACGGCCGGTGTGCCCACCAACACAGGCCCACCTCCAGACAAGGAGAGCAAGCGAATAGACCTCACAGGACGAAAGGTGGAGAGGAACGCAGCCATACACTGGCGCATCGCCAACTCCAACGCCCTCATCAGCAGGCATGCATACCAGCATTGGGATGAAATGAGCCAGCTCATTACACACCTGCCAGAAGAATACCAACAAAGGGCTAATTACCTAGCGGAGGAGGGTAAGGCTATCGCGAACACTTGCCTAAAGTTAGCCTTGGACGCAGCAGAGAACTCCAGCAGGCAAATGATGATAGGGGTGACTGAAAGGAGACACGCATGGCTCAGGATCTCGGGCTTCAAGCCGGAGGTACAGAGTAACATCCTCAACACACCTTTCGACGGGGAGAAACTGTTTGGAGCACCGGTCGACGACAAGTTGACGCACCTAAAAAGGACAACGAAACTGCGAGGTCCATGGGAGCACTGCAGTTCAGGGGGATGAGAAGAGGAAACCCCTCAAGGCGGCCCAGTGGTAGAGGGGGCAATGCACCCACCACTTCACACCAGTCCCCCAGTAAGGATACCAGGGGAACAACCAGGGCCAAAGCCAACAGGGACAACAGCAGCAAAATTGGCAGTACCAACCCAGAGGACGGTCCTTTCGAGGGCGCGGTTACGGACGGGGACAGGCCCGAAGAGGGGGACAGCAGCCCACCTCAAAGTGACTCCACAAACAAACCAAACCCTCCCCTATTAACACCAAGGGAGAGGAGAAGTCAACAAAAGGACAAAATAAGAAACACACACAGCCAAAAAATAACCACCGAGCATACAACCCCAGTTGGGGGCAGAATAGGAAAGTTCCTCACACAATGGAGGAAGATTACCACGGACAAGTGGATACTGAACAGCATACAGCACGGGTACTGCATAGAACTCCAAAAACACCCCCAGGCAAAAAACCAAGACACCGGGCAATTCCCGCAAGGGAGCTCGCCCTCCTACGTCTAGAAGCAGAGGAGCTGCTACAAAAAGAGCAATAGAACCAGTTCCAATAAACGAAAGGAACAAGGGAGTATACTCAACGTACTTCCTAGTGCCAAAGGTAGACGAGACACTAAGACCAATACTGGACCTCAGATTCCTGAACAAGTTCGTAAAAACTCAAAAATTCAAAATGACTTCACTTCAGGAAGTAATACCCCAAATCCAACAAGGGGATTACATGGCGACCATAGACTTGAAAGATGCATATCTGCACATACCCGTCAACCACAAACACAAACGTCTACTAAGATTCGTGATAGGCCACAATCACTACCAGTTCACAGTGCTAGCCTTCGGACTAAAGTCCGCACCAAGGGTGTTCACAAAATGCCTAGCAGCAGCTGCAGCGCACCTTCGGAGGAAGGGCATACATGTATACCCCTACCTCGACGACTGGCTTGTGAAAGCAGGATCATACAGACACTGCAAGGATCACATCAATCAAGTCATACAAACACTGTCCAGACTAGGTTTCTCAATACATTGGGAGAAATCGTCAACAAAACCGCAGCAGATCAAAATATTCTTAGGGGCACAAATAGACAGCACACAGTCCAAGGTGTTCCCCAGCGACAAGAGAACTATAGCGCTCCTGAGGGAAACACCGCAAGGGGCAAGTTCTGACAGTGAGGACGGTGAGCAGAATAATGGGGATGATGGCATCGTGCATCCACCTAGTCCCACATATCAGGCTGCACATGAGACCGTTCCAAGAATGGATACAGCAGCAGTGGTCACAAGCGACAGGGAGTTGGGAAGATCTAGTGGTTGTCACACACGCAGTGCAGCAAGAAATAGCGTGGTGGAAGGAAGAGAACATATTACAGGGGAAGCCATTCACACAGCCAACTCCAACAGTGACCATCACAACAGACGCCTCACAGCAGGGCTGGGGCGCGCACATGCACTGACTCCGCGTCAGGGGGCTGTGGTCACAACAAGATGCAGTGAAACACATCAACTACCTAGAACTAAAAACTGTGTTCCTAGCCTTAAAAGCCTTTCAAAAGCAGCTTTACGGACAGAAAGTGCTGATACAAACAGACAACACAACCACCATGTTCTACATCAACAAACAAGGTGGTACACAGTCAACACCGCTATCAAACCTAGCACAGGAAATTTGGAGATGGGCCATCCCTCTAAGGATAGACCTACTGGCAATACACCTCCCAGGAATAGACAATGTAGAGGCAGACCGACTCAGCAGACAGACGTCGGCATCCCACGAATGGGAGCTCAACCAACAGGAGGTGCAGCGGCTGTTCCAAAAGTGGGGTACACCACGGATAGACCTGTTTGCAACACTCCAGAATGCAAAATGCCAACATTACGCATCCAGACAACCGGACCAAAGGTCCCTAGGGAATGCGCTATGGATAAGTTGGTCGAACGAATTTGCATACGCTTTTCCCCCGATACCACTGTTACACAAGGTACTCAGCAAATGCAGGAGCAGCAGCATGACACTCATACTGGTGGCACCTCAGTGGGCCAGACAATCATGGTTCTCACAAATAATGGAAATGGCGCAGGAACCAGCACACAGGTTCAGCAGAAGGAAAGACCTCCTGACAATGCAAGACGGAAAAGTGCTCCACCCAGAACCAGAGAGCCTCAGCCTAGCAGCATGGCTCCTGAGGACCTAGAATTCGCACACCTCAAGCTACCACCAAGCACCATGGCAGTTCTCAGAGAAGCAAGGAGACCCACTACAAGAAAATGTTACATTGCAAAGTGGAAAAGGTTCTCGCAATGGTGCATTAAAGAGGGACTGCAACGAAAGGTCACAAAAGAATCAACGGTACTACAATACTTAACGCACCTACTACACAGCGGGCTGAGTTACTCGTCACTAAGGGTTCACTTAGCAGCCATAGTGGCCTACACCAGGGGAGAAGCGGGGAAAATCTTCTTCACCTCCCAGGTGGTCAAAAGATTCCTGGAAGGGGCTAAAAGAATAGCCCCCTAAAAGAATGCCAGCCCCAAGCTGGAACCTCAACACTGTGCTAACACAGTTGATGAAACCACCATTTGAGCCCATACACAAGATCACACTGCACATGCTCACACTAAAAATGGCATTCTTAGTGGCTATCGCGTCACTGCGAAGGGTCAGTGAACTGCAGGCTCTTACACTACAAGAGCCCTACTTGCAAATACACAAGGACAGAATTGTCTTGAGAACAGACCCACACTTCCTGCCAAAGGTGGTGTTGCGGTTCCATATTAACCAGACAATACAGATACCAAGTTTCTTCCAGAAACCATCAACGCCCACAGAAAAGGCGCTACACACGCTGGACGCCAGAAGGGCAGTGATGCACTACATAGAAAGGACGAAGGAATGCAGAAAAACAAAACAACTCTTTGTTTCCTTCGCAAGCAGTTTCCTGGGACGGCCAGTAACAAAAAATACCATAGCACGATGGATTGCACAGGCAATACAACTCTGCCACAAACAGGCAGGACAGGAATTAGAGGGAGCCGCCCAGGCTCACTCAACAAGGAAGAAGGGAGCAACGGTTGCGTTCCTAGCGAACACACCTATACAAGACATTTGCCAAGCGGCAACATGGTCTTCCGTGCACACGTTCACCAAACACTACTGTGTGGATATCCAGATGAACAAAGAGGCACAAGTAGGACAGAAAGTCTTACAGCACATTTTCAGCAACCAATGCTCATCTTCCACCCAACCACCGCAATAGCAAAACCGCTACAAAGTCAATGCACAGCATAGTGAATCCAGAAAGATTCACGCTGCAAAACTAATAGTTTCTTACCTGTCGGTGTAGTTTTGCAGCTTGAAGACTTTCTGGATTCACTAGCGATCCCACCCGCCTCCGCCAGAAAGATAACATAGGAGGTTAAGGGTACAACTAGACTACATACAGAGTTTAGAGGGATCAAAAGAAAAATTGAAGGATAAAAGAGAAAGACATAGACGACAAAAACTGTAAGAGGAAAAGAAAAAAGAATCCGAAGATGGCTACCAAGGGTGGGTGCTTCCGCAGGAAGCGCGACGACGTCACCGAAGACACCAAATGGTGGGGCGTCGCCGCCCACCTGGGCCAACAAAAAAAAAAAAACCACAAAAACAAAGAAAAGACTACGAATCCGGACCCAACCACGAGATGGCGGAATAATGCACAGCATAGTGAATCCAGAAAGTCTTCAAGCTGCAAAACTACACCGACAGGTAAGAAACTATTCGTTACTTATGGACCACCAAGTGCAGAACTTCTTTGCACATCTCTTTTTTGCAAACTCTCACCTTCAGTGTTTGGTTTTGTGCATCTGAAAATCCATTCAAACCTCTGATTTCTTTGCTTGCTTTTGAACTTGTCTTTGCCTCTTCTGTGCTTGAACTTTGTTTTTTGCTTGTGCTTGGCACTTCTGTTGTGCTACCATCTTCTCTTCTGTCACCCTTCCCTTTGTATCCAAGTTTTGAGTATGGATCTCTGACTCAACAACTAGAGATAGCAGTATTTCTGGTGCCCACAATATCAGTGTGATGTATGAGTCGGAGAAGGCAGACTTTTATGCTTCACAGCAGTGTTTGTCACCAGAATGATCTGCTGAGGCCCACTCTACCTTTTCTGCAGACAATCACTTCTTGCGTGCTTCTTGAAAAGTATCCGTTCTCCTGGTTGTACATTGTGACATGCAACTGAGGGTACAGAGGGGGTGCCAATCTGCACATGGTGAGAGATAGAGGACACTGTATCGGCCAAAAGGTTGTAATAATTCAGAATCAAATCATCAGTAAAAGTGAGCATGGCTGCCGACAGGATAACAGGAATCCTTATCGGCCTACACATGCATATCTCATGAGGGCTTATACTAGTCCTTTTGTTCTGAGAACATCTCATACTCAGCAATACAATAAGGAGATGTGCAGGCTTTCTACATTTTGTTTTTCATGAAGCCATTCAGTCTCTCAATAACTCCTGATGATTGTGGGTGGTACCTACAATGGATTTGTGATCACTATCCAATGCATGACAGACCACTTTTATGACATCATTCTTAAAGTGTCCACCCTTATCTGATTCAGCTGTTAATGGCATTCCATATCTAGGGATAAACTGCCTGAGCAGGAATTTTGCAACTGTCATTGCATCACATATCTTTGTTGAGTATGCCTCAAAGCACTGTGAATCATGTTACCACTACTAAGATGCACCTTAGATTATTACATGGTGGCATTTCAACAAAACAAACCCATAATCTAGTGAAAGGTCTGTGTATCTTGCCAGCTGACACACTGTGCGTGTGTGAAAACAGCTTTCTGCATTATTCCTAAAGTGAGGGTTGAACCAGTACTATTATGTTGATCATTCCATCTCTCTACATGTGTAGGACCATGAAATAACCTGGCTATCTCTGGCATGAATGATTTTGGCAAGACAAATCTTTCATCACTACTGCTCCATAAACTATCCTGACTGTTTATTTTTTAATTTTTTTTTATCACCAGCAAATTAAATACATACAAATTTCATGAGGATTGGAGAGAAGACAAACCGCGATCTTAGGGTTAAACATATGACATAAATAAAACCTGTAAATTAAATTAAACCAGTTACAAGATAACGAATTCATTATTATAGGAGACAATTACAAGTAACCTGGAAGATTAAGCATCTGTCTTTACAATGTTCCGATAGAGTGCCGGTAATATACTATATACATTGTTTCCTTCCATCCATCTTTTAATGGGGGCCTAGATGTTTTCCCCCAATCTTCTTGCTCTCAAACCCTTTTTTTCATATACACCTTTTTCTAAATTGTACGTGGCTAATAGCCTCCCTAGCCATTGCTGAATTCCGGGTGCCAGGGGATCCAACCAAGCTGAAGCAATACATATTCTGACCACTGCCATAGCTATAAAAAGAAAATGACGGTGGTCTTCTGGTGCATCATCGTTACTAACTCCCATCATTATAAGTTGTGTTGTAAGGTTCGTTTTTATGTTCAGCCACAACTTCAGGAACTTTTCAATTCACCTAACCAGGTACCTAATAAGGGGCACGTCGCAAACATGTGCACTATGTTGGCATCAGTACTATTGCAGCGGGGGCATGTAATCCCATCCTGCCCACCCCATTGTGCAATTCTAGCCGGGGTGTAATATAATAAAAACAGCGTTTTGTAGTGTTGTGCCTGTAATCCTGCGCAAAGGAGCACAGTCCTTCCAAGTTCCAGTGAATCTAAAAATATGTCATGCGGTGTGCCCAACTTCTGTTCCCATTTAGACCCATATCTCTCGAGATCATCATGGGTAAGCAAAATCAATTTCGAGTAAATTTGGCTGATAGTGCACCCATCATCACACCGAACCGTATCCACAACACTATTATTGTTGAAGCCCCTTGTGCCTCCCTTCTTTTGCGTTAAATAGCTCCGAATTTGTAGATATTTGAAAAAATCCCTAGTGTGTATCCCAAATCTGCCTTGAATTTCACTAAACGAAGGTATCCCCGATGTGTCTCGCAAGTCTTTTATCACGCAAATACCTGCATCCTCCCATTTTGACATAATATTATCCCTAAAGATCTCTGGCATTGTTGGATTTTTAAAAAGTTGTGTGTAATAATTCAGTCTACAAAGCCCGATTTTTCTTTTAACTGTAACCCAGATCTTAAACGCAGCATACAAAGTTTTAAATCTAACCTTTTTGTAGTAGCTTGGCTCACTGTAATTCAAAAAACAGCCCTGGGAGGCATCACCTATCATTAGCTTATATACATCTTCCGTCCCATATAAGTTCCTCTGCTCTTCCCTTTGCCCACCCAGCAGCACCTGCATGTATTGTAAAGCGGCGGCCCAGTAATACAGTCTTAAATCGGGAACCCCCCATCCTCCTTTCTCCCTTGCTAATGTCAAAGATTTTAGTGCCCTTCTAGTCTTACCTTTTGACCAGATAAACCTGTTGAGCATGTTATCCATCCCTTTGAACCAACAGTTCCCAAACTCAAGTGGGATGGCCCTAAAAAGATATAATACCGTGGGAAGAAATAACATCTTAATTACTTTACATCTGCCTACAATCGAGAGATGAATATTGTGCCACCTGTCAAAGTCATTTTTCCCTTTCCTTATTACTGGGGCGATACTTGCCTCCACTATTTGCTCAAGGTCAGATGTAATATTTATTCCTAAATATGTAGCCATATTTGTGACCTGTGTATCCTCCAAGACAACCAAACTGTTAGCAACTATTTGAGTTTTCTGCTGATTAAGCTTATACCCTGAAATTAACCAAAATGCTTCAGCTTCTTTACCTATTGCAGTAACTGCAGCCTGGGGATCAGGTGTAACAACAGCCAGGTCGTCCGCATATGCAAGAATTTTAGTTTCCAACTCCCGAAATATCATCGGTTTAATTGCTTCGTTCCCTTCGATTCTTCGGATCAGTGGGTCGATATATATAGCAAAGAGTAACTGGGAACCGGGACACCCCTGCCTGGTTTCCCTTGTGATCCGTATTGGTTCCGTATAACCTCCATTTATTCTAACACGGGTCACAGGATTCTTATATAAACCCATAATTGCTTTGATGAATCCTTTTCCTACCCCGTACCGTTCGAGGGTGCCCCACAAATAGTCCCAGGAGACTCTATCAAACGCTTTCTCAGCGTCGAGCAGTATCAGTGCCATAGGGTCTCCTGACACGGCTGCGGCATCAAATAATGTTATTACCCTTCGCACATGCTTGGTAGTTCCTCTACCGGGTATGAACCCGTGCTGTCGTGGGTGAATCACTTTGCTAATGATTAAGCCTAATCGTGAAGCAAAGATTTTTGAGAAGATCTTAGAGTCACTGTTTATAAGAGTGATAGGTCTGTATGAGCCTGGTTCCTGCTGAGGTTTGCCTTTCTTTAAAAAAACGACTATTGCTGCCTGGCCCCAGGACTCTGGTATAGAGCACCCCCCTTGCGCCTGCCTGAACGTTTTTATCATGTCTTGTTTTAATAGATGACAAAAAGTTTTATAAAATTCCAGGGGGATCTGATCTGGCCCCACTGCTTTCCCCGATGGAAGATTCTTCAGGGCATTATATATTTCCTCTTCTGTCGGACACGCCTTCAAGGCTTCTATATCATTAGCGGCGAATTGCTCTATTTGAATATTATTCAAATACCCCCTGACAGAGTCTCGTAGCGGGTCGAGTTCCTCCCGATAAAGTTTGCTATAATATTTACGAAATTCCTCCCGTATACCCAGAGGGTCTTTGACCAGATTACCACCTTTATCCTGTATCTCAGCTATCTCCCCCATCACTCTCCTCTGCCTCGTCCGTACTGCCAACATATGTCCCACTTGCTCGGTGAGTTCATAGCACCCCTGGCGCCATGCCAGATATTTCTCGTCCGCCTTGGTCGTTGAGATTGCCCCGATTTCTGCTTTAGTTGCCGCTATTTTATGTATCCAACTCTCTAAGGGCGCCCCTCGTGCTATTGCCCTGGTCTGTTCCTCTTCCAATTCTATCAGTGCTTTATATAGCATGTCTGATTGTTCTAAATCATTTTTTTGCCGCTGAGCGTCTCCCCCCTGACCCCGGCTTTAAGTGCATGCCAGACCATTCCACTGCTAGCACTGTCCCTATTAATTTCCAAAAACCCCTTGATCCAAGAATTCAAGTGAGCAATGTAGTCTGGGTCTTTCAACAAACCTCTCTCAAATGTCCAGACTGATTCTTTTCTTTCAACCCCCCTGAAATTAACCGTTAATACTAATGGATTGTGATCTGATATCACACGGAGGTGCTTTTCTATGGCACTGTCTGAGACAAAGTGATTTGAAGTAAAGAAATAATCTAATCTTGCTACCATTTTATGCGGCGCAGAATAATATGTGCTCCTGGGATCAGACGCTTTGGTCTGGATCCAAATATCCACTAATCCGTTATCTTAGATCAGTGAGAGCAAAGCCCTCCACACCTTGCTTTTACGACCTTTATTTGCCAGTGCTCCCCCCCCACCTAATGCCCAGGCCATTGATGTTTAAATCGCCGCAAAATACAACTGGTGCTTGCCGTGAGGCTAGTTCTGTATTCACCTCCTCCAAGAGCTCTGGATCGTCACCGGTGGAACCGTACTCGAAACAGAGGGTAAAGCTATGCCTGTAACAGCAACAGTCTGCCATCACCCACCTTTATCTGCCTGACGGTTCTTCCACCTTATGTCACTCCTACGAGATAGGATAGCAACACCTTTAGTTCTAGCACCCTGTGTCGTGTTAACCACCAGGGTATATCCAAGCTGCTCCATTAATTTACCCCTTGAGCCCTCGATGTGTGTCTCCTGTAAGCACAAAATATCTGCCCGCAGCCGTTTCAATTCTATTGCAATTCTTTGCCTTTTATTTGGGTCATTCAGGCCACACACATTTATTGATGTATACTCAACATCGGATATCTAGAAAAAAAATCCTGAATTCGCATTAGCCAGAAATATCTAGTCTCTTCCTGTTTCACATCTGTGCTATTTACATTTATCTTGTTTCCCCAAGATCCTACATGCACCTCATGAGCCATTTTTTCACCCCTGTTTGACCCCCCTCCCTCTCTCCATTCCCCCCCCCAGCCCACCCCCGTCCTTCTCCATCCCCCCTCTACCCCTCGCCGCACCCCCTCCCCCCCAAAATGGGCAAATAGGTCATGACATGACCCATGCGATGTCGCCTGTATCGGCCGCCCGAGCTGTCCCGTGCCCCATCCCCCAGCCCCTAAGTTTGTGAAAGCTGAGCAGTATTACCACCTTGCCCCCCATGGTGAAGACAAAAAAACAAAGAAAATCGAAGACAGAGAGTAAGTGAAAAGACTTTGGACATTTTCTAATATTTCAACATCTGTTCATTCTCCCCCTTCCTCGTTTCAATGTTAGTTTGTTGGTGACACACCCACCCCTATCTTCCAATCTCTAAATGTGGCTGAACATGTCGCCACACTCTGTCTTCCTGTTGCCACTGGTTCCCTTGACTCTTGTAATTCCGTCAGGTAGTCTTGAACCTTTATTTCGGACGCCAACATCCTGACCTTCCCTCTGTGTATAACTTTAAGACGTGCGGGACTCAAGAGATATGCTTCGGCGCCAATTGCCTGGAATGGCGAGATCAATTGTCGCAGCCTCCAGCGCCTCTCCACTGTGCTATGGCAAAAATCCGGCCGTGCGAAAAATGTATGACCGTTGAAAGACCGTTTGGCATCCGGTCTTGCCCCATCTGAGATAGACTGACGGAGGAGGAAGTTCCCGAAGAAAACTAGGATTGCCCTGGGTCGATCCAGCTGTCATGACGTAGTGTTCTTCATGTTCAGTGGGAAGCGGTGCGCCCGTTGGATCTCGGCACCCCAGTTCCAGTTTGAAAGTTCGAGGAAGGCACCCTTCAGCAGATCCACCATAAAAGTTCTTACATCACTGCCTTCGCTATTTTCCGCTATTCCAAGAAATCGGAGGTTATTTCGGCGCTGCAGATTCTCGAAGTCTTCAAATTTCCACATTATATCAGTTGACTGCTTTTCCTGTAGTTCCTTATATTCCTGCATTTTCCCCAATTCGCTCTCTAGGGACATGGTTCTTTCCTCGACGCGTCACCCTTTCATCTGTGAGCACATTTTGCTCACCTTCCGGATAGATCCCTGTAATTTCTTTGTGGCCTGATGTGCCCTACGATTGTCCTGACGAGCTTCCCCCTGCATTTGCTTGAGAGTGGCATAGATTAAATCCATAGAGGGGGAGTTGTTAGGGCTGGCTGTGGCGCTGGGCGCTATTTCGGCCTGATCTGTCCCGCCTTCATTATACACCTGGCTTGTGGCCGAATAATCCCATTTTATTCTGCGGGTAGTTTCACCATTGCTGTCCACTCGATGACTCTTCCCTTTTGATCTTATTCTGCGTTTTTGGGTGGCTGCCTTGTCATGGCTTTTATTAGTGGATGAGCCCTCAGTTCTAGAGTCTTCCTCCGTAAGCTGGGGGGTAGAGGTTGAAAGTTCCGAGTCGTCTGTGAGGGAGAAGTCCCCCCCCCCCCAAAAAAAATCTGGTGAGCCAATTGTATTTTTTAACCATGATTCAGCCGGCAGTCCCTGGGTCACTGTTGCCCCTTTGGAGGAGGTAGCTATGGGAGTATATTGCCTGCCAGAGTTTCTAGAGTAAATTCAGTATCTTTCACTATAGGCAAATTTACTGGGGCATTGGTAATAGAACATTTATTGTTACCTGGCTGGTTGCGCGATCTGTCTCCCAACAGCTTCCCGGACTGTTCACTCTGTGCTTGTGCCTGCTCCCACTCCTGCAAAGTGAGCTGCTCCCCCTCCTGTTCACCACACTGTATGCTATCGGGTTGGCAAGAAGCTTGGCCACGCCCGTTCTCTCCAGCTGATCCTGAGACAGCAGAGTCAGAGGAGTTGGTCCCGGCATTACCCTTCCCGGGTTCATCACACCGAGGCAGGGATTCTTCGACCGCCTCCAACGCCGCTCCCTGTATAAAAATTTCCGATATGAGCGGTTGCTTAACGCCGCGATCCCCGGTGGTAACTCCCCGGCTGCCGCGTCCACTTGTCCCGCGTTCCTTAGTGGTTTTCGATTCGGCATCCTCAGCTCTCCCGGTTATGCCTCCGTGCCGGGGACCAGCCGCGCCTCGGCCCGCAGCTGCGGATCCGGGGTCTTTCACTGTATCCTTTTGCGCTCTGTTTAGTTTAGGAGGCATATCTCCGGCTCTCAGCAGTCTCCCTCGTGCAGCAACCCCTAATGCCGCGCCGTCTCTGAGTAAGGAAATGGTCCGGCGCTCCAGCCACCACAGCACTTTCCGCCACGTTGAGGTACTGCGGCTCACCAGGTAAGGGAATTCATCTTTATAATCTAACATTGTTGTTCTGCCCCATTGCTTTCTTATGATCGATCATTTCAGCGGGGTTAGGAGTAGGGCACAGAAGCAGCTCTCTCCCGGCGGTCAGTCAGCCACCATCTTGCCCCTCAGATCCATCCTGACTTTGTTTACCATATTTAGTGACTTTTAAATGCTGTATGTATTTTCTGCCTTCTGTTAAAGTAAGTAAGTGAAATTGGTACTATAGGCTGGCCCATGTGCCTCCTGGCATTTCCGAAGTAAGATGAAGATACTGCACAAAACGTGACTTTGGGAAAAAGTGCTTCAGGGTCCGCGCACATGGGCGGGACTATTCAGGGATTATGATATCTATGGGAATTCTCCTGTTTGAGAAGCTCTATTGTCCCAAAGTGCAGGAATATAACCAAAACGAAATTGAACTGTGATTGCTAGTGACCAGAAAAGCAAGTAGGATTTAAACTTGGGTTTTGCTGTAGGGAATTGCCATATACCCATGTGGGCAATGTGGTTTTTGCCTCTACAAAGGGAGTTGCAGAATGAGATGAAAAGTAAGAGCCAGCATTAGAGGATTAGTACTTCATTAGACCCAAATCCTCAGTCTTTGAGTGGCAGAAAAAATAAAATATGCCATTATTCCTATTATTAGTTTCCTTTTCATTGTTTCTTGGATTAACAGTCACTTGGCAATCAGAATGGCAACTTCATCCTCTGATTTTGTAATAAAGTTGTTTGCTACAGGTTGTACTGCATGAATTAAAAACAGGGTAAGGGCATGGGCGCATGCTCAGTTAATGTTTCGCTTTACCAAACCTTCGTGTGTTCAGTATACAGTTGTAAGAAAGGCTCGTCTCCAAGGTGCGTAACTTAAAAATATTGTGTTTTTCTGACTACTGCACCAGAAGCGTCAATCTGCTGGCCACTGATTGCTACAGACAGTGATTTTACTGTGTGATCAAACCAGGGGCAGGTCTTGTGTCGCCTGCTCCACTCACAGAAAGACTCATGGAAGGAAGTTAATTGTATAGAAATCACAAGACTTTTTGCAACATGGTTAAATTTGTAAATGCATAGCACGCAATCTTAATGAAGGACCTAATAGTGTTTGTAATATTTCGCAGATGTCAGATGAAATACAATGTATGGGTAAATGCTGTTAGTTAAGAGAGCAGCTTTCGCATTTTTTCTGACACCACCGCTATTTGACCATTTTAGTTTTCTGTTCTGCAAAATACAAGGAGGCATTGTAGCTAGAAAGTAGTCACTGATTTTGAAAGCAGACGCTGAATTAAAGGAAGGATCTCCCAGGGGCCACACCTTTGTTCATCAGAAACCTCGTTTTGTCAAAAAACACATCCATATGGTTTATCAAGGAATGGGTTTTGTAAAGGCATTGAAAAAAAAACTTGAATATGTTGAATGAGAAAGAAGGACTCTTTATAAAGATTGCATTGGAAATGGCAGTTAAACCTTTGTTTTATTTAAGGTTTCATTTATCTTCCTCGACATCTCAGCACCCTCCTTTGATAGTACTTGAATGCGACTGATGGCGATTAACAAAAGGCGTATTGATTAAGAAAGTTTAGCGTCTTACACTTTTCACATGCTAGGTCATTTTGTCATTCAAGGAGTGTTGGAGCACTGCTTGCAAAGGGATCATCAGCCTTTTGAAGGTGTGCTGTAACAGCCTTTTTGCAGTTAGAGATATGGAAAGCGTCTTTTGCTTCAGAATCCCCTTGTACCAAAAAAACGCAACCTTTTGTGAATTCTGTTTCATTTTTTACTGCACTCGCAGTATTAAATTTACATACCTGTTTCAGTTTCTGCACAAAAAGTCTTCTGATTTGGGTCTTTCATTTCCTCTCATTAGTCTTTTCTCTTGTTTCACTTAGGTAGCTTTGAGTGTGGAAATCCCGATCGGTTAAAGAGTAAATGCATTCCTGTTGAAGAAGCAAGAGCATTTGTGGCGGTTAGTATTCTCATCAAACCTTCTTTATAATTGTTGTCTTTCTACCATCACTAAATCTTGGTCACATGTCCAGCTGCCAAATCAAATATGTATATAAGATGCTTAATGGGTAACCGAGTAATATGGTACTATGGCCGAGTCTTTTGTAAATGTCACATGTTAAATGTGAATGTGATTTATTGCACAAGTTACCCCTAATTTAATCTTATATTATGTGATTACTTTTTTTGCAAGTTAGCTTGAAAAGGGTGTCTCTTTACAAACATGAAAATATTTAATGGCAACTGTAATTGAAAAACTGCATTATATTGTTTGGCTGTCTGTGGCTAAAAAACGATACATGTGTTTGATTATGATGTAGAGTTTTAGAATAAAATGTCCTTTGCTTTGTTAAAACAGAAAGTCTGTAGACTGCAATGGCCACTTATTGGAATTAAAATGTTCAGATTTTGTTTTTTTCATGAATAGACTGTTGAATAAACATTGTACTGCAGTAAAGCTCTCTGCAGACTGGTTTAGGGCTGTCATTGTGATGCTGTAACCCTCATTCCAAAGGGGCCCATAAATATTTTCCACGTTTCATGTGCCCTAGTTATCTATTGGTTTTCAGCCACTGTATTTTGTGCAGTAAAAGCACCAATTTATGTGATAAATGTGTACATATGCAAATTTGTATATATAGCTGTGTGTGTATATATATATATAGAAAAGAGAAAGATACTCAATTTGTTCTGTCATCTTGGTGTTGAGGATATGCCACATCCTTATGTTTATCCACATGTACTCATTGCAGTTGCTCTGTTTTGCGTAATACCAAGATGCTCTACATATCACAGAACAATTTGGGTTTTTCATTATGCCTAAAAAAAAGCCACATCATGCATAAGAGAATGGGGGTGGGGTGTATTATTCCAGTACCCCTCCTCGGTTCCTTTGAAGACTGCCAGCCACCCTTGGCCATCATCACATACACGCTGCTCCTTTGATGATAAATGTATTTATACCTCAATGCCTATTGGGCATCTGCCTTGGTCTGCAGCATGCACATGAAGCGCTGGGAGAAGATTATACAGGCTTAGCGCATGAATGCAAGAAACTTGATTCCCACTACAACTCCTATGGGTCCCTGTTAGGTGAAACTCAAGGCAAAATTTCACTTATAAAATACCACATCATACTTAAACAGATGGGGCCAGCCAAACCTCTAAAAAGGGTATATATTAAAGCAGCCAGAATGCACACTTAACACCCTTTTAAAATTGCTCCTGCGCTGCTGGTGGAAAACTGAAGTACACTGAAAGCTGTGTGTATTATTCCTATAGCAGTTTGGGGTGGAGTCCTGACTTGCATTCAGAAACTGAGCCTAGTACATCTGCACTTGATTACGGCACACTTTCACGAGCTGCGTCCAGTGAATTAAACAATACAGGTGCCTGCAATCTTAGTAGCAGCTTTTCTGAAATTCCATTTATATATTAAAGGACACACATAAGCAGAGCCACTGGAATAATGTGGCAGGCAAGGACCGAATTGTACGTCAGGGTTGACTAAATTATGTGGCAAGAAAAAGCAAAATATGCAGCATAATGTGGCACATTTTGTGATAGAATTCATTATTTTGTCAGTTTTACACATTTTAAGACCAATAGGGCAAAATTTTGCCTCACTAGTATAACTTTGACACCCAAATACAGTAATAAACAGCAGAAAGTTGTTCACGCAACGTTTGCAAAGTGCTGTCCACTGCACAGCAACATGCGTTGCCATGTTTTTAGGAACTTTTGATCCACTTGCGCTAAAAGAACAAGCTAATTGCCTTCAGTAACGCCCTTTCTGGTGGATACTCTACCTAACAGCAGATTCCTCACCTTGTGAATATCCCGAGGCACCAGACTGGTTCCAGAGATTGTTTCAGCAATTCCATTGAGTGCCAGTAGGTGGCGTCATGTAGCTCTATGTCAACTCTGCCCTGCCCCAAAAATAATACTGAAGTCCCATACAGCTGCTACCCCTGTGTGCTGGCGTCAGTTTCTGTCCACGCCGTTAAACGTGGAGCCAATACAGATTAGAGTCATTAGTATGCAGATCTCTAAATTGTAACCTTACTAGGTGGAAAAAAAAGTCCATCTCATAGAACAGAGAGGTGAGTGTTTCGGTGAGGAATCTGCGGTTAAAGTATCCACCAGACGGAGCGTTATCGAAGGTAAGTAACTTGATTTTCTGATGGGTACTTCTTACTGTAGATTACTTACCTTGTGAATAGGTAACAAAGCAGTAACCTGCAAGACTCAATGAACAAAGTGTCCCTCCCGACGGATCTAGCAGGCAGTAGTTCTTTGTGAACGTATGTACTGGCACCCACTCAGCAGCCTGACAGATGTGTAAGACAGGTCCTCCATGTGCCAATATGAAGGTGGTATCCTGGCACTGGTTGAGTGGGTACTGATCCCTTCTGGAGGTTGATTCTTAGCCACTGCATAGCACATCTTTATGCAGAGGGCTATCATCTAGAGAGTGTTCTTTTCTGCATTGCTTTACCGTTCTTTGCTGCTGCAAACCCCACAAAGGAGCTGATCGTCCCATTAGTGTTCTCTGGTACGATCAACAAGGAAACTTAAGGCTTTTTTTGATCCAAGCGATGTAGCCTCTTTTCCTCCTTGGATAGATGTGGCGAAGCAAAGTACTCCAGGGAGGGTGATAGACTGTCTGACGTGAAACTGCACCACAGCATTTGGTAGGAATGCCGCCCTGCTTCTGGGCACCAGTTTGTCTGGGAAAATGGTGATCTATGGTTGTGGGACAGAGAGTGATTGCAACTCACTCATGTGAAGAGCTGATGTTATCGCTATGAGGAAAACTGTCTTCAGGGTTAACAGGCGCAGAGAGCAGCTATGAAGCTGCTCAAGTGGGGTGCACATCAATAATGTTAGCATCAAAGTAACGTCCTTCTGTGGCATCACAAAGGGTTTGGGTGGAAACGTGGGTTAGCACTGTTAAAAAAAAAAAAAAAAAAACATCACAACAGGCGATTTGGATAACTATAGTTGATCACATTGGCAAAAAGAGCTGGCAAATAACCTTTAACAGTAGTCACAGCAAGTCCCTGCTGTGCTTGTGATGGAACAAACACCACCACATCGGATAGGTGGGCCTGCAAAAGTTGGATGTGCTTAGAAGTGCGCCAAGCGACAATGTTTTCCAGGTGTCCAACACAAATGGTCATGGTAAATTGATGCCTAGCTGACAAAATGACATCTACGACCTTAGTAGGAAGATCAAAAACATTCAACTGTTGCCATTCACTCCCCACACATGGATGTGTAGGTTGCGCAGGCCCAGGTGGAGGACTATGCCGTGTTGCTGCGAGAGAAGATCCTCCAAAAGTGGCAGCCGGATCGAAGAACAGATGTTCATGGCCAGAAGTTCAGGTACTACACTGCCCTGGCCATGTTTGGGCCACTAAGATGACTTGGGACCCGGTCCTTCCTGATTGTAAGAAATTGGGTAATACATTTTGGGCGGTTGTATATACTTACCTCGGGTGATCACAGTTCTTGTCAGGGTGAACCACTAAAATCACTAAATAAACACGAGCTCAACATCCTGATAATTATGGCACAGTGCAGACTGGCTTGACTTAACGGCAATGTGTAAAGTATTTATGCAGAACTAGAACAGTAATAAAGTTGAAATGCAAAACAATAAAAAATCCCGAAAGGAAGTAGAAACAGAGAGTAAAATGTAATTAAAATTACACCAAAATTACAAAAAACCCATAAGGGAAACTGGAGATATTCATTTTTAAAGTTTTAAGCTGAAGTGCCACCAAGAAGCACAACGTTCAATGATAGTCAATGGTTGCAGTCGAACAGTTTGTAGGCACAATTTAACGCTGACTGCGATGGCGGGCAGGTTCGATACACGCACCAGGTTTGTCCTGGTCAAAGATTTTACCTTCAGACTTTAGTCCTTTAACTCCCAATGCACCAGAGCACTACACTTCTAAAGCCCACTAGGACCTCAGGGGAGGCCCTTTGAGACTCACAGGGTGGCAGACAGAGGCCAACAGGAGGGTCCAGTCCTGGTCCAATTGATATGTTATGCAAAGTTGCCTGCCTGGTGTCCTTTGGGACCTCTGCCACTTGCGTCCTCTGGTGTGTAGTGCTAAACATTACTACTAGGCCCTTTTGTGATTGGGGGTCAGAGCATGAGTCTATACCAGGATGGGAACCTGGATTCCATCTCTCGTAGTGCACTACTGTTGTGCACAAAATGCACCAGTTTATGGTCGCTCTTGGCCCCGTTTGTATTTACGCCGACGCGTTTCGACCTTCAAAAATGGGCCTGTGGTGTATTTTGGGCCGGTCTTCTTCAGGGCAGGAGACTTTGTGGCCACGGTGTAGATGTTAAGAGAAACAGTTACTGTCTTATGTGAGTCCTTGTATGCCAAAAACTTGAACTGTGTGGAATGAATTCCACTTATTCGTAAAAATATTGTCGGAGAACGTACTGTTATGCTAGATGCTTTATGGCTGCCTTATTTGGTGCGTCTAGCTGATTTTTTTATTCCATGCTTCTGTCTGATCGTGATGGTCGGACCTGAAACGGGATCGGAATCTGTTCTAAAAAGTGAGGAAATGCATAGTCTTTGATTTCATGTTACCCAAGGGAGGTGGGAATCCTACCTTGAAGTTTGTTGTGTGTGGACCATTCATCGATTGTGGTCCAGAAACCTGCGGGAGACCAAAGGGTATCTTTTATCAGTGTGGGGATCGATCCACTACGAGGGTGGTGACATGGTGGAACCCAGAGTGCACTTTTGAGTTTGTCTGGCATCGTGACAAAGTGCTTGCCCTGTTTTTGGACTGTGACTAGGGGGACATTCAGAAGGTGAGAATCCAAACTAGGACTAAGTCCTCTGTCATTGTTCGGCACCAGAAAATAACAGGAGTAGCATCCAGTCCCTATTTCTGATAGTGGCACCTTCCTTGTCCAAAAGAGCCTGAACTTTCATGTGGACAATGGACAAGTGGACCCCTGGAAGTCACTGTGGTGTAGGAAACATAGGAGGAGGGGTGAATAGCAAGCGTGTGGATCTCATCTAGGTGTGGCTGCGAAGCACGACCCTAGTACCATCTGCCCTTCCCAAGCAATCTGTGATGTCCACATCGACCTGGTGTCGTACTTCACAGCGTGTTGCATGATCTGCACCAAACTTAAATGAAACGCATCAGAGACAATCAAAAAGATTTCATTCACTATGACCCACAGCACGTTCTAGTATTGTCCTGAGAGGTAATTTGAGTTGTCTGATCTGATGGCTAAGCTCTTCTGAAAGGCCTTCATGTGTTTGGATTCCTTATCCAGGGATGTAGTGGAGAAAGAGTTAAAGTTCAACCTGCTCGTGGAAACTTGCACCACAAGGCTGTATGGTGTAGGGTGCTGGAAGTGGAAAGAAAGGTCCCCAGTAGCAGGTCTATGCCATCTAGCAATTTTCCTATTGCCAGGCGGGCAAGATTCAGGTTTGGCCCAAATCCCCATTGAGGTATCTGTTAGGGGCTCGTTGAATGGAGGAGTGGCTCTGAAGAAGTCTGGCCAATCTGCATGGCTTCTGAGAGAACATTAGGTTTTAACTCCGCTGATGGCAGTTGGAGGTTAAGAACGTCTTCATCACCTCTATATGCTGACTCCCGTGTGGATGGGCCAGGTGGAGAGTTCATGCCAGTGCCAAGGGCCGCTGGAATTTTCAAGATCTATAAACAGATTTTTATCATAATTTAGGAGTAGTCATCCCCGTTATCACCATCTTAGAGTTTTGGTTCCGAAAAATTTGTTGGTAGTAGCAGTGCTCCATCTGAGTAAGAATGGGGCTGCAAGGGCTGTATCTGTGGTCGAAATAGGCGTGACTTCAGTAGAGGTGGTCCTCCTGTGGCAACGGTGCTGACACTGACGCATGAGGAAACGGATGAGGATCTCTGCGACAGGTGAGAAGCTGTGGCATGTCCTGTTGTAGGGTCAAGTGGCACAGTTTGTCTGGGACGGATCCGCCGGCGGTAGCCTGGCTGGTGGGCTCCTCAGATTCTTGAGGCCTGAAGGTGCACCAAAGTGAGCTGGTAGGGTGCCAAATATAAGCAACATGTCCTCCTTGAAAGCTTTAACCTGTTGCAGAGTCGCTGCAGGATCCGGGAATGCAAGTTCGGTCGGGATGAACTGAGGGATCTGTTGTGGGTGGTGGGTGACTTGGACTCTGATTGGAAAGCACCCTTACATCCGTCTGCCATCTCTTTAGTGGCGAAAGGTGAGGAGTCAAGTTTATTCTTTTTATGTTTTTCTTGGACTTCAGCCTAACTGGTGATTTGGAGTGGAAAGAGGACCTCTGTCTAGAACAGCCTTGAGAGCAAGTAGGTGTCTGCGACTTAGAGCAAGACCGGCCCCTTACACACTTTCCAATGGTGTTCAGCGATATAGAGCTTGGCCTTGTGGTCTCGGGTTCTTCCTAGCACAGTAGTCTTACAAATTCATGTTGTGTGAGCAACACAGATACCAGAGTCATAACTGACTGAGGGATCGTCACAGACATCTGCTTATGGCAGTCCTTGAAGATTTTGAAACCTGAAGTTTTACATGGAGACATGTCCCTTGCACACTGTAAAAGTTTGACAAAATAAGTTCTGTCAAAGAACAGAAAAACGAGGAGAAAGCTGAGTCTGCACCAGAAGGCACAGAAACAAAGGAACTGATGTCAGGGTGCAGGGGTGTTGGCTATATGTGGCTCCGGATGTGGCTCCGGCTTCATTTCTGGGGCGGGACGCAGTCAACACTGAGCCACCCAATGCCACCTACTGGCATGTGTGGGAATTGCTGAGAAAAATCACCGGATCCAGTCTGACAACTGGGATATTCACAAGGTTAGGAATCTACTGTTGGAAGTATCCATCCGAAACATGTTTTTAGTAAAATCTGCAGATTATGCAGCAAACAGATGATGGAATATGTGGCAAACGCAGCAAATTTGTAATTGTAAAGAGTGGCCCTGCATATATATATATATTTAATAAGTCTCTTAGAGTTCACACAGTTCTTCGGTGACCAGTATACTAATAGAATCACGTATTTACAATGCACCTCTTTCCATTCACCACTCTTCATACGCTGCATCCAGTATGCCTGCTTACCTCAAACCCTGTACAGTTTTTCACCTTAAACACATTTTACCCTGAAGGTTGCTGAACTCGCTGGTGCATCTCCTATGCATCTGTATGCTAATATGATCAGCAGGATAGTTGTGCATCATGAAGCTTCAACCCTAATTGTCAACACCGGCCTTTTCCAGTACCTAGAAAACTCGGATGTAACTGTAAGGTTGCATGTTAAGGGCTCTACAAACCATCTGTTAAATATGTAAGGCTGTCTTGCTCACAGTCATAGCAATAATGCTTTTTCTGCTTTTCTTTGATAGAACATCAGTGGGCACTCCCCAGAGAAGTTCGATTTGGCGCTACAGAGAGTCATGAACAGTAACCGGGATTTAGGGATCTGGTGAGTAAGTGTTTGGAATTTGTGTTGGCATTGCCATTTTTTTTAATGGAATGTCTGCAGGTTTTGTCACCTATTTGTAAAGAGCTCATGCTACATTATCAGATACAGTTGGCACACTAGATTGACATTGAAAGAGGGGTCAGCAGCAATACAGGGGCACAAGATTTATTCATGTAGGAGTTATAGGACATTTTGGTTCATTGTCACTTCAGAGCAAGTAGGTAGTACTGCATGTGAAGAGACAGTTCTGATGGATACTTTTACCTGCAGATTTTTCACCTTTGACTATCCCAGGGGCAGATTCAATCTGGAAAACGTTTGAAATAGCTCTGTGGCACCAGTAGATGGTGTCAATTCCATTCATACATGGAGTCGTGATGACATCATTGGAGTCATGAAGCCTCGGAACTAATGCCATAACATCAATTTTGTATTTTCCGCGTCTATCAACGTGATCGGGAGCTCTGCTCTAACACCTGGTGAGGAGATTTCTCACAAGGTCAAGACAATATTTTGGTATAGTAGGGACATGTCACCCCCGAAATGCTTGGACTTTAAGCCCGGACACTGTTATGGACAAAGATGTTCATCACGCGCCTGCACGACAACTCTCTGAAGTGTCTTGGTTCGAGACATGACACATTGTTGTGTGAACTCTTTAGAAAGATGGCACCTTAAGGCCATCAAGGAATGTTGGGCCAAACTTTGTTTGTGGTTTATTCCAAAGAGTGTAATAAAAGCTGTTGTCGAACAAGGTTCTGAGCAAGATCAAGGTTTCCCTCAAGATGGTCACGATCCACCAAATTCTCAAAGGAGAAAAAATGACTCCAAAAGAAAATGAGGCTCTGTGCTTCTCGTCTAGGCAAAAGCACAGGTAAGTCTCCTCTGGCACCACCCATTTCAGAGCTGGAGTTGGTGGAGAGTTCCCCGGCACTATCCCCAGTGATCCCGAATCCGGCGTCGTAGACTCGGCCACCTCCTCTTCCTCAACTGTCATCGCTACCCATCTATCCATAGTACTGAGCTCCAGGAGCAGACTCCTCTGCCTTCATGCAAACCATGGTGGACCCTTTCACATGAGCGACCTTCCCCTCTGGTGTGCTGGCTAGCCTCATGGGACAGGTCAGTGGGCTTTTTGGTTTTGTACCACCCCTATCATTGGCGACATACAGGTTTTTCCCAGCGCCTCCCCAGTGCGGGGGCTCTTTATCGATCAATGTCACGGCTCCAACTGTTCATGGAATGCGACCATGACTTGCCTAATCTTAGATCAACTTTCAGGTGCATTGAGACCCGGTGCCTTCATCTGCACCAGCACAGGTGATGCAAGCTACACCAGAGACCTTTCTAGGCGTTAAAACACATAGATCCAGAAGAGGAGCCATTTGTTATCTAATAGAGACTTCTACCTGCAGATTCCTTACCTTAGAATTATCCACAGGCATCAGTCCGGATCCAGAACACTTTCGAGTAGCACCCCCTGCGCGCTGGTAGGTGGCGACGTTCAGCTCTGCGTGGCTTCGTCGGCACCTGACGTAACCTGCATGGTACCTATATAGTTGCTACCTCGGCACGATGTCAGTTTTTTCCTTTCCACACCAGATAGCGCTGATCCGGCCTGAGTTACCCCATAGTCACTTTTTAACTGGCTTTTTGTGACCTTTTTTGAGATGTACTTCTGATGTGTAGGTAGGTCACCAAAGAAACCAGCTGATTTCAACCCATGTGGGGCATGTCTCAGGCAGATGTTGGTGACAGACCCCCCCCTACTTATTGTGTTTGTGGTGCTTGGAGCGGGACCACGACTCCAAGGCCTGCTAAGACTCCCAAGCCATGCACCCCAAGGCGCTAAAGAAGCGCTTCCTCAAGCTCCTCGCTGTCCGTCGTCGGTTGACTCCGTGATGTCCGAGGTTCCGTTCGCCCGGAAGGTCCCGGGACAGTTGGTGGAGCCCACCCCGACGGTCATCGTGACACTCTAAATCCTCCGGTAAGTCACACAAACATAAGAATGCCAAGAAGTTGAAGAGATCTTCAACTTTACCGCGTCCATCAAAGTGTTCTGACGAGATGCAGGAGCATCGGCTCTCCAAGCCCAGCGAGTTGGTGATACCTGAATCGAGGTCTGCTTCACGCTTTACCCAATTTTCACAAGGCCGGAGCGAGCCCCCACCCAGCGGAAAGAATTTTAAGAGGCCATGAGTCACATAATAGGGCGGCTCGGCCCCTCTGAAGGGGCCCCTGTTGGATCAACACTAGTGGGTTCAGCCACAGCGCCAGTCAGGCCCCATGGATCCCTTGCTGGATCCGGAGTGGAGCTGTTGACGAGACCTTCCTTGACGTCCGCACCAGTGCTGACGTCCTTATGCAGCGATGCCCCCATCGTTATACCAGACTCCGACTTGGAGCCGGAGTGACGCCGACTGATTCCGTCGCCGACCAGGCCCATGCTATCCGGAGTGGAGCCAGTGCCTTATTTACTTGATAGGCCTGGAGAGGGAGACAAATGGGAGGGATCTGTAGACCCTTATGGTTACCAGTTTCCTGAAGAAGAGCAGGAATAGGAAACTGCTATGAGGAACTGGTGGAGGCCAGTGGGTTAGACACCTCACCCAATACTGTCCTGGTCTCTCCTCCCACCGTGGCTAAGGAGGAGAGAGCCTCTTTTGCAATGGTGGTGCGGGGGGCAGCTGAGGTCTTGGACCTTCAGTTGCCCACAGTGGCAGTCAAGACAAACATCTTGACATAGGTGCTTCAACTGGGAGTCTCCCCTTCTGAACCCCCTCTTCCATTCAATCAAGCTCCTATAGAGCCTGGTCCAAGCCCTGCTTAGGGACTCCTGTGCATAGGACGATTGCCCGCAGCCATCGCCCTGCTCCTCGGGATCCCAGTTTCCTCACCCAGCACCCAACCCTGAAGAGCTTGGTGGGCCAAGCCTCCACATCTAGGATTAACCCTGGCGCGTTACCTACCACTCCACCGGATAGGGAATCCAAAAGGCTGGACACCTTTGGCAAGAGAATGTTCTCATACACCATTCTAGCACTGGGGTCGGTGAACACCACGTGTCTTTTGGGCCATTATTTCCATACAATATGGGACCCAGTTGCGCAAGTTTTGTCTATGGTCTTGGAGGACGCTGGAACCATACTCACCCAGGCTATTGCAGACGGGCGAGATGCAGCAAAGTTCACCATAAAGTGTGGGCTAGACACGACCAGCTCGTTGGGGAGAGCGAGTTCCTAGTCAGTCGCCTTGCAGCGCCATGCCTGGCTGAGAACTTTTTTTTTGAGGGGATGTCCAGGCTTCCCTCATGGACATGCCCTTCGATGGCTCTTGCCTCTTTGGATGGAAGACGTATTCTGCGCTAGATCACTTTAAGGACAGCAGAGCTACAGCCATGTCCTTGGACTTGTCTATGGCCCCTCGTCCACACCAATCTGCCTTCTGTCCCTTACGTGGCCAGGGAAGGGGTCTTCAACTGCGCCCTTACCCTCCAAGTCACCACAGCCAACAGGCTTCCCAACCTTTTAGTGGCAGAGGGTGCGGGTCCCACAGACATTGCTGCCCCAGCAGCCGCTGCCTCCAAGCCTCTTTAGTGTGCTTTCCGACCATCATGAGCATCCAGTGGGAGGGAAGATTTACCATTCACCTGCACCACTGGCGGTCAGTGACATCAGACCGCTGGGTCCTCGAAGTTGTCCAAAGTGGCTACTCCTTTTCTATCCCACCACCCATGCCACACACATATGATCGGAGGACCATCTCTCCTTACTCCATCAAGAAGGGCAGGCTTTCTTGGCCAAGGGAGCTATGGAATGTATGTCTACATCAGAAGCAGGATTTGGTTGTTATTCCCGCTACTTTCGGGTACCAAAGAAGGACCGATGGCTTTGTCCTATCCTAGTTCTGTGCTTTCTCAACCTCTTCTTGCGAAAAGAGAAATTCAGAATCCTCACTCTCGCACACTTCCTGTCTAACCTCGACCCAGGAGACTGTATGGTAGCGTTGGACATGCAAGATGCATATTTCTACATCCCCGTCTTGCCTGCCCACAGACATTACCTGCAGTTCGCCTTACCAGTGCCCCTCGGGTGTTCACGAAAGTGATGGCAGTGGTTGCAGATCAACTGCAGAGGTCTGGGATTACAGTCTTCCCCTACCTCAACGATTGGCTGTTGAAGGCGGGCTCGGCCCAGGCATCTCCCACCCACCAACTGCGGCAAACCTTCTGCATTCGCTGAGATTCACTATCAATTTGCTGAAGTGACATCTGACTCCCTCTCAGACGCTCCTTTTCATCAGACCTGTTCTGGATACAGTGCATTTTCAGGCCCATCTCCACAAGCAGTCCAGGATATTCAGGCTACAATTCCGATGTTTCAGCTTCTATCCTGGATTTCGATGAGACTGACTCTGATGGGCCTCATGGCCTCCTGCATCCTGCTTGTTACTCATGCCCTATGGCATATGCAGGCTCTACAGTGGGACCTGAGTCCCAGTGGGCACAACATCAGGGAAATCTCTCCGACATGGTTCAGATCTCGGTGGCAACTGACCAAGATCTGCAGTAGTGGGTAATGAACTGCAACTGGATCAGTGGCAGACCCCTCTCACTTCCCCCACCGGAGTTAACTTAAATGACAGATGCATCACTCCTGGGCTGGGGTGACCCCCTGGGAGAGGTGGAGATCAGAGGCCTCTGGTCTCTGGCAGAGTCCATACTCCACATCAATCTGTTGGAGCTCAGGGCGGTTTGTTTGGCACTGAAATCCTTTCTTCCTTCGATCAGAGGAAGGCTGGTGCAGGTGTTCACAGACAACACCATCGCCATGTGGCATTGCAACAAATAGGGCGGGATGAGGCTGTGGACCCATTGTCGGGGTCCCTGCGTCTCTGGTATGGCTGGAATGTCAGAGCATGGCATCTCCATTCAGAGGAGGTGCAAGGTCTCTTTCAACAGTGAGGAGAGCCTTGGTTAGATCTGTTCACCACCACCCAAAATGTGCAATGTCAGCAGTTTAGCGCGCTTGAGTTTCCAAGGCGGCACTCACTTGAAGACACTTTTCGTCTTGAGTAGAGCTCTGGGTTCCTGTATGCCTTTCCACCAATAACACTCCTGCCCGGAGCGCTCAAGAAGATCCGGAACAACCAGTTCCAAGTAATTCTTGTGGCTTCAGATTGGGCACGGAAAGTCTGGTATCCCGAGCTGTTGAGCATGAACATCGATCCTCCATTCAGGCTGCCTCTTCGAGAGGATCTCCTGTCTGAGCAACAGGGCCGGATTCTTCACCCGATCCTGCACACACTCCACCTTCATGCATGGTGATGGAGTGGCGACAGTTTACAGCTTTTGACCTTCCTCCCGAAGTCTGTAACATTATTCTATCATCCAGGCATCCCTCCTGCAAGTCAGTATATGCCTGCCTTTGGGACAAGTTTGTGTCATGGTGTCCTTTCCACAAAATTGACTTCCTTTATGTATCCCTATCTCAAGTCCTATTGTTTGCATTTTCTTTGGCCCAGCAAGGCTCTGCCATGGGCACAGTTAAGGGTTACCTTTCTACCATCTCGCCATTTTTGCAGTTGCCGGACCAACCTCCTCTCTTTAAGTCACCCATAGTGGCTAGGTTCCTTAAAGGCTTAAAGGCCTGCAACATATGTTTCCCCTTCACCATTCATAATGCCTCAGTAGGACCTCAATTTGGGTCTCACTTTTCTCATGTGTACACCCTTCGAGCCTCTCTACAGTTACCTTCTCAGGCACTTGACCTTAAAAACTGCCTTCCTAGTGGTTACAACCTCAGCCAGGAGATTCGGCGAGTTACAGCCACTCTCAGTGCCCCCTCCTTACATTACTGACTACCCGTACAAGCTTGTCCCTCAGGCACATGCCTCCTTTCTTCCGAAGGTTGGGACTCCATTCAGTGGAGGTCCGAATTTCACCCTGCCTACTTTCTTTTTTCCACTTCATCCCTCCAAAGAGGAGGAGAGACTCCACCATCTGGATCCAAAAAGAGCGTTGTCGTTCTACCTTGACAGCACCAGAGATCGTGGGCTATGTGGGAGCAAACAAAGGGAGGCAGTACAGAAGAGACCCATTTTGCGATGAATTGTCCTGTTCATTAAGATCTGATACGCAGTGGCCAAGAAGCAGCCCCCTGATTGCCTGCGGGCTCACTCTACCAGAGCCAAGGCTGTGACCACTGCGTTAACGCGCTGCGTTCTAGTCATCTGCCATGCAACAACGTGGAGATCACTGAACATGTTCACAGAGCACTACTGTCCGGACAGTCCGGTCCGCCATGGTCCAAAACTTCCACTTCCTTGGCCTTTCAAAGAACTATCGCTTGCCGATATAGACCAGCGCCTGATGATCCAGTGTTGCTAACTACACACCCATCACCAGAGAGTTTGGTGGTGAAGAGTTCCCCCACTTCAAAACTCAACACAAGTGCATTCCAGACACATCCTCCAGATAGTTAATCTAAAACACTTGAAGCTGTGGGTAAGAAATCGTTTTCTGCAGGAAGTCTCACCCTCAGATCCCTTAATGCTGCATGCCTCGTTAGCCATTATATGCATGCCCTCTGGATATGGCAGTATCAGTTGCCCTCAGTCTACTGGACCATCTCAAAGACAATTTTTTAGAAGTGGTAAACAATGGGTAAATGCGTCTAAACACAACATAAAAGCTGGCCTTGATGCAAGCTGGTCTTGATGCTGCTGTCTCTTTAGCTAGAGCTATCAGAGCATCTGTTACCCTGCAAAGATATGCGTGGGTCTCTGGCAAGAGTACCAAGATCTGGCCACAGAAGAGGTCCACAGTCAATAATTGGCAGTCAATTATTGGCCACACAACATTGTCTTTACGATGCAGGAGACCATGGGAGCAAGTTGCTAGCCTGGCTTGGTATGCGGGAGGCAGCATCATACTGGATTCACAGCATCATAGATGGAGGGGGTGCCCCCCCACCACTTGACTGATATTGCCATTGCGGAGGCCTCTGCTGGCAACCATGCCTGGTTCTATAAGGCCCACCTATTGGTAGATGCCCCTATTATAGCTGAGTATTTGGCTAGGGTAGACTTACCTGTGGTGCCCTCTGAGGATCGGATGCACTAGGTGATATTGCCCTGGAAGAAGTCATGGCTGCCATCGCAAAACTGAAAACAAGATAAAGGCTGGGACCAAACGGCCTCCCAGCGGAGTTGGAAAAAAAAAAAAAAGATGCTCAAGTTTATCGGCCCCCCCCCATATGCTCAACCTGTTTAAGGAGGTGAGAGACCGTGGAGCATTACCGCAGGATCTACAATGTGCAACCATTTTCGTGATTCACAAACAGGGTAAGCCCGAAACAAACTGCAGCTCCCTCGGGCCCATCTGCTGTGAAATATAGAGGTGAAGGTGCTGGCTACCATTCTTGCCTCGCAACTCCTGACAGTGATACCCCACTCATTCACAGAGACCAGTATGGCTTAATTGCTGGGTAGGTCTACTAGACTTAACCTTCGACGCCTCCATAACTGGATGTCAAAGGTAGCTTTGAGAGAAGACCCCCATATTTTCTTAGCATTGGACGTGGAAAAGGCATTTGATGCCATACATTGGCCTTTTCTCCACCAGGTGCTCTGCAAGTTTGATTTCGGTCCCTACTTCCGACAATGGATCTTGCTCTACCAAGCAACTACGGCGGCTGTCCCGAGTGAAAGGGGTTCTCTCCTCTGTGTTTTCAATAGAATGTGGCACCCGATGGGGGTGCCCCCATCCCCCTTGTTGTTTACTATCAACATCGAGCCACGGGCGGTGGTGATCCGTTCCCACCTGGATATCCGGGGGTTCAAGATCTCCGCGATGGCTAGGGTCAAGGAAAAAAATCTCTCCATGGCGACGACATTCTGTTGTATGTCACCGAACCTGAGGCTACCATACCTGTGATCCTTAATACCTTCAAGTCTTGCGGGGCCCATTCGGGCTACCATATTAATTTGAATAGGTCGGTGCTCTGCCATCTCTACACCCCTTTGGACCCCACCGGTCTGCCTCAGGTGGTGACCAAAGGTTTTCATTATCTAGGCATACATGTGACACAGCACCGGAAGCAATGTTTTACCAGAAACCTTAGGAGAGTGATTCGCGCTTTTCAGGAGGACGTGGAACAGTGGCGTGCGCTACCCCTCACATTGCTGGGAAGAGCTGCCATTTTCAAAATTATTACACTCCCAAAGCTATTATATGCCATGCAGAATACCTACTACCCGCTCCCGGAGGGTGTGTTTGTCAAGCTGTAGAGTGATCTGTGTTCCCTGCTATGGTGTGGTAAGCACCCTAAAATAGCCTGCACCATGCTTTAACGTAACCCTTACAATGGGGGTATCGTACTCCCACGTTAGGGCTTACTATTGGGCAGTGTACCTGGTTGCGGTGAATGACTGGGCGTTCACCCCTCTGGACCATTCCACTTATAGGTTGGAACGCAACCAATTTACTAGCTGCTCCTGTCTCCACTTCCTGCGCAGGGGAAGGGAGTTCGACTATTGCTGACGGCCACCCAGGTGGCAATAAAGGCCTGGCAGAGAGCCACCGGCCATATGGGTTGGGCGGGTAAGTTGACATGTGAGACGCAGCTCTGGGAGACAGAATCTACTGTGAAATCCAGGGACACTGCAGTGGAATTGAGCTGGTGGGAAAAAGAAGGCAACCTTATTCAAAAGAGACCTTTCTGCTCCCATTCAGCAATGATCCTGGTAGTATCTGGATGATCTGGAGTTGAGAGGAATTCAGAGGATCTGAGATTACCCCACTCCCCAGTCTGCTGGAATTGAGGGCTATCCGGTTGGTGCTCAAAGCTGTTCTCCATTCCTTTCTAGGTCGGACGGTGCAGATCTTAACTGACAACACAACCAACCGCAGTCTGATACTTGAACAAAAAAAGGGTGTGTGTGGGGAGGGGGGAGGGGGGTTATGGGCTCAAGCTCTTGAAATCCCTAGGCTCTGGACCTGGGCACATCAACACGGCCAGTGGCTGGTAGAAAATCACTTGGCAGCCTCCTTGAACAGAGCCAACAGCCTAAGTTGGCATCATCTTGCCGACCATGAGTGGTCTCTTCACCCACAGGCAGTCTTAGATCTTTTCTTTCTTTGGATCTTTCCTCAGTATGACCTATTCGCAACTCAGAGCAACGCTCATTGCCTGAAATTATGTGCCCTCCAGTATCCGTTGCAGGGAGCTTTGGGGATGCATTTCAGTTGATGTGGAAATTTCTTCATTATGTGTTTCATTATGCATTTCCACCAATACCCCTTGATTACTCAAGTTTAAGGAAGGTTTCTGCAAGACCAGGCCAAAGTCATGAGATCCGGCACTCAAAACTTCAGAGCTTACACTTTCATGCCTGGAGATTGAGCAGTGCAATCTAAGCACCATTCAACTCCCATCAGAAGTGATGGATGTGATCCTTTCGGCACGTCACCCTTCTACCAAATTGATCTATTCAGGGAGGTGGAAAAAATGTGCTTCCTGGTGCGCTGAATTAGGAATAGGTGTTATAATTTGCTCTGTCCTTAACAAGGCTGTGCAGTAACTACTGTGAAGGGATATTTTTTTGCCTTATCACTTTTTCTCTGTCTACCTGACCAACCCTCCCTGTTTAAATCTCTGCTGGTATTGAGATTTCTGTATGGATTGAGAAACCTGTATCCACCAATACCATTCATTGTGCCACATTAGGATCTTAACCTAGTTCTGACATTTCTCATGGGAACTCTTGAGTCCCTGCATAGTTGTCAGTTGAGGCTTCTAACCCTCCAAACTGTTTTTTTTGGTAGCCGTTACTTCAGCTCAACAGTTAACAACTTCAGGCTCTTTCTGTCTGCCCCGTTCACGTGCTTCTTCCAAGGCAAACTGGTGCTGCGAACTAAGACTGCTTTTCTTCCTAATGTGGTCTCCCCATTCCATCTGGGACAATCTATCACACTACCAACCTTTTATCCACATCTTTCTAAGGAAGAAGAAAGGCTGCACAGGTTATACCTTAGAAGAGCAGTGAACTTTTACATCAAGCATACTAAAGACAGAAGATCAGAAGACCAGCTGTTGATTGGTTACACTGGTTGCCAAAATAGTAAAGCAAATTCAGAAACAAACTTTTTCCAGATAGATTATACTATGTATAAAAATCTGTTACACCTTGGTTACAATAGGTCTGCCTAAAGGAATAAGTAAGGGTTCCTTCCACAGCAGCTTTGCTAGGGGAGTACCTGTAGCAGACATATGCAAAATGACTATTTGGTCTTCTCTGCACACCGTCGACAAACATTATTATTGGGATTCAGAGGCACTCCCTTTGCCCGCTCTGTACTTCAAGATTTTCTTATCGAAACAGTTTTTCTCCACAACCACCTCCTTCAAGTTATTGCTTGGGAATCTAATCAAAGGTGAGGAATCTGCAGGTAGAATATTCAATCGTAAGGAAAAGTTACTTACCTTCAGTAACAATCTTTCTGGTGGATCTAGCTAGAGACTCCTCACTGGCCCTCCTACCATCCTCACTTGTGTAGAAAGCCTTTCTATTTTTCTCATTTTAAAAAAAATACTCCTCGAAAGTCGCTGCAAAAACAGAGCATGACTGACATTAGGACACCAGTCCTTCTGCTTTATATGATGTCACCACAAGTCCACATCTGACGTCTGAACAAAGTCGACACCTCCCACTGGTACCAGAAAGGTAATACAAATTCTTTTTTGATCAACTATGTCTCGGTTATTCAAAGGTGAGGAATCTGCAGGTAGATAGAGTATCCACTAGAAAGATCGTTACCAGAGGTAAGTCACTTTTCCTTTAAGATGTTGCCACATTTTTTTATTTTGGTTTGGTTGACTTTTGTATCGAATCTGGGACATGGAAAGAGGCTGCATTCATGGATTAGGAAAGGGCTGAATCTCATGATTTCTGTGAAGTTGGGTATGATGTAACCTATTGTTACATTTGGGTTTATTCACTACACTATTAAAAAAACAATTGCAGTCTTCTGGCTACTATGCAATCTGAGCATCATCTCACAAGTTGCACAATGCTGTCGGCTATTGCACTATTTGGATGTTTTAGAAGAGCCATGGAGGACCTTCTGAACTATGATCCAACCATTGCATAATGTGGTGTCTGAGAAGTTTATTGTTGTACTGCTACGGAGTCTAGTTGGTGGCAGTGTGAAAGCTCAGGATCAATCAAAATGACTATTGTGGCCCTGCAGGCAGTACCTTTAATACAGATCAGATGTCTCTTGACATAGCATACTATATGAGGTCTCCTTAACAGATTTATGTTTTTTCCAGGGTGAGAGGCAATGACCCGTTTTCGGAGCCAGTCGCATCCCTGGACAAGGTAGCATGTCTGGAGTCCACTCGCCCTGAGCTGTGGTTAAGCTGTCGGCTCAGTCGAGCCCTTTCTACTGCTGTCACTAATCTGATCCTCTTGTTCTGGGGTAAGTTCCTTGGCCATAAGCCAAATGCTGTTATTAATAACTGAAAATGTTTGCCTGATAAGGTCTTCCACAGCTTGCGAATGGCAGGTGGGCCTTATTTGACTCCAGATTTACCACTATGCTTACGGAAGCTGTTTTTTCATTGTTTGCCGCTTACGCATTAGAAATCACACAACAATATTTGTTTGTATGACAAAAGAAGCATTTATCTTAAAAACAAATTTAAAAAAAAGAAATGGTATGAAAATGTGATGCGTGACTTTACAAGTTCTGTCAGTCCTTTTATAATTACACTACCACCTGAAGTGCTAACTTCTTGGTCTTCACGATAATAATTTAGCTGTGCCGCTACAATAAATTTGAAGACCGTAGTCTGGACTATACTGGCATGTGAGTAGATTACATGAAAAACTTATCCTTGATTGCTGAAGAGCCAAGCACTAACTTCTTATGATACAAATGTAGGAAGAAATGTTTTTGTATTCCTAGTGCTCCAACATAAGTATCTCCGTAGATTCACAAACTCTATATGTATGTGGGGATTCTCAAACACTTTATAAAGAGAAGCATTAAGTTAGTCTTTGTTGATGCGTGACATAAATAACCTGGGTCAGATGTACTAAGAATTAATTCTGTAAAACTGGTTGCAAATTGTGAACCGACTTATACTAAATCCAATGTTTTTTTTTTTTAACCTACCTATGTATTAATAGGTTGGTTCACAAAAACCTGATTCGTATTGAGTCGCTGTGAGGTAAGTGGTTTATTATAAGGATGTGGCTGTCCGTGTGATAAAGTCCTAATTCTCTATCAGGTCCTGTCAGGTTTGTTTGTAAAACCTTAGCTCAGTCCTGAATAACTGTGGCCCAGAGCAGTCCAGCTTTATCAAAGAACAAGTAGATTGTATTTTTTATCTTCAAATAGAAACCCCAATGACAGAAATACACAGGATGAGATCTACATTTTTCATAAATCACAGGTTTTCACTCCCATGAAATAAATCATTGAAATCTACTATGACTCGCTGTTTAGGGTTAGCCACAACAAGTAACTTGAAAATGGCTAGGAGGGCACTCTTGTGGGGACCAACTCAGATAGGGCGTCAGTCACAGGGACTAAAACGGTCGGGTTTAATAGTTACCACGCAGTTAAAGCAGTCTCCAGCCCAGTTCTAGGGTCTATGGGCGAACCACTATAGAAGTCAGTAGAGTAGTCCTGGTGCAAGGTATGCAGGATGCTGAAGGTGCTCAAGGTTACTGAGGATGCCGAGCCAGTGTTGAGGACCTTCCTGTGGCCACCCATTGGTCCACTAGCATGGGGGACGATTTTGGCTCATGGGGTCGATGTCCCACAAAGTCTGGGTAAAGTCCAGCACAAAACCAATTGCCATTGGTCTATTTGTCTCTGTTTACAGCAAAACTAGCAATTCTCTTTAATTTCTAGAAGCACTTGTGCTGGGTGACCAAACTGCACTCCGACGACTCTCCTGGGTCCATGAGACTCGGGTGGAACTTTTGAGGGTCTGGTCTCTGTCTCTCAGGCTACACTTCGGCTTCCATTGGGGATCAGGCTTCTTATCGCTGGGCTCTTAGAGGAGCAGCCTTCTTAGCTTTTATGGCCCTGTGGCTGTAAAAGGGAGTTAGCCATCTGACACTTGGAGTCACCTTCTCTGTATGAGCTTGGGATGACTTTTCCACGAGCAGGACACCAGAGGCACAGTCCTTTCCCCCCCCCCCCCCAGCCCAAGATGTAGCAGGTGAAGTCTAGCCTTTGGTGCAGCCTCTCTTTGCTAGGTCCAGGGAACAGCAGGGTAGTCCTTCTTCAGTCCTCTCTTCAGTACAGATGTGATCTGAGGTATTGGGTGGTCACAGGTGCAGCTTTCATGCCCACTAGAAGCCTAACAAGATGTGGTGACAAATTAGCCAATGGGTTACCAGGTCCCCTCCCGCCTGGTGACAACTTCCTGCGAAGTGTGACATCTAGCCATCCCAAAATGCACCATCGTGCCCAATCCCAATATCGCAATGTGGATCTCCTTAGCCCAATTCATAGGTGTGGCTACATGCCCTTGAAAAAAACTATTTGACAATGTCCGAAATGCGAGCCTGCCTGCTACAACAAAAGAACAGCCCCTCTCATGTGTAATTACTATTTGCCCTTCAAAAGTGGCTTCCCCTTTTGGGCTCTCACCCAATCTGGCCGTCCTGGAGGAGGAGGACACATCCCTGCTCTTGGCAGATCCTTTGTCCCTCTTCCAGAGAGTCGTTCACAGCTCTCACCAGGAGGGCAGTGGCTGTCTCGAGGACTACAGCTTGTGTGCAACTGTCAGCGGCTACTGGAAACTTTGGGCAAAAAAGTGACAACTTCCTAAAGTTGCCCTTTATATAAAAGTTACATTAAATTTGACTTGATAAGCACGTAGGACTTAATTTAACAATCCGTTTGATACCTTGAAGTACCGTATTTGGAAGTTAGCACTGCTGAGTTGTCAGCATGAACCTCCAAATTCGCCAATGGGGCTACTAGCCTTCCTGCGGTAAAAAATAACACTATGGGGGTTTTACGGCCAGGACACACAAAGTTAATAAAGCACATATTTATATTTTTAATATAATGCACCCTGCCTTTAGGGTTCAGTGGGCCTGCCTTAGCGATGACTAACAAATATTAATTAAAATTAAAAACGGAGATTTAGGCTTTGCCAAAAGTCGTTAGCAGTTTAAAAACTGCTCTGCCCACCGGTAATAACTGACAGGGAGTCATAGTTTGCTTTGTCACACTCGTGGTTGCACAGTAAGTGTTGAGGTCCACAAAGGACAATTCACTTACAGGCCCAAGGTACCATGTAAAAGGGACTTATAAGTAAATTAACTTTTGCCATTTGCAGGTTAATCAGTCAGACATACACGTTTTAAGGGTCAGAGCACTGGCACTGAGGATTGTTCGGCAGGGCTCAGTGCACCTTTAGAGTCGAAAAACCTGCGGCATCAGTCCAAAAACTTGGGCATGATTGTTCAAGAAGAGGCATTTCTTTGCAGCTGCAATTTAACCTACCACATGAATATTAATAAGGTAGGTTGCAAGTTGCTCACTATAAATCACAGCCATCACAGGGATGGTGGTCTGCTGAGGTAAGTAGACTACCATGTCTGTGATTGCTTTTAAACAAAAAATTCTTTTTAAATGCAACGCGTTTTATATAAACAGAATGCATATATATATATTTTTTTTAAATGAAGTGTTTTCGTAACATGTTTTTAAGAGTAGGCAGTGGTCCATTGGACCACTGCCCCTATTGTGGGCAGTGGCCCATTGGACCACCGCCTACTCTTAATTTTTTTTTCCCTCAACATTCATAAAGTGGAAGTGTTCCCTAGGGGACCCGCTCCTTTATGCGAATGCGTTACCACGACATTTATGTTGTCGGTAAAATATTAAAGTTTAGCCATCAGATTTCAGTTGGTAAACATTAACTCATCTCATTCTGAATTAGTATTTGGAAGGGATGCCCTAAACACACCCTTGCAAATACAGATCGATATGTGGTCACAAACTGTAATTGCTGATTCTGTAAAGTGTTACCAAATCGCCATTTGAGTTTAATACCTAACAAAAAGCCTTTTTGTGGTTGCAAACAGTCCAATCTTGCGAATCGGACCTTATGTGAATGCAGAAAAGCTTTGTACATCTGGCCCTTGGTCCTCCTTTCCAAATGTTTCTCTAATTTATCTATCTGTTTAATAAGGAGTTGAATCTGAAAAAGAAAAAAAAAAAATATACTCTAATTCATGTGACCTCAAAAGCCAACATTTATGCCTTTGGGAGCACGAATTCCATAAGTATTAACCTATTGAATGAAAAACACACCACATACAGTACCTGGACCAGTAAATGAGGGACAACTGAAAGAGAATTCAGTTTAAGGTCCTCTGCATTGCTCAGACGCTACATAATCAGGGACCTCAATTCTTCAGGGACAAGTTTCAGTGGTATTCACCAAGTAGGTTACTTCTTTTGACCTCTAGATATCTTGTGATGGTGCCAAAAATTTGCCGGGTGAGATGAAGAGGTAATTTTTTCTCTCACGACACAGCTAAACTGTAGACTACTCTCTCCACAGCACATCACTGAAATGGATGATCATTTTGTGTTCAGGAGAAATCTTAAGACCTGGTTCTTTTCCCGTTTACTGTGTTCTGGATTCTTTGTTTCTGCTGCTCTATTGCTTTTGGGCTGTGTTTCTGATCTTAGTTGTTAAACACAAGTGGGGCTGCTCCCAGAAAAGTGACCAACGGTGAAGGACTGGCCTCACACACCACCTGGTGTCATGCTTCATCATCGGCAGTCCTCGCCCTCTAAAAACTTGGTTTGATAGAGGGCAGGCATACAGGACGGAGCCCGCTTTAGAACAGGTCCTGAAGAATGCCGCGTACCCTTTCGGGACACCAGGCAGAAACATGTTGACCCTATTCACCACGGTGAGGGGACAATAATTTCCCCACGTCACCGTTCATTTTTTTAATACCATACAGTTGCCCACCTTATTAAAATTGATTCGACAACTGTAATGGTTTTAAATCACACTCACTACTCACGGGCCCCCACTCAGTTTAGAAGTGCATCCCTGTCGTCAGGTGTATGCCCGCCCTCTATCAAACCAAGTTTTTAGAGGGCGAGGACTGCCGATGATGAAGCATGTTTCCAGGTGGTGTGTGAGGCCAGTCCTTCACTTTTTGTGAGATGTCAACACTCACAATTTAATTTTAAGCACCGTTGGTCACTTTTCTGGGAGCAGCCCCACTTGTGTTTAACATTGCATGTTGGAGGCTGGCTCGCTCCTGGCGCCCTGTGCCTCTAGTTCCCTCCTCCGGTTAGCCGCTGGGGTTAGTGTGGTTTATATTTCTGATCTTAGTGCCTTGACGCCTTAGGGTATTTGTGCGTTTTATAAATTGATTTTCATATCACTTAAAGCTGAATAATTCTAGAGAGAGATTCTCATGTGCAACTATTCCATTCTTGACCATTTGGCCAAGGGGAAAAAAAGGCCTCCACCAAAAAAGTGAAAAGATCAAGGCGCTTTTCCCTGAGTTAAATCTGATCATTAAATTGTCCTTCAGATTGAGATCCTTAGATAGCATAACTCCACACTATGGTTTCCTCCACAAGGTTCAAGCCACCACCAACTTATTCTCCTACCTTGACTATGGATCCACATGCATCCATGTTTGTAGAGTGCCGGCTCTATTACTTCCATAGTGTGGCCGCCCCTACAGCTTCTCCACTTTCACATCTGTGCCCACACCACCATCACCCTTCAAGTTCTTCTCTGGCTGCTAGTAATATATGTTGTCCAAGAGACTCTGCATAGCCCACTGGGCCATCCATCGCGTTGGTCAGATCTTCATGGAAAAGGAACATCACACTTATTATCCTTGAAGGACCCTCTGTTCTAGACTCCCTTGCTTCCAACAACTCTAGGTTTTGAGATTTCTGCTTTGTAGGATCTTCATTGATAGTCATGAACACTTAAATAATTCCCTGCTGTTAATGCAGACCCCGAACACTATTAAAAAGTTCATTTCCATAGAAACGGCAGCAAAGAATGTCTATATTCATGAATCTTTGAAGTATATCTGCTGAATGGCTGCTAACAGTTTTTGTTTTTCATAAACGTTCAATTAAAAAATCTCCCTTTCAGATATGAAAAACTGCATTGCATCGCTCAGTGGTGCTATACGGTGAGGAACATGCAGCCTGTAGGTTTACATTTAACAGAGACTTAAAAAAGGAGACTAACCCTTTTAGAACTCTGAGGCACCCCTACCCAGCATGCCTTGCATAACACTTGGTCAGATCATTCTACACTTTATTCTTTGGTCATTGGAGCATGGCCTCAGATGTGGAAGATCTAATGCTGCACTCCCTTATTGTAATTGGGCGCAGGTCAGGTCAGAGGAAACCATCTCTCTCCTTAATAATACGGCTCCGGTGCTCTCCGGTAATATTGATGTAGACACACAGATTGTCAATGACTGGCTAGGCAGTATAGCCGACCTGGTGGCCCCCTTTAAATTGGGCTTGGGTGGAAAACGACGGCCATCAGCTCCTTGGTTTAATGAGTAGCTTAAACTGATGCAACAACATTGCAAAAAGCTTTAGAGAGCTTGGCACAAGCAATATCAGTCAGAGGATATAAGCTGGAGCTAACTACATATCACAGAGGCATTAGAAATGCCCAAGCAAAGTATTTTACTGAGGAAATCACTAGGTCGAAAAATCTACCTAAGGAGGTTTTCAAAATAAGAAGTTTACCAACCCTCTTGCCCTATCTCAGTTTCTAGAAACCTCTCTGAAACTCTGTGTTCGAGGCATGTGCTGTAGATACACATGCTTTGCTTACTCCTGCCATCTGGTATTGGGTCCGGATGTTTGCGAGGTTTTCTTCTTCGAAGACGTCTTACCAGTCATGAGGTAAGGTGACTCCTCCTTTCGGTGATAGTACGCATGGGCATCGACTCCATTGTTAGATTTTTTTTTTTCCGCCATCTGGTTCGTATGTGTATTGCTGAGCCCTGGTTCGAAAACCGTTCTTCAGGTTCCCCTCGGTGCGCAGCCCACTTTACCCTCGACGGTATTGTTTCCGTACGTGTTTCCCTGTTCTCCGCATATCGATTTGATCAATAAACTCTCCATTTTCGATAGAAAACCTTGTGGGCGGCCGTCGGGCCTAGCCACGTCGGTCCAGACTTCTGCCGATGGAACAGACTCCATTCCAATTCTGTCCTCGGGGCCCCGCCAAATATCTTTGCACCGACCTCCATCAAGTTTGTAACTTGTGCCTGTCTCCGGAGCACAAGCAGGAAAACTGCGACGCTCGTAAGTCGTTTCGGTCCAAGAAGACTACGCGATCGTCGGGCTCGACCATGAGAGATGCGGTGCCAAAGTATCCAACACACTCCGGATATCTTCGGGAAAGAATCCGATCAAGAAGAGATTGAAGCGTCCGCCGCAGAAGAAGAGGCCCTCACCGTTCCAGACTCCGAGCTCGAGATCGATCTGGAGTCCGAAGATGTGCTGCTGGGACAGGGTGCTGTGAGTACCAAAGACCCCTTGCCCCCTAAATCCTCTTCCAAAACGCATAAGGCTACGGCACCACCTCTGCCTTCTGGCCAAGGTCGGCTCGGAGACAATGTCTCCAACACCCCGCCTCTCGGCTCGGCACTGAAAAAACCATCAAGCCTTCCGGCTCAGGACAGAGTCGGCCAAAATTACCTTCGGATCTGAAATCAAGCTCCAAAGACAAATCTGATTTGGAGCTGAAACCCTCCGCTTCGAAACACAAACATGCTTCGGCTGCAAAAGCCTCTGCTTCGAAACACAAACACGCTTCGGAGCCGAAACATTCCACTACCAAAGAAAAGTCGACTTCAACGCCAAAATCTAAGGCCAATAATATCGGGCCTCCAAAACCAATTGTAGACGTTCTTAAGGCCAAATTGGATCCCAAACAGAAAAAGATTTATATTAATCCTGATACTGGATATATTTTGGCCTAAAAAGCAGCAAAACAGAAGCTTCTGCAGAGGACACTGCTGATAACATTCCCTTAAAGAGGAAGAAGGACATGGCTACCAGCCCTGTTTATCCTGCCCCACAACCCTCTCCACCTCCACCATCTTCTCTGCAGTTAATAATTGAAGATCCATTACTTATAACACCTCCAGGGATCTCCACCTACAGATCCAGATTTGGTTCAGGGTGATGAAGATACTCACTTGCCTGCTGACCCTTGGAATGATTACACCATTGACCTTCCAGTAGACAATGAGCCAGACCTCTATCCTGCAAAGCCATCACCACCAGATGATAATATGGCTTATCAACAGCTCATTGCTAGAGCAGCAGAGTATCATGGGGTACCATTACATAAAGAAACATTAGAAGAGGACTTTTTATTTGAAACACTTGAGTTAACACATAGGTCAAGTCAAACACTCCCTATGCTTAAAGGCATGATGAGGCATGCAGATGATATCTTTAAAGACCCTGTCAGAGCGCATATTTGAACTCCAAGAGTAGATAAAAAATATATACCCTCACCATCCAATCCTGTGTTTATTAAGGGACAATTACCTCTTGACTCCCGAGTTGTGTCTAATGCTCGCAAGATGTGCTTTAGACGCAGCTGGCACCGCAGCTAGTTAGATCAATACCAGCATTCTCCTTAGAAGGCATGCATGGCTTAGGATCCGGGATTTAAGCCTGAGGTTCAACAGTCCATTTTGAACACCCCCTTTGACAAGGAACACCTGTTTGGTCCTGTGGTCAACCAGTCCTTAGAAAAGATGAAAAGGACACTGAAGTGGCAAAATCCATGGGAGCGCTCTAATCTCCATCCAATAGAGGCTCCTTTCGCCGCAAATTTTACAGAGCAGGGTCCAAAACAACATCCTTGGACCCAAATGCTTCCTCTTACAAAGGCAACAATCAATCCTTTCCCTCTAGAGGTTTCTACAGAGGAGGATATAGAGGAAAGCATTCCAAAGGTAGGGGTAAAGGCGCCACACCACGTAACACCCCTTCCCCTAATAAACAGTACTTGCCCACACTCCCCCCCCCCCACCCCCACAATCACTCAACACCTGTCGGGGGAAGACTTCAACAGTTTCTCCCCATGTGGCAATCTTTAACAACCGGAAAATCAGTACTCTGCCTTATCCAACATGGTTATTGCCTGGAGCTCACCTCCAATCCACCAAACATTCCACCTGACGTTCACAAACTGTCGTCAGACCATTTGCAGTTAATCAAACAAGAGGTGCAATCTCTCTTATAAAAGGGAGTCATAGAAACTGTTCCGTTACAGTACCAAGGTTCAGGGGTTAACTCTCTTTATTTTCTAATTCCCAAATAGGACATTTCCTTAAGACCAATATTGGATCTCCGAGAGTTAAACCAGTACATACTGTCAGAACATTTCCATATGGTAACGCTTCAACGGGTTCTTCCTCTCCTACAGCAAGGCGCTTTTTTGTCCACACTGGACTATAGACGCATATTTTCAGATACCCATCCATCCAGCTCATCGCAAATATCTCAGATTTGTGATAGCAGGCAAACACTATCAGTTCAAAGTACTTCCATTCAGAGTAACTACTGCTCCCAGGGTTTTTACAAAATGCCTAGCAGTAGTCGCAGCTCATCTCAGAAGACAACACATTCATGTCTTACCATACCTAGACGACTGGCTCATCAGAGCCAGCACACACCAAAAGTGTTTACAAAACACTCAACCACGCTACACCTACTCCACCAATTGGGTTTCATGATCAACATTCAAAAGTCTCACCTACAGTCTTCACAGATACAATCTTATCTAGGAGCCACTCTCAACACTCACACGGCTCTAGCCTTCCCCAATGCAGCCAGAATTTCCAATATCCAAACTCTAGTGCTGCAGTTCCAAACCAACCAAACCTGGCCAGCCAGGACTTTCATGCTGCTACTGGGAATGATGCCATCATGCATTGCAATAGTACCTCATGCAATAGTACCTCATGCGTACATTACAAGAATGCATAGCACGTCAGTGGAATCAGTCACAGGGTCAATTAACAGATCTAGTGTTGGTGGACAGCTGCACCCATCACTCTCTGCAGTGGTGGAGCCCACAAAATTTATCAAAAGGGCGGCCTTTCGTCGACCCTGTTCCACAAGTCGTGCTAACAGCAGACGCATCTCTCAAGGGTTGGGGTGCACATCTCCATCATTACACAATTCAAGGTCTCTGGGACGAAAAACACAATGTCTCCACATCAACTATCTAGAGCTTCTAGCTGTGTTTCTAGCACTGAAAGCTTTTCAGTCTCATCTCACAGGCAAAGTTGTCCTAGTCCGCACAGAGAACATGACAGCAATGTACTATATTCAAAAACAAGGGGGGGGACACTCTCTCCAACTGTCACGCCTGTCTCAGACAATTTGGAAATGGGCAATCCATCACAAGCTTCACCTTCTGGCAAAACACCTCCCAGGAGTGAACAATCAAATTACCGACCTCCTCAGCAGGAGACAGAAAATACACGATTGGGAACTTCATCCCCACGTTCTCCTTCCATACTTTCTACAATGGGGATACCCACAAATAGATCTGTTCGCCACAGTAGACAATGCCCAAACTTCGCCACCAGGTTCCCACATCCTCTGTCCTAAGGCAATGCCCCATGGATGAATTGGTCAGGGATATTTGCCTACGCTTTTCCGCCTCTCCCACTCCTTCCGTTTCTAGTTCGGAAACTTGGGCAAACATCACTCACACTGATTTTGGTAGCTCCCACATGGGCCCGTCAACCATGGTACACCACCTGTTGGAGCTCTCATTAGTTCCACATCAAAAGCTACATCTCGCCTCCAGTCTCCTCACTCAGAACCATGGAGAAATCAAGCATCCAAATCCCAAGGAGCTCAACTTAGCAATTTGGCTCCTGAAGCCATAGAGTTTCGATATTTACATTTGCCACCAGATTGTATGACTATTCTGAAAGAAGCTAGAAAACCTACTACCAGAGCTTGCTATGCAGCAAAATGGAAGCGATTTGTTGCTTATTGCAATAACAACAAAATTCTACCTCCTAGATGCTTCTGTTCAGAACATTGTCTGTTACCTTCTAAACCTACAGCAATGTGGGCTAGCTTACACATCTATTCGGTTGTACCTTGCAGCAATAGCTGTGTATCTGAAAGAGACACGTTAGTGACAGATTCCTTACCTTAGAATATCCCCAGGCGTCAGGCTGGATCCGGAAAGTTTTTGCGTAGCAGTACCCTTGCGCGTCGGTAGGCGGCGTCGTGCGGCTCCGCGTCCGTCGTCGGCGTCGTGATCGCCGGGATGATGTCGCGGGCAGTACTTAGGCGCCGCCCTGCGCGCTGACGTCAGTTCTTCTTTTTCCGCGCCAGCAAGCGCAGATCCGGGAAGAGCAGTGCCCTAGTCATTTTTTGACTAAACTTTTTGGTGAATTTTTCACTGTTTTTCTTCTAATCGACTTCAAGGTGTCGTAGGGATGCCCGGGTTTAAACGTTGCGGCGCCTGTGCTCGGATGATGTCCATCACAGACCCGCATCGGGAGTGTCTCTTCTGCCTCGGCCGAGGCCACGACACGGAGTCTTGTTCCGACTGCCGGGCCCTCAACCCGAAAGCTTTGCGAGAGCGGTCTCGAAAGCTCCTAGAGGCCCGGCATTCGGCTCCGCGCAAGCCCCGGTCGCGTGAGAGGTCCAGGGGTCGATCGCGGAGTCCACACCGGCCGTCGGCATCGAAGTCTTCTTCGTCCGGTAAGTCCAAACACAAAAAGTCCAAGAAGCATCGTCGCTCTAGGACTTCGCCTCGCCGGTCTCGCGACTCGGCTGAGGCCCCTCCCGGCACCGTCCCCGCGGCCCCGGACATGCCTGTGGAGTCGCCCCCGCAATACCCGTCCTTCCCGGGTTCGGGGGCGGATCCGGCCCAAGTACAGGAATTCCTGTCGGCCATGGCCCGCCTCTTCGGGCCTCCAGGTCCCTCCGGTGCGCCTTCGGGCCCCGCGGGCCCTGATAGGGTTGCTCCGGCGTCGCCGACGGCTCCGGCCCCGGCGTCGCCCGTGCCTCCAGCCTCGATCCCGGCTCCGGCCCCGGCCTCGATCCCGGCTCCACAACCCCCATCGACGCCGGTCGACCTAACGACACCTCCGCCGGCGCCGATGTCTCCGGTGCCGCTCTCGACGCCGCCTGGGGCTCCGGGCGGCGTCGTCCCCCAGTTCCTTCCGGCTCCGGACATGGACCCGGACCGACGCCGCTCGACGCCGGTTCCGGCGCCGATGAGACCTTGGGTCCCAAATGTCCCTCCTCCCCTTATTTTGAACCAGAGGAGGACCAGGAGGACTGGGAGGGGTCTGATGACCCTCTGGCACAACAGTGTCAGTACGATGAGGACTGGACAGAGGGTCTAGGGGATGCCAGTGGTCTAGATACTTCCCTGACACTGGCATGCTGTCTCCTCCCGTGGCTACGGAGGAGGGAGCCAATTTTGCAACGGTGTTGCGTAGGGCGGCTGGAGCCTTACATCTCCAACTCCCTACTGTGGCGGTCAAGACTAATCTCTTGACAGAGGTGCTTCAGCCGGCAGCCTCCTCTACGGAGACTGTGCTGCCGTTTAACGACGCCCTCACTGACGTTCTTTGGGCGCCTGGTCCAAGCCCAACACAGGGGCTCCTGTGGATAGGAACGTGTCCCGACGCCATCGCCCAGCTCCGGGCGACCCCCTGTTTCTCTCTGTCCACCCCACTCCTGAGAGCTTGGTTGTCCAAGCCTCCGCTTCCCAAACCGCCTTCCCTACCGCCCTCCGGATAGGGAATCCAAACGCCTGGATCAATTTGGGAAGAAGGGTTTTTCTTCCTCCAGTGCTGGCTTGCGGTCCATCAACACCGCTTGTCTTTTGGGCCGATATACCCACTCCTTGTGGGATTCGGTGGCGAATGTTTTGCCCCACTGTTCTGAGGAGGTCCAGACACTGCTTTCCCGCGCCATTGCGGAAGGAAGGGATGCGGCCAAATACACAATACGATGTGGCCTTGATACCGCCGACTCGCTGGGCAGGTCTATTGCAACGACGGTGGCGCTGCGACGCCACGCCTGGCTGAGAACCACTGGTTTTTCAGGGGATGTCCAGAATACTCTCATGGACATGCCCTTTGATGGAGTCGGTCTTTTGGGTCCAAAGCAGACCATGCGTTGGAGCGCTTTAAGGACTCACGGGCTACTGCCAAGTCCCTGGGCCTTTCTGCTACACGCCCTCCGCTGACTTCTGCTTTTCGCCCCTATCGTGGCCACGGTAGGGGCGCCCTTCACGTCAGCAGCCCAGCCACCGGCCCGCGCAGCAGGCGTCTTCGCGTGGCCGAGGACGTGGATTCCGCCGTGGCGGATCGGGCAACCAGCGTGCGGGTCAGGCCACCACCTCCAACCCGTCCGCGGCCTCCAAACCCTCCTAGTCCCTCCTTTCAGGTGCACAGCACGCCAGTAGGGGGTAGGGTCCGCCATCACCTTCCCCACTGGCGTACCATCACCTCGGACAGGTGGGTCTTGGACATTGTCCGAAGGGGCTACTCCCTCCCCTTCGAGACCACCCCCCAGCCATGCCACCTCAATTCCACCGCATGTCAGGGGATCACTTGGTGCTTCTGCAGAAGGAAGTCACGGCCCTCTTGGCCAAGAGGGCCATCGAGCATGTTCCGACCCCAGAAGTAGGGCGTGGTTGCTACTCCCACTACTTCCTGGTGCCCAAAAAGGACAAGGAGGACATGCGTCCTATCTTGGACCTCCGGAACGTCAATCGCTTCCTCCGGAAGGAGAAGTTCAAGATGCTCACCCTAGCTCAGGTCTTGACTGCCCTCGACCCTGGAGACTGGTTGGTAGCGTTGGACTTGCAGGACGCATATTTCCACATCCCCGTCCTGCCGGCCCACCGGCGTTCCCTTCGGTTCACGGTAGGCCCCGAGCATTTTCAGTTCACCGTGCTCCCTTTGGCCTTACCAGTGCCCCTCAGGTGTTCACGAAAGTGATGGCGGTGGTCGCAGCTCATCTGCGCCGGGCAGGGGTTTCAGTCTTCCCCTACCTCGACGACTGGCTGCTGAAGGCGGGCTCGTCCCAGGCAGTCGTCTCCCACCTCCAGACTACGGCCGAACTCCTGCACTCGCTGGGGTTCTCCATCAATGTGCCGAAGTCGCATCTGATTCCTTCTCCACAGCTCCTTTTCATCGGAGCAGTTCTGGACACGACGCAGTTTCGGGCCTATCCTCCCGAACGGCGAGTCCGGGATATTCAGGCTATGATTCCGATCTTTCAGCCTTTATCCTGGGTTTCGGTACGGATGACCCTGAGGCTGCTGGGCCTCATGGCCTCCTGCATCCTGCTGGTTAATCATGCCAGATGGCATATGCGGGCTCTGCAGTGGGACCTGAAGTTCCAGTGGGCGCAGCACCAGGGCAACCTGTCCGATCACGTCCAGATCTCGGAGGGAACTGCAAAACAGTTGCAGTGGTGGCTCTCGAACCGGCAATGGGTCATGGGCAGATCCCTCTCCCTTCCCCAGCCAGAGCATACAGTTGTGACGGACGCGTCCCTTCTGGGATGGGGCGGTCACATGGGAGAGGCGGAGATCAGAGGCCTCTGGTCTCCGGCGGAGTCCCGGCTCCATATCAACCTTCTGGAGCTCCGGGCGATCCGACTTGCACTCAAGGCATTCCTTCCCTCTGTCAAAGGGAAGGTAGTGCAGGTGTTCACAGACAACACCACAGCCATGTGGTACTGCAACAAACAGGGCGGGGTGGGGTCTTGGACCCTTTGTCAGGAGGCTCTGCGCCTCTGGACATGGCTGGAACATCAGGGCATGTTCCTGATGGTTCAACACCTGGCAGGTTCCCTGAACGCCAGGGCGGACGAACTCAGCCGCAGGTGCATGATGGATCACGAATGGCGTCTTCACTCGGAAGTGGCGCAAGGACTCTTTCTACAGTGGGGAGAGCCTTGGTTAGATCTATTCGCCACCGAAGAGAACGCGCAATGTCATCAGTTCTGCGCGTTGGAATTTCCAAGGCGGCACTCGCTCGGCGACGCTTTTCGTCGCGAGTGGAGTTGCGGTCTGTTGTACGCCTTTCCGCCTATACCACTTCTACCCAGAGTGTTGAAGAAGATTCGGCACGACCGGGCCCAAGTCATTCTTGTGGCTCCGGACTGGGCTCGAAGAGTTTGGTATCCCGAGCTACTCAATATGAGCGTAGATCCCCGATCCGTCTGCCTCTTCGGGAGGATCTTCTGTCGCAGCAGCAGGGGACGGTCCTCCACCCGAACCTGTCCAGTCTACACCTGCTTGCGTGGAGATTGAGCGGCGGCAGTTGATTCCTTTCCACTTGCCTCCCGAAGTTTGTGATGTGATTCTGGCAGCCAGGCGTCCCTCCACTAAGGTGGTATACGCCTGCAGGTGGAACAAATTTGTGGCATGGTGCACAGCAAAGGCTGTGAATCCCCTTTCTGCCCCTCTTTCTGAGGTCCTTCTGTTCCTTCTCTCTCTGGCCCAACAGGGTTCTGCCCTGGGTACCATCAAGGGTTATCTTTGTGCTATCTCGGCCTTCCTCAGGCTCCCTGATCAGCCCTCCCTTTTCAAGTCCCCTGTTGTTAACAGGTTCTTAAAAGGCATTACTCACCTCTTCCCTCCTGTTCCGTTTGTGATGCCTCAGTGGGACTTGAACTTGGTTCTTACCTTTTAATGTGCGCTCCCTTTGAGCCTCCTACATAACTGTCCTCTTCGTCTTCTGACTCTGAAGACAGCCTTTCTGGTGGCCATCACCTCCGCTCGGCGGGTGAGTGAGCTCCAGGCTCTATCTTGCAAACCTCCCTTTCTGTCTGTTCATCCAGACAAGGTTGTTCTTCGGACGCGTCCGTCCTTCTTGCCAAAGGTGGTTACTGCTTTCCACATTGGGCAGACCATCACTTTGCCCACCTTCTTTCCGCCTCTGCATCCTTCCAGAGAGGAAGAGAGGCTCCACCGTCTGGACCCAAAACGTGCGCTCTCCTTCTATATTGACCGCACAAAACACTTCCGGGTGGATGACCAGCTCTTTGTTGGCTACGTGGGCGCCAAAAAGGTCGGGCGGTGCACAAGAGGACCATCTCCCGCTGGGTTACCTTGTGCATCAAGACCTGCTATTCTTTGGCTAAAAAGGAGCCTCCTGTTGGGCTGCGTGCCCATTCCACCAGGGCAACGGCTGCTACCACGGCCTTGGGCCGCGGTGTTCCGCTGCCGGTTATCTGTCAGGCAGCTACGTGGGCCTCGCTGCACACGTTTACAAAGCATTACTGCCTTGACAGTCCGGTCCGGAGGGACGGCTTCTTTGGCCGTTCTGTCCTCCAGGACTTCCTTGTCTGATCTTTGTTCGCAGACCCACCACCGGGGTTGGTATTGCTGGGGTATCTATTCTAAGGTAAGGAATCTGTCACTAACGTGTCTCTTTCAGATGCACAAGTTACTAACTTGTGTAACGATATATCTGTAAGAGACAGTAGTTAGTGACAGATTCCTACCGCCCCACCCATCCTCCCCGTTCTGCGAACTGATTTCTAGGGTTAAGGACATCCCTTTCAGGGCCCTAGTATTTTTCAGACACCTATGTCAGCTTCTTGCATGGCTCTGCGTTCCTGGCGCGGAAAGTCGTGTACAGAACTGACGTCAGCGCGCAGGGGCGGCGCCTAAGTACTGCCCGCGACGTCATCCCGGCGATCACGACGCCGACGACGGACGCGGAGCCGCACGACGCCGCCTACCGACGCGCAAGGGTACTGCTACGCAAAAACTTTCCGGATCCAGCCTGACGCCTGGGGATATTCTAAGGTAAGGAATCTGTCACTAACTACTGTCTCTTACAGATATATCGTTACACAAGTTAGTAACTTGTGCATTTGTGCAAAACAGACAGCATTTGTCTTTGTTTAAAGTTCCTGTCATCAAATCCTTTATGGAAGGCTTAAAGAGAGTTATACCACCAAGAATTCCACCAGCACCAGTGTGGAATCTTAATGTTGTACTCAAAAGATTTATGGGTCCATCCTTTGAACCACTACACAAGTGTCCTTAACAGTTTCTCTCATGGAAAGTTGCATTTCTAATTGCAATCACTTCATTAAGAAGAGTTGGTGAACTACAGGCATTAACCTTAGAAGAACCCTTCTGCCACGGGAAAGGAGGTATGGGTATAGGTCGTAGGAAACCCACGGGCTTAGAATGGCTGGTTTTTCCTTGGGCACAAACGGCGCAGTTTTTTAGGTATTCTTTAGTGTCCTTTCTTAGTGTGGGCCACCAAAAGGATCTCTCAAGACTGGCGATGGTTTTGTATTCCCCTAGATGTCCTCCTAACGTAGAGTCATGAGCCCAGGCTAACACCTGTAACTGTAGTGCTGTCTGTGGTACGTACAGAGCATGGTAATGGTATAGCAGGTCCCCGGTGGCACTCCTGTGGTCAGGGTCTTCTTGTATCCATGTGTGGCTATCTATGTTAGCTAGAGACACCTTAACGTCCTCGAGAAAATCCTGAGATGTGATGAAGGCGAGGGTCTTTTCCGGAAAGGCAGAAGCAGGGAGGATAGCAGGAGGTTCCATCAATTCATCCTTGAGATGTTGTGTGGGTTCCTCCCGTCGGGTTAATGCGTCTGCCTTACCGTTCTGTGGTCCGGGTCTGTATTTAATGACAAAATCATAGTCGGAAAAAAACAGGGACCATCGCAGCTGGCGTGGAGTTAAGGCTCTAGCAGTTTTTAGGAACAGGAGGTTCCGATGGTCAGTGTATATTTCGACAGTGTGATGCGCCCCAAGGAGGTAATGTCTCCACTCCTCACACGCTCGTTTAATTGCCAGCAGCTCTTTATCGGAGATAGAATAGTTTACCTCACAAGGGGTAAGTTTCTTGGAATAGAATGCAACCGGATGCAGTTGTCCTGTGTCCGGGTGTCGTTGAGACAACACTCCTCCAAATGCGTACTGCGATGCATCCGTTTCTACCACAAACGGTAAGCAGGGGTCAGGATGACGCAAAATGGGAGCCTGGGTAAATCGTTCCTTCAATGCTTCAAATGCTTGGTCTGCTTCTCTACTCCACACAAACGGGACGTTTTTCCGTAGCAGACTGGATATGGGGTGTATTATTTTGGAAAAGTCTTTGATGAAACGTCTATAATAGTTAGCAAACCCCAGGAAGCTTTGTACGGTTTTCACATGATGGGGTGCCTTCCATTGTGTTATTGCTTCCACCTTACCCATGTCCATTTGGAAGCCTCGAGCGTTGGTGACATATCCCAAAAAAGCGACTTCCTCAACATGGAACAGGCATTTTTCCAATTTGGCGAACAATGAGTGCATCTGAAGTCGGTCCAATACTGTTTTCACATGAAGAATATGTTCTTGAAGGTTGGCTGAATATACAAGAATATCGTCGATGTAGACGATACAAATAGATTCCAGAAGCCCTCGTAGTACTTCATCCATAAAGTATTGGAATGCCGCAGGGGCGGTGCACAACCCGAAAGGCATCACCTGGTACTCATAAAGCCCGAATTTGGTTCTGAAGGCCGTTTTCCACTCGTCTCCTGTCTTGACTCGTACCAGGTGATAGGCGCCTCGTAGGTCTAGCTTGGTGAAAACCCGTGCACTTTTCAATTGGTCCAGCAACACTGGTATTAGAGGCAAAGGGTATCTGTTTTTTACTGTAACCTTGTTAATCGCTCTGTAGTCGATGCATGTCCTTAGTTCATCACAATCCTTCTTCGAGATAAAAAAAAGTGGAGAAGAAGCTGGTGAGGTTGAGTGTCGGATAAAGCCAGAAGCAAGGTTCTCGTCTAAGTAGGATTTAAGATATTGTCTCTCTGGTTCTGTGAGGGCATATACCCTGCTACAGGGGATGTCGGCTCCTGGAATAAGATCAATACGACAGTCGTAGGGTCTATGGGGTGGTAACTGGGTTGCTTTTTGTTTGTCAAAGACCGCCTGATAGTTGCCATATTCCTCCGGTAGTATGGTTGAGCAGCAGTACCCAACTTCTCCGCATCCCGTGGCTAGTAGTTCCGCCTGAGTTCCTGTTGTGTCTTCCTTGATCAGGGACTGTTTGGTACAGTGCTCTTTACAAAATGTGGACGTCAAGGATACAGTACGTTCTGCCCACCGTATAACAGGGTCCTGCAGGGTCAACCAGGGCATACCTAAGATAAGGCGAAAGTGGGGAGCATCGATGAGGTCAAATTGTATGAGTTCGTAATGGTTCTTACCAAAACGCATGGATAGAGGAACTGTGTGGTATACAACGGGTCCAGAAGTCAGTGATTTCCCATCTACTGCTTTCACGATTTCGGGGTTTTTCTTTCTTTCATATGGAACTCCAATGTTCCAAGCGTATTGCTGGTCTATGAAGTTCCCGGTGGCTCCGGAATCCAGCAAAGCGGACACACTAAGAGGATGGTCTGTGGTAACCCATAAGGTAACACTCACGTTCAAGTGTGCCACGGATGGTTGAATGGTGTTGGCTAGAATTGAAGGGATCTTATCTGGTCCTGAACCCAAGGCGGAGATCCCGTCCGTGCTTGGGCTCCTCAGTTTTCCGTCCCCTGTTGCGCTGTTGCTTGTGTCCTAGCAGTAATACCTCGTTCAGGACCTTTAGCCCGGGCTCGGCACTCTCTGATGAAATGCCCGCTTTTCCCACAATATAGACAGAGTTTTTGCTGTCGCCTTTTTTCTCTCTCCTCCATGGTAAGCGGGCCTCTGATTCCGCTGATTTGCATGGGTTCAGACCCATCCGACGTCTTGGTGCGTTCTTCGAGGGGTGGTCGTGGTCTGGGAATGAAGAAACGCGGTTCTCCGCGGCTTCTGTCCCCTTTTCTTTCTTGTACCCGATGGTCTAATTGAACCGTGAGTTCTATCAATTCCTCACAGGTTTGAGGCAATTGTACTACTTGGGAAAGGACATCCTTCAGTTCACTGCGTAGCCCTTGATAGAAGAGAGTCGTCCGTTTCTCTTGTGGCCAGTCTGTTTCTACCAGGAGACGGTTGAAGGTAGTGATGTAGGTTAGTAAGTCCTGTGATCCTTGTCGAAGGGTGATCAGTTCCCGGTCCAGAGACATCATGTGGGTTTTTCTATCGAATAATTTCTGCATCTCTGCACAGAAGTCCTTAAAGTTGTGTAGTACTGGATCATTACGCTCCATCAATGGAATAGTCCAGCTAGCCGCGTTCCCCCCCATATATGACATCATGAAGGACGTCTTAGATGCGTCGTCTTGGAAAATTGCGGGTTTACAGAGGAAGTGGAGTCTGCTTTGATTGAGGAATGTTTCGAATTTCTTCGGATCCCCGTAGAAGCGTTCCGGAGGTGCCAAAGGAATACCAGGGTTCTGTATTACATGGACAGTGGGAGTGGCTCCTTGGGAAGGAGGGGTTGCTGCTGGGACGGCAAAGAAACCTGTGCCCTGTGAACCTCCCTCTGGGAATGATGCAGGTGGGGGAAGAGTCCACTCTTTAATATACGAGCCCTTTCCAGAAGTATAGGTTTTGCCGCTTCTTGAGATGCCTGCTACCTCTCTACGTAATGTTCCCATCTCGTTTCTTAACTCTTGGGTTTCCTGACGTGAGGTATGTACTTCCTGCTGGAGAGCCGAAAAGCCCTCCAACAGCGAGGCCAAAACCGCATTAGTATCCATCGCTCAGGCCGACAATAGTCGTGGGCTTGACAATCTGTCGTGAATGTCAGTAGCACCAGATAGTATGCAGCCAGTAACCTCGGAAGATCGTCAGCAGGAACGATGATAGGCAGAAAGGCCCCCCTACTCCCCTGGGTGCAACCCCACACAGAGTGGTGAAACACTACTATGCGCAAATGCACCCCGGGGAAAAGGGAAGTGGATAAAATAAAAAACAATGCAGGTTAGAAGGCTCCTCCTAGTCTTGCTTCCGTTTTCGGAATTACAACATTCCACATAGAAGCGTAGGAGTCCCCTTGGAAGGTAACTGTATACAGAAATGAGACAAGGAGCCGGGGGTTAAGAAATGACATAGAAGGTACAATCATACCAAGATAACAAAAGATAAACTCTCCCTACTCACACGCTCAACACTGCAGTACTTCAGATTGGTAACAGAGAGGTAAATCGGTAAAAAGGATACTACAGGTAACCCCAATCCTCTCTCTTAGGGGTAGATACGAGGTAGCACTGGTGTAGATAAGTCAATGGAGCCAGCACCAACAGAAACACAAAATGCTTTTCCTATGCAGCATTCGTGGTCGCAAAGGAGAACAAAAATCAGCAAGGGTAAATCACAAAACAAGTCAAAGAAAACGGGCTCCAAGAGAGCGCTTCTACGCGCACCTAAATACCTGACATAGTTGCGCGCTGAAAGGCGTCTTGGTCATATGATAAGGAAATGCGCTTTCCCAGTTACTTTCACTGGAAAGGCCCCGTGGACCCTCGCAGCATGGTGGCAGGCTGAAAGCACACACAGAGTCTCGGCAATCCAGCGGGGAAATACCTTCCGCTTGCCGAAATGCCCGAAGCGTTCAGAAAGTTTGTCAAGCCCTGATCTTGTACAGAGGAGGGGCTTTGTAGTGTCCGTTTGGGCCGCAATGCCGGATTCTACTTCCGGTGTGACGAGCATAAGGCTTCTGGGAGTTGTAGTGCCTTATGTTCCGCTCGCCCCCTAGTGGACCCTTATGCAGTGCACTTTCATACCCATTCATTCTGTGGATGGGAAAGGAAGGGAAAATCGTGCCTAATACTCTATGCCCTTGTAGATGGCCCGTGATCGCTACAAGTAGTCCCCTGACCCTGAATAGGTCTGTGCCTGCCTGGGTGAAGGCTGGCTCCGCCCCCCTGTGGTGGTCTGATGACCGAGCCCCCACCTGACAAAGGGGGAAGAGGAGCCCTGTAAACAAAGTGCTCCAAAAGCCCCCATAACCAGTTGAGGCTGGTTCCCCAAGCCCTGTGCCAGGGCAGAACAAAGGAAAATGCTGTATAAGTACTGGGGCTGTGACCCCATGTTGGTGTGCTTCCTTGTGATTAGGGACTGCTGCTGCTGGGCCCCAGGAGGAACCGCCACAAGGGACTGCCTCCCTGCTGGAGGGCCCTGTGAGCTGGCCTGCCTGAGCCCAGCCTTGTGCCCTTGGAGCTTTGAAGTTCCTAGCTCCTAGCGCCTCGTGAGCGCTGCGCCACTCTCCGTGATTCCCCTAGGGAAGGGGAGACTTTGGTGACTTGCAGCGCTGGGCTGTGACGTCCTCGGAGGGAATCCCGACGTGGGGATTCCCCCGCATTACCAGGGAGAGCGGGAGCCCACCCCGCGTTTATGCCTCGAGAAGCGGGAGCCCACCCCGCGTTTGTGCTCCTGTTAGCGGGAGCCCACCCCGCAGTGGTGTGTATGTTAAGGTGGGAGCCTACCCCGCACTCCGGTGAGGAGAGAGACGCCGCCGCCGAGAGCAGCGACCCGGAAACCAGGCAGGCTGCCTGGTTGGAGGCGGAGCCCGGAAGGGAGCGGGAGCCCACTCCGCATGGCCCCTGCGGCAGAAGTGAAGCGGGAGCCTACCCCACTGTTTGAGGTCAGAGCCTGGTGTGCTGAGCTGAGTGCGTGACAAGCACTCCAGCGTTGCCCTGCTGAGTTGGCTGGGCCCGGGGAGAAGAACTCCAGCTTCGGTCCGCGGACCGGAAGTCAGGCAAGTGCCGCCTGGTTGTGGGCGGATCCTCCCGCGGCCGGCCAGCAGGAAGGAAGCAGCCAGAAGTCAGGCATGCCGCCTGGAGGAAGGCTGGGCCCCCGTGTACCAGTGGGAGCCCCGGGAGTCATGTCCTGCCAGGGCGGAGACACCGCCGAAGCTTCCCCAGCGTGGGAGGAGTCCAGAAGGGGACCAGAGCCTCGCAGACTCCATTCAGAAGTCCTGGGAGGAGGCCGCGGAGAGCAGAAGCGGGCCGGTCGGGGCACATTGTCGGTGCCTGCCCCGCAGCGTCTAAGGCCCCAAGAGAAGCCCCGGTGAGTGGGGCTGAGCGAGGGAGCAGTGTTGGTGCTCCCAGGGCACGACGGGTGCCCATGCTGATTTTCTTTGGTCGCATTGTGGTGCCTGATAATGGGGGCTCCCCAGGCACAAGTAGTGCCAGTGCTTCGCTACAGCTGCACCGCCTTGACTACGGGCAGCTGCCACGAGAGGGGCCCATTGTTTAGGAGTCCCAGTTGGGCTCCAGGGGCACAGTGGTGCCAAGGCCCATTTTCTCATCTGCACCGCGAGAGCGCGGGCAGCTGCAGTACGGGGGCATTTTTGTTTGCTTGATGAGGAAGGGGTGAGACGCACCCCACGCCCCCAGCGCATTGCGCACAGTGGTTTTTGCTGCTTTGGCAGCCAGAGGGCCACTTGGAAGGCCCTAGAGTACGCCCTGACATTTTGGACAAAGGGCATTTGAGCCCCACAGAAGGCCAGTTGGCCTGGGGTCAGGTTTGGTACCTGTGTGTGCCAGGAGGGCGCAAGGCCCTAAGGGAAGGTGATGTATGCACCTGGGGGAGTGTCACTGAGGTGCCCTCCTAATTGTGATTTATGCATATGTTTATGCTGATGGTTTATGCATAATGTGGTCTATGCCTAATGCTAGTGTAATATAATGCTGAGTACAGTATTTTGCCAGTAGTTACTGGTTGTGTTTATTTTTGCTACTTGTGCTTGTGATGGTTCTGACGGTGGCCCGATTGGCCCTGTCATGTATATAATCCCCTGTGAATATTGCCTAGTGCCAGTTGGCACAGTGTATATGTGTGATTATGATTCTAATGTGTTTTGGATAATACAAAGGCTATTTTTTATATAACCTTGTGTGGAGTTTCTTTTGTAGTGTGCCTAGTGTGTTGCTGCTGTATGTGTGTGTTGCGCAAACGCTTTACACATTGCCTCTGGGATAAGCCTGACTGCTCGTGCCAAGCTACCAAGTGGGTGAGCAGGGGTTATCTTCAGCGTGTAACTCCCTTGCCCTGACTAGAGTGGTGGTTTCTGCCTGGCTTAGGCGCAAGCCCTAGCCAACCAGAAATCCCATTTCTAACAAAGCCCAACACATGGGCTCCTGTGGACAGGATGATTGCCCGACGCCACCGCCCGGCCCCGGGCTACCCCATTTTCCTCTCTTCCCATCCTACCCTTGAGAGCTTGGTAGTCCAAGCCTCCACGTCCAAAGGCGCATTCCCTAACGCACCACCTGATAGGGAATCCAAGAAGCTGGACCACCTTGGGAAGAAGATGTTTTCTTCCTCCAGCTTGGGGCTGCGGTCGGCAAACACCGCATGCCTATTGGGCCGTTACTCCCACTCGGTGTGGGAAACGGTTGTGCAGGTCCTGCCACAGTGCCCGGAGGAGGCCCGGGCCGTGCTCTCCCGTGCTGTTGCAGAAGGGAGAGACGCAGTGAAGTTCACCATTCGGTGTGGGCTGGACACTGCCGACTCACTGGGCAGGACGATTTCCACGTCAGTAGCACTGAGACGCTACGCCTGGTTGAGTTCCACTGGTTTTTCAGGGGATGTCCAAGCAACGCTTTTGGACATTCCCTTTGATGGCCGTCACCTGTTTGGCGACAAGGCAGACAACGCGCTCGAGCCCTATAATGATTCTAGGGCTACGGCCAGATCCTTAGGCCTCGCTTCCACCTCCCGCCCAGTGCAGTCTGTCGTTCGCCCCTTTCGTGGCTACGGAAGGGGTGCCCTGCCACGTCCTGCCCAGAGCCACAGGCCTGCGCAAGCTCTCCAACCTCTGCGCGGCCGAAGACGTGGATCCCACCGCCGTGAGTCGGGGGGGCCAGTGGGCGGGCCAGTCCACCAGCGCCCCCTCTGCAGCAGCCTCCAAACCCTCCTAGTCCGACCTTTCAGGCCCATCATTCGCCAGTGGGCGGCAGGATCACCATCGCCTCCCCCACTGGCTCAACATCACGTCAGACAGGTGGGTTTTACAGATAGTCCAAAGGGGCTACTCCCTCTCCTTCGAGACTACCCCTCCATCCATGCCACCTCAATTCCATTGCATGTCTGAGGATCACCTGGCCCTTCTCCAACAGGAAGTTACGGCTCTCTTGGCAAAGGGAGCCATTGAGCGCGTTCCTATCCCAGAAGTAGGTTGTGGTTGTTATTCCCACTACTTTCTGGTGCCCAAGAAGGACAAGGGCCTGCATCCTATCTTGGATCTCAGGAACGTCAACCGCTTCCTCCGGAAGGAGAAGTTCAAGATGTTGACTCTGGCTCAGGTCCTGTCTGCTCTCGACCCTGGGGACTGGATGGTAGCGTTGGACTTGCAGGACGCTTATTTTCACATCCCCGTCCTGCCGGCCCACCGGCGTTACCTGCGGTTCCCGGTAGGCTACGAGCCCTTTCAGTTTACCGTGCTCCCCTTTGGCCTTACCAGCGCCCCTCGGGTGTTCACGAAAGTGATGGCGGTGGTCGCTGCTCATCTGCGCAGATCAGGGGTTCCAGTCTTCCTCTATCTCGACGACTGGTTGTTGAAGGCGGGCTCGCCCCAGGCAGTCGTCTCCCACCTCCAGACTACGGCGGACCTCCTGCATTCACTGGGGTTCACTATCAACGTGCCGAAGTCACTCCTGACTCCCTCTCAGAAGCTCCTTTTCATCGGAGCGGTTCTGGACACGACGCAGTTTTGGGTGTATACTTTAGAGCAGCAAGTTTGGGATATTCGGGCTATGATTCCGATCTTTCAGCCTCTATCCCGGGTCTCAGTCAGAATGACCCTGAGGCTGCTGGGCCTCATGGCCTCCTGCATCCTGCTGGTGGATCATGCCAGATGGCATATGCGGGCTCTGCTGTGTGGGACCAGAAGTTCCAGTGGGCACAGCATCAGGGAAATCTGTCCGATTGCGTCCAGATCTCGGAGGACACTGCTCAACAATTTCAGTGGTGGCTCACGAACCAGGATTTGGTCAATGGCAGATCCCTCTCCCTTCCCCAACCAGAGTTTACAGTGGTGACGGATGCATCACTTCTGGGGTGGGGCGGCCACATGGGAGAGGCGGAGATCAGAGGCCTCTGGCTCCGGCGGAGTCTGGGCTCCACATCAACCTTCTGGAGTTTCGGGCAATTTGTCTTGCACTAAAGGCATTCCTTCCCTCTGTCCGGGGAAGAGTAGTGCAGGTGTTCACGGACAACACCGCCGCCATGTGGTACTGCAACAAACAGGGCGGGGTGGGGTAGTCGACCCTATGTCAAGAGGCTCTCCGCCTTTGGGCATGGCTGGAACATCAGGGCATATCCCTGGTGGTTCAACACCTGGGAGGTTGTCTGAACGCCAGAGCGGACGATCTCAGCCGCAGGTGCATGATGGATCACGAATGGCGTCTTCACTCGGAGGTGGTGCAAGGTCTCTTTCAGCACTGGGGAGAGCCTTGGTCAGATCTATTCGCCACCGAAGAGAACGCGCAATGTCGGCAGTTCTGCTCATTGGAATTTCCAAGGCGGCACTCGCTAGGCGACGCTTTTCGTCGCAAGTGGAGTTGCTTTCTTCTATACGCCTTTCCTCCTATACCACTTCTACCCAGAGTGCTGAAGAAGATCAAGCGCGACCGGGCCCAAGTCATTCTTGTGGCTGCGGATTGGGCACAAAGAGTCTGGTATCCCGAGCTGTTACAGATGGCCATCGATCCTCCGGTCCGACTGCCTCTTCAGGAGGATCTTCTGTCGCAGCAGCAGGGGACGGTCCTCCACCCGAACCTGTCCAGTATCCACCTCCTTGCGTGGAGATTGAGCGGCGGCAGTTGACGGCCTTCGACCTTCCTCCCGAAGTCTGTAACGTTATCTTGGCAGCCAGGCGTCCCTTCACTAAAACGGTATACGCCTGCAGATGGAACAAATTTGTGGCATGGTGCATAGCAAAGGCTGTGGATCCCCTTTCTGTCCCTCTTTCTGAGGTTCTCTTGTTCCTCCTTTCTTTGGACCAGCAGGGCTCTGCTCTGGGCACACTTAAGGGCTATCTCTCGGCCATTTCAGCCTTCCTTAGGCTTCCTGATCAACCTTTTCTTTTCAAGTCCCCTATTGTAAATAGATTCCTTAAGGGCATTACTCATCTTTTCCCTCCTATTCCTTTCGTAATGCCTCAGTGGGACTTGAACTTGGTTCTAACTTTTCTTATGTGCGCTCCCTTTGAGCCGCTCCATATTTGTCCTCTCAGGCTTTTAACTTTGAAAACTGCCTTCTTGGTTGCCATCATCTCTGCTCGCAGGGTGAGTGAGCTTCAAGCCCTTTCTTCTAAGCCTCCTTTCTTGGCTGTTCATCCGGACAAGGTTGTCCTTCGCACTAGGCCTTCTTTCCTTCCCAAAGTAGTTACCTCTTTCCACATAGGACAGACCATCACTTTGCCCACCTTCTTTCCGCCTCCGCATCCTTCTAAAGAGGAAGAGCGGCTCCATCGTCTGGATCCAAAACGTGCGCTTTCTTTCTATCTGGATCGCACAAGACCATTCCGGGTGGATGACCAACTCTTTGATGGCTACGTGGGTGCCAAGGAAGGTCGTGCCATACACAGACGGACCATCTCTCGATAGGTTGTTCTTTGTATAAAAACCTGCTATTCCTTGGCGAAAAAGGAGCCTCCAGTAGGGTTGCATGCCCATTCCACCAGGGCAACGGCAGCTACTACTGCTTTGGGACGTGGAGTCCCTCTTCATGACATCTGCCAGGCAGCTACGTGGGCTTCACTGCACACGTTTACCAAACACTGCTGCCTGGACAGCCAAGTCCGGAGAGACGGCTTCTTCGGCCGTTCGGTTCTCCAGGACTTTCTGGTGGGAACTTGGTTCGCAGACCCACCACCGGGGTTGGTATTTCTGGGGTATCTATTCTAAGGTGAGGAATCCATAACTAATTGTCTCTTTCAGATGAACAAGTTACTTACCTTCGGTAACGATATATCTGTAAGAGACATAGATTAGTTATGGATTCCTCAGCGCCCCACCCATCCTCCTTGTCCTGCGAACTGACTTCTAGCGTAAGGGACTCCCTTTTCAGGGCCCTAGTTTTCGTGCACCAGTGGTCAGTGTCTTGCATGGCTCTGCGCTTCTGGCTTGGAATGTCGTGTAGAGAACTGACCTCAGCGCGCGAGGGCGGCATCTAAGTAGATACCGCAACGTCATTCCGGCGACCACGACGCCAACGACGAACGCGGAGTCGACCAACGCCACCTATCGGCGCGCAGAGCTACTGCTGAGGAAAAAGTACTCCGGATCCAGTCTGACGCCAGGAATCCATAACTAATCTAAGTCTCTTGCATATATATCGTTACCGAAGGTAAGTAACTTGTTCGTCCCTTTTGATAAAGAACATCAGTTCATACCCCAAGTCGATGAGGTCCTAGAAAAAATAAAGAAAGGCACCGAAAAGGCAAAGTCATGGGAGCCCTACCGACTCCTACATCTAGGGACTCCTTTCCCTGTACCAGCTATCGCGGAGACTCTAAAGCAACCACTCTGGAAGCCTTTACCTCATACCAGATGGACAGAGCCAGTACTCGCCCCCAGGTCAACTAAAAATAACTTCTCTTCCATCCTCAATTATCTCTTTATTAGGCTAACATACTGAACTAGAGATGCTTTGCCTAATGAATGGAGCAGAGACTCTTAAGGTGGTTGGGCTGGAAAACAGAACAAGGTCTATAGATCATATTGGCCAAAGAACACTGTTTTTTCCAGCAGGTTCAACACCTTACCTAAAATGGCCTTACCAGCTTCAACTAAAGCAAAATCAAAAGCTTTAATATCATAGGTGATATCGGAGAAGAATATCGCCCCGCCAAAAACTTCACAAGCGAGACGTCTAGAACTGAATATCAACATGCAAAAATCAATCAAAGACCCAGTGCATGCTCTTATTTACTTAGGAGCACTAATGGATACAAAGTCAGAAAAAGTGCAGGGGAGAGAATACCATCTATCCAGCACAAAAGTCTCTCTTTAAAGAAAACCTGCTATCCCATCGCTCGACAAATTTCCTACCTACTACCGTCCATGGCATCCTGCATCTACATAGTCCCAAATGCGAGACACCATATGCAGCCTCGTCAACAGTGTTTAGAAGGCCAATGACCACAGAAGAGAGACAATTGGGAAGACCATCTTCTTCTAACACTCAAGCAAAATAATCTCTACCTTGGTGGCCACAGAGAATCTGAGGGAGTATCATTTCAAAAGAAAATCCCTAAGAGTGTAATAGTAACAGATACCTAAAAGGTTGGGGAGTTCATCTAGAGCGTCTTACGATTCAAGGCCTTTAGTCTCCAAAGGAAAAAACTTATTGCATCAATCTGTTGAAACTGAAAGCAGTCCATCTTGCCCTGACAGCTTTCCTACCCTCTTTAAGGTCAAATGACATAATGATTCAAACAGACAATACCACCATCATGCACTATATAAACGAATAGGGAGGTACCAGATCAAGACACCTGTCCCTCCAAGCACAAATGATGTGGTGCTGGCCTCTATCCAGAGGAATAAACCTATCAGTTATTCAAATCTAAGGGAAAAATTAAGCCAATTTTCTCAGCAGACGTCACAAAGAAAAACATGAATGTGTCTTAAACGATTAAATAGTATCATATATCTCCCACTAATGGTGTTTCCCAACATTAGATTTATTTGCCACAAAAAATGCCTAGACTTTGCGTCCAGAGCGGCAGATCACAATACACTGAGCAATGCCCACAATTGCACTTGGCAACTTAAATTATCAATCTCCATTATGCTATTAAAAATCATAGCAAAGAAGGACCGGAGGACAACTCAGAGGATCTATGACACGCTTGAGTGCCCGCTCATTATTACACTCTGTCTACCAATTTATGACTTTTAGGCGGCTAGAAGTGATCGCACTGGTCTGTGGCGAACTCGCCATTTTGGAGGCCCCATCTCTCCAAACACAGTCAAAAGGGTGGTTGTGCTTCACCTAGTGAAACTGACATAACATCCTGTAGCGTGTTGCTCCACAGACCGGAATGAAGGTCTCAGTGTGACTAGTCTGGCTGATCTTTCCTTTTGTTTGGAACAACCCCGTAGCCCATAGAGGAGGTTACTCGGAACAACCTGGTAGAAAGTAAAGGAGTGCTAATAAGCTCCCATTTCACTGAAAGGAATGTATGGGTATTGGTGACCTGATTATAATTGAAGGATTATCTGTGAATAACAAGATGGCTATACTGAATATCTACTCTCCAGAAGGATACCTCTCAGAATCCGGACCCAACTCCCTCAAAATAAAGCACCCGCCCAATCTCTCCAAGAATGCAACAAAAGAAAGACATTCTCTCACTCCCAAATGGGTCTGATCATTATAGCACAAAAACGCACATCGCTGCTATCGCAAACGAAACACCAGGAAAGACTCCCTACAAGGACTTCAACCATACACTGAACTGACGCATATGCTCACGTACAATAGGATGTACACCTAATTCAGCCACTACAGTTCACAACGTACCCAGACCAATTCATAGGGGAGAACAACCGTCTGAGCCACACTTACAGACGTCAAGAGAGGTGACTTGCCCTGCGGTCACTTTCTGACCACATACTGGGCTACCCAGCTAAGCACGCTAGAACACAAAATTGAACCTCTAGTCAAGGGACTAAATATAGCAAATACAAAAATCAGGGAAACAGCACTAACTTTTCCAGAGTTTAAGACATACATACAAGACGCAATAACCCCAAAGTTTAACAATCTACCTCATACAACCACAAGCTTTGTCACACACCCTTGGCCATCCACTCTTCAGCTCAAGAGAGCACATAACCATCTATCCACGACAGACATCGAAGACTTGCTTCTATGCTACAAGGATTCCTCACTGCCAGCCTCATCACCAACCTACAGCATACCAACTATTGACATAATGAAAAGAAAAAAGCCAAATAAAAAAAGACAGAACGCAAACCACAGGAACTTAACTGAGATCCCGCTGACACCAATTCCTAATCCCTCGTGCATAGCAAATCAGACCCTAAAATGCATACTTCTCAACTGCAGATCAGCGATCAAACACGCCACAGACATTGCCAAAAATATCCTTTATCACAAATTGGACACACTATTGCTGACAGAAACTTGGCTAAACCCGTGGTCCATACCCATGCTTGACATCGTGCTTCCAAATTACTCTATTCAGCATCTTGACAGACCACGACAACAGGGAAGAGGGATCGCAATCATTCACAAGAAATTCCTACTAGTTGAGACTTAGCCAGGAGACAGTCTCACATCCTGTGAATACATGGGTGGAGAAATCTCCACAGCAAAGAAATCCCTAGCCAAAGTACACCTCTTTTACCACCCTCCAGGAGACAACCAACTGTTCATTGAGCATATAATGGAAACAATCACAATATACTCCATGCTACACCCCAGTGCTATTTTTCTTGGAGATTTCAACCTTCACTGGAACAATGAGAACGATATCTACTCTAAAACAGTTCCTCTCAGATTAGAACTTGACCAAATCATGCACAAGCCCAACTCATAACAAAGGATCAAGGTTCGACTTAATCATATACAGAGAAGGAGCACGGACAGTTGACTCGATCACACCCAATGACTAGTATGATCATCACTCAATCATTTTCCACCTAAATACACACACACACAGAGGACTAAGGACAAGAAACCAAACTGAAATGCTGGGTCAGAGATGCCAAAAACATGGACAAGGGGGAACTGGCCATGCTTTGCAAGAAAAACCTCATGCCTACAACAGTAACGTAGAATGTTCTCGAATTAACCAAGCACTACAACCAGCCAATATGAAACATAATAGTCAGTAGCACCACTAAGCCTCAAAAGAAAAAAAATTAAACCCTCCAATCATTCGTACAATCAATCTCTAAATGAGAAAAGGAGGAGTCTTAGACATGCAGAACGACTGGGGAGACGGGAACCCTTGACACTGTTCCTAATCAAACTACATGAATGATGGAACTGCTACAAAAACCATATTTGGAATGCAAAAGCATGTCCTTCAGATCCCAACTGCTCATTGCAAAGGATCGCCCAAGGCGATTGTTTGAAATCATCAACCAACAAACTTGAGCAAACAATGCAACCACGATCAGCAATAACTCCGTGGAAAACTGTGAAGCTTTTTCATCATTTTTCAATAAAAATTGTAAAGGAAATTGTAACAGACAAATAAAGTGTAAGAGTCACTTTAGACAACAGTCGCCATTCCAGCGTTGTAGCTCCTTACCCAGTGGAGGAACAGACGACAGCTCGCCCATTCAAGACCAAGAATCACGCTTTCTGGAGTTAGTTTGAAACACTGAGGAGGAGGTCCACTAGGCCTTACTATCCATGAACCAACCCTCGCATTTCAACGGCCCTATCTCCTCCACAACACTAAAGGAACCCAGTCACCTCTTCTCTCCCATACTGACGAAGATTGTAAATGCATCGCTAAAACAAGGCATTATCCCGGACTGTCTGAAGGTTGGGCAAGTGACTCCTCTTGCCCAACCGACACTACAACCCTGAGTAACTTTTGCCCAGTGTCGAACATTCCCTTTCTGGCCAAATTGTTGGAAAAATATGTACACAACCAACTGAGACGGCACATCGATCAATTCAACCTACTTGATAAATTCCAATCAGGATTTAGACCAGGGCACATCACAGAATCGGCCATTGTTCAAATAATGGATGACACCCTTAAGATTCTAGACAATGACAACTCCTGTCTACTCATCCTACTAGACCTCTCTTTGGCCTTTGACACGGTCAATCACACCAAATTACTAAAATGCTAGAAAACAAAATGGGGCTGTCCGGGAAAGTGCTCTCCTGGTTCGCATCCTTCCTACAGAACCACTCACAACGAATCAAACTAAACAACTCTTTCTCAGGTACCGCACCAGTGAGATGCGAAGTCCCACAAGGGTCGACCATTTCCTTCCACTTTTTAACCTAAATATAGAGCCACTAACAGAAATCTTCAAACAGTCGATCGTTGCATACCATATGTACACAGATGACACACAATTATACTTAGATATCCTCCCCAAAGGATGTTATACAACTAAATAACACTCTAGTCAAAACTCAGACCTGGCTAGCGCGAACCAAACTCAAGCTGAACTCTTTGAGAACAGAATTCCTACTTTTCTCCCTCATAACAGATCCACACGCATCCAAGATTGGCTAAATCACCTTGACGCCCTCAAAAGTAAACCGACCATTATTGATTCCACTAAATCCCTTGGAGTAACACTTGACAAGAATCTGAACATGCTAGCACACATCAGTGCACCCACACGCAGTGTCATTCCAACTCAATCTACTGAAGAAAGTGAAGCCATTCCTGTCACCTCCAGACTTCAAACAAGCAGTACAATCATAAGTGGTATCAACGCTAAAAAATGGATCTGCGACTGGTTCATGTCTTCGCAAATCAAGAACAGCCCCACTCAGTGATCCTCCACGCAGCAGCTAAACTGATAACAGGCACTAGATGCTTTGACCACATTACCCCATTACTTCGATCCTTTGGCTCCCTCTCAAGGCCAGAACTCAACTGAAAATTGGCTGCCTCACACATAAAGCCTTACATTGTAACGAACCAAGGTACCTAGCAGAAAAGATTAGAATCTCAGGAGGCAGTCCCTTCCTCAGAAGCCCAAACTCTGACTAGAGCCTCCCAGATTCAGAAAACAAAAAAACCTACACACGCTCCTTTTCAGGATCAGCTCCAAGGATTTGGAACTCCCTACCACCTAAGGTTCGGTCTAACCCATCGATCCACATCTTCAAGAAAGGTGAAAATGATCCTTATGAACAGATTCCTCTCATAAAGTCACGGTGAGCCTGTACCCTGGACTCATCGGCCAGTACAGTGGCAATAACACCAACACGGGACAGAAACGCATCCATTTCAGTAGAAGCCACATAAACATTGTCCCGTCACAAAGCAGACTCTTGAAAAACCATCCTGGAGAATCTATCCCAGTGACTCATAAACAAATGACTGTAGTTTTATTATAACTCTGTTACAACATACCTTATTCTACTAGAGTTTTTTTTTTAACAGTCTGTTTTGTTAGGTGTTTTCTTTTTTATGTTTACAGCTCTATGTGTATGTTTAGCAGTCATATGTACAGTGCTCTGATACCCTTGGGTCATGTCCGCGCTTTAGAAAACACCAAAAATAAAATAAATAGATTGCTCCACACCATTTGTCCATGCCTTTCCTCCAGTCCCACTCATTCCAACGCTGATTGTCAAACTGCGCAGGTCCAACATCAATATATTATTAATAACACCAGACTGGCCGAGTCAAAGGTGGTATTCAGATCTTCTGGGAAGTTCAGTAGTCAACTACAGGAGATTGCTGTTTAGAGCAGAACTTCTGACCAGACTTCAAGGCCAAATTCACCACGCAAACTTGAATTTTTGAATTTAGCTGAATGGCTCCTGAAGTCAAACAATATAGACACTTAAATCTTCCACAAGAATGCATGCATATTTTAGGAGAAGCAAAATGTCCTTCAACAGGATCCTGTCACTGGTACACCCTCAAATGGAAAAGATTATGTTTATGGTGTCATTCTAAAGACTATGACCCGATTTCATGTCAAGTGGAAATTCTTCTTTCATATTTATTACATTTAGTAAAATGCAAGCTCAAATTTACTTTGATAAAGGTTCAACTAGCAGCCACAACAGCATACACGAAATCACCTCATCAAACTTCGTTCTTTAAATTCCTGTTGTCAAAGACTTTCTGGAGGGCCTCAAAAAAGTATTTCCCCTTGTGAGTAACCTATCTCCTTCATGGGAGCAGAATCTAGTTCTTACTAGACATGAATCCTTGTTTATGGAATCCTTCGTTTGAACCCATTCATAAGGCTTCATTACAGCATCTTTCATGGAAAACTGTATTCCTAATTGCTGTCACGTCAGCAAGAAGAGTTGGTGAACTCCAAACTTTATCTTCAGGGGAATCTTTGTTTTTTCATTCCAACAGGGTTATTCTTAGAACTCATCCTGCTTTCCTACTGAAAGTAGTGTTGGATTTTCACATTAATCAATCCATTACACCTTATTCCCTAATCCATCAACCCCTGCTTGAAAGATCATTACATTCCGTAGACATTAGAAGTGTATTATGTTTCTATCTAGATAAGACAAGAGTGAGAAGAACTTCACTGCTCTTTGTCAATTATGGCCACATTTGACAAGGTTTTGCCACTTCAAAACGATCACTAGATGGATAGTAGCATCTGTTATGTTATATTGTCAACTTTCAAACAAACCTTTGCCAGGAAAATTCCATAAGGGGAAACACAGCTACCACAGCATGGATTAGGAATGTTTCCATTTCAGATATTTCTAAAGCTGCAACTTGGAAATCAGTTCAGTTTCACCAGACATTATTGTTTAGGCACTGATACCTTAGCTGAGGGCAGAGTTGGCCAAGACTCTCCGGAATCTCTTTAAGTGAGTTATATTAGATTGTGCTTTTTCATGTTGATCGATTTTATCTTCGTGGATATAGGCCCAATTTGGTAATTATAGTGTTTCTTATATCTTCAGCAGCCACTTTTTTCTATATATTAAGCTTGCTGCTCTAGTCAAGCGTTTATGACTATCAGTGAAGATCCTGCGATGCAGAAGAAAAGGTTGTATACTTGTAGTCCTGGTTCTGCATCATATGAATCTTCATTGAAGTTATAAACAACCCACCCTCCTCCCCGACTGCTGTATATATTGCCATACAGTTATGAATAGGTTTACATATCTCCTCTTCTTTTACTCTAAAAAAACAAAACTGAGTGAAATATGTAACTGTCAGTACAAGGCATGCTAAGTAAGGGTGCCGCCCATGTTCTTAAAGGGATAGACTCCGTTTTTTTAAGTCTTGCTAAATGTAAGTCTACAGGCTGCATTTTTACATTCATGTTCCTCACCTTATAGTACCATTACACTATGCTTTCTATTGAAAGATGCTACAATGCAGTTTTTTAATGTTTTAAATTGAAGTTTTTTAACTGAACATTCATGGAAAAAGACACCTGTCCTGCTGTCTTCCATTCAACAGATATACTTGTAGGATTCACTAATAAAGACATTCTTTGAGTTGTTTCCTTGAGAATTAACTATTTAATGGTGTTCCGGGACATGCGCAACAGAACGAAAATATTCAAGCGTTTGACTAGAATGAATATTCCTACAATGCAGAGCCAGGACTACGAGTATGTAACCTTTTCGTCCGCATTGTTGGGATAAACTTTGAGCAACAGACAGTCAAACTGTAGAATCTTCTCCCTGTCAAAATAAATCTTCACAGTCACCTGGTGTGTGGAATAGCTGTTCTTAAACATCTGAGCTTGCCTCACCTTCAAAAGAATCCCTCAAAACAGACAAACCCCACAAGGTAACATTGATAATTCTACCTTACACCCTTCTACTTCATTTAAAGTTTTACGCTCCTCACCAAGTCTGCAGCAATGCACCTAGAGCACCTCTCTGGTCCTTATGAATGACAGCTAATGTCTCCCACATAGATCACACGGTTAAAATACCTTCCCAATCATGCACAACCCACTAGTTACTCTCATACCCAACTACTGTGTACAACGCTTCTGTGCTACACCAGAGATATGAAGCACACTAGAAAGGCTTGCTGACATCCTCAAGTTCTTAAAGCGAACTCCTGTAAAAACATCTTAACCTCATCCTCCATCAAAGCCCTCTCTAGAGAAGGTGCCTCAAACCTTCTTACTGTCGTCATTTTCCCAGAATCTTTCAATACATACTTGATACTGCTACTCCTAAAGTAAACCACAAAAGACCTAGATCACCTTGCCAGTTACTGTCCTATTCTTAACTGGCAAGATAACTGAAAGTGCAATCTACGCACAACTGCATGATCGCATTCTCTTCCATCTCGTGAAAATCTAACTTCAAATCGCATGGCTACCTTACGACTCTTAGCCATCCTTGACTCTGTTGACCAACCCACCATCATCGACATCCCGAAGTCTCAAATGGGATTCACTAGCATGGTCCTTCACTGGTTCTCTTCCCTATCCTATCAACATCACTGCGTTCACATTGCATGTCCAGAGCACAGAAGCTCCAGATCCATCTTGTCCCCCATCATCCTCAATATGGATTCACTTGGGACTACTCACCAATAAGAACATCAAAATTTACCACTACTTTGACACAATCCTCCTTGAAACTCTCCTATGCTCCAGACATCTAACGCCTAAAGCATTACCTTTTTTCTCATCCGAACTGGATGGCCTGCACTTACCTGATGCTTACCTGTACCAAAACTAAAATTACTGACAGTCACAGAGTCTCCACACTGCCCCTTAAATGCATCCTACCCACAGCAGCATGCCTCATCAAGGGCTTGAGGAAATATGGCCACGCCGACCCTAATGGACTTGCACTGGCTCCCCTTGCCGACTCCCACCACCTTAAAAAAACCTCTATCAGATCTACAAAGCCATCACACTTGAAGATACCTGCCTCAAATTATCCCAAACATGGTTCCATTTGGGAAAGAGATGAATACACACCTCATTGGAAAACACTAAATCACAATAAGATAACAGTCCACTTTCCTCCCAGAATCCAGCTATCCCTCCAATCTTTTTGGTTAGGTTTGCTCTTTGCAAATAACGCATCAATGCATACATATATTGCTGTAGTACAACAGAATACCAGAAACCTGTTTGTTCAATAGAGTTCATCTGCGGGTATCAGTACACCCCTGAATATCCAGCATTGATCACCAGCCCTCAGAGCCTACTGGACTGGGCTAAACGTGGCTACATTTGTATGATTCATGTTGTTCCGTTGTTCGCATGTTGCACGTTTTTCAGTATGCATTTTCCTTGTGGTCATTCTTCTTGAACAAAAGCATGTGGGAAAGGGAAGCAAACACCCTACTGGAAACTGCATAACCCTGTTCTCCCTGCCCTCCTTTATTCCATTTAACTGGGATTCCTCCACATGGACTGTCTGTTTTGTCTGTCCTACTTAGTTACTAGGCACTTTAAAAGCAGGTACCGGCGGACCATATGAATTGAGAATGAAATATGGTACATTAACTCCTTTACATTTTGAGGGACGCTCTGGCCGTCAAATCTATTTAGTGAAGAGTGAGGATAATCATTCTTATTTCTACTGTTACATGCAAAGTGCAAGTTATTGTTTACACTTTTTCAGTGTCCTAGTTTGGAAGCCATTTGTCAGGTCTGTCTGCCGTCAGCAGAGGCTGTACAGAGGGATGGGATATGCACCATTGACACAGGAAGCTAAGGCATGTTTAGCAAACTAACGTCCAAAGCAGAAGTCCAAAACCTAGGGATGCATAAAGCAAAATAATGCAGTTGGAGAAATACCCACTTCTGAGGGAATTCATCAGAGTCCTCCTTTGTTTTTATCATGTAGACGACTGTTTGGAATAAAAAATGTGGAGCAGCTAGAGCAGGGCAGATTGAGCAACTTCTGCTCAGCATCCTGTTTGAGGTCTCCGAGTCGAAGCCAAGATGACAGTCCCATAAAGATGCCATATCAGAATCAATGGATGGAAAATGTGCCTATCTACGATGGATCTTATTAGATAGAAGTAAAACCCAATTATTTACTTTTCTTCTAGTCTTACATTGCCCAAGGACAAAAAAGTATTCAGTTAAGTGTTTGATGACTCCCATGGTGATTGGCCATGTCCGCGCAAAAAGAGCTGCTTGTATTTGTCACATTCTTTCATGGTAACTTTATGTTCGAGGCATGTGCGTTTGTAGATGCACATGCTGTGCATAATCCTGCCATCTAGTGTTGGGCACTGATGTGTGCAAGTTGTTTTTCTAAGAAGAGTCTTTTGAGTCACGAGGTACTGTGACTTCTCCTCTGGCTAGTAATGCGCATGGTCATCGACTCCATTGTTAGATTTTCTTTCTGATGTCAGGGTCTGACGTGTGCTCCTGTGTGATACCGTCGTGGTGCATTGTTTTGGTTTACACAGGTTCCTTACCTTCGTCGGTATTGTTCTCAATCGCGTTTCTCTTTTCCCTTCCTTTTGGGTCGACGATTCCTGCTTTGACCGAGTGGCTCTCCATCGACTTCAGGCCCATGTGGGTCTTTGCCTTTTGGGGCCTCCTTCCATCTCCAACCTCGTCCCCCCAACCATGTCCTCACGGTGATGGAATGGATGCCTTTTCGCTACTGTCCTCGCTGTCTCGTGAAATATCCTCGGACAGATCTCCCTCATGTCTGCAATTTGTGTCTGTCTCCTGAACACAACGAGGTTGCACCCAGCGCCTGCCACTCCTTCCATTCTTGGGGAAAAAACACTGTGCGACCGTCGAACCTGACGTCTCAAGATGTCACGTTGGAGCAAAGATGACGCCCCGAACTTTTTTGGCACTGAGGACATCTAGGGGGAACACCAGCCACAGCTGTAGGCTGCAGATGAAGAGGCTTTCTCCCCCGACGACAGCTCCGGCTCCAATCTGGAAATCAAAGAGCTTCCACCAGCGCAGCCAGCCGTGAGTACAGTACCCCGCCCACCTCAACACCGGTCCCACGCTAAGCAACCCATTACAAAGGGTCATCCAGCTACTCTGGAGCACCAGAGGCACACTGCTGGGCCTTCACTGCCTTAACGCCATGGTCTGACTCGACCACCATCTTTGAATGTAACGCCCAAGCCCAGTTCGACGCCGAAGAAATCGAGACCGACTGTTTTGGGGCCAAGCGCTCCCGCCTCAGAGCCAAGCCGACAACTTTGGCGTGGAAGTCAAAATCTGCGCCAGTACGGAGACCGTCGAACCGATTCTTCATAAACTTTAGGAAGAGAACGACACCCAGCAAAAACATGTCATGATACATCTCCACACGGGCTGGATACTCACCCGCTCTCTGAGATTTACTGCTCAACAGTCAAACCAGAAACTGTGCTTCGAAGAAGCCTTGGAGATGCTGTAGGAAGCTGGCTCTTTATATACTATACCAAAATGAGGTATAGTGTGCACAGAGTCCAGTGGAACCCCAAAGGTAGGCAGAGGTAAAAGTAGATAGTACCTTACTCTCTATTTGTTGTAGTGTGGGCGAGCAGTAAGGCTTTATCAGAGGGTAGTGTTAAGCATTTGTTGTACACACCCAATCAGCAAATGATGTCACACACTCAAAGACTGAACTCAGACCAATTTTGTTTGTATAAAAATATTAAGTTATTTTATTTCTAGAACCAAGCCAAGCCTGGCACAGGTAAGCGAAATAAATGCTCTGCAAAATCTTATGCAGTGGTTTACAATTGAATGCAGGTTCAAATGCAGTTGATTGAAATACAGATAAGTCGAAATTACTTTTCAGATGACTTTTCAGTTACTTTTCATATTTCTTTTTAAGTTACTTTTTCTACTCAGTGTGGTATATGCCTAGATATCACACTGGGACATTTCCTAGAGAAAAGGTAAGTAAAATCAGTTTTGTACAGTTGTAGTTTCTCAGGTGTTTATACAAATCAACTCCACACTTAGAAATTTTTTCTAGGTAAAACAGTCAATGTATTCCTATGGAGAGAAATTAAGTTATCGGTTAACAGGTAAGTACACGGTCTTTGGGGTTGAGTTTCTGGGGTTAGAACAAGGGTTCCCCCAGGGTCAAGGATGCACTCTCAAAGCACCCTCAGCGGCACTAGAGCGGCCGGGTGCAGAGAGCTGAGGCCCAATGTTATCCAATGGGGATAGGGGGCATCCTTTTGGTGGCTGCTCACGAGCAGGCCACAGAGCTCCTGGTGTTAGGCTCGGTCCAGGAAGACTTCCGGGAGGGACCAACAGCTGGGCAGGTAAGTTGGAGGGCTCGGGGACGTAAGTGCACCTCACGTTCTTTTCTCCAGGGCGCAGGGTGGCTAGATGCAGGGGTGTCTTTTGAGGTCTGATTTCACCTTACCGGGCCACTCGTGGTTGGGGGGGAGGGGGGTCTCCTTGCACAGGCTGCAGGTGACGTCGGGGAGTCCTGGAGGGGTCAACCCACAGTGGACTCTGACTCTGGAGCGCTGGGGGACCGGTGGGCCACTCGGGCCGTAGGCGACGGGTGCATTGGTGGTTCCAGGTGTCTGGTTTCTTTGTCCTTAGCAGGCTCTGAGTCTTTCTTCGCTGTTTCTTTTGAACAGAGCTGCTGTTCACAGGAGATCTGGTCTTTGTTGAAGGCAGTCTGTCCTCCCAGGGGTTCTGGAGGTCGCTGGCTGCAGGACAAGGCGACTTTTGGCGCAGGATCTCTGGAAACTGCAGACGGGCCGGTAGGGCTGGGGCCAAGTCAGTTCTTCTCTGCGGTCTCCTCTGCTGGGCGTCTTCTTTCGTCCTTCTTCTTAGGTTGCAGGAATCTGCCTTCTTGGTTCAGGGCTGCCCCCTAAATACTGTATTTAGGGGGCGTTTTAGGGGTCTCGAGGTCGGTAGCCAATGGGCTACTGACTTTAGGGTGACTACACCCTTGGTGTGCTCACCCCACGTGGGGGAGTGGGCACAATCCCTAACCCTGATTGGGGAGTGCCTGCCATCTGCAAGATGGCGGACACTGAAGATAGGGCTTCACCTCGCCTCCCCCACCTGAGGGGTGGGGTTGGCAGAGGTGGGCACACCTTCTGGGCTGGCTAATTTTTCCCGCCTGTCTTCCCGCCGAAAAGGAGGGGAGACAGGAAGGGGGCCTGCTCCTGATAGCAGGAGAGGCTGGTTGTCGCATTACAAAGGCCGCAAGGCCTTTGAAACTCCGCTGCCACAGATGGCTCTTCCTGGCCTGGGGGAGGTGTGACCACCTCTGCCCAGGTAAGGCTTTGTTTCTGGGCACAGGGAGCAAAGGCTCCCACCCTAGGGTTCCAGAAACATGTCTCGGGGTGGCAGGCTGGTGTGTACCAGTCAGGGAACCCACCAGAGGCTGGTCGTTTTTCAGGGGGCATCTCTAAGATGCCCTCTGAGTGCATTTTCCATTAAATCCCACACTGGCATCAGTGTGGGTTTAATGTGCTGAGAAGTTTGATACTAAACTTCCCAGTTTTCAGTAAAACCATTATGGTGCTGTGGAGTTCGTAATGACAAACTCCCAGCACCATATACTCTTGATGGCATTACTGCACTTACAGTGTCTAAGAATTGGTCTAGACACTGTAGGGGTATAGGGCTCATGCACCCTCACCACTGGTTTAGTGCACCCAGCTAGAGGGATGGCTGACCTAAGCCAGGGCACTGGGTTGTAGGCATGGCCCACAGGGATGTGTGCCATGTCGACTCTTTACTTTGTTCTGCACTAAAACACACAGCCTGCAATGGCAGTGTGTGTGTGTGTGTGTAAAGGTACAGGGCATCTAAGGGTGGCACAATAAGTGCTGCAGCCCTTAGAGGCCTTTCCCTGTCTACAGTGCCCTTGGTACCCATGGTACCTTTTACAAGGGTCTGACATGTGGCCAGAGAGATGCCAATTGGGGTACAAGGAACAGTTTTGGGAAAGAACTCTGGCCCTGGGAACCTGATTGGCAGGGACCCAGGGCACATAGAGTCAAAGTGCATCAGTGGTCTGGCAAAAAGTGGGGGGGGTTACTGCAACAGAAACCCAGCTTCCTACAGAAATGAATGAAATGAAATAGGGGTTTTATAAAGTGCGTGTATGCCAAGGCGTCTTAGCACTGGAGCTGTCACATCCTGAAACAGAGGGAGTAGACTGAAATTAGGAATTGGGCGCGAACAACAAGGTTTTAAGCGCTTTTCTAAACAGTTGTCTGTTAGTTTGGCATCTCAGGTTGAAAGGCAGAGTATTCCAAAGTTTAGGGGCCAAATGGAAGAAACTTCTTCCACCCTACTTTACGGTCTTCACCCTGGGGATGACCAACAATGAGGCAGTCGATGATCTAAGACTGCGTTGAGGAATATGCCATCTAATTCGATTGTTAAAATACGCAGGTCCTATCCCGTAAAGGGTCTTGTGGACAATGCACAAGTACTTAAATAGTACCCTTGCCTGGACGGGCAGCCAGTGCAGCTCTCGGATCCCTTTGGACACTGAGCTAAATTTTAGTAGTTTAAGTAACAATCATGCTGCCGCATTTTGAAGTGATTGAAGTTTACGTATGGTCTCTTTATTTGCACCTAAGTAAAGGGCATTACAGTAGTCAATCCTTGATAGCACTAGGTCACGATTACTGTTTTCCTTAGATCTATCGGGATAAACGGAAGAATTTTTCTTATAATCTCCAGAGTGTAATAACAGGAAGATGTAATAGAATTAACCTGATTTGATAAGGATAAATGATCGTCAAGAAGGACTCCTAGTCTTTTTACCTTCTTTAAGGGGGATGGGCAGGATCCTGCCCCTTCAGGCCACCAATCTGTATTCCAGAGGATGGTGTTTTTTACAAAAAGTAGCACCTTGGTTTTATCGGTGTTCAATTTCAAGCAATTATCACGCATCAAACCAATTATATGGACCATACAGTTGTTAAATTGTTTTGCCACGTCACCAGGGTTTGATGATAAAGACACCACTATTTGTGTGTCGTTCGCATAACAGATAGCGGTGAAACCGTGGGAGCGGATAAGTTTGGCGAGAGGGGTCACATAGGCATTGAACAGGGTTGGGGGTTATGAAGACCCCTGGGGCACTCCACATAGTAGGGCATAAGGATGTGATTTGTGCCCACCCAACGTAACATTTTGTTCTGTTTGTTAAGAATGATTTTAGTATCTTAGAGGCTACACCTGTGATCCCCATTTCGGCCAGGCGCCTAATGAGAACTTGATGGTTTACCGTGTCGAATGCCGCTGAGAGGTCTAACAAGATAAGTATTGCCTTCCCTCCTCCATCCAACTGGATGCGGATCTCCTCTGTGGCTTCAATGAGGGCTGACTCCGTGCTGTGTAAAGGTCGAAATCCATGTTGTTCTGGGTCCATTTCATCATTTGACCCCAGGAAATCCAGCAGATCTTCGTTAAGCGCGTTTTCCACAATTTTAGAAGGGAACGTCGAGCAGGAAATTGCCCGATAATTGTTTACCTCGGTGGGGTCTTGAGAAGGATTTTTCAAGATGGGCAGTACTTGAGATTTTTTCAAAATAATTGGGAAAGATCCAGCCTTTAAAATGTTATTTAAAAGAGGTGCTAATTGGCCCGCTATGGTGCTAGGTGCTAAATGGAAAACGGTAGCTGGACAGAGGTCCAATGGGGAGCCTGATTTAGTAGATAGGATAAGTTCCTCCACTCGCTCGGGCGATAGATGGCTGAAACAGCTAAACTGGGCCTGCGTAGTCACTTCCCTGTTCTCTAGACCATCTATTACTTCTAGGCAGTCTGCAGTTTGATGGCTAGAGAATTCGTCAAAGACTTTTTTTTACTTTTCTGAGGAAGAAGTCCGCTAATTTATCTCAGAAATCAGCGTTGGGATTGTGCTGTTTGCTCTGGTCTAGTTTAGATAAGGTCGTAACTGTTTTAAAAAGCTCTCTAGCTGAGTTTTTTGCCGAGTTAATTTTCTCGGTGAAAAAGCATAATTTTGCCGCGATGACAGCTTTTTTGTAATTTTCAATAGCTTTTCTGTAATAATCTTTTTTCTCTAGCGAGTAATCTTTCCTCCAAGTTCGTTCTTCGGCCCTACACTTTCTTTTTAATACCTTCAGTTCCGATGTATACTACGGCGCTGACGGTTTCTTTCTGTGGTTGCATTTCTGTTTTTCGGGCGCGAGCTTGTTAACCGCTGACTCGATCCAGCTATCAAAGATGCGCGCTGCAGAGTTTGGGTCAGTGCTTAGACAGGGTGTGGTTAGACGTAGGGTCTGGTCCAATTCCAGAGAGTTTATCTTATGCCAAGGGCGACTTGTAATTGAGTTGTTGTTATTGTGTATTTTAGGAAACTCTTCTGGAATAGTTAGCTCAAAAGATACAGCACTGTGGTCTGTCCAGGCCACAGGCAAAGCTTTACAGAAGGAAATCAATGCATGGTTGGTAAATATACCATCAGGAGTATGGTTACCAATGCGTGTTGGCTCGGTAACGATTTGGTTTAAGTCAAAACTTTTTAAACTCTCTACATACTATAGATTCCAAATGGAAGTTAAAGTCCCCCAATAGTGTGAAATTGGAGAATTCCATGCAGGATTCCAGAAAGCTCTGCATGGAAGAGACAAATCTGTTCCTAGGGCCAGGGTTTCGTTGAACTCTGTCTTATTATTGATTTTGAAGGAGAACATGATGGCTTCCTCCTCCAATTGGGGGATGCCTGCCTTAATATTGTTGTGGTTGGCAGTAGCAACTCCCCCTCCCCGTTGCACTTTTCTATCTATTCTAAAGAGCTCATAGCCTTCTGATATTGCCACCTTGAGGTCTAGATCAGAAGAGCTGTTTGTCCAGGTCTCTGTTAGAAAAAGTATATTAGGATTGTGCTGGTCTATGAAGCCTGCTAGTTCATACTTGTGTTTGGACAGAGACCTGACATTTAGTAGTATACATGTGAGAATAGTATCCCGTTGTTCGTAATTGGGAATATGTGAATTATTATCAAATTAACATGATTTGTGAAGACATAAGTCATTAGTACAAGTTGCAAAGCTACAAGTTGGACAGGACCAACTAGAGGTGCTCCTCAGGACATTGATTGGTGTACATTTGGTTTGCTTAGCGCTATTTCCTATGTCCAATAGGGCTTCTCTTGAGTAAGATCGGTTGAAATTTTGTGCAGGGGTACGGCGCATTCCAGCCACGGACGGGCGCAGACTGGCTTGCCTTTGGCGCGCAGACGGCGTGTCTGCTGTGCGGTCGCATCAGCGCGCTCATTTTATGCGTAAGGGGACGAAACAACTAACCCGCTAACAAAGATTGCGGCCCCGCTCTATCTGTTGTTCAAAACGTTATGCGTGGACTACAGCAACAATTGGATCCGCAAGTAAGGCTAGGAATACTCAGTAAAAACATTCAGTAAAATCAAATGCAGTACAAGTTTTTAAAAATAACTGTTTTCCCCGCCGAGAGCTATAACCCAGCTCCGATTTAGAATATGTCCGCGCTGCGCGATCGCGTCAGCGCGCTCGTTTTGTGCATAAGGGGCAGAATCAACTGGCCCGCTAACAAAGATGGCGGCCCGCTCTAACTTGCGGGGACTGTCCGTCGTGCAGAACGTTATGCGTGGACTACAGCAACAATTGGATCAGCAAGTAAGGTTAGGAATACTCAGTAAAAACATTCAGTAAAATCAAATTCAGTACATGTTTTTAAAAATAACTGTTTTCCCCCCCAAGAGCCATAACCCAGCTCCGATTTAGAATATGTCAGATGCCACCTCCACAGAAGCAGCCCAAGAACGTGGACAAGGCTACAAGCCCTTTGCCTGTCACTATTCCATCACCATCTCTTCTGGCTCCACAATGCTGACCCTCCCAACCCAGTTCTGGGTGGGGAGGGTCACCTCAGAGGTCACCACATTCAGACCTGGGGTAACAGGGCGGAGGGCATACTCACGACTTTCCTCCGCAGGGGATCCCTGGGACACTTATGACGCTGACCCACCAGGGCACACAGATCCCAACCTGTACCCTGACTGTCCCTCCCCTCTTAACGATTCCACCTCCTACCACAAACTTATTGGTAGGGCTGCCTCCTTCCACAAGGCGGATCTCTACACTGAGCTTTAGAGGAGGATTTCCTTTTTGCGACCTTGTCCTCCACCCATCGTTCTGCACAGTACCTCCCCATGCTTAAAGGCATGCTCCGTCACACCCGGGACATCTTTCACGACCACGTCCGTGCCAGAGTCATTACACCCAGGGGGGACAAGAAATACAAACTTCCCCAACTGGCCCTGTCTGCATCCGAGGCCAGCTTCCACCCAACTCTCTAGAAGTTGCTACCACCGTAAAAGGGCTAACTCTCAAAATACTGGTGATGCCCCTCCACTAGATAAAGAGAGTAAACGAACAGATGTTGCAGGTAAAAGGGTAGCTGCACAATCGGCCAACCTCTGGCGGATTGCAAATTCCTCTCTGAGTATCACCATGCCCATTGGGATGAAATGGAGAAACTCCTACAACATCTTCCAGAGGAGCACAGGAAAAGGGGTAATGAGATCGTCTGAGGGAAAGCAGATCTCCAACACCACCATTTGCTGCACTCCAGTATCCAGTATCTTCCAGCAGGAATGCCATAAACATGTGCTCAACCTGCCCTTCGATTAGTAGCATCTGCTCGGACCACAGATTGACCAGTTGTTTGAAAAAATAAAGAAGGACATGGAAACGGCTAAAGCGATCGGTGCCCTTCAAACCCCTCCCCTCAGGGCTCCCTTTGCTGCATGCCCTACCGTGGAGGTTCAAACACTACACACCCACCAGTCCTCTCCCAGAGGCGATTTCCAAAGGGTCCTACAGAGTCAACAAAAAGGTGGCTTCCCCAAAGGAGCTGCCACCAGCAGTCTGCCCTGATTTAACTCTTCTTTCCCCCGACCATATAACACCTGTCGGGGGTCGTCTCCAAAGGTTCTTTCCCACTTGGCGAAATGTCACTTCCGACCAGTGGGTATTAGATATTATCCAACATGGTTATTGTCTGGAGCTAACTTCCATACCTCCTAACATTCCATTTCGCGCTCACAAACTCCCCACAACACCATAGGCTACTCAGGTTAGAGGTCCAAGCACTCCTTCATAAATGAGCTATAGACCTCATCCCTCCTCAACAGGGCGCAGGAGTATACTCTCTATACTTTCTGATCCCAAAAAAAGACGGGTCCCTCAGACCAATTTTGGACCTCTGGCCCCTAAACGAATACATTCTCTCAGAGCACTTTCACATGGTTACTCTTCAGGATGTCGTCCCGCTACTATTACAAGGGAACTTCATAGCTGCACTCGACCTATATTTCCACATTCCAATCCATCCGGCACATCGCTAGTACCTCAGATTTGTAGTCAGCGGACGGCATTACCAATTCAAGGTGCTATCCTTCGGAGTTACCACCGCACCCAAGGTGTCCACCAAGTGCCTCGTGGTAGTGGTCTCTCACCTGTGCAGACAGGGCATCCACTTCTTCCCCTAGCTGGACGACTGGCGCCTCAAAAGTGCCACCAGTCAGAAATGCTGCAAACACACTCGGGTCACCATCAGCTGACTTCACGAACTAGGTTTTACTATCAACTCCTCAAAATCCTACCTCCAACCCCGCCAGATCCAACCTCATCTAGGGGCAATTCTCAACTCTGACGTTGACATGGCCTACCCAAATGCTTCCAGGATACAGTCTTTTCAGACTCTCATCCTTCTTTTTCAACTCGACCAACAAGTCACATGGAGGACATTTATGCGCCTCCTTGGCATGAATTCTCCTGTATCTCCATAGTAATCCATGCCAAATTACACATGCGCCCTTTGCAGGAGTGCTTAGCGCACCAGTGGTCTCAAGTGGAGGGTCAGTGGGACGATCTAGTCTTGATCGGCCGTCAAATTTGTCACTCTCTGCAGTGGTGGCACCTCAACAACTTGTTGCAGGGACCACCTTTTCTTGACCCAGTTCCGCTGAGTACCATCACAACGGACGCATCCATTACGGATGGGGAGTGCACTCACATGACCTGACATTCCAAGGCCAGTGAAAACTCAGTCACTGGGGTCTCCACATAAATTACCCGGAACTACTAGCTCTTCACCTTGTATTAAAAGCTTTCCTTCCTCACCTGATTGGCAGGTAGCCCTTATCAAAATGGACAGCATAACAGCCATTTATTATCTTCAGCAGCAAGGGGGCACCAGATCCCCTCTGCTTTCTCACTTAGCCCAGAGCTTCTGGATGTGGGTCCTGCGACACAAGATCCATCTGTTAGTGGAATACTTGCGAAGAATGGACAACGACTTTGCCGACCTCCTCCTCAGGATATGACAACAAGTCTACAAGTGGGAACTCTTCGCCACTGGAGGAAATGCCAAATGCCCAAACTTCGCTTGCTGACAGTCCAGGGGCAATGGACTATGGATAAGTTGGCCATGGATATTTGCTTACGCTTTTCCTCCTCTCCCACTACTTCAGTTTGTTGTTCGGAGGATTTAGCAGACATCTCTCACACTCATCCTGGTGGCTACCACCTTGGCACGCCAACCACGGTTCACCACGCTCTTCGAACCCTGTGTTTCTGCATGAGAGACTCCTCAACAGGCTGGACCTTCTCACGCAGAACCATGGAGTAATCAGGCACCCGGATCCCAGGTCCCTCAATCTTGCGATCTGGCTCCTGAAGTCCTAGAATTTAGATACCTTAATCTTCCACCTGAATGCATGAACATTCTTTAGGAGGGGCGTAGGTCTACTACGCATGCCTTTTACGCTGCCAAGTGGAAGTGATTCATCTACTATTGTTGTTCCAAACATATTGACCCATTAGCAGTCAGAGTACAAGAGATTGTCTGCTACCTGCTTCACTTGCAAACTTGTGGTTTAGCTTTCACATCATAGTACTACATCTAGCAGATGTAGCCGCTACCTTTGTAACAAGTGTAGAAAGCTGGCTGTTTATATGATATATCAAATTGAAATATATCATGCAAAGAGTCCAGGGGCTCTAGCAATCCCAAGGTGCTCTTCTAGGGGATAGTGTGGTCGAACAGTCTCTAGCTTATCAGAGGGGAGTGTTGGGCATTCACAAATACACAAAATAGTCAATAAGTGAGACACACGACTCAATAAGGAGATCCACACCAATTTATAAAAATAACACGTATCTTTATATATATATTTAGGCACCAGAAGCAATTTGTTCAGGTACCTACGTTTTTCAAAAGAAAATACTTTTGTATTTAAAAAGTCGACCCGTGCAATTTCCAGTAGCTGCTATGTTAACTTATGTGAGAAAAAGCAGGTGCGGCATTCAGTTACAGTACAGCGACTTACAGGACCGTCTCCAGGAGTTAAGATTAAGAGGTGGGCAAGGTCAAAGACAGCACCAGCAGAACAGCACCAGCAGCACTAGGGCGGCCGGGGCGGGGGTGCAAAACAGTGTTGGCTGCCCAGTGTTGCTCTATGGGGATCGGTCTTCGCGTAAAGAGGCTGCAGGCTTTGACTGGGAGGCCAGTTGGGCTGAACCAACAGGGGGGCTCAGGCCTCATGCTCGGGGAGGTAGGGCACCTTTGGTCCTTTTCTCCACAGCCCAGGGGCAACCAGTGCAGAGGTGTCTTTAGGCATTGGGTTTTCCTTACTGGAAGCAGTCGCGGTAGAGGGGGCCTATGTGCAGAGGCTGCAGGTAATGTCGGAGAGTTCACTGAGGGAGAAACCACGGTGTACTCGGTCTCTGGAGGGCTGGGAGACTATGATGACACTGTTGGCCCCCTTGGACAAGGGCTTGGAGCAACGGATTCAGTGGTGTCTTCCAGCGTCTGGTTTCTGTGGTCACATAGTCCTCTCAGGAGTCTTTGGCTACCTGCAGGGAAGCAGGTCTGCTACTTCTGGTGTGGTCTTGGTTCCTGGGTAAAGTGCTGGCAGGTCTCCCGGGCTTTGAGGACTCATCAGCTGCACGACAAGTAGTCTTTTGGCACAATTGTCAAAGTCAGCAGGGAAGGCCGGCACGGTTGGCGCCAAGTCAGTTACTGGGTCTTCTGTTCTTGCTCTTGTGACTCTTCACGTCTGTCTTCTTCTTTCAGGTCGGCAGAATCTGTTTCTCTGGTGACAGGGGCTCCCCTAAATACTGAATTATGGGGTGTTAGGGGAGTGTAGGGTAGTAGCCAGTGGGCTACTTGCCCTTGGAGTAACTACGCCCTCTATATGACCACTTCCTGGGGGAAGTGGTCATAACCCTTTTTTAGAATTCCTAAGTTTGCCATCACAAAGATGGCCAACGCCGAAAGGTCGTCTCCACTTCAGTTAGCCTTCCTTAGGGGTGGTACTAGCCGGGGGGTGGCCACGCCTACCTGACTTACTCATTTTCCCACCTGTCCAGGTGCCAAAAGGCTCTGGACAAACAGGGTCAGCTTCCTCTCCTGCGAGTGGAGCCATATTTGCATTTCAAAGGCGGGGTTTCTTTGAAGGTCCCTTGCCTTGGAATGCTAATCAGCAGGTCATCCTGAGGGCGGGAGTGTGAACACCCTCTTTCCGGGCAGGCTTTGTTTCTGACCTCCTGAGAGCAGAGGCCCTCACTCTGGGAGGTCAGAAATCTGTCTCGGGTTGCAGGCTGGCAGAGACCAGTCAGCCAACACACAAGAGGCTGGTAGGTTTTCAGGGGCACTTCTAAAGTGCACTCTGTGTGCATGCACTCACAAATCCACCACTGTAATTAGAGTGTGTTTGTGAATACTAGATGTTCAATACCAAACACCTCTATTTTCAGTGAAGCCATCATGTAGGTGGGAAACTAGTTTTCACCTTTGTCCAGCACGTGGGTTAAAAATGGCTTCACTGATCACTTGTTCTTGCAGCAATGGAACTGACCAGCACAGGGGCATATCTGCTCATGAAGATATGTCCTCATGTGTAATATAAGGCACCCTGCCTTAGGGCTGTAAGGCCTGCTGTAGGAGTGACTTACAAATATTACATACAGTGTTGGGGGACATGGCACACAGGGATGTGTGTCATGTCGTGTTTTCACTTTTGACTGCACCAAAACATGCAGCCAGCAATTGCAGCCCTGCATGGGTTTGGTGTGGGGTCCCTTAGGGTGGCACACTTCTCGTGCTGCAGCCCTTGGGGACCCTCTTTAGTACCTCAGGCCCTAGGTACCAGGGCTACCATTTACTAGAGACTTACAGGTGTTGCCAATTAGGGACACAATTGTACAGTTTTGGTGAAAGAGAGCTGGCACTGGGAACCTGGTTAGCAGGAACCCAGTGCAGTAAGAGTCAAAATCAAATCATGTACCAGGCAAAAAGTGAGGGGTGACCATGTCAACAAGCATTTGCAATGCAATCGGTCTCGCCTTTGGCACCTTATATGTATTTAGCTATGCAGCACATTAGCCTGGGTGCTGAAACATCTACTGTTCTTTAACATGGAGGGAAAGTAAGCACCAAACTGCGTGACACGCCAGGTATGGGGACACATGGAGAGAAATATTGCCTTTCAGCAGGAAATGGTATAGTCCAAAGCTCTGTTTTTAATATAAAACCAGGGCCTTCGGTGGTCATATCACTGAAAATACAAGATTTGAAAAAAATATTATTGTCTACGGGTGCTCGTGGAAGACAATTTCTATGGACTGGAATCTAGAGAAAGCTAAAGTGATTCTGGTATTTTACTGACCTCTGCTGGTCGTTTTCCATCAGGAAAGTTAAATAGAAGCAGTTGCCGAAAAATAAAAAAAATAAAGTCCCTCAGCAGAAATCAATTCTGGTATTTTACTGACCTCTACTTGTCGCTTTCTATCAAAACAGTTAAATAGAGGCTTTACAATATGAGCAGGGGGTAGTGGTGGTATAGGAAGTCGCACCTCAGAGCAAAAGAAATTTGTTGTGGGTAACGTAATGTTATTATTGATTCTATGCAGCAAAAGTTTCCAAACAAAGGTAACAAGACACCCCACTACCTAGGGTGTTAGTGCACAAAAATCTAACCAGATTCCCATGCTGAAGTTAAGTTTATCAGTGTACCTCAGCACTCCCAATATTTATCACTTCATTTAAACTCGTAATCAGAGCATTGTTTTTGCATACATTTCAGGCAGCTCAAATCACAGGAGAAACAAATTGTTGTATTCGAGATTGCTTGAATTTAATAGTTCACACACAACCTCTTATATAAGTGCATTCGTTATAAAACAATAGATACATTTGTTGTGAACATTTAAACATGAAGGAACAGCATAGTCTGGAGATGCAGAAAAAAACACAACAGCCGACACGTGTTTCGTTACATCCGTAACTTTTTCAAGGCTGTAAATAATAATAATCATATGTGTAAGTATACATTTGTAAAAAAACAACTGTTTGTGGTATACATTTTGTCCAGTGTCAATTATTATAAGAGTGAAAGTCCTTTCATTGTTTCAAGAGTGGAAGAGAAGGCCCAAAGGAACAAACAGAAATCCAAAAGTGGCGTGCGAAAGTAATACAAAAAGCGCTAACCAATGCTGACGTGCATTTAAAGAAAAGAAAACTAGCATATATGCATGCAGAACCAAAAAGGAATAAAACAATTTGGTGATGGTTTATATGTTGATAGTGACCAAACCCTGTGTATTCTAATCGGAAGGGAGGGACTGAAGGAAATGCTGTGCAGAAACGAGATGAAGAAGAGACACAATCCTAACCTTGATATAGGTAAGCATGTAGGTCCTCCAAAGTTTAGTAACCATTGAAGACTCAGAAATCGGGGTGGACCCTATGCCGTATTGGATGGCGAAGTATTCAAAAGTCCTAGGAGATAAACATCTGTAATCAAGTCCACTGAAGAAACAACTCAACTTGTGTAAAATTGAGGGAGATAATAGTATCATTAAGTACCTCGAAGTACTAAGAATTACAGCGCAATGTCTGCTGAGGATCTTGTAATGTAGCCGACCAGTCCCAGGAAAGGGTGGTCAATTGGCCATGTAATAAGTTTCACCGCTAGAAATTGCAGCGCAATATCGGTATTAAGTACATATTAGAAAATAGATCACAACTTCAAGTTTGACTAGTCTAATTAGTTGTAATATGATGAATTTAATCTAAAGAAAGTAATGAAGAAATGACTTACATGAGTAATAATAGGTGTTATAGTCAAAACCAATAAAAAGTTGGGAAGTGGGCTCATCTTATTTTATCTATAGATGTCCCTGTGAATATAAAGTATTCCATTTCAGGTATTAAGTCTACAAATAGAGGTAAATCGTGTGTATCGTAGTCCAGAAGGGAGACTTACTTCCTATACGTTGTGACCAATGTGTCACATAAGGTTGTCGATTGGGCCAACTGGTCTGCCCAACACTTTATGGGACTATGGTATGTCCCTCTGGGGGAAAAACTGATGGAAACATTTTGAAAAGGTTGATGATTGAGTACATACGTAGTCATAGAATTAAGTTTAGTAAATAATTCTTGGCGTTACAATCCATGCAGTATTGGTCAAATAAGTTTAAGTAAAACGAGACTAGTACAACCCCAAAGAGTTCCCATTCAGAATTTAAGGAATGTATAATGCAACTACTTTGGGACGAGAAACCCGTGTTCATAACAACTTACTTGACGTTCCAGGGCTGTATTAAGCCACTGTAATAAAAGGTACGGGAGACCATTAGAAATCCAAATAGCTACCCATATCAAAGTATATAAGTGGTTATACTGCTATGAAACGAACATCTCCCCTCCCCATGCCAATGGAGTACTAACTTGACGTGTTTTCGCCTAGATCCGAGTCCCTCACTTCCTCCTGGTCCACATTAAGGAGCAGGGTATGAGTGTCCGTATGCGATTAAATACTCGCGGTGCCCCTGTGTTTAAGCCGGAAATGAGGTCTTATAACGAAATTTGAATAAACATCAAAGAAAGATTCTTATTGCAAGTGTGGCGTTCATTATGTAACGGGTCCCAAACCCGATATTACTGATAGGCTCAGGATTAATATGTACGTCAGAGTATGCATTAAAAAGAAGAAACCAGCATTGGCATAGCCAATAGATCTCGCCTTTGGGACCTTATAAGTGTTTAGTTATCCAGCACAATATCCTTGGTGCAACAACATCAACTGTTGCATGGCTAAACACTTATAAGGTCCCAAAGGCGAGACCTATTGGCTATGCCAATGCTTGTTACATTTTTGTAACTATGTATTAAGGCGTTATTGTGAAATTGAATGTTTCTGATAGAGCCTAAGAACGAAGGTTCACAGTGTATAAAGATCATAAGGAAGACAGCTTTACTGGAATATACTACGTTAAAACGTAAGCAATTCTTAGAAACCTTAAATGATGTAATTTTCTGCGTTTTTCAATGGTGGGAAAAAACGATAAACAAGAAGTAACCTGAAAAGAACCCGATCACGTGATTTAATCAGATTATTGGTAGATGAAAAGGAACAGTTGCAGCTCTATCAGTAAACCAGAGGGCACCCCGGTTCTATTTACTAATGTTGGTTGCCATAGATACGCATCGTGATGAACCTTATTAGTGGATGTGGCCCTTTACAATGAGTTGCAGCTGGGGACCATTGTTGATAGTGACACTCCTCACAAGCATCTCTGGTCACTTAATGTGAGAACAACCATTGCCAGGTGCGGCCCATCTGCCTCATCATTTCCTGGGAATGGCTGAGCACCGACCTGGGTGCCGGGGCCACAGCGTAGTTCCTGTTTATTTACAAGGAAACTAAGAACGCGAAGCAAGTCTTTGCTCGTGAAGACCTAAAAATGGAAGGAGTGAGGTAGGAAGCTTTATATAAAGATTAATGTATTATGCCATGCGCCTTGGAGCTAAGCATAGAAGAAAATATGAAACGCCATTGGCACTCAAAGGTTATATGACGTGGCTTAATTTATTCGAAGTGTTTTGGTGAATTTATGGCAGTTCTTATAATAGCCTTTAAATCTAGCTGATGAGGCTACTGCAATTTGTATAATAACAAGATGACAACGTGCATCATCCCCTTAAAACCATCAGTGCCTTGAAGCCGGGAATAATGTCTATTGCAAAGCGGATTTGTCATTGACTTAATTTATATATTAGGGTGTTTTGCATTAAAGGGGAGGCAGGCCTTCAAAGGCTGCAGTCTTCATTGCCTACATTTGCTTCGCTTCATTTGTCGTTAACTGACGTCACAACTCTGTGATCCTAATAGAAAAGTTGTGACGTCGCAAGTAGAGTTAAACTTTAAGACATGAAAAGGATATTATTGTCCAAGTGGTGGCGGTGGCATATATCCCACTCCTTCGCAGAACAACATGCAGTGTTTTGTTGTGAAGCGCTATGTGACTAAATTAGTCGTTTTAAAACGCTAAAAGTGGCCTGGGTCTCCGAGGAACCCCAAATGAGCACATATGCCCTGCCCCCGCAGGAGAAGGCCTCTTCTCGCTGTAGAGGCTTGGTTGGACGTCTTTGGCTTTCACTTCCATTATCCCGTCCGTCTGCTGTCTCTCCAAGTTCCACCGCCTCGTGTTCATGTAGTGCCTCGCAGAGAGGCACAGCTGCTTCAGGGCGCTCGGAGGATGCCTAGTTTCTTGTTGTAGTTGTGGGGTGAGGGGGGACTAAACGGAAACCGTACAAGTGCTTCATAAACATGCAAAAATGATGTTTCGGCGTGCTGCTTGCAGTAGAGCGAAAAATACCAAAAAAATACACCAAATGAAAGAGTTACTGCGCTGCAAAGTGAGAGGTGAGTCCTAGTTGAGAGAGGGTTTCGGGTGAAAGCGCTTGAATTTCCTGAAAGAAAGGTTTATATTCTGATATTGAAAAGCGGATGCTGGGAAGATTCTTCAACAAGAGCGGCCGCGGGAGAGCAAGAAACGGCGCGGGACCATTCAAGGCAAAACAAGCGGTCTGCACTTTTCAAGCACTCGTGCTTGTGGCGGCATCCACCTTGCGGGAGCGAGCAGCGGCGCGGCCACGTTAATTACAAACAGATGGCCGCTGCTCGCTCCCGCAAGGTGGATGCCGCCACAAGCACGAGTGCTTGAAAAGTGAAGACCGATTCCTAAAGACCCTCTCCTAGTGCAGCGCATGCGCGCTGCCTAGGCGAGACCTAAAAAGGGGGCAGGCAGAACTGTCGATGGTGTCCTGCCCGTTTGCGTACCCGCATGTAAATCGATGTCATAAATTCATGTAAATAATCCCCTATACCATGATACGAAGACGAAATCTCAAAGCTCGTACTCATAAACACGGCGGCCATTTTAGAGAAGGTCCCGAAATTTGTACTTAGACATCAAATAATTCCAAAGGAAATGTTTCGGACCCGATGTTGTAAGAAGCAAACGTGAAACAGCAGCTGCTGGGAGTCTGCAGCAGGGATGGGTGTCGGATCTCCCGCTGAACTGCTGGTGGATTCCATTGGTGTCTCCCGTAGGAGAGCCGGCCTGGCTCCCATGGAGGGATCTCCCTGGTACCTGTTGGGGGTTCGGTGGAAGGGTGACTTTGAGGGTTATGTGGGGGGTCTCGTGACTCCCAGTGGGGTCTCCTGCCGGGGTAGGGTGGCGGCCCCTCCCCGGGGGAGAGACGGGCTCACCTGTGTTGGCGGGGGCAGTGTGGGGGGCTAGTTCCCATCCCTGTGAGGGGCTGTACCTGTTGCTTCCGCGGCTCCTCTGCAGACGCGGAAGGCGCAGCAGCCCTGGCTTACGCTTGTCCTCAGCCGCTTCCCTCAGCCCCTCTCTCCCGTGCAGGCAGAGGAGCAGGGGCTGCTGGGCTCAAAGCTAACAGCCGAAGCCTCCGGCTCATAATCACTGTGGCGAGGGAGGGGGGACAGGCGAGAAGACGGGAGAGGGAAGAGGACGGCGGAGAGAGAGAGAGGAGACTGAGGAGGGGCGGGGAGATGAGAGAAGGAGCCGAGGGATGAGGGGAAATGCACACCAGAAGAGGGCGTGGGAAAGGGGCTTTAAGAACCGGAATGAGGGAACGGAAGAGGAATAAGTCTCTTGATTGTCTGGCTGCTTAGAAAGTGAAAGCGCGCATGGCGCGCTAAACGTAAGGAAAGCACGTCGTGACGTATACAGAAATAGTGCTTACAAGAATAAAAAACTAACATTTGGCAATGCAATAGGACTCGCACTTACGCAAGACCTATTGCATTGAAAACGGAAGTGCCGGCAGGCAAGAAGACACGAACGGGAGTGGGGGGGTGGGGGGGATGCGAGAAGTCAGACTGAGGGAGGGGGTGGGGGGGAGACAGGGAAGAAAATAGTGTTAGGAGTAAAAGGGCCAGTAGCCGTGGAAGGATACAAATGATGAATGAGGAGGGACTAACAAGCCTCAAACTAATCGGAAGGCAGCATTTAAGACAAAAGCCAATGGGCAGAGAGTGGGCGGAGCTTCCATGAAGCTTCCACGCTACAGTATATACTGCATGCCTCGCAAAGCGATGGCAGCGCATTCGCGCTGCAACGGTAGGCGAGACCTAAAAAGGGCACTTTCCTACAGCATGCAACACATTTCTCTCTTCAGAATTCCTGTCATTAAAGCCTTTATGGAGGGTCTTAAGAGTCCTTCCTCCACGGGTCCTGCCATCCCCGACATTGAACTTTAACATTGTATTATCAAGATTAATGGGCCCTCCATTCGTACCCCTCCACTCTTGCCCCCTCCAGTTTTTCTCTTGGAAGGTAGCTTTTGTGGTCGCCATCACTTCACTCGGGCGTGTCAGTGAGCTTCAGGCACTATTCTTGGAAGAACCTTTCTTGGAAGAACATTTCTTCAAGATACACAGAAATAGGGTTGTCCACAGCCCCAACCTCAAGATTCTCCCAAAGGTGGTCTCACCGTTCCACCTCAATCAAAAGTCTGGTGACTCCAGTCTGGGTTTTCGCGATTGCTGCCAGACGCTGCACTCTGAGCAAGTGAGAGAAAGCGCGAGGAGGTGGAAGACGCTGCGCCGCTCTTCGCTGTTTTCCTCCTGTTTTTCACCCTGCCGAGTCCTTCAAGGCACTGCTGAGCTCCGTTGAGCCCCGCTCAGGCTACCCGCGGCCCCCCCCCGCAGCCCCCGCGGCCCTTGTAGCTTGTAGCTTGCTTCTTGTGGGCTCCTGCGGGCTCTTGGAATTTGTTCTGGCAGGACTTTCGGGTCTGCCAGAGTAGCCTACGGTGGAGCAGGTGCACGGTGTACCGCAGGGAGCGCGGCGGTGGAGAACGAGCTGAGGAGCCGGGGCCGAAGCGTGTGCATAATGTGAGGGGGTGCCACGCCACACCAACGCCAGTAAGGGCTCCGTATCAATCCCCCTGCAGCAGCAATAGCTCCCGATACCGATCTCCCTGACCGCCCCGACAGCCCTGACTACCGGTGCATATCTGTCTGGACGAGAGGGTCATTGCAGGCACCCGAGTAGAAAGGGCTTTGGCAAGCACAGCTGCCTTTAGCACAGAGGCCGCAGTGAGAGTGGCCCTAGGCGGTATCGCGGAGGCGGCCTGATTAGATCAGGTGCAGCCTGCGATCCGGCTTTGAGAGCCCTGCTTGCTCCACTGCTGCCTTATTCCCCTTCTTGTTACCTGCATTTTACCCGATCGGACCAGCCTGCCTTCTTGGAGCCTCTGGAGCTACGGCAGGGGCCTGAGCGATTTCCTTGCAGCCCCACCACTACCATTGTTCCTCCGCAGGATTTCATAGCGTCTGCATCTGCATTTGTTGAACTTCAGTAGTTCCCATAGTTTTGCCGCCATAGCCCCCACTCGGAAAGTTAAAGGGGGTCCAGCTAGGCAAAACTTAGCAGTTACAGCCTTCAACACACAGCCTCATACAGTCCACACAGATAAATCAACTGGCGAGTCGGACATCGGGGCTAGGAGCCATGAGATCGGGCAGAGTAAGAAAAGCTCCAACGAAACCAAAACCACAATCACAACCTAAAGCAACCAAACGGAAGAACGAGGGCAGGAGAGGTCCTAGAGACACTAGCCCACTGGATCTTGACATTGATGGCCACAAGATAAAACGTGAAACGTTTGATGACACGCAAAATAACTCGACGGCTAATACAACACAGTCCTCAGAGCAGCCTGCATCCTAACGTCGTCAACAACAACGTCTTCTTACCCCAGGAAGGCACTAATGCAGCAGCAAGGGACAACGAAGTCAACACGAGGCTGGGTCTGGAAGAACAGGACCTAACCGGGGCAGTAGGAACACCACCAAGGAGGAACCCTTGTCTCTTCCAGCCTAAAATATATACAAAGTTCTCCTTCCTGAAAGATCCCGGAACAGTAATATTTTCAAAAAGTGCCACCATAGAAGGGTTGCAATCTCCTCTTTTACCCCTAGTTCTACACAGCCTTGATCAAAAATTATATCCACCGGCAGCGGAGGAAACCGTTGCACAAATTCATCCCAATGGCAGACTTCAAGTAACTCCTCAATCCAAAACCAAGGGGAACTACGACGTAAGGCAAGCAGTCGAAGAATCAAATACACCATGTACAAATAAGGAGTATGATTGTGACCAATTTGAGCACCAACTTGCTCACCAGAAGGACAACAACAATGAGCATGCCACCTCCTTACAAAATAATCCATCGGTTAGTTTATGCAACGCTCAAAATATTACCTTGTACTCTCAACTATTTAGGCCAGCATCCGAGGATCCATTAGAGTCAGCAACTTCAATACCTGACCAGCAAGAGGGACCAACATCAGGTGCAGACCCTCAGAATCCTCAACCTTCCCCTAATACTGCCGAGACTACTCTTGGTGAGGGTGCTTACACTTTACTTCAACAAACGAGGTCTGACATGGGACCTGCCCTAAAGCTTCATCAATGCCTTTCACTGGCAGTAGACCAGCTGGAGGAGCAAAAACCAAGGAAACCGGCATTACAACTAAATAACTCTCTCCTACAACCCTCATCACCCACCAGTTTGGATGAAATATTGCCTGTGGCGGGCTCGCCGGTATCTGGCAAATCTAATGAAACACCACATTCAGTGCAAGGTCAGCCGCCCCCAAATGAAGATCAGTCTGCTTCCAATGGCGACATGTCCTTCCTAGCTTCCCAAGAGTGGGAGGAACTAGTCGCCTCTTACAGTCATGACTCCAGTAATCTCCCAAAAATTGCGCAGACAGGAAGAAGCAACATTAGTCACAATAACAAAATTCTAATTTGGGAATCGTTACTAAGTACCATGCAATATTCAACTGCGACTTTGCAATATCAATCTCACAAATTGGACCTTCAGCTCACAGTTTTACAAACTCTAGCTGACTTCACTTCAGGGATTGATAGGAAGCTAGGCGACTTGACCGGCCTAATAAAGAGAGGGCAGGAAGCGGACTCTAAAACACAGCCCGTGCAACAAGAATGTTCTTGCGTCCCAATTGTGGATAAATTACAAATGCTCCCGACAATATTGGGTGACTTGCTGACCACCCTGAAATTAACAGCTATAACCCAGAACACTGATAGTAACAACAAATTGTCGGCAGACGAGACAGCATTGGGCGCACAACCAACAGGGCCGACATCATTAAGCAGGGAATTTTTATCAGAAGGAAGCAGTCCTTCGCAAGGCATTAAAACCGAATCATTAAACAAAAATGATTTATCAAAAAAATCTGGACGCAAGCAAAAAAGGAAAGGTAGGAACAAGAAATCAACAGTCCAGGTCCAACATTCGGCCACCTATCTTCAGCCTGGCTCAGCCACAATTGATCTAACAAGCGTTGAAACATTAAACACAGTAGCGCCAGCACTGGCAAAATGCACGAGGGTCTCGATCACAAGACCCAATCCCACAAAGCCGCAGCAAAGGAGATCTTGCCCCTCAGACAGTGTTGGCAATAATCGAGAGGACGAGAATGAATTATCAGGGAAACCGTCTGGCAGTATCTCTTCCTTAAGCCCCTCCACTCAGGGGAAGCATCTGGCAAGCACTATCCCAAGGCAAGAGCCACCTACAACTATCTCAGACAGAAAGGAGCCTACTGAAGGAACTCCAGTAACAACACCAAAGTTAGGCTCAGATTCGTGGAACGCTCAAAAAGAGGGTCCACTACCCTCAAGTCAAAATCACGAGCAAGATGCCAGAACGCACGACACAGTTCGGCTCTCATCTGACCAATTGATATTTCCACATAACAATCACAACCCAGAAACAACCAAAGCATATTCTCCTCATCAAGGGCTTTTTGTCTACACCGCAAATAACAACACAGGTACACTGTACCAAAATCGGGACTCATTTGCCCACACAGCAGCCAGCAGTGATAGTACACAGCTTCAAAATCAGGACTCAACCGAGGCAGAAGAGGCCGACACTATAATATTCCATCCTCATTATAAATCACGAGGTCGTGTGGATATATTGAATAGAGGGAACATTTTACGGCTCTTACATTCCATCACACCCCTAGCCAACATCGAAACTTTTGACTTATTGTCAATAGAATTTTTGCCATCCAACACTAGCCAGAGCCCTGAAGTGACCAAAACAAGATGGCGAACCTCAGAGGTTGCAGGCAGAATCTTACGGGAAAGAAACAGATTTCAAAACTGGGGGATAACCCTGAAATCAATCCCAAAGCCATTATATCCAACACCTTTCCTTAGCACAGACGCAAACAACCCAAATCTGACGACCTTTTCAGTTTTCAAAGGAGCAGAACAGGCACAACGACTGAGGCCAACCTGACAATCGCCCTGCTACCAACTCAAGGTCTCTCTGTCCCATCACATCCTCCAACAAGTAACAACTGGACAGGCACACATCGGCTAATAACATCTGCATGTCCAAACTGACAGGTGACGGTCGTAGCACAGCCACTGCAAACAGAGCGAGATGGAACCTCCATGTGTGTCTGGAACATTAATGGCTTAGCCTCTAAAATGTGTGATCAGGAGATTCTAAACTATCTGAAAACCTTTGACATAATCCTGCTTCAGGAGACCTGGGAAGACAAGCCCTTTGATCTGCAAGGCTACACCTCCCACTCACTTCCGGCGACCAAGGGATCTGTCTTTGGCCGCCGCTCAGGAGGCTTATTGTGTCTAGCCTCAATAACAGAAATAGGAGAGTTTCTTCCTGTAACAATACATTTAACACCTCCAAGCTGTATTCAGCCTGCAAAAGTAACGCTCATGCTTAATCAGCTCAAACAGGATATAATAATAATAAATGTTTATGTGCACCCTAAACAAAAATCAAAAGCAGCGAAGGAGCTGTTAACGGAGTTACAGAGAGTAATGGAAGGGGAAGCAACTGACCTAATCATCCTGGCTGGAGACTTTTTTTTTTTTTTTATCTGTTTATTAGTTTAGCAGATAGAAGAACAGCATTGAACTGCAATCCAATACAGAGCATCAGCATCATACAACACCCCTGTAAATACCCCCACCCCCACCCCAGGCAGAACGAGAGTAAAGTTCTAGTACATATATAAAAGACTTGTGCATTTGTGACCAGGCGTATACGTAACAGTAGCATTATTGGGCAAGAATGAATGCTTACATTAGGTTGAGCAATGCGGAGCGGTAGCATCAGCACAGAGAACCTCAGACAATGCTTAACAAAAATTAAAAAAATTGAGGCAGGCAACAGGTTATCCCGTAGAAGCCAGTGGTATAGGAAATGTATAACAGCATGCAATCCTTTCCAAAGTCTCATAGTGGGTTAGGGTTAGACAGTAAGTATGCTGTAAGCGGGGCCCAAAAATCCTTAGGGCGAGATGCCTCTGGCAGCTCCTCCTCATATAACAACAACTGGTCCCTGCAGTAGAGCAAGTCTCTGAGCCATTTCTTTACAGTTGGAGTTGCCTTAGCTCCCCAGCATTGCGCTACAGCCCTTTTGGCAAATAAGGTGGAGATGGCCACAACACGTCTATTGCAGGGTTTCAGGCTTTTAACATCCCCCAGTAGGCAGAGCTCTGGAATGCAGTGCACCGGTTCCAACACAATAGCAGACAGCATCTTCGCCACCGCAGTCCAAAAAACGTACACACCAGGACACAGCCACGCCACATGCAAAAAATCTGCATCCGCCACACCACATCGCACACAATTGGAGGTCTCTCTCAAGCCATACCTACAGAGTTGCAAAGGAGTATAGTACAGCTGATGCAGGAACTTTAAATGGATGATTCTAAGATTACAATTCGCTGTAAGGCGACCCGTGAGTGTACAACACGCCTTCCAGCCCTCTGGTGTAATAGCATGTCCCAACGCCGTCTGCCAACGCAGACACGAGGGGTGTTCACCCAACTTCCGCTCGCGCAGGGAAGCAGTGTAAAGCCGAGTAATTAAACCCTTGCGCCCTTCTCCCGCCAGCATCGCCTGCAGCGCCCGCATAGTAGTGGGCTCCTCCGGATAGGCCGGGTAGGCCGTCCGAATCGCCTGCCGAACTCTGACGTAAGTAAAGCCGAACATAAAACCCCGATCTGCACCATTCTGTGCCTCCTGTAAGGTCTGGAACTGACCATTTGTATACAAATCACCCAGCCGTGTAATACCCACCTTAGCCAGTTCACGCAATGCAGGCTGCTCTCGTGCCGCAGAGATGCCTGGATGTGAGGCCAGGGGCAGCGACGGAGCTTACAGATAGGATAGCTGATCCCGTCTCGCCAGCATTCGCCAAGCCCACGCCGTGCACTGTACCGGACTTATTTCAGTTCGCGGGCCACCTGATCCCCCAGACAGGGTCGCCGCCTGCAGTGGCAGTGGCAAGGTAGCATCCGATTCAATAGCCACATGCGGCTGGAAGCGCTGCGGGAAGTGCCAGTAATGTGCGAATTGCGCCTGCGCGCACAGATATTAGAGCCTGAGGTCAGGGGCCTCAAAGCCACCTCGATCAAAGGGCTGAACCAAGAGATCCCATCGACATCTGGGCTTCTTACCGCCCTAGACAAATGAAAGCAGCGTTGACTGAAGCGCTTTGAACATCGCCATATTAAGTTTTATGGGAATATTGACGAAGAAATAGAGCAATTTAGGGAGGAAAGCCATCTTTTCTACCGCTATCCTATCAGCCAGTGATAAAGGCAGATGCGCCCATCGTTCAGCCTGTTCGGTAATACGTGTGATCGCCCGGCCATAATTCTCAGCTACCACCTTCTCCGGGTCCCTGTGCAGCCACACCCCCAAGTATTTCACAGGATCCGACGTCCAGGCAAGTGGATAGTCCAACTCCACCTCTTGTGTATGCTCCGTCAATGGAAACCCCACCGACTTAGACCAGTTGATCCCAAGACCCGAGAAGCCTTCGAACAGTACATACTCCCTAAGCAGCGCAGATAAATGCACAGCGGGTTCGCGGACATACAGGAGCATATCTTCCGCATAGAGAGAGACCACCAACGGGCGCTGCCGAAACCGCAGCGCAGCCCCCGCATGTCGCTGACGGAGCTTGCAAGCCAGGGTTTCAAGGCCATCGAGAATAGTATGGGCGACAGGGGGCACCCCTGCCGCGTGCCCCTCTCTATCGGAAACGGCGCTGACACCCACCCATTTACTCTCACTCGGGCAACCGGATTATCATACAGCACTCTGATCCACTTAAAAAAAACCTGAGGGAATCCCTTCCTAGTTAGTACCGTAAACATATAGGGCCATTGTAAAGAGTCGAATGCCTTTGCGGCATCGAGTAGCACGGCGACTGCTTGGAAGTTAGGATCAAAATAATGTAGAGTAGAGAAGACCGTACGCAAATTGTGAGCCGTAGAGCGCGCCGCTACGAAACCCGACTGATCCGGTAGGACCAGGAGAGAGACCAACGGTTGTATCCTAGTAGCAATCATTTTCGCAAGGATCTTAGCATCGATGTTGATCATCGAGAGAGGCCGATAGGACTCGCACTGATTCGGTGGCTTGTCCGGCTTCAATAGCGTTACAAGCAAAGCCTCTCGAAGAGATGGCGGCAGTGTGCTCTCCTCATAAGCTTCCGCATACACCTCTAGGAGCCTAGGGGCAAGATCCGACGCGTATGCCTTGTAAAATTCGCTAGGCAGTCCATCAATCCCCGCGGCCTTGCAGGTTGGAAGGGACATTATAGCCTCCTTAACGTCCTCCACATCAAATGGTCGTACCAGATATTCGCGGTGCGAATTGGAGAGCCACCCTAATGCAACATCGTCGAGATATGCATTCATCTCCTCCAGCGATGGTGAACCCCTGGCAGCATAAAGTTGAGTATAAAACTGCAAAACTGTGTCACATAACTCCGCAGTTGAGTACCGAGCAACGCCGTCCATGTCCACTAGTTCCTTAGTAAGCTCCTGGCTACGCGGCTCTGCTAATTTTTGCGCAAGGGAACGACCTGGTCGACCACCTTCCCCATAATAACGTGCAGTTCTCCGTTGTGAGCAATGCATCATCTCCTGATCCACCGTTTCATTGTGTTCTGTGACAAGCTCTCGTACTGCAGCCAGTGTCGCTGGGGAAGCATTGGCCGCATAGTCCCTTTCAAGCCTAGAAATTTCTGACGCCAATCGTTTAATCCGGCATCGAATATCCCGTAGCACACCGGACTGCGCCCCTATACAAACCCCTCGTATAGTCACCTTGAACGCCTCCCAAAGCATTCCCGCGCTATCCACCAAACCCTCATTTTCCCTAAAGAAATTCTTAACTGCTTCAGCGATTGTCTGTTTGAATACCGGATCCGCCAATTCAGCAGGCTGCATTCTCCACGTGAAAGGCGGTCTCTCACAGGTAGGAACCCGCATTTCAAGAATTACCGGGGAGTGATCTGAAAGTGTGCGAGCCTCATGGTTCACCCGCTCTACCCAAGGGCAAGCCCCTTCAGAGAGAAGCCAAAAATCAATTCGGGACCAGGACCCATGTACAGAAGACACAAATGTACTCTCCCGTCCAGCGGGATGTCTAAGGCGCCAAATATCATGCAAGTGTCCTGCATCCAGCAGCCCCATAAGCAGTTCCGCAGCCCGTTTAGGCCTCGCATCCCGACTACCAACTCTATCCAGGGTAATATCCAAACATACATTAATATCGCCGCCCCAGATAATTGCGGCCGGCGGAAAGGTATTCTACGCCACACATCCGAATAAAAGGACGGGTCATCCACGTTTGGGCCATACACATTCCACTAGCAACACACTCTCACCGCCTAATTGGCCATGGATGATCACCACTCTCCCAGACGCATCCGTGTCCGATCGTACCACCGTAAATGGAACACCTTTCTTCACAAGAATCAGCACCCCCCCTAGAATAGGTGGAGTAAGAAGAAGCCACTTTAGCACCCGCACATCGCACACCCACTTTTTTTGCAGAGTCGGCTGTCAAATGAGTCTCCTGCAAAAGAGCTATGTGCACCCCCATACGATCCAAATACGCAAAGACTGAACGTATCTTTTTGGGGGTATTAAGCCCCCGCACATTCCAAGTCATGAATCTAAGTGTATTAGCCATAATATAACGTCATTTGAAACTGAGCGCCCAGGTAACAATGCGTGTAGTGCATACAAACGATCCAGTTCGTACCATAGCCTGTGATTCTGAACACAATTATCAACTCGTTCTGCCTTCCCCAGTACAGACCCTTCATCCCCCCACCCACTTCAGCATCCCCAACGCGCCAAAGCCATCCCAAGTCAAAAACCCCCACCCCCCAACAATCCCACAAAAAAGCAAAACACATTTGGGGTGCTCCAAAGTCGGGGACGCAGAGTGCTACTATCCTCCCACAAAGTAGGAGGTGACCGAGCAGGTCTAGGTTTTTGCCAAAATATGAGCACTTCAGACACTACTGCGCAATAGAATAATGAGCCTCAACCCCTGGTGCGTCCTGTTACCACCCAAAGTGCACCCCCCAACCTAGCTTGTCATGACCGGCAAGTATCAACAGTGGGAAATAAGCTCCATATTTGCCGAGTTTTATGTCTCCTTCCCTATCCCTAGGCCCTGGCCAGCGTGCCCCCCTAACCAGCGCAGCACCCTACACAACTAAGGTCACCCAGGAACATACGTGCCAGAGAAAGTCTTAGCATATGCAAGTCGAGGGATTACCCAAGGGTAAAGCATTCAGCCCATTCATCCTGCGTCCTAACCCCCACCCATCAGTCATCCTGCTCCTGTGGGGAACCCGATCTACTACGCCTACGCTTAAGCTGCTTCGCGTGTTCAAGGGCTGCTTTTGGATTGGAGAAGATTTTTGAGTCCCCTTCCGGACCGACGCGCAACCGTGCAGGATACAACATAGCGTAGGGGACACCCTCAGACTGCAAGAATTTCTTGACTGCAGCGAACTCCCGCCTAGCAGACTGCACAGCCACAGTAAAGTCAGGGAAAAAAGCCAATGTGTTACCCTGATGTTCAATAGTCCCCCTATCCCGTGCCAGGCGCAAGATGGTATCTCGGTCTCTATAGTTCAATAGCCTGGCTATTGTGGGGCGGGGTGGGGCACCAGGCACCGGGCGCGCCGCCAAAGAGCGGTGCGCTCGTTCAATAACAAACAGCGTCGAGAAATGTTCTGTGCCAAACAGTTCCCTGAGCAAGTTCTCCATGAAGAGCTCCATCTTCCCCACATTTGTAGACTCCGGCAACCCAGTAAGTCTAATATTATTGCGCCGTGAGCGCGCCTCCAGGTCCTCCTTCTTGGCCTGGATGAGGGATAGCACTTTTTCCATATTGAGTGCCTTGCCAGCTACCTCACTCAGGCCATCCTCAGTTGCCGAGACCCGCTGCTCGACCTCCCCCATGCAGGCGTTTTGTTTCTCCAACTGTGAGGATAGGTGGTCAAGGCGGTAATTCACCGCAGCCATAGAACCCTCGATTGACTGGAGGCTGCGCTGCATGGCCATAAGGGTAGTTTCCAAGCTAGGGGGGGTATCCCCCTGGACCTCAGCCTCCGAATCCGATGCCGCCTTCTGGGAGGATTTAGTTGGCTTGCGAGCCTCAAAAGTGAGACGAGGCTGCGTTTTGTCGGTTCTCCCCATGGCAGGTCAGTCAGGGCACCAAAGCCTAACCCTGAATCCGGCAGAAATAGCGCTAAAGCAACGGAGGGTACAGCTAGGGGGCAAGAGGTCAGGCCGGCCCAATCTGCAGCAGCAACTCCCAAGTAAAGCACCAAGGTGTGGTCCAGTGACCGATTAGGAACAGCAGATCAGTATTCTCCAGCCCCAGCAGGTCAATATCTGTAAAGAAGCCCCCAATCCTACGCGCCAGGACGAAGGCCCAGCACAGGCCAAAGCAGCCAGGAATCCTCCTAGCCCCAGGCAATCAAGTGGACACACCAGGCGCCCAATAGCCACTTCGCATGGTGCACGAAAAGTGGGCCTGCTGCCTGGGCCCTCCAGCGGAGATATCTCTCAGTGTCGCAGACTGTCCACGGATGAGGCGGCCGGGCAGCCCTCCCTCCTGCTGCCCAGCTCCAGTCAACACAGCCAGCGGGACCAGCCACCCGTCTCGTGCACTCGTAGGGGCTCTGTATCAAGGCAGCAGGGTCAAAACAGGGTCCGTGAGCCCCAACAGTTCCGAGGCGTCACAGGCTTCCAACAAAGGCCAGCGATGCACCGCCCTGGGCAGCCCCCCAGTTCAGGCCCTCAGACCCCGCGCGGCCGCAGCGCCACCAGCAGCGCCACCAGCAGCACGCCCCCACCAGCACGCCCCCACCAGGCCCAGCAACAGCGAGCCGAGCGCCGCGCTCACTAAAGCCCCCAATCACCTCCGTAGCTACGGGCCCAGCAGGCGCCGACCCCCACTCACCGCCTCCGGCCCCAACAGGCGACACGCACCGCCGGCAGCACCTCGCAGCGCGGCTCCGGTCCAGCCGACGGGCCGGCCGACAGCTCCTCTCCCAGGCACGCTCCCTCGCCGTTAATGAGGCGCCGACTCGTCAGCCGCTATCTCCCCTCGGAGCGCCAGTCAGGGTCGTGATGCCAGGGTATCCACACTCCGCTATCTCTCGACTGGGGTCGCAGCTCCAGCCCCACAGGAGCGCCCCGGGGCCGCCATCTTGTGAATGCAGCCCGGACAGGCCAGTCAGCTGCAAACAGGCGCTGCGTCCAGGTAAAGTGCAGTTTTTATTCTTCCCAGCCCCTCGGGCAGGCACTCCGGTGCCTCTCCGGCCCGTCGGGGGCTAGGATGGCTCAATAGCAGGCGGATAATTGGCGGATCTTCGCTCGGTCGGGCGGAGCAGCACTAAGGTGCGGCCATTTTCGCTGTGCGCCCTCTAGCGCCCCTCCTGGCTGGAGACTTTAATATGCACCTCCTAGGGATTACTCAGGACGGTGACCCAACGCAGGAGCTCTCAGGCGCATGGGGTATCCCAACGCAAGGCCTAATAGAGACCATCAAGCCTTTAAGGACTGGGAAGAACTTGCTCCGGGAATTGGAGCACTTAAATATGAGAGCTCTAAACGGCCGGCTTAAAGATGACAACCCACCAGTAGCTATGTATCACTCGACTACAGCATAATCTCACTTAGATTACACCTTTACGACTCTGACTCTGTTCAATAAAATTGCTACCTTCAAGATTGGCAATAACGAATGTAGTGATCATTTGCCACAAGAGTTGTCTTCAAACAAGACCGTGCCAAATACTAGAAACTAGCAACTCTATCGTGCTGGAAGAAACCAGTAATCTTAAAAGAATAAGGTGCAACTCTAATAACATAGAGGAAATAACATCAACAGCTAAAGCCCTATACAGCCAAGGAAGAGTTAACTTAGCCCAGCCCTTGGATAGCTGGGAAAAGTTTGTTACATCTCTAGGAGAAAAATTCTCAAATAGCCAAGGCCTGAAACAAAGGAAAGTAGTTGCTTCTCCAACCAACGCAGCAAAGAGCCCTGTCTCAAAAAAATTAAAGTGAACCATAAACCGAATCTTAAAGCAACTACGCAAATCTCTAAACAACCAGAGTCTGCAAAGAACTCTCCGCAAATTAGACATCATTAAAACGGAGGAGATGGGTAAACAAAAGAGCAAAGGAAAACGAATTATGGGCAAAACTTCTCCATGATGCAAACCAGAAAAACAGCGCCAAATTCTGGCAATCAGTTAACAAGCTGCAGCGGCCTAATCACCCTGGCATAGACTCTAACATCACCGAAGCTACCTGGGTTGACTATCTCATCAAACACTTTAACGATCAGGAACCAGAAACAGTCACTCCCCTTGTCTATTCGGGAAACGTTTGTATCAACAACTTAATAAGGGCAGGAACAAATCAATACCGCCCAAGCGATATCGACAGTAGACAACTCAAGCCGACGCAGCTGGAGACTGCACTGCCACCAGGCCCACATTGCCTACTAAGTGCAGTAAGCGAGCAAAATGGTCGCTTGGCTATAGCAATAAGGAAGCAAATAGCCAGAGGTAGACGGGCAGGAGCACCCGGCCCAAACGGCATACCACCAATGTTGTACAAACAGGATCCTGAATTTTGGTGCAACGCACTAGCTCCTGTGATAGGACATGCTCTAAGAACTACAGCATTTCCAGAGTCAGGGAGAGGCTCAATTGTTAGCCCTATATATAAGCAAGGAGCGAGGTCTGCTCCAAACAATTACCGCCTGATAGCCCTTATAGTTACTGAGGCCAAATACTATGCGGGGATTATACTAAATGATCTGGTTAGCTGGTCTTCCACGAACCACATTATACCTATAACTCAAACAGGTTTCCGTCAAGGGCATGGAACTATAACTAATATTATGGCCTTAACTATGCTTATGGATGCTGCGAAGCAGGGCAAATACCCCCTATACCTCTGCTTCATAGACTACTCAGCTGCCTTCGATCACGTTGACCGTGCCAGGCTCTGGCACAAGCTGAACAGATGGGGGATACCACCACCCCTCTTAGACCAACTTATACAACTGCATACCAATACGTGGAACAGAATTAAACTAGGCGCTGGGAAGCATCTTTCAAGCAGAATCACCACTACAAAGGGGTTAAAGCAAGGATGCGTTCTGGCCCCCTTGTTATTTAGCCTTTTTTTGGCTGACTTACCGGCAGAAATGGACAGTTGCTCTTCACACGCCCCGAAGCTTGGTGGCATGATATTGACAAACTTGCTATATGCTGACGACTTAGTTTTGATCAGTCGAACTCCTATCGGACTTCAGCATCTCCTAGATGCAACTAACAAATTCTCGCAACGGAATGCTCTAAAAATAAATTTTAAAAAATCCAAAATTGTGGCAGTAAACCATCACAAGAAGGCAAACCCTAGCTGGTATTTGGCCGGTAAACGTCTAAACCAAGTAACAAACTATAAATATCTGGGCGTGCTCTTAGATCAAAATAACTCCTTTAAGCCGCAGTTGGAATCCCTACGAAGGAAGGGAGCTATGACCTATTTAGCACTAAAACCTTTGAAGAAGTTGCTGCCGGACCTAACACTTGAGAGGTGTGGTGCAGCGGCCAGGGCAGCTGACTTCGGAGCACAGGGCTCACGGTTCGATCCCCGGCTCCGGCGGCAGCTCAGCTCAGCACCATGTGACTCTGGGCAATAGCTCACTTAATTTCCACGACGGCCCCCAGCGCCTTGAGACCCGCAAGGGTGAGTAGTTTGCGCTTTACAAATACGGATTTAGATTTAGAACCCTTTTTAAAAGTCCTGCGAGCCAAATTGCAGCCTATGATCACCTATGGGAGTGAATCTCTGACTGGGAGAGACGCAGCAATACTTGATAGCGTAATAGCAACCTCGTACCGAGCTATTTTCCAGCTTCCCAAATATGTTTCACCGGCCCAAATTAGGCTGGAATTTGGTCTCCAAAACCAGGCGATAGAAAGAAAAGGAGCCTTTGTAAAAATCTGGCATAAAATTAGAGCTGCTGATACAGGGTTCTTGAATAATCATCTCTGGGTTGAGCTGTCCCGCACTGGAAAACTGCCAGCCAACGTGTACCTTCAGGAATCTATTTACACTCTAGGTCTGACAGACACCTGAAACTCCTCAATGGGCCACTCTGTTTTTAAAAAATTAGTAACAAAGTCAACAAGACTCATATCCGCCATAGAGGACAAGAAAGCATTATCCAAACGAGCTCATGGCTGGGTTGTGCTCAACAATTACTATGTCCTTAAACCCCAGCCCTATCTTACGGCCGGAACTAAGATTGTGACTAAGGAAAAATTCTTAAGACTCTGTTTGGGAGTCGGTTCAATCAATCCGTTCTAACCGCCTTTGGAAAGAAGAGGAGGAGACCAGCCATGCCGTCTGTGCGCTTGCGGCACGGAGAATCTCATTCACATCATATGTATCTGTAACAAGCTAAAGGACATACGGAAAACTTTGTTAAAACCACTCTTTAACCAGCACGGAGTAAGGTCCTGTAGGCAGGTGGTGATGCTGTGCTTTAATCCAACTTTAGTACAGCTAAACTGCCGCCTTACAAACTTTTTTTGACTTAACAGCATTGAGACTGAAAAAATCTATTCTCAGCAGTTAAAATCTAGCCCCGTACAATGGTTTTGGGCACGATTTGAGCCAGCCCCGTAATGCAACACAATGGCTTTTTATAATGGCATCAGGACGTCACAATCAGGGGTAACGGGGAAACGTTACTAGTCGTACGGGAACATCTCGTCAGCTTAAACAGATAGCTCTTATCAAACTGACTTTTAACAGACTGAGCATTAATTGTGTTAGTGATGCAAGTACCTCCGAGATCAATTTTAAGTTTTTATGCATAAAACAAAGTAATTTATTTTAAACTTTGTAATTTTTGTATTAGTGCAATGTTCTTTGATTTTACCGTCAATGTACTGTATGCAATGGTTTTAATTAATCACGCATAATAAATTTACTACTTACTTACTATTACCTCAATCAATACATTGAACTTCCTGTTTTTTTTCCAGCAACCTGACTCGGTTGTGGAGCGGGCTTTCTGTACCTTAGATGTCAAACGAGCCCTCATGAACAGAACTAAATCCCTTAGGAACAGCTTTTGTTTCTTTCTCTAAACCCCACAAAGGGAAAGCCCTATCTAAGTCAGGCATTGCAAGATGGATTGTTGAATGCATCCAGACATGCTATGCTAAAGATAAACGGACCTTGCCCATTCCTCCTAGAGCCCACTACACTAGGAAAAATAGAGCCTCTATGGCCTTACTGGGGAACATTCCTATAGTTGACATCTGTAAAGCAGCTACATGGTCCACACCACATACTTTTACAAAGCATTATTGTGTAGATGTGCAAGCCCGTCAACAAGGCAGTGTTGGCCAGGCAGTTGTACGTACACTTTTTCAAACCACTGCAACTTCCACAGGCTAGCCACAGCTTTTTTGGGAGGACTGCTTTACAGTCTGTGTACAGCTTGTGTATCTACAGCCACACATGGATCGAACGGAAAATGTTACTTACCCAGTAAGCATCTGTTCTTGGCATGCAGTGCTGTAGATGCACATGTGCCCACCCTCCTCCCTAGATGCCTGTTGCTGTTGCAATCATCTTTCTATAGCCTCTTTATACACATGGACATCTCTCTATACAACACTTCTTTTCACTTTCCATGCTTGCGTGCCGTGCGGGAAAACAATCTAACCAGGGAGTCGATGACAATGCGGATTACCAGCAAGAGGAGGCGTCACAGTACCTCGTGACTCAAAAGACTTTCTTAGAAGAAAAACAACTTGAACACATCCGGGCCCAACACTAGATGGCAGGATTATGCACAGCATGTGAATCTGCAGCACTACAAGCCACGAACAGATGCTCACTGGGTAAATAACATTTTCCTTCTGTTTCTAACCAGAAGTAAAGGGGATAAATGCAGTAGGCAGTTCTTATTTTTTTTTTAACAAAGTGCCAGGTCCCTTCATAGGAGGTCACTGCAGCTTGCACCACCCACTGCCCGACCAGCACTGCCAATGACCGTACCAACACAACTACAGGCTATCACACGTCGACAAGTGGGAAAACTTAGACTATTCCAGGCAACTGAAAGCTACAAGAATTGTGCGAGCGGCAGGTATTATTCATTTGTAATGTGGACTGTCATTGGTGCATATGTTAAGAATCGGGTGTAGGTTCTGAGCACCGGAAACTATTGGCTCAAATTAAGCACTGATAGTAAAGCACCCTCCACTCAACCTGAAACACATACAACCAGCACCATTCTTGTTGGCTCTCAAGTGTCCAGGCTCCCAGTACCCACCCCAAAAAAGATTTTATGCTGTGGCAACCACAAACCATGTGCACTACATAATGAATGTAAGCATTTACGTTGAAAAGGAGGCACCTTGCGGAAGCAACCTTGGGCACAATGATAAAACCCTAGTGTCTCGTGCTTTTCATCAGTATACTCCTGTGAGTGCAAGGCTACCACTGTGTAGCATTAAGTAAACATTACACATTGAACATCCTCTGTGTTCAGAAACGTTGCGTCATTGTGATTAGTCTGATGTGAATGTAAATTGTGCTCCCTTCGTGAGTAATGTCCTCAAACCACAGACCATCTCAAATTAATTAAAAAAGAATTTGAGTCAGTTCAAATTGTTTATTGATAAAGCTGGATCGCACATGATTAAAAAAGAATGTGTCATGTTCAAGGCCTGTTTGAATGACTGGGCAACATGGTTTGTTGCCTTGTTATTTAGCAGTTTCTTCATGGCCTGAGGGCTCTATACCAGCAGATGAAATGTTCTTGGAACGACCTATAAATAAAGGAATAGCTCAAGATTGTAACCCTACCCCTCAAAACCTCCCCTCCACCATCACACCGTTAAGGCACAAATTGCGCATTATGGAGTAAATTAAAAATTAAATTACCTGTACCCACTTGAGGAATGGCATACCAGTGTGGTACAGAGTAGTACAGTATGGAAATGTCCCAGTACCGAAATCTGCTTGAAAAAAAAGGTGGAGAAAAGACTCCTCATTATATGTATACTTATAATAAAGCATATGTAGTGATCTTTTGAAACAAAAGCTGTTCTATGGGGACAGTGCTGTCTGAATTCTCCCTTCCTTCACATTCAAAGTACTTTAGGAGTGTAATCTGAACAATGAAAATGTTCTTTCAATATTGGTTTCACATCCTCCTACATTCTTGGCTGCTGGAACTTGCACAATCTGCACATCAAGCGCACCTTTCACTCCGTGGATTTCAAGTGATAGATTCACTGTAAAGGTAACTTTATCTTCCTCCATCATGGGGGCCATTCACTTGAACAAGATGCTGAAACACAACTATATGTATTAATTTACGGTTGCGAAAAACGTGAAGAAAACATGTCTTTTTGTAGGCCTTATTTTTACTTTATTTACTTAGTGCATTCAATTCAAATTAAATCAGTCAGGGAAAAGTGCATTTGAATGAAAACCCCGCCTTAAAAATGGCATTTCAAAGCTGAGGAAGAGGTGCTTCTAGAGTAAGGCTGACACCAGTGAGAAAACTGACACCTAGGTGAAACAGATAATCTTAAGTACGGAATATTTATGAATGTAGAATGTATCCATTACAATACCAGTGTTTGTTCCTTCTCTGTCGTGGGAGTCTCTCTAATATTAATGATTAGTAGAATAGAGTAGTAGGCTTAACCCAGCCTCTGATGAGAGGAACCAGAACCCTACTGAGGTATGCTTTCCAAGAGCCTTAGTAAATAGATTATACTGAATGCCCTGACCCACAAGGATATGTGTTGTGGAGTGATAAGAGTAATGTTTTGGAAATGTATGTCCTTCTTTTCAGGTTGCATATGTACAAAAGTCTTGTATTAATGACATTTGTTATAAAAGAATTAGTAGCTGCTTTATCTCGAGTGAAATGCACCATATGTTTACCCTGAAAAATATATGTTCGAGGCATGTGAGCTGTAGATAACATGCTATGCATAGATCGCCATCTAGTGTTGGGTCCGGATGTTTGCACTTTGTTTTTGTTTGAAGAAGTCTTTCCAGTCACGAGGTAGGTGACTCCTCCTTTCTGTGATAGTGCGCATGGGCATCGACTCCATCGTTAGATTGTTTTTTTCCGCCATCTGGTTCGGATGTGTATTGCTGCGCTGCGGTTCGGCACCGTTTTCGGACCCCTTTGACGCGCAATCCACTACCCTCGACGGTATTGTTATCGATCGCGGTTCCCCATTCGACGCGTATCGTCTCACCTCAGAAAACCTTCGATCGGGAAACTCTTGGCAGGCCGTCGGGCCTACCTGTGCCGACCGCGCTAGCAGTCGATGGAACGGACTCCCTTCAAGTTCTGTCCCGGGTGTCGTGCTAAGTTAACACGCACCGATTTGCACGAAGTGTGCAACCTCTGCTTGTCCCCGGAACACGACGAGAAAGACTGCGACGCGTGTCGATCGTTTCGATCGAAAAAGACACTTTGTGACCGTCGGGGTCGACGCCACGAAATGCAACACCAGAGCGACTCCGCACCCGGGCATCTTCGGCGAAGATTCCGACACAGAACATCAAGCTCAAGGAGCCGAGGAGGAAGAACATATCTCCGTGTCCGAAGCCGACTCTGACATGGAGGAAGAGGAGCAGATTACTCCGGGTCAACCTACCGTGAGGAAAGATACCCTTTTGCCCCCTCAACAACCAAAGACAAAGGCTCCAGTCCCTCCGCTGCCTTCGGGCCAAGGTCGGCACCGACAAAATGTTTCCGACGCCCCGCCCTCGGGCCCGGCTCCGAAACAGAAAGAGAAGCCTTCGGGCTCGAGCCGGCCCCACTCCGGCGCCGAACGAAGACCTTCGGCGCCGAAACCCAAGTCCAAACGTGTTGGTCACAATACCACCATTGCCGAAGATTCCACCTTCGACACCGAAAGGCTCAGAGCCGAAACCTTCGACGCCCAAAGGCTCGGAGCCAAAACCTTCGATGCCGAAACCTGCACATAAAGAGAAAGACACTCCCTCTAAAGAGCCTCGGCCCGATGCACCGCCTTCGCATCCAAAGCAGAAAAAACTGGTGATCAACCCTGAAAAAAGACATATTCATGCCACTCTTCCAAAAAAACGGAAGATTGACCTATCAGAGGACTACCACATTCCTCTCAAAAGGAAGAGTGTGGGTACTAACCCTTCTCCCCCTTATATTCCACCTCCTTCTCCCACTGATCCCAACTTGATCATCTCACCATCAAATACACCACCACCACCACTTTCACCTGACCCACAGGATGAAGGGGATGGGGATGAGGATCAGGATAGGCTACAGGACACTGACCCTTGGTAGGATTATCATACAGACCCAAACACATACAATGACCCTGATTTGTATCCCTCCAGACCCTCCCCACCTGAACACAACATTGGGTACATTGAGCTCCTTAACAGGGCTGCTCAATATCATGGGGTGGAGCTCCATAAGGAGCCTTTAGAAGAGGATTTCCTCTTTGAAACACTTACTTCTTCCCAAAGAGCTACTCATACCTTACCAATGCTCAAAGGCATGTTAAAACACACGGATGAGGTATTTAAAGACCCTGTAAGGGCAAGGATAATTACACCTAGGGTGGACAAAAAATATAAACCCGCTCCTACCGACCCTGTTTACATTAGAGGCCAGCTGCCCTTAGACTCTCTTGTAGTCTCCAACGCTCGCAAGAGAGCTAACTCACAAACCACAGGTGAGGCTCCTCCTCCTGATAAGGAGTCTAAGCTTATTGATGCCTTAGGCAAAAGAGTGGCTTCACAGGCAGCAAATCACTGGCTCATTGCCAACGCTTAAGCTCTGTTGGCTCGTTATGATAGGGCTCATTACGATGAGTTAGAGAAACTCATACAACATTTACCTGATGAATACAAATCTAAGGCTAATGACCTTATTCAGGAAGGTAAACTTATCACCAATACATCCATTAGGCAGACACAGCAGCTCGTGCAGTCAACACCAGTGTACTCTTAAGCAGGCATGCTTGGCTGAGAATATCAGGCTTCAAGGCGGAGGTGCACACCTCCATCCTTAACCAACCATTCGACAAGGAGCATCTCTTTGGCCCAGCTGTTGATACCTCGCTGGAAAAGATGAAAAGGGACACTAAGGTCGCAAAGTCCATGGGGGCTTTGCAATTACCTGCCACTAGGGGTTCCTTTCGCCGCTCCTTTTACAGGGGTGGTTCAAAAACTGTGTCCACCGAAAACCCCTCCTCCTCTTACAAGGGCAACAACCAATCCCCTGCTTCAAGAGGTTATTTCAGAGGAGGTTTTAGAGGAAACAATGGTAAGGGAAGAAGCAAAGGTAACTCCCCCCGCAAACAAACAGTGACTTTCTTCCGTTACCCCCAGATCATTCCACTCCTGTCGGGGGACATCTCTCCCAATTCCTGCCTGTCTGGAATTCAATCACCTCAGACAAGTGGGTACTACAAATTATCCAGTGTGGTTACTGCCTGGAGCTTACAGACACTCCCCCAAAATATTCTTCCAAGATCACATGCAAAGTCACCAGAGCATCTCACCCTCCTAAAGCAAGAGGTTCTCTCTCTCTTGGAAAAACATGCTATAGAGCCAGTCCCAATACAATACCAGGGGACTGGGGTATACTGCCTGTATTTTTTAATTCCCAAAAAGGACGGCTCTCTCAGGCCTATACTAGACCACAGAGAACTAAATCTGTACATTGTCGGACCACTTTCACATGGTCACACTCCAACAGGTGCTCCCACTCCTTCAGCAAGGCGACTTTCTGTCTACTCTGGACTTAAAGGACGCCTGTTTCCATATTCCCATTCACCCCGCTCACCGGAAATACCTCAGGTTTGTGGTGGACGGACAACATTATCAATTCAAAGTTCTCCCATTCAGAGTAACTACAGCACCCAGGGTTTTCACAAAGTGTCTGGCAGTAGTCGCGGCTCATCTAAGAAGACCGCACATTCACGTCTCCCCCTACCTAGACGACTGGCTAATAAAAGCCAGCTCGCAACAGAGCTGCCTACGCCACACTCGAAAAACAGTCCAACTGCTTCATGACCTTGGGTTCACTGTAAACCTCACCAAGTCTCATCTCCAACCATCCAACACGCAAGTGTATCTAGGAGCCACAATAGACACTCAGAAAGCTCTAGCGTGTCCCAACCCAGTCAGGATCCGCAACATGCAGACTCTAATATTTTAGTTTCAGCCTCAACACTCATTACCAGCTTGAGTGTTCATGCAATTGCTAGGAATGTTATGTTATGTTATGTAGTTTTGTATAGCACACAGCTGCCCCAGCAAAGAGGTGTCCCGGCGCTGACAGCAGAGAAGAAGAGCCACAAATAGAGCCAGGGCCTACAACATGGGAAAAAGATGTGTTTTAATTGCTTTCCGAAATGCCATGTAATTGTTCAGGCTGCGGATCTGTAAGGGAAGGGAGTTCCAGAGTTTCGCTGCCAGGGTGCGAAAAGAGTGCCCCCCCGCACGCACCCTCCTCACCCGTGGAACAACCACCAGGTGCTGCCCCGCAGAGCGAAGTTGGCGAGTAGGTACATAAGGCAAGAGCAGGTTGGCCAAAATACCTGGGGAAGAGAGGTTCAGAGTTTTAAAGGCCAAGCAAAGGGCCTTAAACTCTATCCGCTTAGCCACCGGCAACCAATGGAGTCGGTGGATGGCATTGGCATTGGCTACGGAGCAGGCTCTTGGGAGACCAAACAGAATTCTGGCAGCCGCATTTTGGACCCTCTGTAGTCGCAGAACCTCTGCCTTGTTTGCCCCAAATAGAGCGAGCTGGCATAGTCCCGTCTCAACAGAATCGAAGCCTGGACGATAACTTGCCGGGTAGACGGATCGAAGAAACCCAGCAGAGGTTTAAGCCCCCGCAGTAGACCAAAACAAGTCCCTGCCACTTTCTTTGTTTGGACTTGAAAACTGAGGGCTGAGTCCATCCAGACCCCCAGATTTTTTACCACCTGCTTGGGGGCAGGTGCGCAGCCAAGGGTTGCGGGCCACCTGCGAACACTCCATAGCTCAGAGTCTCTCCCAACCAACAACACCTCAGACTTGCTGGCGTTAAGCTGGAGACAGTTGGCAATCATCCCCTCCGAGACAGCTGCAAGATTGCTCCGGAACTTGGGAGCATCCTGTGTAGAGTCGTCAGAGAGTGCCACCGCCAACTGTGTGTCGTCAGCATAAGAGACAATAGTGAGCCCTCTGCCCTTGGCCACAGCGGCTAACGGTTGGACATACAGATTGAAGAGCATTGGACTCAAAGCGGAGCCCTGTGGCACGCCTTGTTTGATGGAATGGGCACAGGAAAAAGGGGGGGGGGGGGTGTCACCTGGAACGTCTTCTCAGAAAGAAAGGAGCTGAACCAGTCCAAGGCAGAGCCCACTATGCCAGCCTCCTCCAATCGTTGCAATAGGATCTTATGGGAGACCGTGTCGAACGCGGCACTGAGATCTAACAATATCAGTGCCGTGGTACCCCCAGCATCCAGTGCAGTCCGCAGATGTTCGGTCACAGCTAGGAGTGCCGACTCCGTGCTGTGACCTGGGCGGAAGCCATTCTGAGAGGGATCCAAGATGTTGTTGTTATTTAGAAACTCCGTTAAGATAGAGTTAACGTAGGCCTCAGCAGTCTTAGACGCCCAAGGTAGAAGAGATATAGGGCGGAAGTTCTCCAGTTTAGCTGGGTCCAGAGTAGGTTTTTTAAGCAAAGGGACCACCCTTGCCTGCTTCCGCATCCTATGGACCACCGCCGTGGAAAGGGACATATTAATCACCTGGCGCAAAGGTGCCAGGAGCACAGGCAGAGATTTCATAAATTGATCCGGCTTGAGAGGGACAGCAGGAGAGCCAGATTTAACTTTACTACATAGCAAACGCAGCTCCTCCTGTGAGATCGACGGGAAGGCCGCAAGAGTACAGGTGGAAGAGGGACTATGCACAGAACTTGGACACGCTGGAACCGGAGGGAAGGACGTATAGATGTTTTCCACCTTCCTAACAAAGAAGGTGGCAAGGTCCTCACATTGCTGATCCGACGTGATCACAGGTGCTGTTGAAGTCTTCATTGATTTAAGATCTTTGAGTATCGCGAAGATACTTTTGGCCGGATTGTTACTCGCCCTGATTTCATTAGCAAAGTAGGCTGCCCGTTCTGATTGAATAGCCCTATGGTAACTCTTGATGGCGGCCTGATAGCACCCCTTCAAAACCGGGTCGTAGTCCCGTCTCCCAGCCCGCTCCAACTTTTTACAGGCCTTGCGCATAGTGGCCAGCCTGTCATTAAACCATGGATTGGACTTAGAATTACGGCTCTTCGACCACTTAGCAGGGATAAGTGTGTCCAGAGACTGAAAAATCCAGTCACATAGCGCTTTGTTAGCAGCTTCCGGGTCAGCATCTTGCATTCTAATCGTTCCTTACGCAAGACTCCAAAAGCATCCCCTACAGGAATGCTTAGCACGTTAGTGGAACCAGGCTCAAGGTCAGTTATCAGATCTAGTGTTGGTGGATGGCCGTACCCATCGCTCGCTGCTGTGGTGGAACATACAAAACCTTTCCAAGGGGCGGCCATTCGTCGACCCGGTTCCACAGATAGTGCTAACAGCAGACGCATCGCTCACTGGTTGGGAAGCTCATCTTCAAAAACATACCATTCAGGGCATGTGGACTCTGCAACAAAAACAACTCCACATAAACCATCTAGAACTGCTAGCAATTTTTCTAGCATTGAAAGCCTTTCAACTTCATCTAGTAGGCAAAGCTGTCCTGATTTGCATAGACAACATGACAGCAATGTATTACATACTAAAACAGGGAGGGACACACTCTCTCCAGCTCTCACAGCTAGCCCAGAGCATCTGGAGATGTGCCATAACTCAAAAAATATATCTCCTTGCAGAACACCTTCCAGGAGTAAACAACCAGATTGCAGATCTGCTCAGTCGTCAACGACAACAGATCCACGAATGGGAACTCCACCCTCAAGTTCTTCCCAGGGATAGATCTGTTGGCCACCCACCTAAACGCAAAATGCCCAAACTTCGCAACCAGGTATCCACACCCATTGTCCAAAGGCAATGCACTATGGATGAATTGATCAGGGATATTTGCTTACGCTTTTCCGCCTCTCCCACTCATTCCATTAGTAGTTCCTGACACTAATCCTAGTTGCTCCCACATGGGCCCGTCAACCCTGGTTCACAACCCTGTTGGAGCTATCAGTAGTTCCTCACCAAAAACTACACCTTACTCTCAATCTTCTCACTCAGAACCATGGAGAGATAAGACATCCAGATCCCAGTCATCTCAAACTTGCGATCTGGCACCTGAAATCCTAGAGTTTGGCTATCTTAATCCTCTGCCAGACTGCATGAATATTATCAAAGAGGCTAGGCGCCCTACCACAAGAGCATGCTATGCAGCAAAGTGGAAGCGGTTTGTCATTTACTGTAACAACAATCAAATCAATCCACTAGATGCTTCAATCCAAAACATCATTTGCTATCTATTACATCTACAGCGTTCCAATTTAGCGTACACATCCATACGCTTACATCTTGCTGCAATAGCTGCATATCTACAAAACAGACCGCATTTGTCTCTTTTTAGAGTGCCCTCTATTAAGGCATTTATGGAAGGACTTAAGAGTCATTCCCCCCAGACTTCCACCTGCTCCAATATGGAATCTCAACGTCGTTCTTACAAGACTCATGGGTCCACCTTTTGAGCCATTGCACAAATGTGAACTACAATTTCTCACTCGGAAGGTAGCCTTCCTCATAGCCATCACATCTCTAAGAAAAGTGGGTGAGCTTCAGGCACTAACCATAGAAGAGCCATTTTTTACAAATACACCAAAACAAAGTGGTTCTTAGGACTAACCCCAAATTTTTACCTAAAGTCATTTCTGCCTTTCATGTCAACCAATCTGTTGAGTTGCCTGCGTTCTTCCCTCAACCAGATTCAGTGGCAGAACGTGCTCTTCTCACATTAGATGCCAAAAGAGAATTACTATACTACATTGAAAGAACAAAACCTTTCAGGAAAACAAAGCAACTTTTTGTTGCTTTTGCTCCACCACATAAAGGCAATCCAATATCAAAATCAGGTATTGCAAGGTGGATTCAAATATGCTACATTAAAGCTAAACGCACATTAACAATTCCCCCTAGAGCGCATTCCACTCGCAAACTAGGGGCCTCTATGGCATTTTTAGGAAATATACCCATAGATGACATCTGCAAAGCTGCAACATGGTCTACACCACACACCTTTTCAAAACACTATTGCATAGATGTGTTAGCTAGACAACAAGCTAGTGTGGGCCAGGCAGTGTTACGTACACTATTTCAGACAGCTGCAACAGCTACAGGTTAGCCACCGCTTTGGGAGATAACTGCTATATAGTCTATGCATAGCATGTGATCTACAGCTCACATGCCTGGAACGGAAAATGCTACTTACCACAGTATACATCTGTTATTGGCATGTAGAGCTGTAGAATCTCAAGCGCCCGCCCGCCTCCTCGGGTACCTATACCTGTTGCACTAATATCTTACTTAGATACAATATACATGGACATCTCTCTTTACTACTCTTACTAACTCCATCATCACCCTCTGCGGCAAAACAATCTAACGATGGAGTTGATGCCCAAGCGCACTATCACCGAAAGGACGAGTCACCTACCTCGTGACTGGAAAGACTTCTTCGAACAAAAACAAAGTGCAAACATCCGGACCCAACACTAGATGGCGATCTATGCATAGCATGATATTCTACAGCTCTACATGCCAAGAACAGATGCATACTGTGGTAAGTAGCATTTTCCATTTGCGCTTGCTAACAAGTTTTAATCCATGAGGCTGTGCAGCAAATTGTGCTTGTTTGAATAGAAAAAAGTGCAAACAGCTCCATAATTCCTAAAATGCTAATGCAATTTACTAATGAAACGCAAAACGAGGCTAATATCCAGTATCCGTTCCTGTTGTACTTTGTGGTCCTAGTGGGGGGTATGGAGTTTGAAACCTTTAACTGTACCACACGGTTCTTACCCTTACCTTTTTGATTGTGCTATACCCTTTTCAGGGTGATATCCTTCCTTGCAGTATATATTGCACCCTCCCTCACAAATGTGGAACAGCATTTGGATGTCTGATTATTTTGAAGTCTTTGATCCATCTGTTTCCCATTTGCTTCTTGACTTCACACCATCCACATTTCCATGATCATCCCAACTGTTTTCCTAACACGGAAAACATAATCTAATGTGAACAGTTACATGTATATGTTCGTAATTTGCAACTGTGGTTATTTGTAGAAAACTATAAGTGGCTCCACAAAATATCCTCTTGTTGTCTCACACCGCCTCATGTTCATGTCAAATGCCTCCATCCCTTTGGGGGCGTGGCCAAGCCGGCGGCTAAGATGGCCGCTCGGTAGAGAAGCTCCGGTGGGAGATCCGGCTCATTGTCATTTTCCCCACAACAACGCAATGTATATCGCTCCAAAGCCACAGTTCCAGGCAGTGGAAGGTGCACCGAACCACCTGGGCCGACTTCATGCCGAAGAATAATCCATGCTTCGGAGATACGGCCCAAACGTGTGACCCGGGAGGTGCCTGAGACGGGGCGGCCGGACGCCTTCTTCGAGCCGGAGCGTGTGGGAGGCCCTGACGCGTTGCAGAAGCAGAAGAGGAGGCCCAGCCTCGGTGCAGTGAGTCGCGGGGGCCCGCGCCTTGGCGGAGACTCTGCCCCCCCCCCCACCCGGTTCCCCATCCCGGACTCACCCGGCCGCTCGGCCCGGCCTTGCGTCCCCCCCCCCCTACGATCACACAGCGTGCGTGGGGATAGGGCCCGCGTATTGCAGACATTGGGGGTTCGGGCAGCGGCGGGGTGTTGTCCAGAAGGGGGCCTGCCGCGCGAGGGCAGCGGACGGCCTTGACATCGGCCCCGCGGCTGCTCGACCCATTGCCTTCCCCGCACTGAAATCGGCCATACCCACCTCTGGGCCTACAGCTCCTCACATACATAGAGCGCTCCACAGTTGGCCGCCCAGTGCTGCAGCTTCGAGGACCCCGCGAGCACGCACTGACCCGGAGCCTGAACATTGAGGCCCCCACAGTGGCCTGCACAAACGTTCTAAACCCTCCCACTGGTCAGTTTGGTGCCGACAATTTAAGAGAACCTCCTAGCCTGGACCTTCAGGCTACTCCTCGTTCCACCCTTCGAGGGCCCAGATAAAAGACCTGGAGACGCCATTTTGACAGAGCTCACCCGGGTTGCCATCCTGTATCTTGCAGGCAGATCTCTAGGTGACCGCCCTGCGCAACTGAGGTCCTATAGCCCCCACGGCTCATTGCCCAGTGCGACTGGCTTGGTTCCCGAACCTGCTGCTCCACGCTCCGACCTTGCAACACTTTGGTCCCTGGCACCCCTAGTGCGGCATGGGCCGCAAGGATCCCGAACAGAGAACCCTCCCATTCGAGAAAGTGGCAGATAAAACACTCTCGGAATCCTCTGAACTGGCCGACAACACGCACGCCATGGATCACTCTGCGAGTACCGAGGCGGCCGTCGCTTCCATGCTGCAAGAAATGAGGGCGGGATTCAAGGCCCTAGACTCTCGTTTTGATGCCTTAGACAAGAACATTGCAGGACTGGTGGCCAAAATCCAAGTTCACGATCGGCGGCTAGATGTTGCGGAGGCTCACATCTCCGGCATTGAGGATGGGACTGCGCAGTCCCTAAAGAGACTGGAACGAGCGGAACGCATACTCAAAGAAGTCGCCATAAAAAACGAAGATTTGGAGGCCCGCAGTCGCCGCAACAACGTTCGCATCATGGGGGCTCCGGAGACGACAGCCACCGGACGTATGGACCTTTTTGTTGAGAATTTGCTCACTGAACTCTTTGGCAAAGAGGCATTCACAGCTGGCTTCGTGGTAGAAAGGGCCCATAGGTCACTGGGCCACAGGCCGAACACCGGCCTCCCTCCCAGACCCATAATAGCGCGCCTCATGAACTTTAGAGATCGTGACACAACGTTGAGGCTGGCTAGAGAGCGTGGAGATGTTGACTGGCAGGGGTCAAAATTGTCCTTTTATCCGGACCAGGAGGCACAACGTAAATTTAATGGGGTGAAGGCCACTCTGCGAAACCTAGGCCTCAAATATGGCATGCTATACCCTGCTAGACTGAGAATTGATGCCGGAGGCAGGACCCGCATATTTGACACGCCAGCAGAGGCCCAAGAATTCTGCCGGACATATAAACAACGTAACAATCAGCCATCTGCAGAAAGGTCCCTCCCTTCCCCGCCTCATAGCGGCTCAGATGCTAGTGCAGAACTCTTTTCCAATCCTGGCACTGGTTAACGCCGCATTCGCTGGATTTCAATCATTCTAATGTATCCAATTGGGAAAATGCTATACATCTTACATTGTTATGTCATTTAGCTGGTTTCGACCCGGCGTTGCCACCCCCCCATGGTGTATCCGTTGAGTTTGTTTATCTTCACACTGGGGTACTATGCTTGGGCCACATCAGTCAAGCTTGAAGTAGATTTGTGCTTTTTGTCAGGTTACTTACAGAGGGTTGGCCTCCTTTGGGTTGAAAGGTGGCTGGGAGGGGGGTTGATGGGATTGTACGTTTCAAAAGTCACTTTTCGCACCTTTGTTCACGATCGCTAGCAATGTTCGACACTCACCGCAGTTCTGTCAGGTTAGGCTGTATACTTTGCCCGACACATCTGGGTAATATCGAAGGCCCCTCGGCTCTAACCCTGATTTCTTGGAATGTCAGAGGCCTCAATGACAATGGTAAACGACGACAGGTGATTCATTACCTGCTCCGACACAAGATAGACATAGCCTATCTGCAGGAAACACACCTCCCCCCCACAGACGCAGCCCGATTCGGAGCCAGCTGGGGTGCACACAGGTACTTTGCCAACTACAGCAGTTATGCTAGTGGCACTGCCATTTTAATACACAAAAGAGTCCCCTTTAGTCTCAGTGACGTTGTCCGCGATCCGGAGGGCAGATACATCATTGTCACTGGCTCCCTCAGTGACCACAGGGTCTCACTGATCAACGTTTATGCCCCGAATACGGACTCCCCTGAGTTCTTCCACGCACTGGGCGCCCAACTTGCAAAACTAGTGCCTCAAAAATTGTTGTTGGGAGGGGAACTTAACTTATTATTGGACCCTAGGCTTGACAGCACCTCACGGGCCCCTGACACCAAACCGCGGGCACGATGAGCTCTGGGGGACCTCTGCGACCAGTACACACTTACAGATATTTGGCGGAGCCGAAACCCTACGCTAACGGAGTATACTCACTATTCTGGTCAACATAACAGGATAGACTATTGGCTGCTCTCCCCTGAATTTACAGACTGGTTCGACTCACTCACGACGCTTCCTAGGACATACTCAGACCACTCCCCGATAGTGTTACATTTGAAACTCCCACGGCCAAAGGGATATGAACGGCAATAGCGCTTCCCGGGTCAAGCCCTGCAGGATGAACTATTCAAGGCTGAAGTACGAGAAGCCATCGAAGACTATTTTGAGATCAACACTGGCTCTGTGAGCTCCTGGGCGGTATCATGGGAGGGTTTCAAGGCAGTTATCAGAGGGGTCTGTATCTCTAAACACGCCGGGGTGCTCAGGGACCTCCGCAACACGATGACTCGCATTGAACATGACATCGCCACACTAGACTCCAAATCCACAGGGACCCTGGACCCTATAGAACGGGCAAAACGGTTAGCCCTGCTGTCTGAGTACAGAGACACTGCCGACCGGGAGATACTGTACCTGGGGAAATACCACACAGCCAGGCGTTACGGGGAAGGGGAGAGACCGGGGAGAGTACTGGCACAAATGTTGAGGCCACCGTACAGTAAATCATACATCACTGAACTCCACTCCACCACTGGTAGCACACTCACCACGACCTCTGATATTCGCGACGAGTTACTAGACTATTACACCGCACTGTATACTTCCAGGATCGGGCCTGACAGTACAGCCCAGAATGACTACCTCTCCGAGATTGCACTGGTGTACCTGGAGAGGTATATGCAGGACTTCTTGGCAGAACCCATCTCAGTGGCTGACGTCACACTTGCCATCGACACTCTCCGGGGCTCCACGGCCCCTGGGTTAGATGGCTTTACAGGGGATTTTTACAAAGAATATAAGGACCTTCTGGCCCCACAGCTAATCGAGGTCTATGCGGAGGCATTGGAAAAATAGGTGCTCCCCCCCACGCTACGCGAGGCCGTCATTATTCTCCTCCCAAAACCTGGTAAGGACCCTAGACAGTGCGGGTCCTATCGCCCGCTGTCCCTGTTAAATTTAGATTACAAAATTTTAGCCAAAGTTATCGCGAATCGGCTGTCTCAATTAATGGAGTACATTATCTCCCCGGGACAAGCCGCTTTGTACCTCACCGGTCTACCGCCCTGAACCTTTGGACACTCTTCACAGTACTTCACAGAATCAATCCAGAAACCCCCGCGGCCGCGATATTATTAGATGCGGAGAAAGCCTTCGATTCCCTGGAGTGGCCATTTATCCTTGAAGTGATGAAACGTATGGGCATGCCATTTGGTTTCATTGCCACAACTGCCCTACTCTACGGCAGTCCCACGGCGAGACTCCATTTAAATGGCACACTTTCCAGGCCCTTTGGGCTTTTCCGTGGAACTCGGAAGGGCTGTCCCTTATCCCCACTCCTGTTCATACTGGCAATGGACCCACTGATCAGGCATTTTCAAGAACGCCACTTGCACCGAGGGTTACAGTTTAACACTGGCCCTCTCCTTGTTTCCCTCTATGCAGACGGCACCATTTTATACGTCCGGGAACCTCATACCAATTTAGCACCCCTCATTAGGGAAATTCTTCGCTTTGGCAGATTCTCCGGGCTAGGCATAAACTGGCATAAGTCCATCATTTTTCCCTTACCCACGAGCACTACACCGTGGGAATGTGAATATCCCCTCGAATGGTGTCCCAATTCGGTAAAATATCTTGGGATCCACATCCACCCAGACACCACACAAATCATACGCTTAAATTACGGGCAGGCAGTTCATATTTTAGAGACAGGTGGAAAAATGGCTGAGGTTACCATTATCACTAGCGGATCGGGTAGCAATTCTAAAGATGGTCGTCCTTCCCAAATTTTTATACCTCTTCAATAACATTCCCATACCTCTCACTGACGTTTTTTTTCGTACATTACGATCGCACATCACTCGACTGATTTGGGGGGGGAAACAGCCTTGTGTCCGCTGGTCCATCCTTACACTCCCATACGAAAGGGGAGGGTATAACGTGCCGGACTTTCAATTATATTATTTAGTGGCACAATGTCGCTATGCACACGCATGGTTCCACCCAGACGCAAGAATACCATTTCTGCGGCCGGAGGCGGATCTTGTCCTTCCCGACAGACTATCCACGGTACTTCCCAAGGGCTTCCCTCGCGACCCACGTGACATACAAACTGTGTCTACCACCAGCTGGGCATGGGAAAAATTGAGAAAACTCACCGGCGCTACGACCTTATACTCCTCCTCCCTTCCTCTGCCAAACGCTAGGTGGTTCCCAATTTCTGGGGAAGGCCTGGTGCAGCGCACACTGGCTACATTAGACGTCGTCAAAATAGGAGATCTGTACCCTGAGGGACATGTATTTTCACTTGAAGACGACACACGGTACACTGACAGCAGTTATATGACCCGATTTATTATGACCCGTATGCGATCGGCCCTGCGGGCTAAGCTCCCCACATTTTCAATTGAACCAGAATCATTTCCCCCACTCCCACTAGTGATAGAGAACCCTGACGGAGCGCGTCTCATTTCCAAAATGTACAAAGCTAGCGCCAATATGAGACCGGTATTTGACACTAAGCTCCGACAAGACTTGGAGGCAGATATAGGCGGGCAAATATCGGACGAACAGTGGTCCAAATGCTGTGTGGCCACCAAAGAAATATCCCTTAATAGCAGGCACAAACTGCTTCATTTTAAATTTCTTCGCCGCACCTATTTTACACCTGCCAAGGCACACAGGATAGACGCAGCTAGGCCACATACATGTTTAAAATGCGCTGCACCTCATGCCGACTTCATCCACCTGGCATGGACATGCCCCCGATTACAGACTTACTGGGTTGACATCTACTCTACACTTGGGAAAATAGTCGGTTTGCCTCTCAATCCTATTCCAGAGATTGCGCTGCTGGGGTACACGGTGAACTTCCCAAAGGGGGTCAGACACTTTGTCTCACTGGGACTTCTATTGGCAAAAAGGGAAGTTGCCATACACTGGGGTAGGAAGACAGCACCCAAAGTACAGGACTGGCTGCGCAGTTTAGCTTATTGCAATGTCAATGCAGAGACCTATGCCAGTATCATGCCACCAACTTCACGCCCCAGGGATATATGGGGTCCATTTCGGGCATATGTAGCAGCAACTAAACAAGCCTCAAACTCTCAATTAGAAAACGGTATTGTACCTGAGGGGGTGGGATGATTATATCAGACTTATTCACATCTGCACTGACGGCGACAATTTTGGGTGTTGTATTATTATGTTTCTATGTTGAAAGTCATTTAGGGACGGGGGCTGTGCATCTGAGACACGACATATGATCGGGCTGGAGCCAAGTCTTCTTGAGTAGGATAATTATTGATACGTTGCTTCAGTATACTAGACGTTCTAACTGCAATTGCTATTGAGTTATCAAGATTACCATGTAGAACTTGCGATGTGAATTTTTACGAAAGGATGAACAAGGTGACTTATTCACAAAACTTGTATGTGTTTCATATTGGAAAATAAAGTTTATAAAAAAATAAAAAATGCCTCCATCCCTTTGATAATGCACTGTGCTCCAGTGTGTGTCGATGCTAGGCTCATGCTTGACAACTTCATCAAGTAAAGTTGTTCAAGGAAACTGTGCTCCTCTCTCCATACACTGTTGCACATTATCCAGGTATGGTTTCTGAGATCATGATTTCCTGACTACTCGTTTACCTTTATCTTACAGTTTCTCTTAATTGCTGTTTTGAAATGAAAGACATCTGTCTTTGTGACGAGAAGTAGTTTGGTATATGTTTGAATGATGGGCACCCTTTGCCTATATTTACACCAGTTTCCAAATCTCAGTCTTCTTTTCCTTGCACAGCATTGGCGCTTCTCTGGGGCCTTCTCGCCTTTCTAAAGTATCGATGGAGGAAAATGGAAGAAGCTGAGCAGGCCATGTATGATATGGTTAATAAAATCACAGGTATGCTCTGTTCATTAGTTAGCTTCACACATGTCCTCCTGGTAATACATCTTCACAAATTAGTTAACAGTTAAATGATATTGCTGGCTGATATCAAAAGATAAAACTATTAGGAGGCATAACCACATCCACCTTTTTAGCAAACCTTTCGCTCATTGTTAGGCACTGCAAGCCATACATTGGTTTACATTTCTATAAGAGATGATTGTTAATCTTTTCACATGTTTTAAGTATGTCTGAAATGTGTTGATGATATACTGAACATCCCTAGTGACAATATGGTTTTTTATTTGAGTGCAAATATCCTGCCTATTGGTCATTGATTGATAACTATTTGTTTTAATCCAGTACAATGTTTAAACCTGTAGTATTCAGTCATATTGGCAATGATTGTGTGTTACATGACCGTCTATACATGAGCTTTATCAATGGTGTACTTTTTTATCAAAGTGGGCAGGCTATCCTCCATGTTCCTTTGTTGGCAGAGCGTACCTAATATAGCTTTCCTTTGCAGTGCTTTATCACCTGTCTCAAACGGTGAAGGTAACATTTAGCCCTTGCCAGGCATGAGCTGTGCTAGCGAAGAAAGGACCGAATAAAAAAGATTTTTCTGCTTGAGTACTAGGCCTGAAGACCTGTCAGGAGACCATGTTACCAGTGTGTGGGATGTACGGTCTGTCATCCCTTAAATACATGTCCTTCCCTTTGCTCAGTCGTCTCAGATTCATGCACTTCTAACTATCAGTCTTGAAATGCTAGTTTGTACAATGAGTGATGCCTTACATAGCTCTCCTGTAGGAAAAGGTCCTGGAAGATGCACCCAACTATGGTTGGTCAGAGTGAAGGATTTATGGATTTTAATCTTGGCACATCTTTCTTTCCCACCAGTATATGCGCTAAATGGATAAAAATTGTTCCACCCGGAAATGTTTATTGAATTATTTCAAATTCGGAAGACCCTGTTTAGCACCAACCTGGACATCTGTTTAACCAGGTCATCCTGTATTGCTGCAGCCAAGCTTAGGCCATCGTAAGTGAAACTCTGCTATGTGATTTTGGAAAGATTGGAGCTGCACTTTAATGTGCCTAGTGGTCTGAGTAAGAACAAAACCCAGCTGTCTGCACTGTTGATAATTCAATTCACTGCCCAGAATGCTGTTTCTGCTGGGGGGTAAGTGAGAAGCACCTCCACCTCAAGCAGGCGTTGTTCCCGACACACAAGAGCACAAAGGCTCCCACCTCAGGGGGTCAGAAACATGTATTTGTGTGGCAGGCTGGTGCAGACCAGTCAGCTGCACACTAGAGAGTTGGTCGTTTTTCAGAGGGCATCTCCAAGATGCCCACTGAGTGCATTTTGTAATAAATTCAACACTGGCACCAGTGTGGATTTATTATGCTGAGGAGTTTTATACTAAACTCCTTAGCATTCAGTAAAGCCATCATGGAGCTGTGGAGTTCATAAAGACAAACGCCCAGCCCATGTACTCAATATGGCTCCACTGCACTTAAAATGTCTGTGAATGGGCACAGACACTGTTGGGGCATATTGCTCATGCAGCTATGCCCTCACCTGTGGCACAGTGCACCCTGCCTTAGGGCTGTGAGGCCTGCTAGAGGGATTGACTTAGCTATGCTACAGGCAGTGGTTTGTGGACATGGCACACAGGGATGTGTGCCATGTCGACTCATAAGTTTTATATGCACCAAAACACACAGGCTGCTATGGCAGTGTGTATGGTATGTGTTAGGTGAGGGGTCTCTGAGGGTGGCACAATACGTGCTGCAGCCCTTAGAGACCCTCTCTGATCACAAGACCCTTGGTACCAGTGGTACATTTTTCAAGGGACTGACATGTGGGCCAGAGGTGTGCCAAATGTGTAAACAAAGGTACAGTTTTGGGAAAGAACACAGGCCTTGGGCACATTCAGTCAAAGTGCATCAGAAATCTGGAAAAAAGGGAGGGGTTACTGCAACAGAAACCTACTTTCCTACATTTAGTTACCTTTGGTAATGCTCTTTCTGGAGGATACTCTTGATCACAGATTCTTCACTGCCCTCCCAACTTCCTGTTCTGTGGAGTAGCTTTTTTTTATCATCTAAAAAGGTCAAAAGTTACCTCGCCCCCACTGTCTCTGACAATTTGTTCTATGTTAAGATGCGAAAAACTGACAGCGCACAGGCTGCCACTTAAATGCTGTTGTGCTCTGGCACTTCGGGGTGGTACAGTCAGTGTGGAACCACACTGCACCACCTATCTGCATGCGGGAGCATTCCTGAAGAACTGCCAGGATCCATTTAAGTGGCTGGGGCTATTCTATAGAGGAACCTGCAGTTAGAATATACAAGAGAAAGAGCTTTACCAAAGATAGCTTATTTGTCAGTAGAATATATATTATTTTGATGATTTTTAGCAGCATGCAAGCCTGACATTCACAAACTATATCTGCTTAGAAACTGACAACCTTAATGGTGCCACAACATCCACTAAAGCTTGCCCTCTCCTAGGCTAAATGTGGTCATGGAGCTAGAACTTAAGCATCCAGCCTCATCTGCTACCTGGTTAGTTTATTAGTTCCACTGTGGTAGACCCTTGAGCAAACAAATGTGAGATTGAGACACAAACAGGTTTCCTCCCCTCCCAAAGGCTGTCTCTTCTTGTGCAGCCCTCAACATGGACAACATAATAGTGCACACCTATTGTGACAGACATGTATTGCCTACCTAATTCCCACACAGCTGAGTCTACTGAGCACTTACCTGACATTTCCATACTGGTAGAATGTTAACTCAACCCTGATGTTACAAGGTTAATAAAAGGTTGTGGTCTGGATCTAATTAAAATAATTGGCCTTCTCAATCAAACCTCAGATCTGGCTTTATCAGGAATTGAGCTCACTGCCACAATCTCCAGTACTAGGAGTAATTCTTATTAAGAAAGTCCTTACTCCCTACAGTTACCAGGCTCAGAAGAGCAGGAATACAATTTAAAATCTACCCTGAACTGGTTGAAGAGCAGCTTGTGGCTTTTTTTTCTTTCTAAAGCAATGCACCACTTCTTTATGTTAAATGCCTGTGGTCTTTGCAAGTGTAATGAGTTTAGATCAGTATTTGTTTCCTTTCTTTCAAGTTTCTTTCTAATCACTGTTTACTAAATGGCTGCATATTGGCGGTGCAAATAGAGTGGAGTGGAGTGTAGTTTTGGCCCCACACTTCTCTTTTGGATGCCAAGTGGGAGTCAAGTGATCTGAGTAGATTCTCTCTTCGGGAATGTAGCAAGGGTCTTAAACTAGGTTTTTCAATTAAAAACATTCCTGAATTCAAACCATTCAATTCAAACACCATCTCCAGTAGAGGAGAATAATTTCCCAAAAATATGGACAATCTGGAAGAGGCAACTTTTAAGGATGTCAAACGTGTGCTTGATACGCATGTAAAATAATCCAGAATGGGGTATAAATTTAATGGAAACATCCTGCAATCTTTGTCTTTCAAGCATTACTCCTTAAAACTCACACACAGTCCAAGGGTACTCAATTAAGCATATTTTACTGTAATTTTGCTCTTCATGATTCTACATATGTTTTATTCCTTCAGAATGCCGTTTTTAGTAATACCCTAATTGGCAGTGCACTCTGTTGCTGGTATGTAACTGCATTTTCATTCTGTAACTTTGTATGATAGTTGTTTGTTGTGATAGTTGAGTTTGCTGTCGAAGTAGATAGCTCTTCTTTCTCCAGGTATCGAGATCATGCAACTGTAATGGTCCTGTGGTCCATTTAAAATCGACAAAAAGACAGAAAAAACTTTGATATATTGACAGATTTTACAGCAATTGTAATAATATACATGCTCCTCTTTGTAGCTATGGGCATTAGATTTGACACTTCAGTTCCAAATATCTTAGTAATGTAGAAAGGAGGAGCTTTTTTCATCTTCATTTATGTCATTTTTCATTCATATATGCACCTGACCTACAAGCATGCATTAAATCATCTTGTGTTCAATGTCCCTTTTTTGTCCTGTATTCTAGTAGTGTCCATAGTTATTTTTCAACCTGTATTGATTGCCCAAAGGTCAAAGGAGAGCTTGTGAAACCATGTGGTTTTTCTGGTTGTACACAAAAGCAGGTCAGTCAATGTTTGATGCTCAATATTTTTGTATGTTAGCAGATTTTCTAGTATGAAGGTCTTTTGCTTGACAGTGACGTTCCTATCCTCAGTATCCAGACTTATTCATGTACCATGGATTACGTTTATAAAATGGCAAACTTATATTCCCTTTGTCTGAATCTACAATTCCTCACCGGTTTCCCGAAATCTGACTTGCAGGTTCTTTTTCCTTAAGATTCTACTGACTGCTTCCATAGCAGACTAAAAAGAACCATAGCTGCGTCTCCTGACTTGTCAGACCTGTGTTTGATGTGTCTTTAAATGAATACAGGACACGGTTTGTTTCCAAAGATCTCTTTATCCACCGGTGTAGATATCCTCCCCACCATGAAGTTGAATGTGGCCAAAGATTTTTTTTACTTCCATCTCCATACTTGGAAACATACCTGATCTACATCAGTAAAATTATTTTCGCAGGGGATGAATCGGGGTTCTGTGTGCTCTTTATTTCCTTCGTGTTTTAAGAGTTATGGCTTATCTCAATGTTTTTTATTGGTTTCTGTCATTGTTTACTCTGTCTCCTACAATAGAAGGCCTTTTCCTCCCATTTAAGGTGAGTGTGTAATGTTGATTATTAGCTAAGCAGCAAAAGCAAAAATTAGTCCAAGAAAGGATTAATTAGAGACTATCTATACTGGTATGGTAGCCAACATACCAGTTGCTTTTTGGGCTCCCTCTAATTGTTCCCATATGTCACTAAACAGTCAAGTATTCCTTGGTGGGGCATGATACGGTGACATGGTGCAAGGCATGAAAACCTCCCTGCTGTGCTCTGAAATAATATGTAAAATATTATATTTATCGACCCCTCATTCATCGAGGCATCTTGGCACTAGGATGTGTTTAGGTAGGATGTGTTGAGTCCAAAAAGTAGCTTTCGCAATCCTGAGTAAAATACAGGCAAAATCCTTGCTCTGCATTCTTTGCAACTGTGTATTTCAGGTACATGTGCTATCTTGTTCTGTTCCTCCTGCCGCTTTTCTTCATGGCTCTCATGGTTGTATGTGATTTCATAAAAAAACGATTTCATGGAATGCCATTACTGGGAAACCATTTCATCTAAACTGTTTAACGGAAATGTTCAGAATGAATGGCATTTACCTTTTCATAGAAACCCATTCTTAGAAAGTCTTTTTGGTCGAAATTGTCTTTTGAATACTTATTTATTATGTGTAAAGGCAATTGTTGCAGGTCTTAATTTCAGAAACATTTTTGTTGGAGATATTTATGTCAGTGCTTTACTTCAGGGAACATTATTTCATATTTATATTGTCTGCATTGTTAGACAATTACTTCAGATGCTTTTAATTCTCTGGACCATCACCACCCGTAAACAACATCCATTGCTGACCCCCTTACAAACACCTAAATACCATCAATCCCTGCCCCATAAAACTCCTCGCCACCCCTAAACAACTCATACCTGAACCCTAAAAGCCCTTTATACCCCAAAAATCCACCATCTCTGAACCATAAAAACACTCAGTACCCCCTAACCCCACCCATTCCTGAACCCTAAAACCCCTTTCTATGCTTAAACCCGACCCATCCGATACCCCTTAACCCCTTCCGTGCGCACGTCGGCCAACGGCCGTCGCGAGCACTACCTCGCTAGTGCTGCGCACGTCGGTTGGCCGACGCGGCCCCGCCCACTCAGTAGAACTCCCGCACCGCGGCGGAATTTGCGCTGCGGTTAAGGAGTTAAAACACTCCACCCTTCCTTGAGCTCTAAAAATAAAAAAAAAATTTTAAAAACTCACCGCCCTTAAACACCAGCCATCCATGACACATAGGAACTCATCACCCTAAACTACTCATTCCTGAACCCTAAAAACCCCTTTCTGCATCTAAACTCCACCGATCCCTGAATCCTTAAACTCCTCGCTACCCTAAACTCCACCCCATCCTGACCCCTAAAAACTCTTCACCACCCCAGCCTCTACCCATAATTGAACCTTAGAAACCCTCACCAGCCCTAAACTCTGCCCATCCATGAACCCTAAAACCTCTCGACACACATACACTCCACCCACCCCTGAAACCTAAAAAAACCTCATACACCTAAACACTGCTCATCGGTGAGCCCTAAAAAGCCCTCATCACCCCCCTGCGCTCCACCCATCTCTGAACCCTAAAAACCCCATCCTATGCCCTAACGCCAATTATTCCTTACCTCTAAGAACCCCCTTATCACACTAAACATGATCCATTCCTGAGGCCAAAAACCCCACAGTAGTCCTATACTCCACCCAAGTTTTATGTAATTTTGGATTTTCTTTAATATTCTTTCCTTTAAAATGCAAAATGTTTCCTTTAATTGTAGATTTTTTTGTATTTCCTTAAAAGTGTCTTTCTTTAAAATTGGTTTTCTATGATTTGGTTTCCTCCAATGTGGTTTCTATGTTTTCGTTTTTCTAAGAATTCCCCTATTATTAGCTCAGTTGTATGTGATTTCCTAGAAAAACGTTTTCATGGAATACCATTACTGAGAAACCATTTCATCTAAACTGTTTAATGGAAATGCTCTCAGACCTTCTTTGAGAAAGTATATGCTTGTTTTTCTATTAATGAAGGCTCATAATGGAGAAAGAAAACTTACCTGCCTGTAAAACCAGTAAGTTCTCCATCATCGATATGCTCATTGCAATCAGGAACGACTTTCCTTCCTCTCTGAAATAAGTGGAAGGAAAACAGTTATTACTTGTAAGATCATAAGCCCCCAAGTAGATCATAAATCTAGACTGAGCAACAAGTTGAAACTGTGTTGCATTCTGAGTCTTGCCTTCCTGTTAGGGGATAATGTGGTTTTCCTTCTCTGAGCCTGTGTGCCAATGGAAGCAGTTTCATTTCACTTTGTTCGATCTTAAAAATGGGAAATGTAAAAGGGATGGGCCAGCAATGCTGCTATATGCCCTTGTTTAATTTCCCAGTTGTTTTTCTATATGTATCTCTATTTTTATCAAGATGAATACGATGGTGTCTTTGTGTATACATGGTTTTAGTTTTATAATTGGATTTTTTCTGTTACTTAAAAAAATTGTTCCCGGATAATGCATGCAGGTGGAGGGAGATATTCAATATTTTTTCATTAAGATCCTAATGATGAAGAACTGGTTTTACATGTAAGTCCGTTTTAGTTATTGCGTGACCAGTTATTACATATAATTAGAATTAAATGTTGAAATATTTAATAAGAATCTGAAACGGAAGCCTATTGATATCAATTTTATCAAACGGGAATTTTTCCTTTATTACATAGTCAGTTCAGTTGCTCCACTGTCACAAGAGTTCAGTGCTGTGTCAGAGCTATTTGTTGTGCTTAAATAGTCCCAAAAATAACCTTAATTACTAAACTCACAGTTATCCTCAAGTGTACAAACGGAGTAAACTGCGTTATATAGTTGAAATGCAGTTTTACCAGAAGCTGTTTGCATTACTTTTTACGATGATCTTGTCTAAGGAATATACATCTAGTTTCTTATTGGATCAGTATGGAATGAGCCCAATGAACAAAGACATGTTCATGACTAGCTTTAATTTTACACAGTTGAAGACCTAGTTGCTTTGGCCACAGACACTCCATGTGTGATAATTTGGCATATTTGTGTTCAGGGCCACACTGAGGTTAGCATGCTCTTAAACACAAATTTAAGGGGGCAATTCTCACTTTGAATGGAAAAGGAAAACTTCTATTATTCCTTTAGTGTACTTCCACAGGTGAAATGTTGTCAGAAAGCTACATACATTGAACAGATTGTGTCCATCACAATGCTAAACCCTGGATACCTATCTTTCTGGAGGGTATGATTACTTTCATCTAATGCATGATCCATTATTGTGTATTTAATTATTTTGTAAGCTGTTTTGTATTTTAAAGTTGACCTGGCCTTTTTCCTACTAACAAATAATTTTGTTTTCTTCCATTTATTCTTTCTAGACGTTGTACGGGATCATTATAAGGACTGGGAGAGTGGTATGGAGACATTTCCTTATGTTGGTGTTTACCATGTACGGGACACCCTCATTCCACATCGCAGCAGGTAAGACTAGCCAGTAGAATTAGGAGACAAAGGAGTATTTGTATTTTTCCTTGTCATTCAGTGATGGAAAGTCCATGGTTTAATCGCCAACTGACAGTTGTTTGGGAATTGTGTGAGTGGCACTAATGGCTCAAAGTGGCACGTAATCTCGAAACTGCATTAATATTAAGTTGTGAAATGAGTCCAGCGCACCAGTGTAGAAAAGATCTATGCATTGTTTTATATTTTATCTTTCTTAAATTCTTTTAAGGAAATTGCCTATCCATGGTCTTTTCTGCTTACAGTTATTTTCTGCTCTTAAATCTAATTGGTTGATCTGTTGAAGAGAATGAAATGTAGCAGGTAAGCATCACCTTTAGTGCGATTTCTCACACTAGCTCTAAAGCAGCCCAGCTGCTCCATCGTTCATGAGTGCAGTTTGATGTGAAAGCAGATCATTTTCACTTAATAGCCTAAGAGAGAATCTTAATTGCTAACCTCACAGATATTCTTCTCGTATTTAGAGGACAGGTTGGGTTACTTGCAACTTCATGATAGATAACTAAGATTACAAGTGAGTAACATTTCCTTCTTCATCAATTTGCTGTGCTATTCAGAAAGACTGAGTAGAATCTAATAGTTCATATATTACACGGAACTGGTCAAAATAATTAACTAGCATACATGTTTTGTAGAGAGGCTTGAGTGTCATCTATGTAGTCAGAATCCAAACAGTTGTGCCTGGCAAAAGCACAAACTGAACTCGAGGTTGGTGATCCAAAAAATGTCACTTATAAGGGTGTTCATCCTGGGGCACAGGAGTGGCTGCCTTTACTCTTGTGAAATTGCATTTAGGCCTTCCTGGTAGAGGCTTGTTGATCTCCTACTAGAAGTAAAGTATATTTAACATTATAGAAATGGATTGTTTAGAGGTTTGTAACACTTGAACGGGTAGGTCCATAATTGAATATGTGAGACGCAAAATGTATTACTATATAATGCAGGGAAAGAAATGTTGAAACATAGTCCCTTAATCACTAGGCCACTATGATGGCCAGTAGGAATGCAATCCATAAAAAAAAAAATGTTTGTTATGAACTTCTGCAGTGATTGACTGACTACATAGGCAGTGGAAATGAGTTCCAGTAAAGGGGCCCTAAAAAAAGGGCAATTTGGGTGTGGTTAATAGGTGCTGATTAACAGGTCTTGGGTGGGGTGTAACAGGTTAGGAGATCAGAAAGGTAGTTTGAAAAATGTCCCACTGATAACAGAAACGGCTCCACACACACCGCCAGCCAAGCGCCATCCATGCACACCGCCAGCCAAGCGCCATCCACGTACACCGCCAGGCAAATGCTATCCATTCACTCAGTATGCCAAGCAATATCCACGCACAGCGCCAGCCAAGCGCCATCCCCGCACACTGCCAGCCAAGCAGGGCCGGACTGGGAACAGCAACCAGCCCTGGCAGATTGCTGCTCGACCGGCTCTGGGAGGGGGGGGGGTAGCGTGCTAGTAAAAAGCACTGCTCCCACTTTTGTTACTGTGGCCCGTATTGCAGCACTGCTCAAAACCGGCCCCCAGTGTCAAAACCGCCCCCATGGCCAGAAAATCGGCCTCCACTCCTCCGGCCCACCGGGGAAACGCCCGGTGCCCGCTACGGCCAGTCTGGCCCTGCAGCCAAGCACCATCCATGCACACAGCCAGCCAAGCACCAGTCCACGTACACCGCCAGCCAAGCGCCAATCTACACACTCCGTCATCAAGCGTGAGTCCACCCACACTATAAGCCAAGTGCTGGTCCACACACACACACCCAGCAAAATGCCAGCCAAAGGTCAGTACACACAGACCGTCAGCCAAACTCCATTTTACACACACACACACACACACACACACACACACACACACACACACACACACACACACACACACACACTCACTCTCCCTGGTTTCTAGTGGTTTTCTGCCCCCGCTTGGGTGCAGATGAGACAAATGTCACTGAAACAGCCCAAATGTGTGCCTAAAAAAAGGGAGCGACCCTTGCCTTTGGGGCTTCTCACTGGCATGCCCATAACCATATCCCTGGTGCCTAGTAGGCTTTCTGCCCCCACCCCCGAAAGGGGGCAGATAGGGGCTATTGCAGATAGGGGCTATTGCCTCGATCTGCCTTTGGGGGGCAGATTAGGGACTATTGCCTCCAAATACTGTGGCTATTTTTTATGGGGTGGTGGGCGCATTGGCATGCCCATTCTGGGCAGTCCACCCCAGCCCTACGTATAATGAAAAAAACATAATCCCTGGTGCCTAGTGTGCTTTCTGCCACCGACCCGGAGGGGCTGATCGGGAGCTATTTCCACCATCTGTCTCCCAGGGGAGGCAGAAAGGCTGTGGCATTTTTGGGGGGGGAGGCATTGGCATGCCTTTCTGGGCAGCCCCCGCCCCTACGTATAAAACATTTTAAAAAATCCCTGGTGCCTACTGGTGTTTCTGCCCCAATCAGGGGCTATTGCCCCCATCTGCCTCCTGGGGGGGCAGAAAGACTGTGGTATCTCTGGGGGGGGGGGTTGGAGCATTGGTATGCCCATCTCGGGCAGCTCCCACCCCTAAATACAATTAAAAAAAAATCCCTGGCATCTAGTGGGCTTTCTGCCCTCCCCCCCCCCCGGGGGGTCAGATCGGGGGCTAAGGCCCCCTCTGCCTCCCAGGAGAGGGCAAAAGACTGTGGAATTTTGCGGGGGTGGGGGCATTAGCAGCCCCCACACCTAAATGCAATGAAAAAAATCCCTGACATCTAGTGGGCTTTCTGCCCCTTGGGGGCAGAAAGACTGAATAGCCCCAAAAACATTTGAGGGGAGCAAAGGCCCTTGCCCAAGGGTCCCGCTCCCCCCTCCCTGGTGTCCAGTGGGTGGATCTTTGCTTGGTGATCTCCCTCCTGGGGCGATCCCCAACTAGGGATCCCCTAGGGAGGGATACCATTGGAAAGAGGAGATTCTCCCCTTTCCAATGATACCTCTCCTGTCTCCTGTTCAGTTTCGGTTTCAGAGAAATGACGTCAGCGCGACGTGTGCGCTGATCGTCATTTCCCTAAAACCAGCAGAACAGCCTCGGGAGTTGGGGAAGCCCTTCCCCAGCTCCAGAGGCTGTTCAGGGCTCAAAGAAATCCCTCGGGTGCCCACACCAGAGCGATTTCTAGTGCCATGTGTGCAGACGGCCGGGAGCCATCCGACGCACATGCGCACTGGTGCGTCGGATGGTTCCCGGCCGTCCGATGCACAGAAGGGGTTAATGAGAGGTCATAAGAGGCCGTGACCATGATTGCAAAAAGTAAACTGTGTAGCTATCATCCACAGAACCTCGTTTAGTCCATCTAGGAATTAAACCCACCTCATTGTGTATGGCAGGGACAATTGACAACCATGCTGCCACCTGACCTGACTTTTCTTTCTGCTGGGAGCAACAAAAAAAAACTTTAGAGTAGGTTAGCAAATTACTGATTCCAGAGTAAGTTTTTTTGATGGTGAAAAAAAGCAGTCACTTTTTTACAAATTTCTCGTGAGTCCTGTGAATAAGAAGATATGGGGAAAGTGGGGAGATAAATGACCTTAGAGTGAAGAAAAGTCTCAAATGCAGTTTTATAATCCTAAAACAGTATTGCATAGGTATGAAGATTTTTTTTTAAATAATAAAGGTCCCTACAAAAGCACATTTACTCTCATATTACCTCAATGAATCTAATTGTGACTCAATATGTTAATCTTACATTTTTGAAAAACATTTATTGACAATCAAAGATAGTGTGTAACGCCAAGGAGAAGAATTTTTTCACTCAGGCAATTTCCGAGTATATGTCACAATACACAAAACCACAAACCCAGCCCTGTCAAATTGCCTAAACAATAAAGGGTCAGTGTGCGGGGTCGACGACGTTTGGATCCTTTTACAGTGTAAGGATCATCATCAGGACATTTCAAATTCAATGCCTGAGATTCAACTCAGAGAATCCATAAATACATAACAAAGGCAGAAATGAAAGGACAAGGAGGCAAAAGAAAGAAAAAGAGAAAAAAGAAAGGACAAAGTTGGTTAATTGTTTCCAAAGAGTAAAATCTTGAAACAGATATTGTTAATTCTTGTTTAAAGTAAAGCGCAAACATTCCCATATACTTCGTTTCATAATAAGTATTTTAAAAAAGCTGGTATGAAGATGTTATAATGCACAAAGATACAGCTTACAAACTGAGCATCACATGAATTCTCAAATCATGGCTTAACACCCCCGGAAAATACCTCGGGCTGTACTAAAACATATCGCAATATAGCATTGAGCCGTATCCCAAGCTTTGCACAAGGTCACATAGAGCTGACTCACATATCCCAACAACATATATCATTAGTGAGAAAAAGAAGTACATATGATACCTGCATGGTAGGCAAGCAGCAAATGAGTGCCAATGATGTGACGATCTGAAAATATATAAGATTATGTTCGAGGCATATGAGCTGTAGATCATATGCTGTGCATATATCGCCATCTAGTGTTGGGTTCGGATGTTTGCACTTTGTTTTTCTTCGAAGAAGTCTTTTCGAGTCACGAGGTAGGTGACTCCTCCTTTCAGTGATAGGTGCGCATGGGCATCGACTCCGTTGTTAGATTGGTTTTTTCCGCCATCGGGTCCGGATGTTAGTCGATACGCTCCGGTTTGACACCGTTTCTTCTGTTTCCTCGGCACGCAAGACATTCTACCTCGACGGTATTGTTTCCGATCGCGTATTCCATTCTTCACGTTTCGTGTTTGCTGACAAAAAAAACCTCTTTCGATCGGAGAGCTTGTGGTAGGCCGTCGGGCCTACCCGCGTCGGTTCGACCCGCAGTCGATGGAACGAACTCCATTTAAATTCTGCCCTCGGTGCCACGCGAAGTACCCGTGCACCGACTCACAAGAAGTGTGTAACCTGTGCTTGTCCCCCGAGCACAGTGAACAGGACTGCGACGCGTGCAAAGCCTTCTGCTCCAAGAAGACGCTTCGCGACCTTCGGGCTCGACGTCGCGACATGCAGAGTCAACACACAGGCTCCATTCCTGACCTCTTCGGGACTGAATCGGAGGAAGAAACCGGCGATGCTATCGGGCCGAGGAAGAACAGGAACCGATCTCCGTTTCAGAGTACGGCTCCGACCAGGATGAAGACATCCCACAGGGACAGCGTACTGTAAGTACAGACCCTCCCTCGCCCCGAAGTTCACCACAAACAAAAAAGAAGGCTACGGACCAACCCGCGCCCTCGGGCTCTGGTGAGCACCGAGACCACGCTTCCGACGCCCCACCTTCTGGCCCGGCACCAAAGCCTACGAAAAAGCCTTCCGGCTCCGAAAAACCCCACGCCAAATCGGGCACCGAGCCGAAACCTTCGGGATCGAAACCTAAGTCCGGCTCCGATCCACAACATTCGGTGCCACTTCGGATCCGAAAACACCGGCCCCTAAACCTTCGACACCGAAACCTTAGGCGCCGAAACAACCAGAAGCACCGAAATCACAAAAAAACACAGTTTCGACGATCCGCTCAATAAACCGGACCCGAAACAGAAAATGCTCTACATTCATCCAAAAACTGGACATATTACCACCACTGTGACTCTAAAAAGAAGAGCTGATGCTGAAGAGGAATATCACATTCCTTTGAATAAGAGAACTGTCGGAACTAACCCTTCTCCTCCTTCTCTTCCTCCTCCTATCCCATCTCCCCCTTCTCCACAGTCTATAACTGTGCTTACTTCACCTCAGCACTCACCACATACACCTGATAACCAGGATGGACGGGGATGATGATGGCCAACCAATGCCTGCAGACCCATGGGACGATTATAATGTTAACTCGCCCACAGCCAATGATCCTGACTTATATCCTACCAAACCCTCACCTCCAGACGATAGTGTAGGATACATTGAATTGCTCTGTAGGGCTGCTAATTATCATGGGGTGCAGCTCCACAAAGATTCCCTCGAAGAAGATTTCCTTTTCGAGACCCTTAGCACTACTCAAAAGTCATCACACACTTTACCAATGCTCAAGGGTATGATCAGACATGTGGATGATATCTTTAATGATCTTGTCAGGGCATGTATCATTACACCTAGGGTAGACAAAAAATATAAGTCTGCACCATCTGACCCAGTGTGCATTAAGGGACAATTACCGTTAGACTCAGTAGTAGTGTCTAACGCACGCAAAAGGGCTAACTCCCAAACCACAGGAGATGCTCCACCCCCAGATAAAGAATCTAAGCTTCTTGGTGCTTCGGGGAAAAGAGTCGCATCTCAGGCAGCAAATTTCTGGCACATATCCAACACACAAGCGTTGCTAGCTAGATACGACCGTGCGCACTGGGACGAGATGGAACAATTAGTCCAATATCTACCCCAAGAACACAAATCTAAAGTGGAAGACCTAATAAGGGAGGGACAACTTATTTCCAATAATCAAATCAGGTGCTCCCTCAATGCTGCAGACACAGCTGCCAGAGCAGTAAATACCAGTGTCCTTTTAAGAAGACACGCCTGGCTACGTATCTCTGGATTTAAACCCGAGGTTCAAACCTCTATCTTAAACACACCTTTTGTTAAGGAACACCTTTTTCGACCGGTGGTGGACCCTTCACTAGAAAAGATGAAGAAAGACACCGAAGTGGCCAAATCTAATGGGGGCGCTTCAGTCACCACAAGGATGTGGTTCCTTTCGACGCTCTTTTTATCGAGCGGGGTCCAAGAATTCTTCCTCAGAAAATACCTCCACCTATAAGGGTAATAATCAACCCTCTGGCTCTAAGACCTACTTCAGAGGGGGTTACAGAGGAAATAACGGTAAGAGAAGAGGTAGAGGTTCAAACACACGCACCTCCCCCTCCAATACAAAACAGTGACTCACCTCTCCTTCCCCCTGACCACCTAACACCTGTCGGGGGAAGACTGTCAAAATTCTTATCAGCTTGGCAGTTAATAACAACAGACAAGTGGGTTCTACAAATTATCCGTTCTGGTTACTGCCTGGAGTTCATCAATACTCCTCCAAACATTCCCCGAAAGTCACACAAACTCTCCTCGGACCATCTACACCTCCTCAAACAAGAGGTACAGTCTCTACTCTTAAAAGGAGCTATAGAGCCTGTACCGCTGCTACACCAAGGGTCGGGCGTGTACTCCTTTTACTTCCTAATACCAAAAAAGGACGGGTCTCTCAGACCAATCTTAGATCTCAGAGAACTCAATTTTTACATACAGTCAGACCATTTTCACATGGTTACACTTCAACAGGTACTACCTCTGTTGCAAAAAGGCGCCTTCCGGTCCACCCTAGACTTAAAGGACGCATACTTTCACATCCCAATCCACCCTGCTCATCGCAAATTTCTCAGGTTTGTGCTAGAGGGCCAACACTACCAGTTCAAAGTACTCCCATTCGGGGTCACCACTGCCCCCAGAGTCTTCACAAAATGTCTGGCAGTAGTAGCTGCTCATCTCAGGAGACAAAGCATCCATGTTTTCCCATACTTGGACGACTGGCTCATCAAAGCCAGCACCTACCAACAGTGTCTCAAAAACACTTCCGTAACCATCAAGTTACTACATCAACTAGGGTTCACAGTCAATGTGCCAAAGTCACATCTTCAACCAACCAATATTCAGAACTACCTAGGAGCCACTTTAGATACTCAAAAGGCTCTAGCGTTTCTCAACGCAGCCAGAATTCTCAACATTAAGGCTTTGGTTTGTCAGTTTCAACCCAATCAATCTCTTCCAGCTTGGGCTTACATGCAACTGCTGGGGATGATGGCATCCTGCATAATGATCGTGCCGCATGCCAGACTTCACATGCGTCCGCTCCAGGAATGCTTAGCCAGTCAGTGGAACCAGTCAAACGGTCTATTAACCGATCTACTGTTGGTAAGCGGCCGTACTCCTCGCTCTCTGCGGTGGTGGAACACACAAAATCTGTCAAAAGGACGGCCCTTCATAGACCCGGTTCCTCAGACAGTACTAACAGCGGACGCGTCTCTAATTGGCTGGGGTGCCCATCTACATCAACACACAGATCTGAAAGAGACACGTTAGTGACAGATTCCTTACCTTAGAATATCCCCAGGCGTCAGGCTGGATCCGGAAAGTTTTTGCTTAGCAGTACCCTTGCGCGTCGGTAGGCGGCGTCGTGCGGCTCCGCGTCCGTCGTCGGCGTTGTGATCGCCGGGATGACGTCGCGGGCAGTACTTAGACGCCGCCCCTGCGCGCTGACGTCAGTTCTTCTTTTTCCGCGCCAGTAAGCGCAGATCCGGGAAGAGCAGTGCCCTAGTCACTTTTTGACTACTTTTTTGTGAATTTTTTCACAGTTTTCTTCTACGAGTCTTCACAACTCCTAAGGTGTCGTAGGGATGCCCGGCTTTAAGCCCTGCGAGGTCTGTGCCCGAATGATGTCCATCACGGACCCGCATCTCGAGTGTCTCTTCTGTCTCGGCCGAGACCACGACACGAAGTCGTGCCCTGACTGCCGGAAACTTCATCCGAAGGCTTTGCGAGAGCGGTCTCGAAAGCTGCTCGAGGTCCGGCAGTCGGCTCCGCGCCGCACCAAGCCCCGGTCACGGGAGAGGTCGAGGGGCCGGTCGCGGAGCCCCCATCGTTCGTCGGAATCCAAGTCTTCGCGCTCCTCCGGTAAGTCGAAGCACAAGAAGTCTAAGCGGCGTCATCGCTCTAAGACTTCGCCTCGCCGGACTCGCGACTCGGCTGAGGCCCCTGTCGGCACCGTCCGCGGCCCCGGACGTGCCTGTCGAGTCACCCCCGCATTACCCGTCCTTCCCGGGTTCGGGGGCGGCTCCGGCCCAAGTACAGGAGTTCCTGTCGGCCATGGCCCGCCTCTTCGGGCCTCAAGGTCCCTCCGGTGCGCCTTCGGGCCCCGCGGGCCCTGATGGGGTTGCTCCGGCGTCGCCGTCGACTCCGGTCCCGCCTGTCCCCCCAGCCTTCATCCCGGCCTCGGCTCCGGCCCCGGCCTCGATCCCGGCTCCGGTGATGCCGCAACCCCCATCGACGCCGGTTGACCTAACCACGCCTCCGCCGACGTCCCCGGTGCCGTTCCTGACGCCGTCCGGGGCTCCGGACGGTGTCGTTCCCCGGTTCTCTCCGGCTCCGGACATGGAGCTGGACCGACGTCGCCCGACGCCGGTTCCGGCGCCGATGAGACCTTGGGTCCCTAATGTCCCTCCTCCTCCATATTATGAACCTGAGGAGGACCAGGAGAGCTGGGAGGGGTCTGAGGACCCTCTCACACAACAGTGCGAGTTTGACCCGGACTGGGTTGAGGAACTTGGGGATGCCAGTGGTCTAGACACCTCCCCTGACTCTGGCATGCTGTCTCCTCCCGTGGCTACGGAGGAGGGGGCTAATTTTGCAACGGTGTTGCGTAGAGCCGCTGGAGCCTTGAATCTCCAGTTGCCTACTGTGGCCGTCAGGACTAACCTCCTGACAGAAGTGCTTCAGCCGGCGGCCTCCTCTTTGGAGGCTGTGCTGCCGTTCAATGATGCACTCACTGACGTTCTTTTGGGTGCCTGGTCCAAGCCCACCACAGGGGCTCCTGTGGATAGGAACGTGGCCCGACGCCATCGCCCTGCTCCGGGCGACCCCCTGTTTCTCTCCCAACACCCCACCCCTGAGAGCTTGGTTGTCCAAGCCTCTGCCTCCCAAACCGCCTTCCCTACCGCCCCTCCGGATAGGGAATCCAAGCGCCTGGACCACTTTGGGAAGAAGGCTTTCTCTTCCTCCAGTGCTGGCTTGCGGTCCGTCAACACCGCTTGCCTCTTGGGCCGATATACCCACTCCCTGTGGGATTCGGTGGCGACTGTTTTGCCGCAGTGTTCTGAGGAGGTCCAGACACTGCTTACCCGCGCCATTGCGGAAGGGCGAGATGCGGCTAAATACACCATACGTTGTGGCCTTGATACCGCCGACTCGCTGGGCAGATCGCTTGCAACGACGGTGGCGCTGCGTCGCCACGCCTGGCTGAGGACCACTGGTTTTTCGGGTGATGTCCAGAATACCCTCATGGACATGCCCTTTGATGGAGTCGGTCTTTTTGGTTCAAAAGCAGACCATGCGCTGGAGCGTTTCAAGGACTCGCGGGCTACTGCCAAGTCCCTGGGCCTTGCTGTTGTGCGCCCTCCGCTCTCATCTGCTTTTCGCCCCTTTCGTGGCCACGGAAGGGGCGCCCAGTCACGTCAGCAGCCCGGCCAACAGCCCGCGCAGCAAGCGCCTTCGCGTGGCCGAGGACGTGGATACCGCCGTGGCGGTTCGGGCAACCAGCGTGCGGGTCAGGCCACCACCTCCAACCCGTCCGCGGCCTCCAAGCCCTCCTAGTCCCTCCTTTCAGGTGCACGGCACGCCAGTAGGGGGCAGGGTCCGCCATCACCTTCACCACTGGCGTCCCATCACCTCGGACAGGTGGGTCTTGGACATTGTCCGAAGGGGCTACTCCCTCCCCTTCGAGACCACCCCCAGCCATGCCACCTCAATTCCACCGCATGTCAGGGGATCACTTGGTGCTTCTGCAGAAGGAAGTCACGGCCCTCTTGGCCAAGAGGGCCATCGAGCATGTTCCGACCCCAGAAGTAGGACGTGGTTGCTACTCCCACTAATTTCTGGTGCCCAAAAAGGACAAGGAGGACATGCGTCCCATCTTGGACCTCCGGAACGTCAATCGCTTCCTCCGGAAGGAGAAGTTCAAGATGCTCACCCTAGCTCAGGTCTTGACTGCCCTCGACCCTGGAGACTGGTTGGTAGCGTTGGACTTGCAGGACGCTTATTTCCACATCCCCGTCCTGCCGGCCCACCGGCGTTACCTACGGTCACGGTAGGCCTCGAGCATTTTCAGTTCACCGTGCTCCCCTTTGGCCTTACCAGTGCCCCTCGGGTGTTCACGAAAGTGATGGCGGTGGTCGCAGCTCATCTGCGCCGAGCTGGGGTTTCAGTCTTCCCCTACCTCGACGACTGGCTGCTGAAGGCGGGCTCGTCCCAGGCAGTCGTCTCCCACCTCCAGACTACGGCCGAACTCCTGCACTCGCTGGGGTTCTCCATCAATGTGCCGAAGTCGCATCTGATTCCTTCTCCACAGCTCCTTTTCATCGGAGCAGTTCTGGACACGACGCAGTTTCGGGCCTATCCTCCCGAACGGCGAGTCCGGGATATTCAGGCTATGATTCCGATCTTTCAGCCTTTATCCTGGGTTTCGGTATGGATGACCCTGAGGCTGCTGGGCCTCATGGCCTCCTGCATCCTGCTGGTCAATCATGCCAGATGGCATATGCGGGCTCTGCAGTGGGACCTGAAGTTCCAGTGGGCGCAGCACCAAGGCAACCTGTCCGATCACGTCCAGATCTCGGAGGGGACTTCAAAACAGTTGCAGTGGTGGCTCACGGACCGGCAATGGGTCATGGGCAGATCCCTCTCCCTTCCCCAGCCAGAGCACACAGTTGTGACGGACGCGTCCCTTCTGGGATGGGGCGGTCACATGGGAGAGGCGGAGATCAGAGGCCTCTGGTCTCCGGCGGAGTCCCGGCTCCATATCAACATTCTGGAGCTCCGGGCGATCCGGCTTGCACTCAAGGCATTCCTTCCCTCTGTCAAAGGGAAGGTTGTGCAGGTGTTCACAGACAACACCACCGCCATGTGGTACTGCAACAAACAGGGCGGGGTGGGGTCGTGGACCCTCTGTCAGGAGGCTCTGCGCCTCTGGACATGGCTGGAACATCAGGGCATGTTCCTGATGGTTCAACACCTGGCAGGTTCCCTGAACGCCAGGGCGGACGAACTCAGCCGCAGGTGCATGATGGATCACGAATGGCGTCTTCACTCGGAAGTGGCGCAAGGACTCTTTCTACAATGGGGAGAGCCTTGGTTAGATCTATTCGCCACCGAAGAGAACGCGCAATGTCATCAGTTCTGCGCGTTGGAATTTCCAAGGCGGCACTCGCTCGGCGACGCTTTTCGTCGCGAGTGGAGTTGCGGTCTGTTGTACGCCTTTCCGCCTATACCACTTCTACCCAGAGTGTTGAAGAAGATTCGGCACGACCGGGCCCAAGTCATCCTTGTGGCTCCGGACTGGGCTCGAAGAGTTTGGTATCCCGAGCTACTCAGTATGAGCGTAGATCCCCCGATCCGTCTGCCTCTTCGGGAGGATCTTCTGTCGCAGCAGCAGGGGACGGTCCTCCAGCCGAACCTGTCCAGCCTCCACCTGCTTGCGTGGAGATTGAGCGGCGGCAGTTGATTCCTTTCGACTTGCCTCCCGAAGTTTGTGATGTGATTCTGGCAGCCAGGCGTCCCTCCACTAAGGTGGTATACGCCTGCAGGTGGAACAAATTTGTGGCATGGTGCACAGCAAAGGCTGTGAACCCCCTTTCTGCCCCTCTTTCTGAGGTCCTTCTGTTCCTTCTTTCTCTGGCCCAACAGGGTTCTGCCCTGGGTACCATCAAGGGTTATCTCTGTGCTATCTCGGCCTTCCTTAGGCTCCCTGATCAGCCCTCCCTTTTAACGTCCCCTGTTGTTAACAGGTTCTTAAAAGGCATTACACACCTCTTCCCTCCTGTTCCGTTTGTGATGCCTCAGTGGGACTTGAACTTGGTTCTTACCTTTTTAATGTGCGCTCCCTTTGAGCCTCTACATAACTGTCCTCTTCGTCTTCTAACTCTGAAGACAGCCTTTCTGGTGGCCATCACCTCCGCTCGGCGGGTGAGTGAGCTCCAGGCTCTATCATGCAAACCTCCCTTTCTGTCTGTCCATCCAGACAAGGTTGTTCTTAGGACGCGTCCGTCCTTCTTGCCAAAGGTGGTTACTGCCTTCCACATTGGGCAGACCATCACTTTGCCTACCTTCTTTCCGCCTCCGCATCCTTCCAGAGAGGAAGAGAGGCTCCACCGTCTGGACCCAAAACGTGCGCTCTCCTTCTATATCGACCGCACCAAACACTTCCGGGTGGATGACCAGCTCTTTTTGGCTACGTGGGCGCCAAAAAAGGTCGGGCGGTGCACAAACGAACCATCTCCCGCTGGGTTACCTTGTGCATCAAGGCCTGCTATTCTTTGGCTAAGAAGGAGCCTCCTGTTGGGCTGCGTGCCCATTCCACCAGGGCAACGGCTGCTACCACGGCTTTAGGCCGCGGTGTTCCGCTGCAGGATATATGTCAGGCAGCTACGTGGGCCTCGCTGCACACGTTTACAAAGCATTACTGCCTTGACAGTCAGGTCCGGAGGGACGGCTTCTTTGGCCGTTCTGTCCTCCGGGACTTCCTTGTCTGATCTTTGTTCGCAGACCCACCACCGGGGTTGGTATTGCTGGGGTATCTATTCTAAGGAAAGGAATCTGTCAATAACGTGTCTCTTTCAGATGCACAAGTTACTAACTTGTGTAACGATATATCTGTAAGAGACAGTAGTTAGTGACAGATTCCTTACCGCCCCACCCATCCTCCCCGTTCTGCGAACTGATTTCTAGGGTTAAGGACATCCCTTTCAGGGCCCTAGTATTTTTCAGACACCTATGTCAGCTTCTTGCATGGCTCTGCGTTCCTGGCGCGGAAAGTCGTGTACAGAACTGACGTCAGCGTGCAGGGGCGGCGTCTAAGTACTGCCCGCGACGTCATCCCGGCGATCACGACGCCGACGACGGACGCGGAGCCGCACGACGCCGCCTACCGACGCGCAAGGGTACTGCTACGCAAAAACTTTCCGGATCCAGCCTGACGCCTGGGGATATTCTAAGGTAAGGAATCTGTCACTAACTACTGTCTCTTGCAGATATATCGTTACACAAGTTAGTAACTTGTGCTACAAGGACTGTGGAGCCACCAACAAAAGTTGCTTCATATCAACCATTTAGAGCTCATGGCCATATTTCTAGCCATCAAAGCTTTTCAGACCCAGTTGAAAGGGAAAACTGTCCTAGTTCGTACAGACAACATGACAGCCATGTATTACATACAGAAACAGGGGGGAACACACTCCCTCCCCCCCCCCCCCCCCTAATTATCCCACTTAGCCCAGGACATCTGGAGGTGGGCCATTCATCACAAGATCTATCTCCTCACAGAACATCTCCCAGGAGTAAACAATCAGATGGCAGACCTGCTAAGTCGTCAGACACAGCAAGTCCACGAATGGGAAATACATCCTCAAATTCTCCTCCCATTCTTCCAAATGTGGGGCTTTCCAGACATAGACCTGTTCGCCACGCATCTAAACGCAAAATGCCCAAACTTCGCGTCCAGGTATCCACACCCATTGTCCAAAGGCAATGCACTATGGATGAATTGGTCAGGGATATTTGCTTACGCTTTTCCGCCTCTCCCACTCATTCCATTAGTGGTTCAGAAACTCAAACAAGCGTCCCCGACACTGATCCTAGTTGCTCCCACATGGGCACGGCAACCGTGGTTCACAACCCTATTGGAACTCTCACTAGTTCCTCACCAGAAATTACGTCTTACACCCAATCTTTTCACACAGAGCCATGGAGACATAAGACATCCGGACCCCAGTCAACTCAATCTGGCGATCTGGCTCCTGAAGTCTTAGAGTTTGGCTATCTTAATCTACCGCCAGACTGCATGAATATTATCAAAGAGGCTAGACGTCCTACTACAAGAGCCTGCAATGCAGCAAAGTGGAAGCGGTTTGTAATATAATGTAATAACAACCACATCAACCCGCTTGATGCTACTGTACAAAACATTATATGTTATTTGTTACATCTACAACGGTCCAATTTAGCGTACACTTCCATACGCTTACACCTGGCTGCAATAGCTGCATACCTCCAGAATAGGCAACATCTATCTCTTTTTAGAGTGCCTGTTATCAAAGCCTTTATGGAGGGACTCAAAAGTGTAATTCCCCAGAGACGTCCACCTGCTCCAGTATGGAATCTCAACATTGTTCTCACCAGACTAATGGGCCCACCTTTTGAGCCATTGCACAAATGTGAACTACAATTTCTCACATGGAAAACTGCTTTCCTCGTGTATATCACATCACTCAGAAGAGTAGGTGAGCTTCAGGCATTGACTACAGAAGAACCCTTTTTACAAATGCACCAAAATGAAGTGGTTCTTCGGACTAATCCTAAATTCCTTCCTAAAGTCATTTCTGCTTTTCACATCAATCAATCTGTTGAGTTACCCGTGTTCTTCCCTCAACCAGATTCAGTGGCAGAACGCGCCCTACACACATTAGATGTAAAGAGAGCATTGCTGTATTACATAGAAAGGACAAAACCTTTCCGTAACACAAGTCAACTTTTGTCGCTTTTGCTCCACCACACAAAGGCAATCCCATATCAAAATCAGGAATTGCAAGGTGGATAGTCAAGTGCATTCAAATATGCTATGCAAAAGCAAAACGAACGCTAACAGTTCCCCCTAGAGCACACTCTACCCGCAAATTGGGGGCTTCAATGGCATTCTTAGGAAATATACCCATAGATGACATATGCAAAGCTGCAACCTGGTCTACACCTCACACATTCACAAAACACTATTGTGTAGCTGTGTTAGCAAGACAACAAGCTAGAGTGGGCCAGGCAGTTTTACGTACACTATTTCAGACCAGTGCAACAGATACAGGTTAGCCTCCGCTTTGGGAGATAACTGCTATATAGTCTATGCACCGCATATGATCTAGCTCATATGCCTCGAACGGAAAATGCTACTTACCCAGTATGCATCTGTTCTTGGCATATAGAGCTGTAGAGTCAGATGCGCCCACCCACCTCCCCGGGTACCTATACCTGTTGCAGTAACATCTTACTTAGATACATGCATTCATGGACATCTCCTTTTATTACTCCTACTATTTCCATTATCACCCTCTGCGGGAAAACAATCTAACAATGGAGTCGATGCCCTTGCTCACTATCACCGAAAGGAGGAGTCGCCTACCTCGTGACTGGAAAGACTTCTTCGAAGAAAAACAAAGTGCAAGCATCCGGACCCAACACTAGATGGCGATCTATGCATAGCATATGACTCTACAGCTCTATATGCCAAGAACAGATGCATACTGGGTAAGTAGCATTTTCCTTATACCTAAAGTGGAAGCATGTAATTAAGAAGAAAATGTATCTATTTTCAGATCTCATAAACTGATTTTTGGAAATAAATGGTTGGAATTCCAAAATAAACTTTAAACTGACATTTCAGAGATAAATCATGAGACATTGGGAAGACCTATTACTAATATTAACTTGGTGCAGGTGCATTGCAGCTATGGCTGTTATGTATTACCCACATAAGGGCATTCCACATTGACAAAGCCTTTTACGTTACTTCTGGCAACCATACCTGATAAACTGAGGTGATCACTGCAGGTAATCTTGCTTTTAGTGGCCACTAATGTAATCTTTACAATTGTGGTTTAAATTACAACTCTAACAATATTAGTAGAAATGCTGTTTTTCATTTCATTCATGATGATTTTCATTGATCATAAGTAGCTCTTATCACAGAAAAGGTTGGGGACCCCAGTATTAGGCTATAAAGATGTTGAATTTTTTCTTTAGCTTTTCTGTTGAAAAACAGTTTGTATGTTTGTTTTTTTAAAAGTGCTCCAAGATCTTACCCGCGGGTGGGATGATTCATTGCTTATGACCTTCAGGGTCACCTTGGAGGAGAACTAGGATTACAGGTGAGTACCTTTTCCTTCTGACTTACCGGCAGGGTTTTAGGTGTAGAAATCAGAGTCTAGGATGAGGACCTGGTCCATGTGAGGAAATTGGGTGTATTATATGGTGTGGTTGTGCAGCCTCACAGCGTAATACACTTACCAACCCCTTCAGGTTCAGTCGGTTTGCAAGGGTCGAAAAATCCACTCGCTATGGTGAGCCAGAATTAATCAGGACGAGCTGTTTTTAGGGCCTACTCGCCCTTGCTGGCGAGTAGGAAGACAAACTGACTTTTGACCTCTGTCTCTGAAAGCAGAGCAAATGTGACAAGATAACAAGATTTAAAGGCATCTTTGTTACACACAAAGTGAATGAGCAATAAAGATGCCTTTAAATCTTGTTATCTTGTCATATTTGCTCAGCTTTCAGAGACAGAGGTCAAGTACATTACAGTTAGGTCGAGTTCATTTTTCGAGTTACTAGACCTTGGAGCCCTGGTTTGGTCAGTAAAACCCCCAGCTCAACCCTGGGCAGCTCTGGCACTAAGCAGCAAGGCTTACACAGAGGAACAAGAGTTAAGCATTTAAACAGTTCCAAAACAATTGAAGAAGAAATCGGCAACACTAAAGAAATCCAATAACAATTTATAAAAAAATAGACTGTATTTTTACAAGAATTTAGACACTAGAACGAAAACTATCCACCGGAGGGTTCCGGAGATATAGATTTTACAAGCAAAAATAAATCAGAGTAATTTTATTGAAACGCGAACAAGCTTTGACAAAGTCAACAAATTTGACAATTGGAAACTTTTTCAAAGACAACTTAGGTAAGTGTTAATGTGGTCGGTTAGAAGTACTTGGGGTGACAAACTCCATCAGGGAGCTAGTCAGGGGGGCCTGCAAGGTCCCCAAGAACAGTTACCTTCACAGAAGAAGCAGTCCTTAAGCATTTACAGGCACATTATCTGCGTTGCAATGGATTCCTATGGAGTGGTCCTTATGCAAGGAATAAAGGATGCTGAAGATGCTCTAAGGATACTGTGGATGCGACATGGTCAAGGGGGGTCTTCCTGTAGGGATTCCTCAGCCCACGAAGAAGGTGAGGGAGTACTGGTTACACGGCCGACGTCCCAAAAAGTCCTCTGCTGTCTGGTTGAAGTCCAAGCCACTGGACTATCCGTAGCCTGCTGTCACAGTCACAGGCCAATCCTTCCTGAGTTGATAACGTGCCTTCTGAGGGTCCCAGCAAGTCTCCTACAGCACCTTCGGGCTCTGCAAACTCGGGTGCAACTCTGTGCACCAAGTCTTGGTCTTTGGTTTTGTATGGCGGCGGTGGTAGCGGCTTAAAGACTTTCGACTACTAACTTGCCCCAGCAGGATTCTTCAGCTCTTATGTCACTGTGCTGCGAACGGAAGGCCAGTCAACTAGCCCTTGGAGTTCTCTTGGCTTAACTGGGCTATGGAGACAGCTTCTCCTTGAGCAGGACACAACAGCCAGAGTCCCTTCCTTTACTAGTCAGCAGGTGCAGTCTCCGAAAGTGTAGCCTGTCTTTGCTGGTTCCTCGGTTTAGCAGGGCAGTCCTCCTTCGGTCCTTCTTCCAAGACGGTCGAGATCTGGGTGCCAGGGGTGCCCCCTTTAAGCTCAGAAATGGGCTACCAGGTTCCCTCCCATCTGGTTACCACTTCCTGTGGAGTGCGGCATCTGGCTCTCCTAGGATGCACTATTCTGCCCACTCCCAAGATGGCGAGACCCTTCTTTCAGTGTTCATACCTCCCTAGCCCACCCTCGGGGTGTGGCTAACTTAGGGCTAAACGCTCCTAGGGAAACTGGTTTGGCAACTGGTTTCCCTTCTCTTTCCCGTGCCAGCCTGTCTATCTTAACAAAGGGATAGCCCTTCCCTCTGGTGTTACACATATGCCATTCAAGGGCGGCTTCACCTTTGAAGCCTGCTTTTTGGGACCAACACCCAATGGCTTCCTGCAGAAGGGAGATGACATCTCCCTGGCCTGCAGTGCCTCATTGTTCTCCATCCTGAGAGTCATTGGCACGTCACTCCTGGAGGGCAGAAAGTTGTCTTGTGGAGTAGACTCCATGTGTGTCTTGGAAGGCACTCTGCAGCAAGTTAAATTAATTTCGACTTGAGATACTGGTCGGGCTTAATGTAACAAGTTGTTTGATACCTTGGAGTGCCTACTTTGGTCACCATTCAGAAGTTAGCACAGCTGAGTGGGTCAGCGTGTAACTTTGTACTCGCCAATTGGCCAAGTCTTTCCATAGTAAAAACGGCAGTTTGACATGTTTCCCTGTCAGGACATACAAAGTACATGTCCTGCCTGTGTCATACGTTGCACCCTGCCTTTAGGGCTCATTAGGCCTGCCAGAGGGGTGACTTAGACACATTTTCAGGGGAAGTGGTGGCTTTGCCGTTGCTTTCAATGGCAAAGTGGGGCCAGCAGTGCATGACTGCTCTACCAGTCTGCAGAGACGGACTTGTTTTACTTGGGGGATCTCCAGGGTGGCATAATCAGTACTGCGAATGCTGGGGTACCACTCAAACATACATGCCCTGGGTACCAGTGTACCATTTATTTACTATGGACTTGCTGGTATGTTAGCCATTTCCAATTGGGTACAGCCAAATCGGTATACACTTTAGGTTCAGGGCACTGTCACTGAGGTCTTCTTAGTAGCCCTCAGTGCACTCTGAGTCGAAAAACCTGCAGCATAAGTCGAAATACTTGGAGGTGACATACAAGAAGAGCCATTTCCTTACAAGGCCCCTTCCAAGAGGAAAGGTGATGAGCAACTTACCTTTTCCTGGTGATTCTCATCATCTAAGTGGAAGAACCTAGAAAGGCCATCTGCATTGGCATATTCAGTCCCAAGTCAGTGTTTCACTGTGAAGTCCATCCCCTGTAGGGAAATGGACCACCTTAACAAATTGGGGTTTCTCTCCTCTCATCTGCTTTAGCCAGTTGAGGGGGTTTGTGTTCAGGTTGAACTTTGAAGTGAGTCCCAAACCGATAGGGTCTTACTTCCTCAGGGACCAAAACACAGCAACGGCTTCCCTCTCAATGGCACTCCAACACAGCTCCCTAGAAAGGAGTCACTTGCTGATAAAGGCAACTGGCTGATCCTGGCCCAATCATTCACTTGTGCCAGCTCTGCCCCATCCCATGTTCCGAGGAATCTGTCTGGACAATAAACTCTTTACTGAAGTCAAGGGCCTTCAAGAGAGGTGCTGAGCACAGTGCTTCCTTGAGGGTGTCAAAAGCCTTTTGACACTGCTCAATCCCGATAACTTTTCTGGGCTGCTTTTTTTTTTTAGGTCAAATCAGTTAATGGTGCCACTATGGTACCATAACCAGTCACAAATCCCCTACAGTATCCAGTAAGGCCTAAGAAAGGCTCTGACCTGGGTCTTGGTCTTAGGAGGCTCCCAACCCAGGATGGGGTGGATCTTGGGCTGGAGAGGTTGTACATGCCCTACACCAACTTGGTGGCCCAGGTACACAACAGAGCCCTTCCCTATCTGACACTTACTTGCCTTGATAGTCAGGCCTGCCTGCTGCAAGGCCTGAAGCACTTCCTTGAGGTGGACCAGGTGATCCTCTTATGTGGAGCTCAATACAGCTATATCATCAAGATAAGTTGCGCTGAAACTCTCCAAACCTGACGGTAAACAATTCACCTACCTCTGGAAGGTGGCAGGGGCATTCTTCAACACAGAGGGCATCACTTTGATTTGAAAGTGGCCTTCGGGTGTGGAGAAAGCAGACCTCATCTTGGATCCTTGAGTTAGGGCAGTCTGCCAGGAATCTGATGTCCGGTCAAACGTGCTCAGATACTTCGATGCCCCCAATTCGTCGATGAGCTTGTCAGCTCTTGGGATGGGGTGTTCATCAGTCTTAGTGACTGCATTCAGACCTCCTGTAGTCTACGTGAACATCTCTAGTTTCCCCAATTTGGGGTTGGGTTCGGGCACCAGTACCACTGGGCTGACCCATGGACTACTGGAGGGCTCAATTACCCCCAGCTCCAACATCTTTGGAACCTCATCCTTGATGCTGGCCTTGACTTGGTCAGACAGTCTATAAATTTTACTGTTGACAGGCAAGCTGTCACCGGTGCCCACATCATTGGTACACTGTGTTGTCAGAGCTGGGGTCAGGGAAAACAGTCCAGCAAACTACATCAGCAAGTGATAGCAGTCCCTTTGTTGTTGGCCTGTTAGTGGGGGGGGGAGAACTACTCCCTCCATAGTTCCATCTTGGGCATTAGTAGATAGGAGGTCTGGCAGATGGTCACTCTCTTCTTACCCACCTCCATCTCTCACCATCAACATGGTGATGTCTGCCCTTTCATGGTGTAGCTTGAGCCTATATAAATGGATTATCCTGTGAGGGTTTCTGGGAGTACGAAACTCCAGCAATTAGGTGGCTTTTCCCTTCTTCTCTAAGATGGGGAAGGGCCAACTCCATTTGTCCTATAAGGCCCTGGGTGCCACAGGCTTTAAAACCCACATCAATTGTTATGGTTAGTTTTCCACCATGGAGGACGTTTGGTCATACCAGTGCTTGACAAGCTCCTGGCTGGCCACCAAATTCTTGTTTGCCTTCTTCATATCAGATCTGACAAGTTTCCAAGAGACAGTTCTTCAGGCACCAGGCCTTCCCCTCGGAGGGTTGAGTTCCTTCTGGGCCTGTGGAGCTTTAGAGGCTGGGCTGCTTACTGTCCCTCCTCTTGGCTTTAGGGGCCTGGTTCATAGTTTCAGGCTCCAGGATCCCTCTACTCCCTCAGGGCATTCTGTGCTCTGGTTGTGACACACACCCATTCAGGTAGACCCGTCATTGCCGCATGGGTCCTCTTTTCTACTTCTACCCAAGCAGACGTCTCTAAGTCATTGCCCAGCAGATGATCCTCTGAGATAGCAGGGGACAGAGCTACATTCTTTGGGTCAGTAACCCCTCCCCTATCAAAGACAACCATGGCCATAGGGTGTGACATTGTCAGCGTTGACAATCTCGTTGTACCTCCCTCCTCAGATAGGATCTGTTCTGGGGAAACATGTTTGCCATGACCATGGTCCTACTGGCGCCTGTATCCCTCAGAGCCTTCACCTCCACCCCATTGATTTTTGTCTACTGCCTATACTACTCCATGCAAGGAGGCCAATGGGACAAATGTTCAGTGTTCTCCCCACCCAGGGACACTACAGTAGCCTTTGTGTACCCTTCTCTGGGGACAACTTCCCATTCAATCCCTGCACTAGCCAACCTTTCGGACTGGTCACCAGTGGATGCCTTTTTGGTGCACATTGCATCCCCTCAGTTGTGCCATGGCTGGTTACAGTCAGAGCGCACCTATGCCTTCAAGGGGTCAAACGTATTTCTCTGATGCCCCTTCCTTTTTAAATGGGATGTGGCCTGGGCCTCCCCCCACAGCCCTCCCTTGGGGCTAACTTTCTTTTTATCCTTTCCCCCTCTTTCCCCTTAAAGAGGGCCTGACCACTTTTCTTCTGGTCACCCCCTAGAGTCCTGATAAGTACCCTGGTACTTGCCCACTCATCAGCTATCTTGCCCAGTTCCCCGGGGCTAGACAGCTTAGAGTCCACTAGATGCTGGTGCAACTTCTATTAATGAAAATCTATTAAAATATGCTCGTTAACCAACACATTGTAGAGCCCTTCAAATGTATCCATTTTGTTGCCTTTAGTCCACCCATTTAGTGCCTTAACTGAGGTGTCAACGAAGTCTATCCATGTTTGGTGTTACTTCTCTAAAGGGATCTAAGCTTCAGCCTGTACTCTTCAGGTGTTAACCCAAAAAGCTCAACAAGGACTGTCTCCATGTGGGTGTAAGCCTTAGCCACCACCTCCTCTAGTGTGAGTAGCCTATCTCTATCGACCCCTGGTACTAACACCCACAGAAGTGATCCCCAGTGTTGTCCCCACCTTCCTTATTTTGAGAGCTCTCTCATATGAAGCCAGCCACTTGTCAATGTCATCCCCTGGTACATAACTTGGGGCAATGCTTTTGGGCAACCGTACAACAGGGGCACCCCCATCAGCAACTCCAGATCTGTCACCATCACCTTGTTTGAGATCCAAGCCAAGCCTGTCCCTCTTTTTTTTCCTCCTGGGCTGACCTTCTTTCAGCCAGAGCTATGGCCCTCTCCTCCAAGTCCAGGGCTGCCGTACCCTCCTGTACGAATCGCTAGCTGTGTTCAGAGCCAGCCAGACTGTGGGCCCTGGGAATCCTCCTGGGCCCTCCAAGGGGGAAGGCGGGGAGGGGGATGGTTTTCGGTCTTCTCCACTCAACAGGCTGTGATTGTCTTCCATCTCCTCTTCATCCCCACTACCTTGGGGTAATTCCTTCCTCAGGCGTGGAGGTACGAGCCTCCTCCCAGGCTTTCAGGGCCTTAATCAAAGCAGGTTTCTTGGCTTTGCTCCCATGATGAATTTACTTTCTGCCCTCAGATCACCCCTCTTGTATGAGAACAAATTTGACAACTCCGTCTCCATGTCTCTTTTGTTGAAAAAGTGGCTTGTGGCTTTGTTCAAAAACGTGTGCAAATGTTCTCCTCTATTTGAACTTGTAGGAAACTTTGCCAAACCTTTTCAAACTCTCCTTCATTCCTTGGAAAGTTTTTGCAACTCCTTGGAGACAGTACTCTGGATTCAACAATGTCCACAGAAGATTCTTTTTGGGAGCAAGAACTTCTTTTCTAGTTTTCCACCTATGCAGATTCTCAGAGGTCTTAACTTCAACAACTGTATGGTACTGCTAAACACAAGTTTTAGCTCCCACCGCTAGGCACCAATGTGAGGAAATGGGGTGCATGCTATGGTCTGGTTGTGCAACCTCACTGTGTAATACACTTAACCAACCCCTTCAGGTTCAGTAGGTTTCGTCTAGCACTGAGCAGTGAAGCTTACACAGAGGAACAAGTGTTAAGCATTTAAATAGCACCAAAACAATCAAAGAAGAAATCAACATGACACTCAAGAAATCCAACACCAATGTATAAAAATAGACTGTATTTTTTAATAAGAATTTAGACACTAGAAAGAAAAGATCCACCGGAGGGTTCCGGAGATATAGGTTTTACAAGCAATGATAAATCAGAGTAATTTCACTCAACTGGGAACAAGCCTTGGCAAAGTCAACAAATTGGACACTTGGAAACTTTTTCAAAGAAAACTTAGGTGCATTTCAATGTGGTCAGTTAGAAGTACTTGGGGTGACCGACACCGGCAGGTAGCCAAAGGACCCAAGAACAGTTACCTCCACAGAAGAAGCAGTCTTTCAGCAGTTCTATGCTCTATATCCGTGTTTCACTGTATTCATGTGGAGTGGCCCTGATGCAAGGGATAAAGGATGCTGAAGATGCTCTGAGGATGCTGTGGATGCGACGTGGTCAACAAGGATCTTCCTACAGGGATTCCTCTGTTCACGAAGATGGTGAGTGGGTCCTGGTTGCACGGTCGACGTCCCATAAAGTCCTCTCTGGTCCGGCCAAAGTCCAGGCGCCCTTGGACTACCAGTCACCCATTGTCTCGTTCACAAGCCAATCCTTCCTGGGTCAATAACTTGCTTTCTGAGGGTCCTTGCAACTCCTCGACAGCACTCCCGGGCTCAGCAAACTCTGGTGCAACTTTGTGCATCAGGTCTTAGTCCTCTGGTGAACGGCAGTGGTGGTAACGACCTGAAGACTTTAACCTACCAACTTGCCCCAGCACGCTTCTTCAGCTGTTGTGTCCCTGTGCTGTGAATAGGGTGGGGCAGTCAGCTGGCCCTTGGAGTTCTGTTGGCTTGATTGAGCTCTGGAGAGAGCTTCTCCTTGAGCAGGACACAGCAGGCACAGTCCCTTACTTTGCTAGCCAGCAGGTGCAGTTTCTGACAGTGCAGCCTCTCTTTGCTGGCCCGTTAATGCAGCAGGGCAGTACTTCTTCAGGCCTTCTTCCAAGTCCGTTGAGATCTGAGGTCTTGATGCCAGAGGTGCCCCCTTTATGCTCAGAAAGTGCCCTCAGGGCAGGATGCAATTGGTTTTCCCTCCCTCCTGATGACCACTTTTGTGGAGCGTGGCATCTGGCTATCCCAGGATGCATCTTTCTGCCCACTCCCAAGATTGCGAGACCTCTCTCTCCGTGTTCAGACCTCCCTAGTCCACCCCCTGGGTGTGGCTACATCAGGGCTACACGCCCATGGAAAAACCGGTTTGTCAACTTGTTTCCCCTCTCTGCTTCCTGTGCCAGCCTGTCTACCTGAACAGTAGGGCAGCCTTCCTCCCTGGAGTTACACATCTGCCCTTCATAGGCGGCTTCACCTTTGAAGCCTACCTTTTGGGGCTAACACCCAAGGAGCTTCCTGCAGGAGGGAGGTGACATCTCCCTGGCCTAAAATCCCTCCTTGTTCTCCATACTGGGATTCGTCTGCATGTCTCTCCAGGAGGGCAGAAAGCTGTCTCGTGGAGCAGGCTCCACGTGTGTCCGGGAAGGCACAGGAGTTTTAAAGACACAAAGTGGCAGCTTTGCTAAAGCTGTACACTGCAACAAGTTATATTAATTTCAACTTGAGATGTAACGATGTTGTTTGATACCAGTTAGCACAGCTGAGGCTATCGGCATGTAAGCACAGCTGAGGGGGTCATCGTGTAATCCTGTGGTCGCCAATTGGGTGACTACGTTTACCACAGTAAAAACTGCAGTTTTGCGTGTTTTATTGTCAGAGTATGCAAAGTACACGTCTTGCCAGTGTCATATATTGCACCCTCATTAAGGGTTCGGAAGCCTGCCAGAGGGGTGACTTACACAGGTTTCATTGGGAAATGGTGCATTGACTGCTCTACCAGTCTGCAGTGGTGGATTGGGAGACTTGTTTTACTTTGGGGATCTCCACGGTGACACAATCGGTGCTACCAGCCCTGGGGTACCCCTCTAACGTACATGCCCTGGGTATCAGGGTACCATTACTAAGGACGTACAGGTAAGTTAAACCATTCCAATTGGGTGTATCCAATTTGACGTACACTTTAGGGTCAGGACACTGGCACTGAGGTCTGGTTAGCAGGCCTGAGTGTACTCTGAGTTGAACACACCAGCAGCATCAGTCAAAACACTTGGGGGTGACCATACAAATAGAGGCATGTTCTTACAGAACGTACATTGAAAGTGGTGAGATAGGGGAATATTGGTATGATATAGCGTTAGTGAAACCTGCTGTTCAATTGAGTCTGAACACCTGGACTGGAGAAAGATGGAGTGTAAAAAGAGTTGATCCACTTCAACCACAGTCGATCCATTATTGTAGATACATGTGCCTTGAGCGAAGCAGATACAGAATTAGTAAGCTTATGTCTGTATCCAATTTTAACTTAATGGGAAAACTTTAGTGTTTTTTTTTTTTATAAAAAAAAAAACCTTTTGCCCTGCAAGAGGTTGTTGGAGAAAAATAGGTCTGTTTTGCATTCTGCTCACAGAAGTAGTGGCTTGCGAGGAGTATCTCTGGGTTTTAGAATTGTTCTGTGTTTAAAATTCTTTCCTGCCTTATTAGATACATTGCTTATTTAAAAAAATATATATATATATTAAAAAATAATCACAAAGGGAAATTAGGGTTGACCTATGCTGACCATGGTTAATCTGCGAGACCAAAACAGTCCTAAAAGGCAAAATTTAAGTACATTACCTTCACCTATTCTCCCACCCCTTCTGTTTGAACTCAGACTCAATTCCCACCCCCAGCAAACATTCTGATCAATGACATCTCATTTTTACCAACAAAATAACTATCTAATGTCGAATATAATAAATTACATCTACAGTAATAACACACAAATGTTTTAAAATGTCTTCCCTGCCTATTTGGTCGTTGCTTCTTGTTACACCTCGCCCTTTCACCGTGATCCGCGATTTCTCTTTCCTGCGTCTTTGTGCCATTCTTCACTCCGTTCTGTCACCATCTACAAAATGGTAGAGGCCAGAATGTGCATAGGTCTGGATTCATGTTGGACTAAGTGTTCTTATTCTCTCTCTTTACCAGTTATGCATGCTTGTGTTGTGCATTACTTGTAAAGCGCTTTGTCACCCGAAAGGTTCTTGGTAGCGCTATATAAAACACAGAATAAATAAATAGAAATCGGGACCAAAAAAAAATTTGCCACTAAAATAGCCACTATAGAATCTTAATCTGCACTATAAGAAATTGCACAACTCACAGCAACATACACTGTAAACCTCTAACATGTCTGTATGTATGTGTTATTTGTATAACACAAGCCTAGCCAATAGGCAGTAGGGCACTGTACATTGTCAAAGGCAATGAAGGGTACAGCCAGCAAGTGATTAGAGGGTAGCTAGTTTCTGGGAGCCAGTGCACTATTACTATTTTGTGATGCAGTGTTCTTCAAAGAGATGCCTCTTCAACAATTCCTAAATTGGAGCAGGGATGGTCAGTGCTGTTGGATACAGAAATTTGTTGTTCCAGATTCTGGGTGTATAGACCGAAAAGGCCATGTTGCCTTATTTTTCTTTTCTTTTTTACTCTATTGTCTTCTTTCTGATGGTTTCTTGGCTGTGGGTGTGCCGAGAGCCAGCCAGCTTGACTGGTTGCGTGGGACATATGACTGTGGCTGCGTGGGGAGCATGACTGTGGTTATGTGGGGCGCATGATTGTTTGCGTGGGGTGCATGACTGTGAGAGCATGGGGCCCATGACTGTGAGAGCATGGGGCCCATGACTGTGAGAGCATGGGGCCCATGACTGTGAGAGCATGGGGCCCATGACTGTGAGAGCATGGAGCCCATGACTGTGAGAGCATGGGGCCCATGACTGTGAGAGCATGGGGCCCATGACTGTGAGAGCATGGGGCCATGACTGTGAGAGCATGGGGCCATGACTGTGAGAGCATGGGGCCCATGACTGTGAGAGCATGGGGCCATGACTGTGAGAGCATGGGGCCATGACTGAGAGCATAAGGCGCATGACTGTGAGAGCTTGGGGTGCATGACTGTGAGAGCCTGGGGCGCATGCCTGTGAGAGCCTGGGGCGCATGCCTGTGAGAGCCTGGGTGCATGACTGAGAGCGTTGGATGCATGACTGTCGGAGCGTGGGGTGCATGACTGTCAGAGCATGGGGCTCATGATTGTCGGAGCGTGGGGCCCCTGACTGTTGGAGCGTGGGGCCCCTGACTGTTGGAGCGTGGGGCCCCTGACTGTTGGAGCGTGGGGCCCCTGACTGTTGGAGCGTGGGGCGCATGACTGTCGGAGCGTGGGGCGCATGACTGTCGGAGCGTGGGGCGCATGACTGTCGGAGCGTGGGGCGCATGACTGTCGGAGCGTGGGGCGCATGACTGTCGGAGCGTGGGGCGCATGACTGAGCGTGGGGCGCATGACTGAGCGTGGGGCGCATGACAAAGCGTGGGGCGCATGACAGAGCGTGGGATGCATGACTGTGGCTGCGTGGGATGCATGACTGTGGCTGCGTGGGATGCATGACTGTGGCTGCGTGGGATGCATGACTGTGAGAGAATGGGGCGCATGACTGTGAGGGCGTGGGGCGCATGACTGAGCGTGGGGCGCATGACTGTGTGAGCGTGGGGCGCATGACTGTGTGAGCGTGGGGCGCATGACTGAGAGCGCGTGGGGCGCATGACTGAGAGCATGGAGCGCATGACTATGAGAGCGTGGGGAGCATGACTGTCGGAGCGTGAGGCGCATGACTGTGAGAGCGTGGGGCGCATGACTGTCAGAGCGTGGGGGGAGGGGAGGGTGTGTGTGTGTACGATTTGCGGTGTTTAAGTGTATGTTGTATGGTGGTGGAACTGTTGTCATGGAATGATGGATGTTGGGGTGTCTTTTAATAATTTCCATGGGGAGTGTTGGCATATTATATTGATTTGGGGACGTTTGATGGTGGCTGCGTAAGTTCATGATGGTCAGTTTGGGACCATATGCTTTTGGTATCTAACAGAAGGCGTAGGAAGTGTTCATGGATCCTTACTCCATAAAGCAGAAAGAACTTTTTAATTAGCAGTGCACAGTCTCTTGTTACATTTGGGCAATGTTACTGCCGTAAAGTAATATCAAAATGGGACCCTAATCTGGGTGATGCTTAAGTATCTCCGTATCCTGCTTTATTCTTCCTTTTTGTGAGAGGACTTAAAAAGGGTTTTTTCAGTCTTTGTTCACTAAATCAAATTGTATTTATATTTGAGAACACGAGTCGCTTTAAATGGCCATTTACTTTAAAATCATTTTAGAAAGATTTTATTTTTCGGGTCCCATATCATAGGCAGATGTTTATGATGTTCACTAATATGAATAAAAGTCAAGTGATGAACAGACATTCTTATGGTCGTGTGTCACTCCCGCATCTTTGATCAGACACTAGTTGAGTTGGAAATAAATGCCCAATGATGTATGCAGCACCTTCATTTCTAAACCCATCTGAATTTTATAAACCATAGAGAAGGATATAGTCTCATTGCCTGGCTAAAATTCAATCCCCAGAAATTAAGTTGAGGCCAAAACTCATTCATTGATTTACTGTCATGTACAGATGCACAGTTTATTTTCTGATTTACTGGAGTTAATTTGTCTTGCTTTTTGTTGCAGGAAACAAATGTTGCCAGTCTGGCACAAAGCAGTAGATTTTCTGTCTGCTAATGAATCCCGGATCAGAACAGAATCGCACCGCATCGCAGGGGAGGATATGCTTGTTTGGCGTTGGACTCGCTCTGCGAAATATTCTGACTCCTAAAAAGCATCTGAGGGACAGCAGGTCATGCTTCTCATGTCACCGATTGTGAACATCAAGTGGCCAGCGATTTCTCAGCCTTAATATCACATATTTATGTCAGGAAATTAAATTTGTGTTGGTAAATTGGGTGATGAAGCAGGCTCTGACGTGGGAACAGCAGCAGCAAAAAATGCTCCAAATTTTGAGAATGCTCTTCAGTAGCAGTAAACTTGCTTCATGAGAACAAACCTATGTGAACTGCAACTGACTGCAAACCTAAGTGAACTTCACCTGACTTTCACCCAGTGTGGACCTGCTGGAGTTTTGTAAATGCAGGAAATCGATTAGTGAATTCCATGAAAGGCAGCCAATGGTAGGTGTAAGAGAGCTCGCTGCCCTAGAGCTGGGTACATAGTGCATTGAAGGCAAAATTACATTGCTGTAGATCGTACCTTTGGATATAATGGTGCTCATAGGGCCCAATACAAGGGTCGTGGGGGATTTTGAATGCATGTCAGAAGCTTTGGAACTCTTACCATGCCAAAGGGACGTCTAGAGAATGTTTCCTTAGTTTGTTGGGGTTTTGTTTGTCAAATGTTGTTGAGTGCACAAGCACAGATTGTAAGAACCCATATTCCCAGTACTTGAAAATGGCAGTGTCATGCAGCTATAAATAGGACCTTTTCACAATCTTGCTTGCCTGACAGAAAAGCTAATCTACTCCCCTAGTTAAATTGTCATAAATTATGACTATCCAGATGCAATATAACAATGACATTTTACAGCTTTTAGTTGATCTTGAATTTAGATCCGTTTTCGAAATGTTTTTGTGTAATCACCTCTTGGTTTAGATTTCCAGTGAAAAAATGCCATTTTAATAAGTTTTGCATTTAGGCTATTTGCAAAGCAAAAGCAAACCACACAATCTTAAAATTATTGGTTGTCATGCAGCTATAAATAGGGCCTTTTTTACAATCGTGTTTGCCTGACAGAAAAGCTAATCTACTCTCTGAGTTAAATTGTCACAAGTTATGGTTATCCAGATGTGGGCTGCTGTCTGTTAACTAGTTTTGGGGCAAGTGGTTAATTTGAAATCTGAAGCCCGGGTGACTTAGTCCATGCCTAACTAACCCTTGACTGTCTCCCCTGAAATTCAGAGCGTTTGCACCACTTCTCCCACTCCGAATGCTTGACATTTTCTAAAACCTTTTGCTCAAATAAAAGTGTATTTTTTTCTCATGTATACGTGAGTTTGTATGTTAAGTAAATAATTACTTCGCTTCCTTTATCTACAATGACGGAGAATATTGAGAAAAATGCTGAATACCTAAAGTATATTCATTCTCGGTATGGCTGTGATACTATGGCTGACCATCGGCCCATGCAGGCTAAGCATTATGGGGCCCCTGGACAAAGTGGGTAGTTAGCTGCTAGTTTTAGGCAGCTGTTTCATTATGCTAATGGGTACAGGAGACAGGAACCAGTTTCTAGGTCAGATGAGTACAGGCTTGTGATGATGAGTTCCTGGTGATTAGAATGGTCCCGGGTGATCGGGCATGAGATGGGATTTAGTAATTGTTTGGTTTAGTAATTGTTGAGTGTAGAATTAAAGGCTATCCATGGCATGCTCACTCAACACTATTGCGCCTTCATGGGCAAAACATTTTACTCTGTCCTGTTTCTCATTTCACGTACATGAAAAATGTGTACAGATGGTTAGAAAAACGCTGAGCACCTAAAGGTGATTCGGTTTGTGTTGTTGTCTTGGTGCTGTGCTATGTTTTTTGACCTAACCCGTGTCCCTGCCATGAGCTAAAAAGAACTGTGGTTGCTCCTGCCGCCTGGGCACAGAACGCTACGGACTGCAGGTCTAGGTAGGCATTTAATGACTGGACACTATTGCTTGTTTAGCTCAGATTGGAAGCTGGGATGAAAAAGACATGCTGGCCTCTAGAGAAAGGCTGTGCCGGTAAATATTTGCACCTATGTGTGCTTTCTGAGCCACTGGGGTGTTCCTGCAGTTGCACACTGGTGTTTCCTGTTTTACCAGCCCATGCTTGAAATCCCAGATCAGGGATACATAAAGTATAGCCCGGGGGCCGCATGCAGCCCCCTGGTGAACAGTAGCACTAGGCTGCTGTTTACTTGACAGAGCACGAACATTAAGAAAGCTGGGCACACATGTATTTGCACTTTAAATAAAATAAAAGTAAAGAAGCAAAAAAATATGTCCTGCACAACTTATCTTAAGGAATACTTTAGTTTTTAAAGACATCTTGCATTAAACATGTAAAAATGTGGGAAACTCTCTTCAAATTTTAAAAATGTGTCTTTCATTAACATGCAGTAGCGTTTCACCTTAGTACAGAAGATTAAATCACTGCAATGCAGTGCATTTATTAGAAGTAATACTTTTCAAATATGAACTTGGAAACATTAATGCCCTCCCTCCTGACAACAATGTCATTAGTGAAGCAAGAGGCGTCATTTGTCAGGTGCACCCTCTTTGTGGTCTAGGTTCTTATTATAATTGGCGCAACAATACAGTTTATTAAATGAAACACAAGTGTACAGCACACATCCTGAACTCATGTATTCAAAGTGCTCTCTTAAGTGGTATTGAAGAAAATGGAGGCAAAGTGAAATAAAATAATTACCTATGATCACACAATTTGGTAAAGTGGGGAAGCTGAAATTGATCCCAGGCTTTCTGGTTTCACACTGTGCAATTCAGCCACTGAATGAGAATCTCTGTCCTTATGTTTTACATCAAAACGTAATACTTTTTCTATAATTCTTGGTGCATGAGGTTAGAGTGTGGGTGGCAGACAGAAGTCGCATGAAAGGTCAGTTTGTTGTCCACACCATGAATATGCTTCGCTTCACCCTACGTCTACGTTGCACCACCCCGACCCACATCCTGCTTGCAACAATGCAGCCCACAGGCATGCTACATACCATACTCTTTGGCCCCTGGGGAAATGTTTGGGAGTACCCCTGTCTCAGATGAAGTGCAGCGCATTTGACATTAAGGAAAAGACTGAGGGAGAAACGTGGAGAAATTGAAGTAGTATTTTGGCTACTAGTAGTACTTAAATTTAATGTTCGAGGCATGTGTGCTGTAGATACACACGCTTTGCATACTCCTGCCATCTAGTGTTGGGTCCGGATGTTAGCAAGTTGTTTTTCTTCGAAGAAGTCTTTTCCAGTCTCGGGGTAAGGTGACTCCTCCTTTTGGTGATAGTACGCATAGGCATCGACTCCATTGTTAGATTGTTTTCTTTCCGCCATTGGGTTCGGATGTGTATTGCAGCGCTCCGATTCGAAACAGTCAATCGGGATCCCTTCGGTGCACAATTCATTCTACCCTCGTCGGATTTGTTTTCGATCGCGTCTTCCACCTTTTTGTGTCGAAATTTATGAAAACTTTATATCTTCGAAAAACTCTGACCACGCCCTTCGGGCCTACCTCTTTACTCGGTCGGCTTCTACTTAAAGAACCAGCGTCCAGCCTTCGCCGATGGAAAAGATACCATTTCAATTCTGTCCTCGATGCCATTCCAAATATCCGCATACTGACCAGCATAAGGTCTGTCTAGCCCGAGAGCATAAAGAGAAAGTCTGCGACGCATGTCGGTCGTTCCGATCCAAAAAGACTCTGCGGGACCGTCGGGCTCGACAGAGAGACATGCAACGACAAAGTATCGAGGGCACCTTGATATCTTCGGTGATGATATCGAACAGGAAGAGATGGCAGCGGAAGTAGAAGAGTCCGTCTCCCTCCAGGGGTCTGATTCGGAGTTGGAGATCGAACTAGAGTCCCACGACGTTCCGGCTGGACAGGGTGCCTTGAGTACCAAAGCCCCTTTGCCCACCAAACCCACTCCAACAAAACAAAAGGCTATTGGGCAACCACTGCCAACAGTCCATGGTCGGCACCGAGACTCTGATTTAAACGCCCCGCCTTCCGGCTTGGCACCGAAACAGCAAGTCAAGCCTTCCAGCTCGAGCCGAGATGAGACCCCTTCAGTTCCGAAACCTCTCAGGTCAAAAGAGAAAACAGAAATCCAGCTCGGCACCGAAAATGTCGGCACCAAAGCAAAAAGACTCTCCCTTACAGCCACCGGAGCCGATTTTGGGAAAAAATGAAAGAAAAGCTGAATTCCAAACAGAAGAAGATTCACATAAATCCTGATACTGGGCACATAACAGCCAAACCAGTAATACCTTCAAAGAGGAAGGCAGACACTGAATAGAGTATCCCTCTCAAGAAGAAAAAGGACATAGCTGCTTGCCCTATTCATATTCCCCAAACCCCTCCACCTTCTTCACCAATACCAATTTTACCAGATACAGATCCTCTACACATTATACCATCAGGTTCTCCTAACACAAATCGTGATATAGAAGAGGATGACGACAATTATCAGCCACCACCAGATCCATGGGATGACTATAACATAGATCCACCTCAAGATACAGACCCTGATCTATATCCAGTAGAACCTTCCCCCAGATGATAATACTGAACATCAGGAATTAATTGCTAGGGCAGCTAATTACTACGGAGTGCCTTTACACAAAGAAGCACTGGAAGAAGATTTCCTATTTGAAACATTAGGAAACACACATAAAACAACACAAATGTTGCCTATGCTTAAAGGTATGTTGAGGCATACTAATGATATATATATATTTTTGGAAACATTTTATTATGCATATACATAAATGTACAACACGCTGCTCTTCGGTTAAAACTGACAATAACATGTTTTCCAACACAATCTGATTCTCTGGAAGGTACTTAAAATCCATTACATTGAGATTCACATCGTGGCGTGCAACATCTCATCGTATTTCAATCACTAATGTCCTTTTCTGACTCTTCCGGAGGTGGCGCACAGATATTTCCCCTGAAATCGTTCCACTTTCCCCACACCCGCTTCCATTTTTTCGGGCACCCCCTGTGGGTATACACTGCCTTCTCCGCCACCATTGCGCCGTCCATATCGTTACACCATTCACGATGTGTGGGAGTCGCGTGTGTTCCCTAGTGTTTTGCGATATTGCGTTTTGCAAACATCATACCCAATGTTGCCCAGTCTTGAGCTGTGTGGTTAAGATCCGTAGGTTCCCAGATATTGAGGATACACCTTTTGGGCTCTGGAGTGACCGTGACCACGCTAACTTGGGAAATGGTATGCATAAGTGATCCCCAGTATGTCTCGATCTTTGGGCATTCCCATAGCGTATGAAGAAAAGTAACAATCCCCCACACCGTCTGAGACAAAGTGCGTCAGTGGCGTTCCCCATCTTATGCATCGTTAGCCTCGTGTAGTATACTCGATTTAGTATTTTTAACTGCACCAGCTTCAATTTGGAGGGTATCGCTACCTCCCGTGGGGATGCGAGTGCTTCCTGCCAGTCCGTCTCATCCAGTTCACCTATATCGGCTTGCCATTTCTCTCTAAGAGTTTGTGTAGGGTCTGGTTGGTTATTAATAATTTTACGATAGGTTAGGGAAATGGCTTTCTTGTCTATGTATTCTGTAAGGAGCCTGTCCTCTAACGGGGAAGCCTCTGGAAGAACAGTACCCGAGGGGACGGCCGCCTTAAGGGCATGCTTGATCTGAGTGTAACGGAAAATTTTGGTAGGTGCCATCTCATATTTATCTTGGAGCTGGGTAAATGTAATGACCTCTCCCTTACACCAGAGATCTCCTACTCTTGAGATTCCTATTAGGTCCCATTGTTTGAAGCCCTTACTACCGCTAAGCCTACCCAATTTTTGGGTTTCCCAGAGCGGCGTCAGTTGTGTTACGATACCATCCCAGCCCAGTTTTTTTTGGGCCGTATACCATATTTGCACTGTGTGTGCCGTGGGCTCCGTGAAGGTGTGTTTCCGGGACTTAGTATAGAGCACCCTCATGACCCCACCCTCTCCCAGAACATGTCTATCCATACAGAACGCAGGCTCCGTTTGGGGTGTGTGCAGCCATTGGTTAATCACGATCAATTGGGAGGCCCAATAGTATGCTTGTATTTTGGGGAGGGCGATCCCACCATCATACCACCCCCTGACCAGTTTATGCATTGCTATACGGGCTGGTTTTCCGTCCCAGAGGAGGTTAGTTACTTCTGCTTCAATTGCCCTAAAGTAGGAGGGGGGAACCGGGAACAGGGTGTTCTGCAGAGCGTAGAGAAATCTAGGGAGTGCCATGATCTTAAAGAGTGCTGCCCTTCCCAATAGTGTCAGAGGTAGGGATTGCCAATGTTTGGTGTCTCGGCAAAGCCTTTTTAAGGGTTCCATGAGGTTTTTTTCCATAAAGTCCATAGGACTCGGTGTGATATGGAGTCCCAAGTAACTCCCCTCCACGACCTGTATCGTACAGCTTGCCGGGAGCCGCGGTGGGGTGCCGCTCAGCACATATAGAAGAGATTTGGCCCAATTAATGGTATAGCCGGAGAATCTACCATACGCCTCACATATATCCAGAAGTCGGGAGAGCGAGCGCCTGGGAGATGTTATATGTTATGTTATAAGCATTTATATGCGCGCGGATACTCAGGAGTGTCCCGGCACGGTACCTTGCTAGTGAGTTGGAGGTCGGACTGAGGAGATTATACAAAAAGCAGTGTTTTCAGCCGTTTCCTGAACAGCTTAGCATCTTGAATACAGCGGAGTTCAAGAGGAAGTGCATTCCAGGCCACAGCAGCCTTATAGGCCAAAGAGCTGCCGCCCATTCTCACACGGCGGAAGCGTGGAATCACTGCCAGAGACTGTGCCATAGAACGCAGGTGTCTGGAGGGCACGTAGAACTTAAATCGCTTCCTAAGATAGCCAGGGCCAGAATGGTACAGAGCTGCGTGCGCCATGGTAAGGGTAAGATGCCATGTATAGTAGAATATCATCTGCATAGAGGGAGATGCGGTCCTCCCAGCCCGCCGCCAGCGAAGCCCGCGTATGACCGGGTCCCTTCTGATCCAGGCCGCCAGCGGCTCCAGTACTAGGGCGAATAGAAGCGGCGACAAAGGGCAGCCTTGTCGTGTGCCCCATCCAAGAGGAAAGTCTGCCGCAATTCGGCCGGTGGCTACTACGCATGCCAGAGGCTTAGTGTATAATAGCTGGACCCAGGCACAAAACTTGGGGTCAAAGCCCATATGCCTAAGAACGGCGAAGAGGAAAGGCCACTCGACCATATCAAAGGCCATATGAGCGTCCACGGATAGGATGAAAGCGTCCTTCTGGATGGTGGGTATACGGGCCATTACGCCATGTAGGCGTCTCAAATTGAGAGCGGTGTTTCGGCCGGGCATGAAACCGGACTGGTCCGGGTGCACTAATTTTGTGAGGTGGGATTGTAATCTAGCGGCCAATGTTTTAGCAAGTATTTTGGCCTCTGCATTGAGCAGCGATATTGGCTGGTAGGATGAGCATTCATGCGCCGGCTTACCCGGATTGTGTATAGCGACCACTGTCGCCAGCCATTGGTCCCTGGGGAGTTCTCCTGCCTCTAGGCTAGCCTCATACATGCTAAGCATATGCGGTGTGAGTTTGTCTGCTGCTTTTTTGTACAATTCAATAGGTATACCTTTGGGCCCCAGCGCCTTCCCTGATTGGATGTTGCCTATGGCCAGTGCCAGTTCTTCAGCCGTTAAATCTGCCTCCAGTGCCCGAGTGTCATCTGGGGTAAGCTTGGGCATTTGGATATCTTTGAGGAATGCTAGAGCTTCCTCCTGTGTGGCTGTAGCTGCTGGGGTGTATACCTGTTCATAGTGAAGGGCCTGTGTATTAGCTATCTGCTGGGGGTCCGTCACGATGTCACCAGTAGGCAATCGTAGTTGTGTCACCCAGCAACTAGCCCTTTCTCGCTTATTCAGCCAAGCCAAGAGCTTGCCCGCTTTGTCCCCAACTTCATACACCCTATGCTGGGTGGCTACGAGTTTGGCTTTCGCGTCTTCCCACATGTATTCTTTATATTCCTGTCTTTTCAGGTGCATGTTGTGTGTATTTGTGCCATTGGGGTCTTGGAAGTGCGTAGCTTCGGCCTGTTTTACTTCCTGCTCGAGGGTCTCTACCTGTTTTTGTTTTCTATGGCCCACAATTAGCGAAATTGCATGGCCCCACAGTACTGTCTTGTACGCTTCCCAGAGTGTCGTTGGAGAGGCCACCGAGCGTTCGTTTTCTCGGAAGTACTGCTGTGTGGTCTTGGTTAACCCCTTCCATATTCCAGGGTTCTTAAGAAAACCAGGGTATATTGGGAATATTCGACGTTGGCCTTGGACATGTGACATGCATTGGACAAAGACCCGGGAATACCTCTAGGTAGGTGCGTTATCCCCTCTAGCCCTCCGCGCCCGTCTGCCGATGTGAGTATGTAGTCTATTCTCGAGAGGCTATTATGCGCTCCGGAATAGAAGGTGTATTGCTGTTCCTGTGGAAATCGTGTGTGCCAAACATCTATGAGGCCAAGTGCGTCCAGGAATTCCGCGAACCTGGAGTGTGTGCTGCGTTGGGTTCTAGGGGGCTTACGGTCAAGCGCGTCATCGAACGTTGTGTTGATATCACCCCCAATTAAAACTAACCCCTGTGGGAGTGCAAGTAAGAAAGCGCTGAGGGCCGGAAGTGCCACCGAGTGCAGTGTCAGCGGAATATATACTAAGACTATATTGTATGCGCGTCCTTCCCATTGACAGGAGATGGCCGCGAATCGTCCCTGGTCGTCTGCCTATGTTTTGTCGATGATGATAGGTAATTGTTTCCCAACTAGGATGCCCACCCCTCGTGACCCTGTAGAGAATTCGGAATGTGCCACCATCCGGTAACCCCACCGATCTAGGGCCTTACACGCCGAACCCACTAAGTGCGATTCCTGAATCGGGGCCACCGCAGGTGCCCGACGTTTAAGATATTGCAGGACCAACCCTCTCTTTATTTTATTGCGGAGGCCGTTAACATTCCACGATAGAATGGTGAGAGGAGGGCCGTCAGTGGCGTTGCGGTTTCTGTCGCAGTTAACGTTACATCATGTGCCATATAATGAGATTAGCAAGAAAGAGCAAGCAGGATAACATGTCTGAGATGTTGTGTGGAAGCAGTAAATTCGCATGCAAAACAAATAAATTGCAAAACGTATAACGTTACCCAACTACCCGCCTGCCTCCCTGCATGACGGACTTTGAACTACCCGCCACCCCAACTGCGCAGAGTGCTTAAATCCCTTACCCTAGTACCTGTGTGAGGGGGAGAGTAGTCCAGTGACTCCCCCGGAATATCCCTATTATCCCTATTATCTACTACATAATTTACTGGCTATTTATCGTTGGCGTGCGTTATTGAGCTGTTGCGCTGACAGTTCCAAATAAGTCTCAGTGTCAATTAGGTTACAACTCACTGTCATTCGTTGCGGCCGGTTCAACTGCCGCCTGCATCATTCGAGTCCTGAGCTGAAGTCCCACACTGCAAGTGGGAGGGCCACTACAGCAGTTTCGTGCATCGCAGTCGCGCCTTGCGCTCCATGCAAAAGACACACAAATGATGGACGGAATGCAGAACAAATCAAAACATTCACCCCCAGTCAAGAGATCTGGGTTAAATCCATCATTCTTTTGCTCACCATGCCACCCTAGTTTAGACCTGGCCATATGCAAATCAGTCTTGACCCTGCTCATGGGAACAGTCCAGCCCGAACTGCCAAGCCAGGTCCTCCCTGGACCGGAAACAAACATCCTAGGACCGGTTTCGGGGTTTCACCCCTCCTCAGCCAGGATAGCTTGATTCCAGTGGCACAGTGAACCCAGGACCCACGTCTGGGCATACCTGGCGCCTCTGTTGTTTTTGCATTTGTCACCCCCGAGTGGGACGGGTATGCCCAGACGTGGGTCCCGTGCTCTCCATGCCACTGGAATCAAGCTATCCCGGCTGAAGAGGGCTGAAACCCTGAAACCGGTCCTAGGATGCTTGTTTCCAGTCCAGGGAGGACCTGGCTTGGCAGTTCGGGCTGGACTGTTCCCATGAGGCACAGGGTCAAGACTGATTTGCATATGGCTGGGTTCAAACTGGAATGGCATGGTGAGCAAAAAAACGATGGATTTAGGCCCAGATCTCTGTACTGGGGTGAATGTATGACATTGTTCTGCATTCTGTCCATCAACTGTTGTTTTTGCATTTGCGCTCCATGCAGGCGCATCAGTACTCTCAGTCCGAGGCTTAGCGGCCAACAAGGACTCTTTACTCATCGCCTGACGCCTCCACTGAACCCTCCGTCGCTCTCGTTTCTTTCAGCTCCGTTGATGTGGTGATTACATTTCTTGCCTAGTCTTCCAGAGCTAGTGGCTTGGCGCCATCCTTCCAGCCATTCGTGAGCCTCCTCGGGCGTCGTAAAGAACCAGGTTTTTCCTTCGGCCTCTACTCTCAGTTTCGCCGGGAATAGCATGGAGTACTTGAGTGCACGATTTCTCAACTCCTTTTTTTGCTTCAAGGAACTGCGGCGTTGTTTCGTCACAGCCGCCATGTAGTCCGGAAAGAAAGTCACAGTGCTGTGGTCGAGGCGCAGTGGGTGGGCGATTCTTGCTGTTTGGAGGATCGCATCGCGATCGCGGAAATTGAAGATTCGTGCAAGTATCGGCCTAGGAGGGGCCCCCGGTTTGGGTCTGCCACCCGGAACTCGGTGGGCCCTCTCCACTGAGAAGTAGCTGGACAGTCCTCGTGGTTGCAATTGGTTCTTGATAAGGTCTTCAATAAACAGATCTAAAGCTGGTCCCCCCGTTCCTTCAGGCACTCCAATAATTCTTACATTGTTTCGCCGCGATAGGCCTTCCTGGTCGTCGAGTTTAGCGGCCATGAGCTTGTTCTCCGCTTCTAGTTGACGTACCCGGCACTTAAGATCCGTCGAGTCTTTGGAGAGGGTTGCCGTTGTTGCTTCGACCTCCGTCACTCTTGCTGTCATTTTCTTAAAATCCGCACGGATTAGGGCAAGTTCCACGGAGACCGAACCTATGCGGGAGTCTAAGGAGGTGCGAACGTTGTTCAGTGTGGTCATAATGTCTTGCAGTGTGACCTCCGAGGCAGTAGGGCTCGTCCCTCTGGTAATATCGCGGTCCGACTGTTCCGGCTGACCTTTGGCGCAGGCATATTTGTCTAACTTCGTCTGGTGTGTACCTCGCTGGCCCTTCCCCCCCCATCGCTGCAGTTCGCCTTCGAGTGCCACGTAGTATGGTGGGGGGTAGGAGATGGTACTCACCGCTGCCTGTCCGTGTGGTGGTCAGCCACACGCGGCCTTTCGGGTTCCTCACCTCCACCCGTTCATACCGCCTCTGCTACTGGGGGAGGTCAGGCGGGGGCGTTGCACTCGGTGCCTACAAGCGCCCTGATTCCCTTCTCAAAGGGTCCTGTATGCAGCCACTTTTAGGGAACGCTCCAATGCTCAGGCACAGCGAGATGCACCGTCGATTTGCTACGCCTTCGTTATATGTGGGTGTTCCCTCCACCGCCTTAGTCCGATAGCGAAACAGGAGCCCAATGCGTGCATAATGTTCCTGGTGGGCAAAAGGGGGGCTCCCAGACTGTGGAATGCGCCCCTGATAGCTAGGTGCCTGGGGACCTTTGGGAAGGTCAAACTCCCTGGCTGGCAGTTGGTTCTATGGCAAGTGTCTGTGCCCGGGGTCGCTGTGTCGCTTGTATCACCCTCTCATGGCTGGCTTCGTGAGGGTCTGTGCCTACAGGGTGCTGAGTGTTCTTCAAGCATTACAGGTGCTGTGCCCCTTTATCGATTCGGGGGCCGGATCTTTCCCCCTGTCACGCCTGGTTGGGGCCTGATCGCAGCGGTTCTGCGTCTTCCACTGGGGGGGCTCTGGGACGCCGCGTCGGGCCGCTCTTCAGTTGGTGAAATTAGGCGGTCTCCGTCGGGTGCCGTGCATACATGAAGAGTCGTCACTGACCTTTGTTCCTTTGTTGCTGCCAACACGGCACCGCCTCAGGCCGCCTCCGGGTTCGTCCCCCCGCTCAGGCCACTCTGCCTCCACGCCGCATGGTAGCGTTTGTGTGCGGGACTCCGGTGAATTTCGATCGTGGTGCTGCGGAGCCCCTCAGGATTGCCCCCGCCGTCTGCCTTTGCCGACAGGTCTCCGCTGCTGGCGACAGGTGAACTCGCCCCCAGGCCTGAAAGTCAATGTCCCCACTCCGCTTTGCTGAGGCCGTACTCGAGGCCCCGGCTGCCGGGCAGGACACAGGCCCCGTCTCTCAGTTGCGGCGTAGGCTCGCCGGAGCACACTTTAGAGGAACTGCGGGAGCCGCGTCCGATGGCCGGTCACTTCCGACGCGTTACCCACTATTTGCAGGCGGGTGCGCCAACAGATTAGTAGACGGATCTGCGGGGATGTCGGGCGGGTCACGGAGCCTCTCTAGGCAGCGGCCATTTCCTACGGCTGCTCAATCTCTACCATCTTTAGTGACCAATGATATTTTTAAAGACCCAGTTAGAGCACGTATATTAACAGCTAGGGTGGACAAAATATATATACTCCCCCTCACCCCTCCCCCAAGACCCAGTTTTTAATAGGGGTCAGTTGCCTTTGGATTCCTTAAGGGTCTCTAATGCCCATATGAGGGCAAATCCCCAAATGTCAGGGAGGCACCACCTCCAGATAAAGAATCCAAGATGCATCAGGAAAAAGAGTAGCTACTCAATCAGCCAACCATTGGCGTATAGCTAGAAACAAGGTCTGTTGTCCGGATACAATAGAGCTCACTGGGATGAGATGGAAGAATTATTCAAATATCTTCCAGAAGAACACAAAAAGACGGGGAAAGAAATAGTGCAGGAAGGGAAACTTATTTCTAATTCCTCTATCAGATGTGCATTAGTTGCCGCAGATACTGCAGCTAGAGGAATCAACACTAGCATTATGCTTAGGAGACATGCATGTCTCAGAATTTCTGGTTTCAAACCAGAAGTGCAACAAACCATTCTTAATGCACCCTTTGATAAGGAACACCTCTTTGGCCCTCAAATAGATCAGTCTCTTGAAAAAATGAAAAAAGATACCGAAGTAGCCAAGTCTATGGGAGAACTTCAATCTCCTACCAGAGTTTCCTTTTGTCACTCCTTTTACAGAGGAGGCTCCAAAACTAACACCTCAGATGCGGCTGCATCTTCATACAAGACACAAACACTATCACCCCCCTTTAGAGGATTCTTCAAGGGTGGATATAGAGGGAACAATTTTAAAGGGAATGGTAGAGGTACACCAACACGTACCTCCCAGTCATCTAACAAGCAGTGACTTGCTACCACTTCCCTCCTACTTTTCATCACCTGTTTGGGGAAGATTACAACAGTTTTGGAAATCAATAACAACAGACAAATGGGTTTTGGATATTATCCAACATGGTTATTGCCTGGAGCTTACTAGCAATCATCCCAATATTCCACCTCGCATTCATAAACTCTTGCTACAACACCACCAGCTTCTCAAACAAGAAGTACAAACTCTTAAAACAAAAGGAGCGATAGGACCAGTTTCATTAGAACATCAAGGATCAGGAGTTTACTCACTTTACTTCCTAATCCCCAAGAAGGACGGGTCTCTACAACCATTCTTAGATCTCAGACCGTTAAACCTATACATACTGTCAGAACACTTCCATATGGTTACCCTTCAACAAGTGCTTTCACTCCTACAACAAGGCGACTTTATGTCCACACTAGGCTTAAAGGACACATCCTTCCAAATTCCTATCCACCCAGCACATCGCAAATCTCAGATTTGTGATAGTGTGAAATCACTATCAATTCAAAGTACTTCCATTCGTAGTGACTACTGCACCCAGAGTAGTCCCAAAATGTCTAGCAGTAGTAGCAGCTCATCTAAGAAGACAACAAATTCATGTCTTCCCATAGCTGGACGATTGACTCATCAAAGCCAACACACACAGAAAGTGTTTACAACACACTCAAGCTACCATAAACCTTCTCCATCAATTGGGATTTACAGGCAATGCACAAAAGTCCCATCATCAACCCTCACAACTGCAAACATATCTGGGAGCAACGCTAAACACTCGCATAGCTCTAACCTCTCCCAATGCAGCCAGAATTCAAAACTTTCAAACTATTACTACAGTTTCAAACCAACCAATACCTAACAGTGAAGACTTTCATGCAACTGTTAGGAATGATGGCATCATGAATTGCAATAGTGCCTCACGCAAGATTACACATGTGTCCTCTACAGGAATGGTCCGCACATCAGGGGAATCAATCACAGGGTCAATTGACAGATCTAGTGTTGGTAGACAGCCGCACTCATCGCTCTCTGCAGTGATGGAACACACAAAACCTATCAAAAGGGCGGCCTTTCATCTACCCGGATCCACAAGTCGTACTAACAGCAGATGCATTTCTGACAGGTTGGGGTGCCCGTCTCCAGCATCTGACAATTCAAGGTTTATGGGACACAAAACACAGAAGTGTCCACATCAATTACTTGAAGCTTCTAGCAGTTCAACTAGCACTAAAAGCTTTCCAGCCTCACCTAATAGGGAAAGTTGTCCTAGTCCAGACGGACAATATGACAGCCATGTACTATGTACAAAATCAGGGGGGGGACACTCTACAGTTGTCACGCCTCTCTCAGACCATTTGGCGTTCGGCAATACATCACAAAATTCATCTTCTGGCAGAAGACCTTCCAGGAATGCACAACCAATTTGCTGACCTCAGCAGGTTGCGTCAACAAGAACACGAATGGGAACTTCATCCCCAGGTTCTCCTTCCATAATTCCAGAAATGGAGATTCTCACAAATAGACCTCTTTGCCACAGCAGAGAACTCAAAATGCCCAAACTTCGCCTCCAGATTCCCCCACCATCTATCCAGAGGCAATGCCCTATGGATGAACTGGTCAGGGATATTTGCTTACACTTTTCCGCCTCTCCCTCTCCTTCCATTTCTGGTTCGGAAACTCAGACAGACATCACTCACACTGATTCTAGTGGCACCCACATGGGCTTGTCAACCATGGTTCACCACACTACTAGACTGTCAGTAGTTCCACACCAAAAACTGCACCTCACTTTCAACCTTCTCACACAGAACCGTGGAGAAATCTGGCATCCAAACCCCAAGGAGTTCAACCTTGCAATCTGTCTCCTGAAGTCATAGAGTTTGGATACCTAAATCTACCACCAGATTGTATGACAATTCTTAAGGAAGCAAGAAAACCTACCACTAGAGAATGTTATGCAGCAAAATGGAAAAGGTTTGTTATATATTGTAATAATAACACTATTGATCCGCTTAGATGCATCTATACAAAATATTATTTGTTATCTTTTGCATCTACAGCAAGTTAGCTTAGCCTACACATCCATTCGACTACGCCTTGCAGCAGTAGCTGCATATCTACAAAACAGACATGTATCCTTATTCAAAGTTCCAGTAATGAATGCTTTTATGGAAGGACTTAAAAGAATAATACCACCCAGAGTACCACCAGCACCTGTCTGGAACCTTAACATTGTTCTCACAAGGCTTATGGGTCCACCTTTTGAGGCATTACACAATTGTGCATTACAATTCCTTTCATGGAAGGTTGCCTTTCTAATTGCGATCACTTCATTAAGACGTGTTGGTGGGCTACAGGCATTAACCTTAGAAGAACCTTTCTTTCAACTTCATAAAGATAGAGTGGTTCTTCGTACAAACCCAAAATTCCTTCCAAAAGTAGTTTCTGCGTTTCATATTAACCAATCAGTTGAGTTACCTGTGTTCTTCCCTCAACCTGATTCAGTAGCAGAAAGGGCTCTACACACTCTTGATGTAAACAGAGCACTATTATACTACACTGATAGAACTAAAGATTTTCGTAAAATAAAACAACTTTTTGGTTCATTTGCTCCACCTCATAAAGGAAATCCTATCTCTAAATCCGGTATTTCTAGATGGATTATTAAATGTATTCAAACTTGCTATATTAAAGCTAAAAGAACTTTAACTATACCTCCTAGAGCACATTCTACGTGCAAAATAGGAGCAGCTATGGCCTTTTTAGGTAACATTCCCATAGCTGACATATGTAAGACAGCTACATTGTCTATACCACACACATTTACAAAACATTATTGTGTGGATGTATTAGCACGTCAACAAGCTAATGTAGGACAAGCAGTACTAAAAACACTTTTTCAAACAACTGCAACACCCACTGGTTAGCCACCTCTTTCGGAGGGTACTGCTATACAATCTATGCAAAGCATGTGTATCTACAGCACACATGCCTCAAACGGATTATGTTACTTACCCTGTAAGCATCTGTTCTTGGCATGTAGCGCTGTAGATTCACATGCACCCTACCTCCTCCCCGGACAACTATGGTTGTTGCAGTTCTATTATACACATTACATATGCATGGACATCTCTATACTACTACTTACTCCGTTCTCACCCTCTTGCCGGAAAACAATCTAACAATGGAGTCGATGCCCAGGCGCACTATCACCAAAAGGAGCAGTCACCTTACCTCATGACTGGAAAAGACTTCTTCGAAGAAAAACAACTTGCAAACATGCTGACTCAACACTAGATGGCAGGAGTATGCAATGCATGTGAATCTATAGCTCTACATGCCAAGAACAGATGCTTACATGTAAGTAACATAATCCTTCCTTGTCATTATATCCATGAATGGTTGGCTAAAATTCACATGTTGATGGCACCTGTTTGGGTTGACTAGAGTCAGTATGGAGGGAGGGATTGCAGGAGGTGGCTCTCTCGACAGTTTCTGTATGTTGTTACTTCATGGAAGATATATCATCAATGAAGACATGTAGTGTGTGGTTTTAAAAATCGAATTAACAACACAGCATCTTCTGTTTTCACACTATAAATAGTTTATATTTAATACTTTAAGGTTTGTAATATATGTATATGCTTGGTCAGTCCAAGTGCTACGAATGGGATATGTATGCAATATGTGCAGAGGGGCCGGTTGTGTCTCATTTTCCATAATTAGTTTGGCAGTCCTACTAATACATGTCTCATTAAAGTGCAACACCAGTGATGCAAAGTGCTGATATGGGAATTGATGGTATAGGTACGTAGTAAAGGTGATGGGTGAAATGACTGGTTCCAGAAATACTTTTTACCTCAGCGGCCTCTTAGCTGTCTTTCATTACGACCTTAATGACCTTGAATTGTACATGTCACTTCACTTGTACCTTATCCATGGAGATAACATCTAAATAAAGTGCACGATTACAGCATCAAACTGAGCAGGGTTGGATTACAACTCTAATTTAAGATGCAAATACAGTAGAATGGTGAGATTGGTAATTTCCAATTATGATAAAGTGTGAAGGGACAATGTTTAACTGCAGTACACTCACTAAAGACTAGGCATTGGTACAGGTGGCACTTGGCAGCGGTAGCTGGGAATTCACCTTTCATCACTCCATCAGGGCCCGAGGGAGCCTATTGCAGCTTGTGGTTCTTGGAAGGACTAAGTGCCATTATTTTTTATTATTAAATGATGTGTACAGTAATCGATTTTCGTCATATTAAATACAGAAGATAGCACATTCAGATTAGCATAGAACATGGATTTCGTTTTCATGTTTTTCTTAATGAAGTCCAGAAAAATAATGGTATGGGCAGAAGAGAAATATTATTGAGTGTCTGCAGATTGATGTACCAGAACAGTTTAGGCAGCAATTCCATAGGAACAACTCCGACACATGAAGGCTGTACTTGGGGAGTCAATAGCTGGGCACCTGACCTATCTTTGCGGTACTTTGGTTAACTTATTAGTTATGACTAAATGGACATTTTGTCTACTTTCATAAATTCTTCAATCTTACACTTACTGCAAAGCTTTTAATGTCAGTGATGTAATGTCCTGTAATGTCATCAGATTTAAAGTTCACACAAGATCAGTTCTGGGGATCATATGATATTGTTCCCCTATGATGTCACTCGGGTAGAAGGACAGGTGATGTCACTTGCACTACATTTTGCTCAATCGACATCCATGCATCCCACGTGCACCCAGTGAGCACACACAGCCAGTTACAACAATCTTATTCACAGTCCCTTTACCAACTCCCTAATTAACACGTCATGCTCAACCACCTGTTACAGTGCAACATTCAACTGGCATCGTCAACACATTAACAAATTAGATGGTTTCTTCATCACAAAACCCGGCTCAGCAACACTACTGCACAATGTTTTATGTCCTAGTTCTATCCGTGGCCTTGCAGTCTTTCACAAGTCTGCATGCACTGTCCAAGACAGTGCTTGTTCAAACCTTTACAACTAATCACATGCCACTTACCATTATCTGCAACCAAGGCAGTAGTCCACCTCCTTTACAGACCTTCAGGACCCAGTTGCACTTCAGTACCTTTTTAGGTCTCGCTGAGCCAGCGCGCATGCACTGCTCTGCGAGACTTTAGTAAGGGGCTTTTGAAAGTGCTCCGAAAGCGGCCACCAGCGTGCGGTTACGCGCACAAGCGCGCGCGACGTGCACAGCACTTTTTCTCGTCGCGCGCGTGCGCACAACTCGCGGGCGCACGGCGTTACTTTTACGGCCGCGCGGCCAATACTTGTTTCTTATTCTTGTGCTTTTCTATCCAGCCTTTCATTATATGAGTGCATTGTATAACCATGCCAAAAACTGCAAACGAATGAGAGGATTAATGGGTAACTGGTCTATCCTATCACTCCCTTGTATACTGATTCAACTTAACAATTATGATAGACTGAGGATTCATGGAATATTATTTATGTATTCGTATAGATACAGACCTTAGTCCGAGTTAAGACTGGTTTCTCTTTTAAGGACTCTGAACCCATACCCACCAAAGCGACATGCTTCATTACAGGCTCTGCTACTCATCCTGGATATGTTGGGTTATGCCTAATTAGGAGCTTTTAGTAGTAGACTTGTAGAGTATTAATTCTTAAGCTGACATGCCTAAAACGTAATCCTTCATTTATGTACAAGATCTAGTTTTTAAGTTAAAAGGGGGGATCCGTATCTTAAAATGACCTAGTGGTAGAGAAATAAAAAAAAATGTATAGTCTGTCTCTCTATTGTGAGATTAGAGATATTGCACAGTAGGCATACACATTATCCCCTATATCAATTTGTAGTCCGCATGTTTCAGCCGCTGTAAACCCCTAAATGGGGTCTCTCTGTTTTTTCTGTAGAGAGGTTGGGTGCTCTTCTCTACCCCATTACCTATTCGTATAGGTTCACATATAGTTTGGTGTGTGGAAAGCTGGATAGATTATAAATAGGGCTCCCGGTTTTATGGTATTTATTTTTTTGCCATTTCCGTCTGTATTTATCCATATTTATATTTTGGCCATTTTTTCTGTATTTATCCGCATTTATTTTTGCCACAAGCAAAAGACGACGCTACAGCTAGTATTTTTCCACATTTATTTAAATTGACAAGGCACACCTGCGCCCGGTTGTTATTGGTCAACACAATACATTCATCTGAAAACTTTGCCATTGTAGTACAAGCACATGTGCATTTCAAGAGACTTTGAGGACAAAACCCGCTTACTAAAACTCTCGGCCAGACCAGCGCAAGCGCTGGTGCAGGCCGAGACCTAAAAAGGGTATCTACGTGATTAAAGGGAGCGCAGAAGAAAAGGTCCCCTGAGCGCTACCACCCAATCGCACTTTTGGCTCAGTATGCCCTGCTTTAGGCCACTAACAGCCTAATAGGGCTTCAAACAGGAGCAGCACATACCACCAGCAAGAAACCCAAGAGACACCCCAGCAAAGGCAGCTCCGTCACCACCACCATCCAAGCCATGCAACAGACAGCAGGAGTGAGGGAGGCCGACAGGCAGGGGGCTACAAATTGTAGTATGATGGTATCCCCCAGCACTAGAGACTCTGGGCCTGCGTGGTGTAGTGGAGGAGCAACTAGATCATCCCTGGGTGCCCCTGCACTGATTCCATTGAGGCAGGGACCCCACACACTGGTACCCCACACACTGGTACCCCTGCCCCTAAAAGATGCTCCGCTCAGGGTCTGGTGCCCCCAACTGTGCGGCCCACGCACTACAAGCAGAGCCCCCAACTTCACTGGTGCATGTTGAATACCCTGCCGGGGGCAATCAGCAGCTAAGGCAGTGATCCGTCCCCCAACTGCATACTGAAAGTCCTGGGGCTCAGGGGGAGGCAGGGAGCAAACCAGAAAGTACGGATCGGGTCAGGCGACAGCATGGCTACCGCTAACAAAGCGGGTGCCAGATTCACACCGGAACCGCCCTACTCCGATCGGCGGCCCAACAAAGTGTGCCGGAGGGCTGCCGAGTGGGTGAGACAGAGAAGGGGATATACGACCCTAATCCCCCCACAAGTATTAGGGTCACTCGGATTAGGGGATTAGGGTGAGTGCGGTACAACACGCTGAGTGCGGTGAAAGGAGTAGGTGGAGTGCACGGGGTGCTGGGGGTGAGTGCGCACGGGGCCACATGTGAATGCGATCGCCAAGCAGAGATTACCAGACTTTTGTTGGAAGGAATCAGCAGTCTTCCAAACGCCTCTGTTCGACTTCATTACCCGCAACAAACAATTCCGTCGTAACGCACTTACCTTGCGAGTAGGAATGGCGGCGGGCTGGCGCAGAGCTAAAGCTGATGGTGGCAACAGGAAGGCACCTGGTGGTCCGTAGTGCAGGCAAACAGTGGTCCGTAGTGCAGGCAAACAGGAAAAATAGGCAGGTGAGCCCCCAAAATAAAGGACAAAAGTTATGAGGGAGGGACCGGAGGTGTTGGCACGCCCACACAGTGACGCTTGGATCAGACCAGGATTGGCTGAAGAGGACGGTCGTCACTGAAAGACCCTGAGCCCATAGGTCCACACGAGGGCACTAAAAGACCCTGATTGGAAGGAAACTCTGCACTGGAGTACGGCAGCGCGGCAACATTTACTCTTATTTTGCCGTTTTTAAATATAAATACAGACAAAGGAAATATCGATTTCCGTCTGTATTTATATGTAAAAATCCGTAAATACGGAAAACCGGGAGCCCTAATTATAAACAAGCATTGGCATAGCCAATAGGTCTCGCCTTTGGGACCTTATAAGTGTTTAGCCATGCAACACTTGATGTTGTTGCACCAAGGATATTGTGCTGGATAACTAAACACTTATAAGGTCCCAAAGGCGAGACCTATTGGCTATGCCAATGCTTGTTTAGATGGGAATGTCCCTTTCCCGGTATACATGTGTGTGTTCCCGTGCCCTGTGTGCCCAACTGCACTGTATCTGGTAGGTTTTACTTTGGTCCTAGCGTTAAGCTAATCTTGAGTGTGCGAAGAGGCTTAGACCTGTAGCTGGCTTTCTCAAGTCCTCAGCCTGTCCACTAACCTGGAGGGGCACACCAAGTATGCACTCGTGGGAGGCAAAGAACTACAGTTTCTGTCCTGGGTGAAGCGTATAAAGTGTAGTGACATCATACCATGGTTTGGAAGAATTAATGGTGTGACTAGAACGTTTTAGGTCTTGCCTACAGAGCGCATGCGCTGCTTTACTTATTGTTTACAATTCAGTGGGCTTACAGCCGGCCTACAGCAAAACATTAGTTGTTTTCATTGTCACTCATTTGCAGTCTTTCAATTGTTTATCTCCTGTAGGTTCTATTAGTTTCTTCTGTTAGCTCATCCCTAGAGCATGGACCAAGTACAAGTAACAAGTATTCTTCTTGTCTTTTTGCAGCACACTATTTTTATAAATTTTATAAGCGTTGATATTGGAAATGCAATACGCTTACCTACTTTTAACACAGTCATGCAGCTTCTTATTTATGTTGCTTTCACTCTATCTGCCGTCTCTGACGCTTTAGTTACTTAAACCTACAACTGTTCTAATCTATGCCACTCTGCTCTATGCCACTCCATTGTATGCCATTTTAGTTTACACCACTCCACTGTTCACCATCCCACTCCTCTCCACTCTATGCCACTCACTCTATACCACTCCACTCTATGCTACTCCACACTACACCACTCCACTGTACGCCATTCTAGTCTACGCCACACCTCACCACTCCACTCTATACAACTCAACCTTACACCAATCAGTTCTACACCAGTCAACTCAACGCCATTTCACTCTACACCATTCCACTCTACAGTAAGCCACTCCATTCTACTCTACGTCCCTCTACTCTACTTCATGCAACACTCCTTCACGCCTCTGTACTCTGCCACTCTACCCCACGCTGCTCTACTTTACCCCACTCTACCCCACTCCACTTCACTCTGCCACTCCACTCTGTAACACTCCAGCCAACACTGTGCCTCTCTGCCACTCTACACCACTCTGCGCCACTCCATTCTACGCCACTCCTCGACACCACCCCACCCTACCCCACTCCATTTACCTGTACTCCACTCCATTACACTCTAAGCCACTCTAATGTATTCCACGCCACTCTACCATGCACCACTTCACTCAACTTTATGCCACTCCATTACACTCTGCGTCACTCCATTCTACCCCACTCTAGCCTATGCCACTCCATTACACTCTGCGTCACTCCATTCTACCCCACTCTAGCCTATGCCACTCCATGCCTCTCCACTCTTCTCCGCTCCGCTCCTCTCCACACCATTCTACTACCCCACTCCACACCACTCTACCCCACTCCACACCATTCTACCCCACTCCACACCATTCTACTCCACACCACTCTACCCCACTTCACTCCACTTCACATCACTTGTCTGCCACTCTACTTTACTCCAACCCACTCCATCCCACACTATGCCACTCTGCTGTATGCCACTCTACTTTACAACACTCTACTATATGGCACACCACTCTATGCCTGTCCTCTCTACACCAATTTAATCTGCACCACCCCACGCCACTCTACCCCACTCCATTCAGCTTTACTCCACTCAACTTTACTCCACTCTATTACACTCTATGCCACTCTACTCCACTTTACTGTGCACCACTCCACTCTGCCCCTTAACCCTATGCCACTCCATTGCACTCTACTCCACTCCATTTCACTCTACTCCTGTCTACTGTACGCCACTCCACTATAGCCTATGCCACTCCATACCTCTCCACTGCACTCCACTCTACGCCACTATACAGTACACCACTCTCCTTACTGCCACTCTGCTCTGTACCACTAACTTTAAGCCATGCTGAACAGCAGTCACACTGCTGTACAACATGGTTAAAAGACATTGGCACATCCAATAGCTCTCACATATGCAAAACCTATTTTCTTTGCCAATGCTGGTTACCTCAGTCTCTGGGAATGAAACTTACAAGCCCCACTCATGTAAAGTTCCACCGTTAGGTGTATGCTCAGAACTTTGTGCGGACATCTCATGTGCATGTCTAATGCTTGTGTAGTGTGTGTACCACATGTATAGGAGGAATGCTATGCCTGTGAGTGAACTTTAGTACTGAAATCAGTGGGATCTATTTTGGATGCCCCTGGCCTGACATAGCACAATATATAAGGTGAGAACTGCTCTCCAACACAGTGGAAGTCTTTTGCCAGCATTCCTGTGGCTGGAAGAAGGAGATTGAGCCATTGAAGTGAGGAGGAGGGTAGGGCAAAAGGGTTACACTAAGAAACTCCTTGAGGCCTTTTTTTTAGCAACTGGCTGCTGATAGGTTTTTCCTGAACACTGCCATTTGGTAGCTGTGAAAAACTGCCTTTTTTATGTGGTCACCCTATTTCTTCCTTACTGGTATTTGAACTCTGCACACTAGGGCACTGCTATCCAATGTATGTGCTCTGACCCCTAAAACATGGTAAAATTGGCTAATCTCCAGTTGACGTAATTAACTTTATAGTAAAGCAGTAGAATATGGTGCCAGAAAATACTCCAATGGCATGGGAAGTTAAATGTTCCCTGTGGACTGCACCACTTATTGTGCCACCCACTAAAGTGGCAAAGAAAACATCACTTCTGAGCTACCTGTCTAACCTGACCTCTGCAGCTTCTAAACCTGCAGGCAAAGCCTTACAAAACAGCCCTTTTTGACAGGAAAGAACCCTACTTTTAAATGTTAAATAAGTCACCCTTAGGTAAGCCCTTTAACCCACAAGTTAGGGTGTCCAGTATTTAAAAGTGGTACATGGAAGAATTTAGTAGTGGCATGTACCGACAGTGACTAGCCCCAAAAAGCGTTCTTCACTGTGAAGGGTTGTAGCTGTCCTTTGAGGAAAGTACGGATTAAAATTATAAATCTACCATCTCCGTCTTTGGACAGGCTACTTTAAACACTGTTTTTAATATTTCTTAAAATCAATTTCAATGGTGAAGTCAGATTTTTATTAATTATTTAGGAAAAGTAACTTTTAAAAGTTCGACTTTGTCTGCCTAAACCTCCAGTAGGGTCATTATCCTGGTGGCAGAAGGCCCTGCCAGTGTCTCTCCTTAATGAGGTGTGAAAACTGCTCCCAGGCAGAAACAAGGGCTTTGGCCTTTTCACCTAGGTGTGAGGTATGTGACTCATATCTGATGCGGGAGGGCAGCTTGGGAGCCTTCCGGAACTTCATTAAGTTGAAAGGAATCGGGGTGAGGCCTGCCCATTCATAGTTAAGTGTAAAGGGAGACCTGGGGAAGAATGGCCTTTTGTTCACGAGGCTATACGTAGCTAGTTTTCTACCAGCACAGTGGGAGGGGGAGCTTGTCCCAGAACCAGTTTGGTGTAGCTGAGGAGGAGGGGAACTTCTCATTTTTTTAATCCCACCCGTGGCTAGCATACAAGCTCCCATCAGAGGCAGAAAGATTCTGCCATGTTGGATTTGCCTTCACATAGTGCACTGTGGAACTGTGCAGTAAGGCACACAGGATGTGCTGCAAAAGTGGGAAGGGTTACCACTGGGACATTTTTTGCTCATTGATTAGGCAGTGTCCAGGAGTCCCCCCCCCCCCCGCCCCCTACAAAGCTGAAACCTCACCCACAGCTCATCAGAACACCTTTTGGACATGCTGTTTGAGATCTCTGTGGAGACACGAGGGCTAGACCTGCTCCCACTTGTACCCAGGACTAAGAAGCCGACTCCAAGGGTCAGTTGGCTGACCTGCGTAGTTACAGAGAGACCACAAGCTGCAAGAGGCCTTTTTCCTGAAGTGCCGTCTAGCTGACCAGTAGCTTCTAATGGATACTTTTAACCACAGATTCCGCACCTTATGATTATTCCCCCCAGGTCTCAGACTGGATCCGGAAACTCTAAAGCAGTACTCCTGCATGACATTAAGTGGTGTCTCCGCACCAATGTCCTTCCACTCCAGAAGTGACGAACTGGGCCACAGATGAGCACCTTCCAGACGTGCTGACATCGGTTCCTTTCTTTCTGCCCCTTCAGACTCTTATCTGAAAATCTACTCCTCTCATTTTTGAGTATTTTTCTCCAAAAACCTTATTTTTTACCAGTGTACAAAGGAAATATGTCACCCCCAAAAATGACAGGGTTTAAACCCTGTAGGTACTGTCAGAAACACACAGCTGTGACACGAGGTAAGTCTGTGGTCCCTGTAGTCGGGGCATGATTCCAGGGCCTGTGATTACTGCGCCCCGATGAACTCGAAAGCCATCCGGTACCGTGAGGCGAAAATCTACGTTAACAAGCATCGGAATACTGCATGCCATGAATGGTCGAAAGGAAAGTCCCATATGTGTTCCCAAAGTCCTCCCTGTGGCAGTTCTTCATTGCGATCGAAGTCTTCAGTTAGTCCAAAAAGAAGTACAAGAAGTTTGACCCCAGTACAACCCGAATTTACGGATCCATTGGCATCGTCACAGCAGATAGAGGCCTTTTGAGAGTCCATGCTGCCCATGTTTGGCATGCTTCTGGCTGTCTGACGTGTCTTCGGGCCCAAAGGATCAGCGGAGGGCGGATTCGCCCTTGGCATAGTCTGTGCCTCTTGACCCTTCTTTCTGTTCCGCACTGGCTTTGGTGCCAACTTCAGTTTCAGCAACACTCCCTGCACCGTTTCCTTTCACATCGATTCTGGTGCCGTGCTGAAGGGGGAGCGTTATCGGTCATGGTCTCTGACACCAAACTGACTTCGCCTTGACCTCAACCAACACCACACTCCGATCCCACTGGGCACAGCCTTTAATATCTTGCCTTTGCCACTTTACCATGAGGCAGAGCTCATACTTTACATCATCTCAGATTCTGACAATTTGCCCCAGTATACAATGAGGACATTGGGTATGCTGCATTATAGGAGGCCCGTGGTCTAGACACCTCCCAAGACACTGGACTTGTCTGTCCTGGTCCTGACATAGAGGGGAGTCCCTCTTTTGCTATGGTCATGAGATGGGCTGCAGAGATCCTTGACGTGCAGCTCCCTACAATGGAGGTCGCAACTAACTTTTTGACAGAGGTTTTTCAGCCTGGCCAGCCACCTACTGAATCACTCTTACCATTCAATGAGGCCTTAAAGAATACCCTTTTGGGAATATTAGGGAAACCGTGCTCTGGGCCCCCAGTCAACTCACTGGCTGTTCGCTGCCACAGACCACCGCTGTGCGTCCCTGACTCCCTACACCCTACAGCGGTGTCTGGTGGTTCAGGGCGTCCACGAGAATAGTCAACCCGAACACCTTTCCTATGATGACTTATGACTGAGTTTAAACTCATGGAGTCCTTTGGCAAGATACCTGAAAGGTAGCATTGGACCTGAAGGATGTGTATTTCTGTATTCCCGTCCTGCAGACCCATAGGCATTCTCTGCCATTCACAGTGGTCCAGGAGCATTTTCAGTTTGTGGTGCTTCCCTTTGGCCCTACCAGTGCTCCTCACGGTTAAAAAAAAGTGATGGCAGTGGTTGCAGTGCATCATCTGAGGACTGGTGTACCATTCTTCCCCTACCTCGACGACTGACTGTTATAGACTGGCTTGTCCCAGGTAGCAGACCCAAGACGATGGCGCTCCTCCTAACATCGTTTGGGTTTACTATCAACGTGTCAAAGTCACACCTGGCTCCTTATCAGACGCTCCTGTTCAATGGAGAAATCCTGGATTCAGAGCAATTTTGTTCTTCACCCATCTCCTCTTTCCCTCCTTGCCCCCTCCCCCAAAATTCAAGTTATACCGATGTTTCAGCTTCTGTCCTGGGTCTCAGTGAGAATGGCTTTCAGGCTGATAGGACATTTGGCCTCCTGCATCCTGATAGTTGACCATGCCAGATGGCGCCTGTGGGCTCTGCATTGGGATCTGAAGTCCCAGTGGGCACAGCACAAGGGGAACATATCAGATTCCATCTAGATTTCGGGGGAAACTGCAAAAGACCTGCAGTGTTGTCTGCTAGACTGCAACTGGGCCAGTGGCAGACTCCTCCCTCAACCTCACCCAGTGCTGACAGTGGTAACAGATGCATCACTGCTTAGCTGGGTAAGGCCATCTGGGATTGGTGGAGATCAGAGGACCCTGCGGAATCACGCCTCCACCTCAGTTTGCTGGAGTTTCAGATGATCCGATTGGCATTGAAGGCCAACCTACCATCTGTCAAGCAGAAGCTAGTACGGGTTTTCACATACAACACTTCAGCCATGTGATATTGAACCAAGCAGGGCAAAGTGGGGTCTTGGATCCTGTACCAGGAGCCTCTCTGCCGCTGGAAGTGCCTGACTCGCAAGGCCACTTCTCTGGCCGTGAACCACCTGGATAGAACTCTAAATGCCAGGGTACACCAGCTCATCTGCCATTGCTTAGCAGATTGCAAATGGCAGTTTCACCCAGATGTTTTCTGCCTAGAGTAGAGCTCTGGACTTCTGTATGCCTTTCCACCTCCACCCCTCTTAGCTCGAATTCAGAATATGATCAAGACCGACCAGGCCCAATTTATCCTTCCGGCTTCGGATTGGGTAAGGTGTCAGAACTCTGGGGTATGAGTATCTTTCCTCCAATTAGGCTGCTGCTTCAGGAGGATCTGCTGTTGTAGCAACAGGGCAGGGTCCTGCACCCAGGCCTCCACAATCTGCGCCTCTGTGCGAGAAAATTGAGCGACAACAGCTATTTTCCTTCGTTCTTCCTCCCGAGGTAGTTTGTTATTCTGACAGCCAGGCACGCATCCATGAAATCAGTGTATGCGTAGTGCGGGGACAAGTTTGTGGCTTGGTGCAGCTCCTGTCGGTATGACACACTGCAAGCTAAGCTGTCTGAAGTACTGTTTGTTTTGACTTTGGCCCAGCAAAGACTAGCATTGGACACTGTTAAATGCTATTTGTTAGCTCTTCTGGCTTTTTTGAGGTTGCTGGATCAGACTTTTTTGTGTAAAACACCTGTTGATGAGATTTCTTAATGGTTTACAGCATATTTTTCCACAGAAGCCCTTTGTAATGCCACAGTGGTTCTCACTTTTTCAACGGGGCACCCCGTTTGAGCACAGCTGTCAGCTAAGTCTCGACCCAGGAAACAGTCTTTCTGGTCGCGATTATGTCAGTTTGTCACATGAGGAACTGCAGATCGTCCTGTACCAGCTGCCATCCATGACATTCTTTCCAGACAAGCTGGTGTTGAGAACTTGAGCTGCATTTCTGCAGAGGGTGGTAACACCTTTCCATATCGGGCAGCCTACCTCCCTTCCGACTTTCTTTGGCCCTCCTGACCCCTCAAAAGGGATCCCACGATAGCCTCAGTTTCTACATCAATCGTTCAAGGACCATTGGGGGGACAATCAACTCTTTGAGGTCTTCTCAGGAGCAAAGAACAGCAAGACAGTGCAGAAAAGGACCATCTCTTGGTAAATAGTCCTGTGCATATGTCTTGCTTCACACTCACAAATGAAAGAAATTCGGCACTACCAAACGGACTCACTCCCCCTTAAAGCAAGAAAACACCTGGAATAGGGTCAGTCGCAGTACGCACCAAATGAGGCACATCAAGAGACAGTTTTCAGAATTAAGCATGGGGTTTTATCTGATAGAGATATCGAGCCGCAGATTCCTTAACTTTTGAATTCTCCCCAGGTGCCAGACTGAATCTGGAAATTTTTCAGCAGTACCTCTGTGCGCCGGGGGACAGCGTCATACGGCTGCGTGATGACGTCGACTCCGGTCATGACGTTAGTGGAGCCATATAAGTCCCCTCGGGCTCGCAGGCATCCGTTTCCTCTCTTCCGCGCTGCAACATGGATCCGGAGAAGCGGTTACTCGGATCGTTTGTATTTTTGGCCTACTTAGACACTTTTTTTGCGTCAGAGAACAGTGTGCTTATGCCTGGGGGTTTTAAGTCATGCGACACCTGTGCTCGACAGATGCTGACTACGGATCCCCATCCCATCTGCATGTGGTGCCTAGGAGAGCGCCACGACTCTGAGTGCAAAGCCTGTAAACATCCAAGCGATGTCGGTCTCCTTCCCGCTCTGAGGTTCCTGCCCGGGACCGTTCAAGGAGCCGTTTCTGTGAGCGCTGCTCACCCAAGTTGCGAAAATCCCATCGTAAGGTATTGAGGTCGTGGCGCCCTTCAGCTTCACCGTGTCGTGACGTGGGTGCTGGTTCCTCCCGTTCCTTACCAGAGGACGTCGCACAAGAGTCGACCCCAAGCCTCCCTCCTTATCCTGGAGCTGTGGCAACTATGATCCAGATGCAGGCATACTATCATGCCCTACATGCCTTGTTTGGGTCCATGCCTCCCCGGAGCACCTTCGGGCCCCAAGGAGGTAGGGGGCACGCCGACTGTAAACACGCCGGTGGGTTCGCCCTCTGCGTTAGTCAAAGACCTCTACTCTGTGCTTGGGGTCATCCGGTGTCGGTGCACAGCCCGGTGCAGCTTCCAGTTGTGACGCCGGCAGCATCGGATGAGGTTGTACTGGAGGTGGATATGACGATGGCCTGACGTCGGTCGACGCCAAAAGCGCCGCTCATGGTGACGCCACTCATAGCCACTGCGGTTCCCATTTCTTCTTTGCATTCCGGGACGAAGATGGCTCTGTTTCTGTTTTTCCAGCATTGCAAGGTGGCTCTGGTGACGCCAGTGACGACCGCTTGGTTAGTCTTGTTCAGCCTCTTGTGGGAGGCTCTTGGGCTGTATTGGGTGAGGATAGTAGTCTGCAACCCTCTCCTATTTCTGATCTGCTTTCTTTGCCACGAATGGCGACGGAGGCTAGTGCAGCTTTTGTTGAAGTTCTAAAGAGAGCTGCTGATGTCTTGAAATTGCAGCTTCCTTCGGTGACTTTGTCATCTGATCCCTTGTTGGATCTGCTTTCACCAATGTGTGACGTTTGTTGAACCCTTACTGCCCCATGGAGAGTTTCTGTATGATATTCTCCTGGGAACTTGGGCGAGGCCAGTGCTGCTTGGTGTTGGTTTTATAGGTTTTGTTTTACTATTACCATGCCATTCATTACCATTGATGAAGGAATGGTCTATAGAGTGTAAGGTTTTTTGTTTTTTCACCCTTGCATGCTGGTTATTCATTAGGGTGTTTAGCTCTGTGCTTAGTTGATTCTTTTGGGGTTTTCTTTAAATTCCATATCGGATAGACTTCTAGCTGCAGATTCCTTACCTTTGAATTTCCAGGCTGGATCCGGAAACTTTTGCTGAGCAATACCCCTAGCGCGCGACAACCGGTGGCTCCATACGGCTCAGCGTGACGGCGGCGGCGGCGCCGGTTATGACTTTGTGGTGCTTATATAGGCACTACCCAGGAGTGCGGACGTCAGTTCTTTTCTTTCTGCGCCAGTTAAGCCTCGATCCAGGAAGAGCTACCCCTCTGCTGCTTTTTGGCAGACTTTTTTCTCGACTTTTGTCAAAAAGTTTGGATTCCGACTTCGTGTGCGAGGGATGTCTTCGAGGAAGACCGGTTTCAAGCCATGCAGGACTTGTTCCCGCATGATGTCGGTCACCGATCCCCACCGCGTATGTCTGTGGTGTCTCAAGCACGACCACGATACAAAGTCGTGTTCGGACTGTCAGTCGATGGCTCCGAAGACCTTGAGGGAGCGGGCGATGAAGTTACTCTGGGCCCTGCAGTCGACACGTCAGGCGAGACTCCGAGGAGGTCACGGGTCCCAATTGAAGAAGAGGCGGTCACGTGACTGCTCATGGAGCCCTAAGTCCTCTTCCTCCCATTCGAGATCCTCGGGACACTCTGGGAAGAGGCATAAGAAGAAGAAGAAGTCCAAGCAGACTTCGTCTTCACCCCAACTGGCGTCCGTCGTCGAGAGAGGTAAGGAGGACCGACGCTCTAGGCGCGGTTCTGCGCAGCCAGAGTCAACTAAGCATCTCCCAGCCGGAGCGACTCTCACTCAAATAAAAGAATTTTACGAGGCCATGCGCCGCATATTTGAGCGGAACGACCCGCTGGTGATCCTTCGGGCTCCGTGGAGTTGAAAGGGGCCCAATTGGGTTCGATGCAGTCGGCTCAGGCCACGACACCAGTGGGGCCTCAGGGATCCGATCCCGGATTCGGTTCGATGGCAGTCGTGCCAACGTGACCTTCCCCGATGTCGAATCCGAAGTCCGTGCCTGCGACGCCTCCGATGCCCATGTGTGCGCAAGCCCCATCCTCATCCCCGACGACACAGAGCCGGAATGGCGTCGATCGATGCCGATTCTGACGTCGACAGAACCCAGAGGCTCTATGTTGTCACCTGAGCACTTTGAGGATGTTCTAGGCTCGGGAGAGGAATGGGAGGGGTCTGGGCACCCTCTTGAAACCCAGGAAGTCTCTGAGGAGAATTTGGACTGGTATGGGGATCTTCGGGAGGCCAATGGACTGCATCCTTCTCCGGATACTGGCATGCTCTCTCTGCCGACAGTGGCTACGGAGGAGGGGGCATCCTATGCCATGGTAGATAAGAGAACAGCCAAGATCCTTGGCCTAGAGCTGCCCTCGGTGCAGGTCAGGACGAATCTCCTGACTGAGCTGCTTCAACCTGGGGCTTCAACTTCCGAACCCTTGTTGCCCTTTAATGAGGCACTTACGGACGTCCTTCTGGGAACATGGTCCAAACCAGGCACAGGAGCTCCTGTGAATAGGACGATTGCATGCCGCCATCGCCCAGCACCAGGTGACCCAAAGTTCCTCAGCCAACATCCCACCCCAGAGAGTTTGGTGGTGCAGGCCTCTACGTCCCAAAGCAAATTCCCTTCCGCCCCTCTGGATAAGGAATCAGGCTGGATTAATTCGGGAAGAAGTTGTTTTCTTCCTCCAGCCTAGCATTGCGGTCGGTGAATACCGCATGCTTATTGGGCCTTTTCTCCCATTTCCTTTGGGAGATGGTTGCGCAAGTGCTGCCACAAAATTCACCATATGATGTGGCCTAGATATGACCGATTTGTTGGGCAGATCGATTTCAACGACGGTGGCCTTGAGGCGCCACGCCTGGCTTCGTACAACTGGCTTCTCAGGCGATGTCCAAGCCAATTTGATGGACATGCCCTTTGACGGAACCCGCCTTTTTGGGGAAAAGGCAGACTCGCTCCTGGTCAGGTTTAAGGACTCTTGAGCTACTGCCTGATACTTGGGCCTCTCCTCCACCCCCCGTGGCCAGTCTTCCTTTCGTGGCAACGGAAGAGGTTTCCAGCCGCGCCAACCCTATCCCAGCGTAACTCTCACACAGACTGCCCAAGCTGTGCGAGGGATTGGACACAGTGCATTCCGAGCTTGGAATGGAGGCCAGAAGTCGTCGGCCACACTGCCCCCAGCAGCCGCAGCCTGCAAGCACTCCTAGGCTGATTCTGCGGGACCACACTACTCCAGTTGATGGGAGAATTCGTCATCATCTCCCCCCACTGGAGATCCATAACATCGGACAAGTGGGTCTTGCAGATCGTCCAGGAGGGCTATTCTCCTTTTCCTTGCCTTTCCTCCTCTCATTCTGCCAAATCGGGAACGGCTGACGGAGGATCATTTAAAGTTGCTACAAGAGGAGGTTATGGCTCTCTTGGCCAAGGGAGCTATAGAAAAGATCCCGGTTTTAGAAGTAGGCAGTGGCTGTTATTCCCGCTACTTTCTGATTCTGAAGAAGAACAAGGGGCTACGGCCCATTTTAGATCTTCGGACCGTCAGTCTCTTCCTCAAAAAGGAGAAGTTAAAAATGCTTACTCTGGCTCAGATTTTGTCTGCCCTAGACCAGTAAGACTGGATGGTAGCGTTGGACTTGCAGGTTGCGTATTTTCACTTTCCCATCCTGCCGGGCCACAGGCGTTACCTGCGGTTCAAGGTAGGCCATGAGCACTTTCAGTTTACCATGCTCCCTTTCGGCCTTACCAGTGCCCCTCTGGTGTTCACCAAGGTGATGACGGTGGTCACAGCTCATCTGCGCAGGTTAGGGGTGTCAGTCTTCCCCTACCTCGACGACTGGCTGTTGAAGGTGTCCTCGCCCCAGACAGTCGTTTCCCCCCTTCAGACTACGGTGAACCTTCTGAATTCGCTGGGGTTCTCTATAAACGTGCCGAAGTCACACCTGACTCCTTCTCAGAAGCTCCCTTTCATCAGAGCTGTTCTGGACACAGAGCTTTTTCGGGCTTATCCTCCCGAGCAGCGAGTCCAGGAAATTCAGGCTATGGTTCCAATATTTCAGCCTCTATCTTGGATTTTGGTGAGACTGACTCTGAGGCTGTTGGGTCTAATGGCCTCCTGCATCCTGTTGGTGAGACACGACAGATGGCGTATGCAGGCTCTGCAGTGGGAATTGAAGTTCCAATGGGCACAGCATCGGGGATATCTCACCGATGTGGTTCAGATCTCAGAAGGAACTGCAAAAGATCTGCAGTGGTGGTTACCGAACTGCGATCAGGTCAACAGCAGACCTATCTCCCTGCCCCAACCAGATCTCACGGTCGTGACAGATACATCACTTCTGGGATGGGCAGCCATCTGGGAGAGGTGGAGATCAGTGGACACTGGTCTCCGGCATAGACGGGGCTCCACATAAATGTATTGGAGCTCCGAGAGATTCGGTTGGCATTGAAAGCATTTCGTCCTTCTGTCAAAGGGAAGTTAGTGCAGGTGTTCACAGACAACACCACCGCCATGTGGTACTGCAACAAGCAGGGCGATGTGGTGTCGTGGACCCTTTGTTGAGAGGCTCTTCGTCTCTGGACATGGCTGCAACAGCAGGGCATAACCCTGTTGGTTCAACACCTGGCAGGTTCTCTGAATGCCAGGGCGGACAATCTCATCCGTCGATGCCTAGTGGAACACGAGTGGCATCTCCAGTCGGAGGTGACACAAGGTCTCTTTCAGCAGTGGGGAGAACCTTGGTTAGATTTGTTCGCCTCCGAAGAGAACGCGCAGTGTCGGCAGTACTGCACGCTGGAGTTTCCAAGGCGGTTATCGCTCGGCGACGCCTTTCGTCGCGAGTGGAGCTCAGGCCTGTTGTATGCCTTTCCGCCCATACCATTCCTGCCCAGGGTTCTGAAGAAGATCAGGAACGACCGGGCCCAAGTCATTCTTGTGGCTCCAGACTGGGCGCGGAGAGTCTGGTATCCAGAGCTGAGAATGAGTATCGATCCTCTGATCAGGCTGCCCCTTCGGGAGGATCTTCTGTCGCAACAGCAGGGGAGGGTTCTCCACCCGAACCTGTCGACTCTGAGCCTCCATGCGTGGAGATTGAGCGGCGACAGTTGCTAGCTTTGAACTGCCTCCCGAAGTCTGTAACGTTATTCTGGCGTCCAGGCGGCCCTCCACTAAGACGGTATACGCCTGCAGTTGGCAGAAATTTGTATTATACCGTACAGAAAGGTCCATTGACCCTCTTTCTGCTTCTCTTTCTACTGTCCTTTTATTCATTCTAACCCTTGTCCAGCAGGGCTCTGCTTTGGGAACTCTCAAGGGTTACCTTTCTGCTCTGTCTTGCTTTTTTGCGGCTGCCAGACCAGCCATCTCTCTTATAGTCTCCAATTGTAAATAGATTTCTGAAAGGGCTGACTCACTTACTTCCACCCACGCCCTTTGTCATGCCACAGTGGGACCTTTATTTGGTCCTTACCTATCTAATGTGTGCTCCTTTTGAGCCTTTGCACAATTGTCCCCTCTGGCTGTTGACCATCAAAACAGCGTTCTTGGTGGCGATCACATCTGCGTTATCTTGCTCGCCTTCTTACCTTATGTCCTTTCCGGACAAAGTTGTGCTTCGTACCAGGGCATCCTTTTTGACAAACGTTGTGACCCCATTCCATCTGGGTCAATCCATCACTTTGCCCACCTTCTTTGCTCCCCCGCATCCCTCTAAGGAAGAGGACCGTCACCACCGACTGGACCCAAAAAGAGCGTTGTCGTTCTACCTTGGCAGCACAAGAGAGTTCCGGGTGGATGACCAACTTTTTGTGGGGTACGTGGGAGCAAAGAAGGGAAGGGCAGTGCAGAAAAGGACCATCTCTTGCTGAGTCGTTCTCTGCATCAAAATCTGTTATGCCTTGCCTTTGCAAAGAAGCAGCCCCCTGAGGGGTCAGAGCCTGCAGCTACGGCCTTGGCTCGGGGTGTCCCAGTCCAAGACATCTGTCAGGCAGCGACGTGGGCTTCTTTGCACACGTCCGCAAAACATTGATGGTCCGGTACGCAGGGACGGACATTTTGCCCGTTCAGTCCTGCAAAACTTCTTAGTTTAGGATGCGAGTCCGCAACCCACCGCCGGGATGGTATGGCTCGGGTATCTAATTCAAAGGTAAGGAATCTGCAGCTAGAAGTCTCTTTCAGATGAACAAGTTACTTACCTTCGGTAACGCATTATCTGGTAGAGACTCTATCTAGCTGCAGATTCCTTACAGCCCCACCCATGCCTCTCCGCTTTGCAGACTGATATTGAAGGACTAGGGTTGTTCACTAGTTTTTTACACGACTACGTCAGTTACTTTGTGGCTCTGCACTTCTGGCGTGGAAAAAACTAAAAGTACTGACGTCCGCGCGCCTGGATGGCGCCTATATAGGCACTGCGATGTCTTAACCGACGCTGACTACGTCACGCAGAGCCGAATGGAGCCACCTGACGTTGCGCGCAAGGGGTATTGCTCAGCAAAAGTTTCCAGATCCAGCCTGACGCCTGGGAAATTCAAAGGTAAGGAATCTGCAGCTAGATAGAGTCTCTACCAGATAATGCGTTACCAAAGGTAAGTAACTTGTTCGTCTGGTATTAACATAACATTTGATGTTTCTTCTTTATTAATGTTTCAAAGATTTTTTATCTTTTTGGCGCACTGTTTCCACAACCAGTTTCTATAGTGGCTCCGCGTTCTGGCGCGGAAGGTTTCACAGAAGCAACTGACGTCTGTGCGCCTGAGGGGACTTCTATGGCTCCACTGACGTCATGACCTGAGACGACGTCATCACGGAGCTGTACGACGCCTTCCCCTGGAGCGCAGAGGTACTGCCGGAAAATTTCCAGATTCAGTCCGGCGCCTGGAGAGAATTCAAAAGTTAAGGAATCTGCGGCTAGACTGTGTCTCTACGAGATATTACATTACCGAAGGTAAGTAACTTGTACATTAGTGCAACACTCTCTAACAGAAAGGCTTTCCCAGATGTCAAATGAAACAATCAAAACAACATGCAAATGTGTGTGTGTGTGTGTGTGTATATATATTTTATTTTGTGCAAGCAATAATAACACAAGTAATCAAATGCAACTGTTAAAGGCATGGGATAAAACACAAGCAGATAATGATAAAACAGGCAAATAATGTGCACTTTCAAGTCAAATAATAATAATGGAGCAAAACATAATCAGATTATAATAAAGGAACATTCATAAATCAAATGCAAGAGAAATAGAACACAAGCAAGTAATAATAATACTGGACGTCCACTGCTAGAAATGGCACTGTTAAAGGCAAGTAATCAAACACACGAAATAAACCCTGTAAAAGAAAAGCATGGAAACATATAAAATATATACACAGAATACATCAGATGATTATAACACACATATAAATGAATGCCAATAAACAAGAACCACTGAATACCTGAATGTGCACACAGACACACACACACACAATCACAATAATCAGAAAAAATACCTCATCGGCTGCAATAGCTTCATATTAGCCCACGCAAGACTGAAGGCTCCCAAATGACAATCCTGTGTCCAAGACACTTCTCAAGCTGGGAAATGCAACACTTAGCGGATGCGTCCGTCCCTCAGGAAGAGAACACAGTTTTTCCAAGCCAGGAGACCCCACTTTCATAATATTCTCAATGCACTAGAAGTTTCCAAGAAGACCTCCTCTGTGCCAAGGAAGCTTACCAGAGTTGGCCAATCTCCCACAAGATTTCCGAAGGCAAGGGATTTCTCACATATTCTTCTACGCTCCCACACTACGTTTCCCTTATCTTGCACCGGTTTGAGAAAGTACAAACCACACTTTAAAGAGGAAAACAATCTTAAACGTGAATAACCTGGGGGCCTGCTTGTGTGTGCAAAACTCAGGAGTCAAAATTCAAGATGGCATGAGGGCATGTCAAAGCCAATAGTAAAAACTTCATAAAACTTCCTAATGTACAACATAATGCACATTTGTGCACCACTGCCTAGAGCACCACACACTTCATTTCCCAATGTACAGCATAATGCACATTTGGCATCTCTGCCTATGACACTACACTCAGACAGAGAAGTACATTTCACGCATTTCTCATGCTTTCAAATGCACACTTTCTGTTCCTGGCAAGGCAAAGGCTGTCCAACTCTGTGAAACACTCCCACTTTGAAGCTACAAGGAGACACAAAATGAAATCATAAGCCAAAATGCAAGTGCAGAAAAAAGTATGTTGTACATTCAAGATAGAATGAATTAAAACACGTGGAGTCAATTAAAACAATGGTAGTAAAAGGTCATCACGAGGTCCCAATCCATGGGAGTGCCTATAGCACTACAGCATAAAAACTGCTACACACTAGCTAAGAAGCAGCCATCTGAAGGATTGAGGGATCATTACTCTTGAGCCAAGGCTGCTACTAATGCACTAGCATGCGGAGTGCCTAGCATGTATATCAAACAAGCTGCTACATGGGCATCAGTGTACATGTTCATGAATAACTATTGCCTTGACAGTCTTGACACTCTGCACACCTTCAGGAAGAGCCTCAAGACCTGGCTCTTCGACTATTCCGGAGCTGCACACCCCCATCCCCTCCCTCCCACCCCCCCAGCGCCTTGAGACCCTCACGGGTGAGTAGCGCGCTTTAAAAAACCCTGAATGATTGACAGTCAGGTCTGTCATGATGGACATTCTTCCCATTTATTCCTGCAGGATCTTTTGGTCTGAGCCATTCCACAGACCCACCACCTCCAGGAGGTACTGCTTGGGGAGTCTGTGTTTTCAAGTAGCCATCAGAAGAAGCGCGTCTTCCCTTTGATGCTCTTTCTGGTGGATACTCTATCTAACTGCTGATTCCTCACAGACCCTCTGTGGAATGGATCCTTTTTATCTGAAAGAGACAATTAGTTATAGATTCCTTACCTTTAGAATTACCCCCAGGCGTCAGTCTGGATCCGGAGAATTTTTTCGTCAGCAGTACCCCTGCGCGTCGAAAGGTGGCGTCGGTCGGTCCGCGTTCGTCGTTGGCGTCGTGGTCGCCGGGATGACGTCGCGGTAGCTACTTAGACGCTGCCCTCGCGCGCTGACGTCAGTTCTTTCTTTTTCCGTGCCAGCCAGCGCAGATCCGGAGAGAGCGGTGCCTCGAGTCACTTTTTGACTCAGTTTTTTGCGACTTTTGTCGACACCCTTTTTTGAGTCGATCGACTCCTGGTGCACGGAGGGATGTCACGTAAGACCGGCTTCAAGGCTTGTGACTCCTGTCACAAACTGATGTCGGTCACGGACCCGCACCTCGTGTGCCTTTGGTGCCTGGAGCGCGACCACGACCCGAAGTCATGCTCCCACTGCCGGCCATGAACCCGAAGTCTTTGCGGGAGCGGTCCCGAAAGGTTCTCGAGGCCCTGCAGTCTCCCCCGGGCCGCTCGAGGTCCCGGTCACGTGGGAGGTCAAGGGACTGGTCGCGGAGTCACCACCACTCGTCATCGAAGTCTTCGCTCTCCTCAGGTAATTCAAAGCACAAGAAGAAGTCGAAGAAGCATTGTCACTCTTCGACTTCTCCCCGTCCGTCGGCCGACGTGACGAGGGATGCGGACGGTGCCCGTCCCGCGGCTCCGCGTGTGGAGCCCGAAGGGTCGACTCTGTTTCCCTCCTTTTCCGGGAGCCGGAGTGACCCCTGCCCAGCTTCGGAGTTTCTCCGAAGCGATGCATGCCATCTTTGGGCAGCCCGACTCCGCCGGCGCGCCTTCAGGCCCCACGGACTCGACTGGGGGCCCTGGGCCTTCGACGCCGGGGGCTCTGGCCCCGGCACCGCAGTGCCCCCTTGGATCCAGGCCTGGATCCGGATCGGCACCGGTCGACCTTATAACACCCCTCCCAGCGCCGATTCTACCGGCACCACGTCCGCTTCCGACGCCGGTTGGATCCCCAGCCGACGTTGACACGGGCCTCCACCCTGACTTGGACACGGAGCCAGACCGACGCCGATCGACGCCAGATCCAACGGCGAGCGGTACTTTTGTACCTCTGTTTGACCCTGGTGTTTCCTACAGGCCAGATTGGCTACCAGAGGAGGGTGAGGAGGACTGGGAGGGCTCTGTAGACCCTTTGGCTGACCAGTTAGTTGAACCGGACTGGAGAGAGGAGTTTGGGAACGCCAGTGGCTTCATACGCAGTGGTGTTGTGTAGGGCGGCCGAGGCCCTCAACCTTGAGCTACCTATGGTGGCGGTCAGGACGAATCTCCTGACGGAGGTGCTTCAACCGGCAGCAGCCTCTTCGGAGCCCCTGCTGCCTTTTAATGAAGCCCTTACTGACATCCTTTTGGCCACCTGGTCCAGGCCCAACACAGGGGCTCCTGTGGATAGGATGATTGCCCAACGCCACCGCCCAGCTCCGGGCGAACCCTCTTTCCTCTCCCAACACCCCACACCTGAGAGCTTGGTAGTCCAAGCCTCCACCTCCAAAGGCGCATTCCCTAACGCACCACCTGATAGGGAATCCAAAAAGCTGGACCATCTTGGGAAGAAGATGTTTTCTTCCTCCAGCTTGGGACTGCGGTCGATGAACACTGCATGTCTGTTGGGCCGTTACACCCACTCTGTGTGGGATAGGGTAGCACAGGTGCTGCCACAGTGCCCGGAGGAGGCCTGGGCCGTGCTCTCCCGTGCAGTCGCCGAGGGGAGAGACGCAGCCAAGTTCACCATAAGATGTGGACTGGACACCGCCGACTCGCTATGCAGGACTATTTCAACGTCGGTAGCCCTTCTACGCTATGCCTGGCTGAGGTCGACTGGTTTTTCCGGGGATGTCCAAGCTACCTTGCTGGACATGCCTTTTGATGGCCGTCGCCTGTTCGGCAACAAAGCAGACAGCGCGCTAGAGTGCTTCAAGGACTCCCAGGCTAAAGGCCAAGTCCTTGGGCCTCTCCACCCGCCCTGCGCAGTCTGCTTTTTGCCTCTTTCGTGGCTACGGAAGGGGTGTCCCACCCAGGGCCACAGGCCGGCGCAAGCTGTCCAGCCCCTGCGCGGCCGGGGACGTGGGACCCACCGTCATGTGTATGGGGGCCAGCGAGCGGGCCAGTCCACCAGCGCCCCTTCTGCAGCAGCCTCCAAACCCTCCTAGTCCGACCTTTCAGGGCCACCAATCGCCAGTCGGCGGCAGGATGTGCCATCACCTCCCCCACTGGCGCACCATCACGTCTGACAGGTGGGTTTTGCAGATAGTCCGAAGGGGCTACTCCCTCCCCTTCGAGACTACCCCTCCATCCATGTCACCTCGATACCATCGCATGTCGGAGGATCATTTGGCCCTTCTCCAACAGAAAGTTACGACTTTCTTGGACAAGGGGGCTATCGAGCGAGTTTCTGCTCCAGAAGTAGGTCGTGGTTGCTATTCCCACTACTTTCTGGGGCCCAAGAAGGACAAAGGCCTGCGTCCTATCTTGGATCTCAGGAACGTCAACCGCTTCCTCCGGAAGGAGAAGTTCAAAATGTTGACATTAGCTCAGGTCCTATCTGCCCTCGACCCTGGAGACTGGATGGTAGCGTTGGACTTGCAGGACGCTTACTTTCACATCCTCGTCCTGCCGGCCCACCGGCGTTACCTGCGGTTCACGGTAGGCCACGAGCACTTTCAGTTTACCGTGCTCCCCTTTGGCCTTATCAGCGCCCCTCGGTGTTCACGAAAGTGATGGCGGTGGTTGCAGCTCATCTGCGCAGGTCAGGGATTCCAGTCTTCCCCTATCTTGAAGACTAGCTGTTGAAGGCGGGCTCGCCCCAGCCAGTCGTCTCCCACCTCCAGACTACGGCGGACCTCCTGCATTCGCTGGGGTTCACTATCAACGTGCCGAAGTCGCACCTGACTCCCTCTCAGAAGCTCCTTTTCATCGGAGCGGTTCTGGACATGACGCAGTTTCTGGCTTATCCTCCTGAGCAGCGAGTCCGGGATATTCGGGCTATGATTCCGATCTTTCAGCCTCTATCCCGGGTTTCGGTCAGAATCACCCTGAGGCTGCTGGGTCTCATGGCCTCCTGCATCCTGCTGGTAGATCATGCCAGGTGGCATATGCAGGCTCTGCAGTGGGATCTGAAGTTCCAGTGGGCACAACATCAGGAGAATCTGTCCAATTGCGTTCAGATCTCGGAGGGCACTGCACGACAATTGCAGTGGTGGCTAACGAACCAGGATTGGGTCAACGGCAGATCCCTCTCCCTTCCCCAACCGGAGTTCACAGTGGTGACGGATGCATCACTTCTGGGGTGGGCGGCCACATGGGAGAGGCGGAGATCAGAGACCTCTGGTCTCCGGCGGAGTCCGGGCTCCACATCAACCTTCTGGAGCTCTGGGCGATCCGTCTTGTGCTAAAATCATTCCTTCCCTCTGTCCGGGGAAGAGTAGTGCAGGTGTTCATGGACAACACCACTGCCATGTGGTACTTCAACAAACAGGGCGGGGTGGGGTCATGGACCCTATGTCAAGAGGCCCTCCGCCTCTGGACATGGCTGGAACATCAGGGCATATCCCTGGTGGTTCAACACCTGGCAGGTTCCCTGAACGCCAGGGCGGACGAACTCAGCCGCAGGTGCATGATGGATCACGAATGGCGTTTCACTCGGAGGTGGTGCAAGGTCTCTTTCTGCAGTGGGGAGAGCCTTGGTTAGATCTATTCGCCACCGAAGAGAACGCGCAATGTCAGCAATTCTGCGCGTTGGAACTTTCAAAGCGGTACTCGCTAGGCGGCGCTTTTCGTCACGAGTGGAATTGCGGTCTTCTATATGCCTTTCCGCCTATACCACTTCTGCCCAGAGTGCTGAAGAAGATCAAGCGCGACCAGGCCCAAGTCATTCTTGTGGCACCAGATTGGGCACGAAGAGTCTGGTATCCCAAGCTGTTATACATGGCCATCTATCCTCCGATCAGACTGCCTCTTCGGGAGGATCTTCTGTCGCAGCAGCAGGGGGACGATCCTCTACCCGAACCTGTCCAGCTTCCACCTCCTTGCATGGAGATTGAGCGGCAACAGTTGACAGCCTTCGACCTTCCTCCCGAAGTCTGTGATGTTATCTTGGCAGCCAGGCGTCCCTCCACTAAGACGGTATACGCCTGCAGATGGAACAACTTTGTAGCATGGTGCGCAGCAAAGGCTGTGGATCCCCTTTCTGCCCCTCTTTCTGAGGTTCTCTTGTTCCTCCTTTCTTTGGCCCAGCAGGGCTCTGCTCTGGGCACTCTTAAGGGCTATCTCTCAGCCATTTCAGCCTTTCTTCGGCTTCCTGATCAGCCATCTCTTTTCAAGTCCCCTGTTGTAAATCGCTTCCTTCAATCAATCAATCAATCAGGTGTTTGTTAGAGCGCGACTACTCACCCGTGAGAGTCTCAAGGCGCTGGGGGTGGAGGGGGGGGGGGTGCAGGTTCCAGTCCATCAAGGTGGGGGTCTGTCGAAGAGCCAGGTTTTGAGTTTTCTCGCGAAGATGGGGAGCGATGTCTGTCTGAGGTGAAGCGGAAGGGCGTTCCAGGCTCTGGCCGCGAGGAAGGAGAAGGAGCGGCCTCCTGATCTGGTCTTTCTGGTGCGGGGGACCACGGCGTAGGAGAGCTGGGCCGATCGTAGGGTCCTTTGGGGTGCGTGGAATTTCAGTCGGCTGTTCAGGTATGCTGGTCCGGTGTCGTGGAGTGCCTTCTGGCCTCGATGGGGAGCCAGTGGAGTGTGCGCAGGTGCTGGGAGAATTTTCGAATTCGAATTTATAAGGCGCACAGCTACCCAAGGGTTGTGGCAGTGTCTTGGCAGCTTGAGGACCAGTCTTGCGGCGGCGTTCTGGATGATTTGTAGCATGCGGGTGAGGTTTTTGTTTATTCCGGCGTAGAGTGCGTTGCCGTAGTCGAGTCTGCTGGTGACGAGGGCGTGAGTGACGGTCTTTCTGTGCTTGAGGGGGATCCATTTGAAGGTCTTACGTAGGAGGCGGAGGGTGTGGAAGCAGGAGGATGCGACGGAGTTGATCTGGCGGTCCATTTTGAGCTCGGAGTCCAGGATGATTCCAAGGTTACTTACGTGCGTGGTCCGTGGGGGTGGGTGGGCTTCCGAGGGCGGGGATCCACCAGGTGTCGTTCCAGGCGTCGGGGTTTGGGCCCAAGATGAGTACTTCTGTTTTGTCGGTGTTGAGTTGTAGGCAGCTGCTTATCATCCATTTGGCGACGGCTTCCATGCCTTCTTGAAAGTTGTGTCTGGCGGTGTTGGGTTCGTTGGATAAGGAGAGGATGAGTTGGGTGTCGTCTGCGTACGACACAATGTTGAGTCCGTAGGTTCTGACGATGAGGGCGAGCGGAGCCATGTAGACGTTGAAGAGCGTGGGGCTTAGGGAGGACCCCTGGGGGACTCCGCAGGTGGTAGGTGTAGGGTCCGAGAGGAAAGGGGGGAGTCTGACCCGCTGCGTTCTGCCGGAGAGGAAGGAGTGGATCCAGTTGAGGGCCTTGTCCCGGATCCCTGCGTCGTGGAGTCTGCGTAGTAGGGTGCGGTGAGAGACTGTGTCAAACGCTGCTGAGAGGTCGAGGAGGATGAGGATGAGGGCTACTGTTTCTCCTCTGTCCAGTAGGGAGCGGATGTCGTCTGTTGCGGCGAGGAGGGCGGTTTCTGTGCTGTGGTTTTTTCTGAAGCCGAATTGGGAGGAGTCGATGAAGGTGGCGAGTTGGGTGTTGATGGCTTTCTCAATGACTTTTGCTGGGAACGGGAGCAGGGAGAAGGGTCTGTAGTTCTTGAGGTCGGTGGGGTCCGCCGAGGGCTTCTTCAGGAGGGGGTTGATCTCGGTGTGTTTCCAGTCGTCTGGGAACAAGGCGTTCGTCAGGGAGCGGTTGATGGTGTGGCGGAGCATGGGTGCGATGGTGTCGGCGGCTCTTTTGAAGATGTGGTGGGGGCAGGGGTCCGTGGGGGCCCCGGAGTGGATTGACTTCATTGTCTTCAGTGTGTCTTCGGTGGTTGAGGGCTGTCCAGTTGTCAATCGTTGGCTTCAGGGTGTCGGGGTGGCTGGTGGGGGTTCAGTGTGTTGGTTGTCTTCGTCGAAGTTGTCGTAAATGTTCTTGATTTTGAGGTGGAAGAAGGTGCTGAGTTTGTCGCAGAGGTCTTGTGAGGGGGGATGTCAGTAGACTCGCTGGTGGGTTGGGCGAACTCCTTGATGATGCTGAAGAGTTCTTTGCTGTTGTGCGCGTGTGTGGAGATTCTGTCTTCAATTGCCTTTTTCCTCGTTTTTCTGATGAGTTGGTGGTGGGCGTTGGTGGCGGCTCTGAAGTCGTTGTGGGCTTCTGTGGATTTGGAGTTCCTCCCGGCCTTTTTGAGGTGGCGGCACGTGCGTCTGGATTCTCGAAGTTCTGTGGTAAACCATCTGGCTTTCTTGGCGTGAGTGTTGTTGTTTTTCTTGAGAGGGGCTATGGTGTTGGCGCTGTCGGAGATCGATCTGTGCAGGGTTCGGGCTGCGGTGTTTGGGTCGTCGTCTTCCGCGATGGTTGGGGTGGAGTTGCTGAGTGAGGAGGTTAGCTGGTCATTGGTGATTTTGGTCCAGTTTCTTCGTGGGAGCAGGTGCTGTTGTCTCTGGATGGTGGGTGTTCTGAAGGTGAAATGGACGCATCAGTGGTCTGTCCACGGGATTTCGGTGGTATGGCTGAAGGTGATGGAGTTTCCTGTTGTGAAGAGGGGGTCGAGGGTGTGGCCTGCTGAGTGCGTTGGTTCGGTTTCAACCTTAAGGGCATTACTCATCTTTTTCCTCCTGTTCCCTTCGTAATGCCTCAGTGGGACTTGAACTTGGTTCTTACCTACCTTATGTGCGCTCCCTTTGAGCCGCTTCATAACTGTCCTCTCAAACTCCTTACTCTAAAGACTGCTTTTCTGGTTGCCATCACCTCTGCTCGCAGGGTGAGTGAGCTGCAAGCCCTTTCTTCAAAACCTCCTTTTCTGGCTGTTCATCCGGACAAGGTCGTCCTCAGAACCAGACCTTCCTTTCTTCCAAAGGTGGTTACTTCTTTCCACATTGGTCAAACCATCACTTTGCCCACCTTCTTTCTGCCTCCACATCCTTCTAAGGAGGAAGAGAGGCTCCACCGTCTAGATCCAAAACGTGCGCTTTCCTTTTATTTGGATCGCACCAGACAATTCCGGGTGGATGACCAGCTCTTTGTTGGCTACGTGAGCGCCAAAAATGGTCGGGCCGTGCACAAACTGACCATCTCTAGGTGGGTCGTCTTGTGCTTTAAAGCTTGCTACTCTTTGGCAAAGAAGGAGCCTCCAGTGGGACTGCGCGCCCATTCCAGCAGGGCGACGGCAGCGACTACTGCTTTGGGACAGGGAGTCCCCCTCAATGACATCTGTCAGGCGGCTACGTGGGCATCTCTGCGCACGTTCACTAAACACTACTGCCTGGACAGCCAAGTCCGGAGAGACGGCTTCTTTGGCCGTTCTGTTCTCCAGGACTTTCTGGTGTGAACTTAGTTCGCAGACCCACCTCCGGGGTTGATATTGCTGGGGTATCTATTCTAAGATAAGGAATCTATAACTAATTGTCTCTTTCAGATGAACAAGTTACTTACCTTCGGTAACGATATATCTGTAAGAGACATAGATTAGTTATAGATTCCTTACCGCCACACCCATCCTCCCCTTTCTGTGAACTGACTTCTAGGGTCAGGGAATCCCTTTTAGGGCCCTAGTTTTGTGCACCAGTGGTCAGTGTCTTGCATGGCTCTGCGTTTCTGGCATGGAATGTCGTGTAAAGAACTGACGTCGGCGCGCGAGGGAGGCATCTAAGAAGCTGCCGCGATGTCATCCCGGCGACCACGACGCCAACGACGAACGCATAGCCGACCAACGCCACCTTTCAACGCGCAGGGGTACTGCTGATGAAAAATTCTCCGGATCCAGTCTGACGCCTGGGGGTAATTCTAAGGTAAGGAAGCTATAACTAATCTATGTCTCTTACAGACTTATTGTTACCGAAGGTAAGTAACTTGTTCATCTATCTGAAAAGGTCCCAACCTAGAGATTTGCACACTGGTCAAGTCTATTTGTCAATGGGCCCTGCATCTGAGGGTTCGGGCCAGCCTTAGTAACTGACATCAGTGCACATGGCTGGTGCCTAGATGCAGCCCGCTCGTCACTTCTGGAGCGGAATGGCGTTGGTGTGGAGCCGAACTATTCCACCTACCAGCATGCAAGAGTGTTGCTTTTGAGTTTCCGGATTCAGTCTGACGCCTGTGGGATTATTTACAAGGTGAGGTATCTTCAGTTAGCCACTAGAAAGAGCATTTCCGAAAATAATTTGTTTGACTTTGCTGATGGTGTCTCCTGGAGTGAGTCCTGGCCCCCCAAGTGCTGTCCATGAGGTACTGGGAGTCTTAGAAGGGACCAAGAGGAGCTACTCCAGGAACTCTGAGAATTTGGGGCTTCAAATATTTTTGGATTTGCAATACCTCTTGAGCATCAGTGGGTTCTTGCGACAAAGGTGTCCAATTTTGAAGGGACTTTGTCGGATGCAACTTCAGACTGCCCTGATAGAGGATGTTGAGCTCCATTGAAAAGACTAAGGGCCATATGTATGAAAGTTTGGTTTTGCGATTCTCAAATAGCGAATTTTAGAGAATCGCTATTTGAGAATCGCAAAACGTGATGTATGTAGGATTTGCAATAAATTTTGCGAATCCTACATATTCCTTATTTGCGAATCGCAAATTGCGATTCGCAATTAAGGAATACCTCCCCATTCATTCCTATGGGCCTAGAGGCCCATAGGAATGAATGGGAAGACATTCGCAATTTGCGATTCCCAATTAGAGAATCGCAAATTGAGAATGCAATTTCAAGAGTGCCAGGGTGTCTAAAGGACACCCTGTTGCACCCCTGAAATGAGCATGGGTGCAGATGTGGCGCACATACATGCCCTAAGGGCATGTATGTGCGCCACATGGCACTTTGAAAAATGCAAAAAAGTGCATTTTTCAAAGGAATCGCAAATTACCACCAACCTGAAGTTGGTGGTAATTTGCGATTCCTTAAGGTCAAATTGCACTTTTTGGTGCTTCTTAAATTGCATTTAAGGAATCGCAATTTGCGATTCCTTAAATGCAATCGCAAAATAGGGAATCGCAAATTTTGCGATTCCTTATTTTGCGAGGCAGTTTTGACTTCATACATACCTCTAAGCAAAATTGCATTCAGCAAACGCCGAAATTCTGCGAATTTCGGCGTTTGCTGAATCTGCTAACTTGATTACATATGGCCCTAAGTCCAGAGGTAGAAATCTTCACCTGGCAAAGGTGTGAAAGGTGTCCGTCTGACGAGGACTCCAGCAGCAGGGAAATTTAAATTTCTCTTGTTTGGCTCTTTTTCTGCCAAAACTAAAAGCTTCAGCTGGAATTCGTCCAGCGGCAATCTGGCTTCGAGAGGACTTCTGTGGATAGCCTGCTACCTTGCCCCACTGGAGAATTTCAATTTCCGTTTGAGAGACAAGTTAGAAGGTAAAATCTTTGACCAGTATGACGCAGCACAGTGTATCCAACCTGTGTTCCATCGCAGTAGACCTGAAGTCATGCCGAAGTCCCAGTCAGTCATGAACAGTGAAAACTCTTTGGCATCTTACTTTTTCTTGTTCCTAACTTATCAAAACTGTTTTACCCTGACAACTTTGTTTTATTCCTTGTGGGATGGACTTGCATCCTCCCCAATTAGTAACCCACTTTCTTACTATAGGGTTGAGGGTTAGGACTGGAGTTTCTTTTGTGCATGGTGAGGAAGTTTCCAGGTCAGGCCAGACCTTTTGTCCACCCCTGATGACTGCTTTAGTTGGGCTGATGACAGCCTAGTGAAGAAACCTCACATTTCATTGTTTTTATATTGTAAGTGGAGACAGCCCCAAGGCCACGTGCTGTGAAAAGCATCTCTCTACACAAAGGCTGTCAGAAGAGCAGCTCGAGGAGGGCACTTGATAGGAGAACCACCCCAAACCAGTTCTGCTGTTTGAGACACATCCCCAGTCTAGATAATTTATATAAAACATGGAACCCAACCCACCCCACTTTGTTCCAGTTTCTCTTCCTCAACACGGAAATGAGTGCTCCACAGTGTACTTGAAGGTCTGCTGTTGAACCAGGGTTATTGTCTGATAAAGGAGCCACCTGAAGCTTTGTTTCTGCATGGTGGAGGACCAAAGGATGAATCTGAAGCACCTAGAATCCTGTCTGCAGATGGGGTCTGCCTGGCCCTGCAGGAGGTCAGACTGTCCAGGAGGAAAGAGGCACAGTGTACCCAGAGCCTAAGAGGCATTTGGAGAGAGCGGACTACGTGAAAGCAAGCTAGGAGTGACTTGCGCTTCAGAGGGTCTCCCTGGTCTCACAAGTGCTTGCTAGTGGGAAATGCTTCCAGTACCTGTGCAGTTAGCCTGGTCAAGGCTACATCTGATGAGATCATAGCCTTAGTTCAAATGGGGCTACGGCTGCTATCAGCCTGTTTGAGGCTGCATTTGCTGTGATCATCACATTGGTTTGATCAGGGCTGTGACTACCCTAGTCCCTCTTGAGTCCGAGTCTACTGTAATCATGCATCTGCCTCACCGGGTCTGTATATTTAGTTACTCTTGCATTGGCCTTATCAGAGCTGCAACTACCTATGCTGGCTCAGGCGAGGCCCACAACCTACATGCTACCTGAGGAAACCACTTGTTTATTTTGTATGAAAATGCTTTTTTTTTGGTTTGTGTTTCATTATTTGTAAGATGTCTTGGGCATGATTAAAATGTTTAAGGTTTAGGGTGTGTTTTAATTTACTATGTTAGCGCGATTACGGTTTGGATTGAACATTCTAGTGTGAAAATAACATTATATTGTGAAGCACTTTTTTGGCCACTCATATTCTGCTTTCTTCCATAGCTTAATGTGTACATTGTAACAAAGATTATCACACTATACAATGACGAGCTATACCTTACTATTCCATTCTATACAATGACAGAGTATACCATACGATACTATTCATGAACAGGCAGTACCATACCATACTGTAAGGAAACCGCCTTTTTGTAGGCTCCTCCCACACTTTTTTCTCCAATGCTGATTGGTTTTGACTCTGGAAGTGAACAAGAGCCTGATAACCAGCCCCTAGTGCTCTCTCCTTCAAATATGATGCGTGTAAATTTTTAACCCCAGTTGGCATTGACGTTAACCCCAAGTCCTAGGTAAGTGGTACCCAAGACATGGGAGTTAAAGAGGTCACCGGGCCTGAAACGCTGATTGTGCCACCCTGAGTGACCCATGTAAAGAGTTCGCAGCAGGCCTGCCATTGCAGCCTGCAAGAGCGGTGCAAAGTGCTAAAACTCAACTATGCCCTCACCATGAGTGGCAAGGTGACAGCACTATTTTTATTATATGCCAGTCACCCCGAAGTTAGGTCTCCTGAGCACAGATAGCAGGGTGCATTATATGAAAGGTGTGGACATATGAGTGGAAGCTTATATGTCCCTGTAGTAGCCTCATTCCATTCAGGGCTACTGTAAGTGTTCAGGGGATCATAGGCTAACATGAACTGGCACTCCGAGGTTGCCGGCTCCATTATGGTCCTACTGAAATATGTCATGTTGGTATCAAACAACTTGTCTCATCAAACTCAACCTTTTTTCAATGTCGAATGTGACATGCAGCTACCTCAGAGGTTGCCCACCCAGTTGCCCCAGCCTTTCCAGTGCCCTGGCTGACAACGTACGGTTGCTGCCGCCATGATAGGAATCCGGCCTACTGCCAAGAGGTGCGAACTCTCTCTCAGGAGGCAGAAACAAAGGCCTGCCTGGGTGGGAGGTGTCACCTCCCTCCTTGACAGAATAGCAAGTGAAGTGGCACACCACGGCTGTGAGCTTCAATGCACCCATCGCCTCTGATATGCAATCAGGCTTCCACCCAGAGGAAGAAAATGCCGACCCACTGCCCCAGGTACATTTAAAACCTGAGCAGGCGGAAAAATTTGAATAGTCAGGAGGAGTACACTCCCAGAAGGCTAGCCACACCCCTTGAAGAAGGGTTTTGCCATTTTTAAAAGAGGCAGAATATAGGCTTCTGGATAGAAAAGGTGCCACCCTCCACAGGAAGTGGTCAGGTGTGACCTCAGGTGTGAATTAGCTGCTGGGGCTAGTAGCCCTTTGGCTGCTGGCACCCACACCCCTAATTATATGATTAAAGGGGCTCCACTGGCACCAGAAACTTCAGATCTGAACAACTTGCAACCAAGGATGAAGAAGAGACTCAAGTCTGCAACTTCATGACCTGCACAATGCAAAGGTGTGATTCCATGCACCTATGGCAACCACCCTGCAGCTGCATGACAGACCAGAGACCAGTTCCAAAAGAAAGAGGAACCCCTCTGAGAGCCAAAGGCAACACCAGAATTCCCTTGAACTAGAGGTAGTAGTCCTCTGAAGCCCGCAAGCAAAGGACACTCCTGGACCTGACGAAACGCTGACCATTGGGCCCGTCCAAAGGTAAGTTGTCTAGTGCATTGTGGGGAGCGTAGTCCTGACCTCCAGTGAGTTTCAGGTGGTTACCATTTTTCCCCAGACTCCAGGACATCGAAATAACTCAAGGGTGATCTTGCCGCTGCCAAGGCTTGTTGGTGGCCAGTCCTGCTACCTCTACCTTTGTTTGACGCTGTGCCCCGCGGGAACCTAGCAGCACCTTCAACCTGACACCTCATTGGTCACCAGCATTGTCTAAGCGGTAAAATCAGCAAACCTGCAGCTCCCACTTCAGCATCAGGGACAGCCAGGACAACTCTGCACCCAGGCCTTACGATCCAGGTAAAATTCAAATGACTGTCAGACCCTGGTCCTGGAGACCCACATCACCTTACCGCAACGTTATTGTTTGCAATAGTGAAACGCACTGGGGGGGGGGATGGTTCTGTTAAAAATCCATAACTTTGGCTGTATTCATCCGATTGTCTTCGTTTTGGTGTCTAAATTTATATACAAAATTGGCTTTATTGTTCTAAATTGGTGTCTTTCAAAGCATGTTAATTACTTATCGTCCATGTTGGTACCCTGAAATGCTTAACACATGTTCCTCTAGTGGAGCCTGACTGCTCTGTGCCACACAACCAGGACTGATCTAGAGGTTTATTAGTGTGAATCCAAAGGACCTATTGGAGGTATTGTGAGAGTATTGGATAGTGAAGCCTAAATAGCCCCACTGCATAATTCTCCACTTTCCTACACATACCATATCATACTATACATTGACAAACTATACCATGTTATACAATGACAGGCCATACCATACCATACCATATTATACTATACAATAAATGACAGGCCATACAATGTCATGGCATACCATACAATACTATAAAATGGCAGGCTATACCATACAATTACAGGCCACACCATACAATACCACAACAGGGGATACCATACTATGCAAGGACAGGCCATTCCATTCCATACTATACACTGACTGGCCATTCCATACCAAATCATACTATACAATGCTAGGCCATAATACACTATACAATGACAGATCATGCAATATTATACTATACAATGACAGGCCATATCATACTATGCAATGACTGGCCATACCATAGTCCTACTATGCTGTACAATGACAGGCCATACCAAACTATACGACAGGCCATATCATACTATACAATGATATACCATTCCATACTACACAACAGGCTATAACATACCATACTATACAATGACAGACTTACTATACTACAATATGACACGGCATACCATACTATGCAAAAAAAGGCCATACAACACCATACTATACAATGACAAGCCATCCCATACCATACGAGAGTCCATGCCATACCATACAATGACAGTAGCTCCGAACTGCTACAGCACCGAAATCTCTGATCTCACCACCTCAGCCTATTTCAATTACTTCCAAAACATTTTTCTTTGCGATTTCAACCTTTCTTGCAGAGGTTTTTGGTCACACTCTATAAATTTCTCTTGGCCTCCCAGACCTTGAAGATATACCCAACAGTCATATGGAGAAAATAAAATCTAAGTGTTACATACCTTACATTAAATTTGAATAACCTATTTGGGACAGACAGACATGCCAGAGACCTAAAAGATTAGTTAGCAAATTTCCATAAATCCTACCCCTTACACGCCTAACACACATGGATAAATCATATTGTTCTTATAGTATAGGTGTTTACAAACCTTAGAGCCTGCCTTAGCGGGCTATACCAACCATTAAAGGCCCGCTCCAGCGTTCGGCTCGGGCCTTTACCAAGGGACCGGGCCTTTAATGGCCGGTATAGCCCACTACGTAGGGCTCTAAGGATATTAGAACATTCTGTCCATTGAGGGCAGAATGTTCTAATTGGTAAAACAAAGGCCTCACGGAGCCTGAGGGAGTTTAAATCCCCTCGGGCTCCAAGAGGCCTTTGTTCACAGCAACGGATGTGAAATGAAAAAAACATTGAAATGTTGCTCTCCAGTCTTCTACCAGCCATTAGAAAGCCCGGAGCACTCCATTGCCTTCAGTGGAGTGGTCAATGTTCTAATATAGCCTTAGAGCCCCACATAGTGGGCTCTACAGGCCATTAAAAGCCTGCTCCAGCCTTAAAGGCCCAAACCGAAGCCGAGGGCCTTTAACAACGGAGCAGGCTTTTAATGGCCAGTAGAGCCTGCTACGGAGGGCTCTAAGACTATTAGAACATTTTGCCCCTAGAGGGCAGAATGTTCTAATTTGTAAAACAAAGGCCTCATGGAGCTCGAGGGGGTTGAAATCCCCTCGGGCTCCGTGCGGCCTTTGTTAAACATTGGAATGTTGATGCTCCGGGCTTCTACCAGCCATTAGAAGCCCAGAGCAATATAATGGAAAATAAAACGTACCTCTTCACCGCGTCTCTCCTCTGTTGTCACCGCGTCTCTCCTCTGTCTTCTTGCCGTGTCTCTCACAGCCAGGAACAGGAAGCACATCCAGACTCTCCTGACCAATCACAACACTGCAATGCAGCGCTGTGATTGGTCTGAGTGCCGTGGTTCGGCGCTCATCCAGGGAATGTAAGCTTGTGCATGTTCTCCACCCAGGCTCTAATGCAGCCTGGGTGGCGAACATGCGAAGTATGCATGACTGTTTTGGACCTGCCAATCACTCATTGCGCACATGCAGTGTGCCTACCACTCCTCCCCCCTGCTCTGAGAGCAAAGCAGTCCCGCCTTCAAAGATGCTGCAGCAGGAACAAATAAAATTATAATAACGAGTTATTATCATTTTATTTTTCCTTTATTTCCACTGCTGAAAGCAGTGGGGCGACGCTTCTCGGCCTTAGTGGAGGAGCCGCCACTGCTCATGGTAATGAGTACCGGGTCTTTTTCATTTTCTCCCCTTCAGTACCGGAACTTCTCGGAGAAGCAGAGCACCGGTACTCATAGGGGTTGGCTTTGACGCAGGTGGTGCCCGCTTGTCTTCTATCCAGGTAGCTCTTTCAGCATGCGCTGTACCGGTTCAAGCATATCTTTCAATCCCGATGGAAGTCAATAGCTCTTGTCTCCAGGATAGGGAGATCTGCTGTGAAAGCATGAGGCATAATGGCCGGACCAGCCGATTTTGAAAGTGGAGAACCAGGTTTGAGTCTCAATGTCTTCTGTGCAAATCACTATATCTCCCTGCGCCTAAAAAACAGGAATGTGACCTTGTGTAATGCAACTGGTACTCATGTAAAGCGCTCCAATACCTTCAGCGCTATATAAAAACTGAAAATTAAAAGTTTTTATGAGGTGTGGGACTGCAGGATGTATCCTTGGACCTTACACAATGTGTGGTGAGGTGGCTGTAAATCCTAATGGGTGAGGGGTTGGGCGCATTGTTTTGGGCAGTACAGCGTTTTAGCATGCCCATTTCTTTAAGTGACTGAAAATCTTCTCCCATGTGCAAGTTCAGTTAAACATATTTTCTTGAAGGTAATCTCTGCCCTCCACCAATTTCCTGGTTAACCTCCAAGAAAACAAGCATTGGCATAGCCAATAGGTCTCGCCTTTGGGACATTATAAGTGTTTAGCCATGCAACAGTTGATGTTGTTGCACCAAGGATATTGTGCTGCATAATTAAATACTTATAAGGTCCCAAGGGCGAGACCTATTGGCTATGCCAATGCTTGTTTTACTTATGTATATGAGGCCAGGCTTCGAGGAGGCGGGCGGTGAGAAGGAAAGCCAGCGAGCGGGGCAGGCGGTGAGGAAGGCTGTGAAGAAGGCATCCTTTGAAGGGGGCAGAATGAAGGGCATCAGGGTATGGCAGAGAAGGAGGGGGGGCTGATGTGAGGAGTGTGGCAGTGAAGAGGGCAGGAGGTGAGGGGGCCGGCTGTGAGGTGTAAGGGCTATGCTGTAAAGAGTACAGCTGTCTGCTATGGGCATGGCAGGTGCCGGAGGGCAGCCAGAAAAGCTGGCTATGTGTGGGGGCTGCGAGGGTGGCAGGCCGTGAGAACGGTGCGCTGCGTCTGAGGAGGAAGGACGGTAAAAAGAGGTCAGACAACAAACAGGGGCAGTGAGGAGGAAAAGCGGCGAGGGCGCTGGCTGTGAGGAGGCTGATAGGCAGTGAGTGGCCGGGATGGGGGGCGGGTTGTGTGTGTGGGTGGGGGGGAGAGGGGGCGTTGGTCGTGAGGAAAGGCTAGGCAGTGAAGGGGGTTGCTACAAAGGGGAGGAGGGCTGCATGTTAGAGATTTCTGCTACGGAAAGGATGCCCGGCCTGCCGTCTGCTAGGAGCTGATAAGGAGTTTGCCGCAGGCGGCTAATTACCGGGGACAGAAACATCAGAGTCGTGAGAGCAGCCAGGCAGAGCTGCGTAAGCGCAGGCACACCCTCCCGCTTGTGCCAGGGCACGCACCCACTGCACTCCCAAGAATAACAGCCCCCACCCCTACGAAGACAAGGACACCTCCTCCCCGCCCGAACACACTCCGCTAGTAAAACAAGCATTGGCAATGCCAATAGATCTCGTCTTTGTGACCTCAAAAATATTTAGCCATGCAGAACATTATCCTGGGTGCTCAAACATTTACTGTTATTTTACGTGCCTCTGGTGAACGGCCAGACACACCTACGGTTGGGCTTTTGTGCTATATAATGAACACTGGAAATTCAGTTTACCCCAGGTCAACCGAAATGCATTTAAATGTTGAATATAAATAATGTTATTGAAATAATGCCTTCACTGACTGCACCGTGTGGTGATGCACTGAAATCAAACCTATATTGATTTGTGGCAGTAGTGGTATGATGATATTGTATTTTTCTAAAAAAAAAGGCGAATTGTGTATTTAATAAGATAAGCCAAAATGTATCATATGATATTTGGTACACAAAAGCAGTAACAATGCGGTACTGTAATGAAAGCGAGTATGAAATATACATCAAGTAGGCAGATGCTAAAGTGTTCTTTTTTTTTTATTTTATTTTTTTAAAGTCTCTGTATATTATTTTTCATTTTGTGGATGTGCTAAAAATTGCCATTTTTGCGGCGGAACGATATTCAGTGCCACTTTCCTGTGGTTTTTGTTGCTGAGATCCATAAAGTAAACAATTGTAATTGTTTGAAATAAAAAATATGTTTCTGAAAGCAAACATATTTCGTTTAATTAGCATGACGTTTTAGGATGTTTTATTCCTACTGTAAATTTTATTTTTAAAAATGCGTTATCTGGGCTATATGGTAATCCAGGCTGCTACCCAGACACACAGGCTTTCATTACTGAGCGTTATCACAGCAGGCCTGTCTCCATGATTCCACCTGGAGCGCCGAGTCAACATACACAAAGACGTGTGAGCATTCTACAGTGAAGTGTTGTTAAAGTCGGCCTAACGCTTTGGGCCATGTAAAGCTCAACTTCAACACCCTGCCCCACCACTGTGTGCTGGGACACAGGGAATTTTATGGGACATAAGCTGTGCCTCCCAAGTGTACGGTTGCTTGCGATGAGCTGATAAGGAGGGGCAGACTTGTGAAATGTCCGCATTTAGGAAGGAAAAGCCGAAGCGGTGTCTTTGAAGGAGCAGTAATGTTGGCGGAATACATTTTTGGGCAACATATGTTTTTCTTGGCTGGGTTTGAGTTGGCGACTTGTGACGAAAATGGTAGGCTTGGTCTCCTTGTTTGTGTGGGAAATTGTTTGCCACCGTTTGTGGCAACTTTAAAATGAAACCCTTGTTTAAAATATATCGGTATCAGTGTTTGCATAGTGCGCAGGTGTTCATGCGGACCCCGTAATGATACGTTCTACTAGAAGCAAAGTAAAGGTATAAAGCTATCAGACAGATGTTTGCAATTGTTAGACACATTGAATTAATTACCACAGAAAAATGATTTTTCTTGACAGTTACTGTTTTTTGCTCAAGCAGATACTTACAGAGTGAATAAAGCGTGACTATGACTTTATAGAGGGGGCAAAGGCACATCAGCGACAACCCAGTAATATTGTGTTAAGCATTATACGTGAAACTGACACGGCCGCACGGCCGTGAAAGTCATCGTGAGTAAGCGGGTTTTGGAAGTGCAAACAGTGGCTTTTGTTGGCGACCAGCTTGCGTTCACGCGAGCGTCCAGATGGCGAGGGAAGCCATATGGCGCCTGATCGCGCGTGCACGCTCGCGTGAACGCAGGCTAGTCGCCAGCAAAAGCCACTGTTTGCACTTCCAAAACCCGCTTACTAAAACTCTCGCCAGCGCAACGCATGCGCTGGCTCAGGCGAGACCTAAAAAAGACACAAAAGAGAAAGCAAACTTGTTTTTTTTTTTAAACCTTTAATTGACTGGTCTAGTGCATTTGAAACCGGCAACTTCTTGTTTCACATGGGAAACCATCCCTAAACTAAATTACAGTAGACTCTTTGCAATGTGTGACACTTTCAGACAGTTCTGGTTTTTAGCTGGTAATGCTTTGTATTCTGGGATTTGTAGTTTCCTTTCTTGTTAGAAGTATGGGATTTTTAAAAATCCAGCATACAAAAAGCATTGATAGCAAAAACCCGGGACTGGTTGAACATTTCGCATAGCATGAGCCACGTGGGAGCTACCATGTGATTTACATATTTTGTTGGAGCCCTCACACATCATTCATGTAAACAAATATCAACAATGATCATTGTTTTGACCTTTTGTATAGTGAATAGGGAATCCTTTCAGAACACTGCTTCTGGCGTAGGCTCCATGCACTCATTTAGGCTGTCAGTGAACCCTTCTATCTTCTGGCATCGGTTTATATAAGAGAGCAAGATCCATGCACCACCAGGGGTGCTTAAGCCTGGCAGAGAAGTAGGAGGGAGTGATGAGAAGATAAAGCCAGAGAACAAGAAAAAGTTACTTGAACGGATAGACTGGAAGAAAGAGTGACAGGAAAGTAGAGCAAATTTAAGATGTAGAATGTGCCAGTCTATCAGCAAGATACAAACTTAAAAAGCAACTTAAACATTTTTTTTAATTGCCCAAAGGTGTGACTATGAGATAATTGTAATAGTGACTCTTTTCTGGCACACTGATTTGGTCTCAAGAAGATGCATTTTAAAATATCACCTGGTACAGAGATCTTTGTGTACAAGTCCCAGGCTACAATATCACTTTAATAACTGATGGTTAATACACTTGCTAAAATAATCTTTGTGCATTCCTGTCAAAGGTTCAACTCGCCATAAAATTGCACAGAGAGACCAATGTGCCTGCTGTGAAGCACAGGGTGCAACATACAGATCACAGATTTAGCTTTTTATGTAGATGGCTCAGTTGGTTACTGTTCTTGTTGCAGAGATCCTTGTCACAAGTTAAAATCCTTGTCATATAGCTTAGTAAGTTATGGTTCTGCATTAAGGAGCTGCATGCAAACTACATGGCATAGGTTTAGAATCCTACCAATTTTTTCCATAATCTTTTGTGATTCTAAGGTTGCCAAAAATGGGATTACTTTGGGTAGAAATAAACATTTATTAGTAAGTGCTATATAAATGGTTATTATTATAACTCGTAGACACATTCATCCTGTATCTTTATAGTTATGCAGATGTCTTGTACACAAAGCTTGGAAAGGTCGAAAACCTAGCCCAACCTTGTACAAGCCTTATTGCTGCCCCAAAGTCCTCCCTCAGTCCACCACTACTTTTGGTGAGTACCTGCACTTACTTTTTCCATTTAAGGCACTGATATAAAGACCCCTTGGATCATCAATTACTCCTTACCTTCAACAGACTCCATGCCGTGCCTCTGGGGCCTACAGGGTCCGATGACCTGGCCCTGCGTGCACAAACACTGATGGTGCTAAAACCTTTGTTACTCACTTTAAACGCAATACCTGGAACCAGGCACATTCAGCGTCATATTCAATATTGTCAACTGTTACCATGTGCTGCAAGCACAGTTTATTTAACTGTATGCGCTTCATGCAATCTCTAGTACTGAAAGGGATTACCCATAACATTTTGCCCGACTGCCAACTTGAGTGGACTACGGGCAGACCTCCTTGCACTTTATTCCCTGGGTGTTCCAGCAGACAGTTGGTCCCGATTGGACTTTAGTTTGAGCCGCGACCAGTGTTGCCAGATTGGGATATTTCCTGAACAAATGGGTGACATTTTTAGGTCTCAGCTAAGCCGCGCATGCACTGTCTCGAAGATACGTGTTGTGTTTAATCTGTGGGCTTCAGCCCACCCACAAGCTTCCCATTTGCTCGCTCCATCATCTGTTTTGTATTCTTTGTCACCATTTGTCCCTGGCATGCATGGTCATGCCTCTTTTTGTGTTTAGCCCTCTCCCCTGAGCATAGATCAAGTACTTGTAAACATCCACTGCTCCCATTTTTAAGACCATTTTAGGACCTACTTTTTTCTTCCTTTTTCAGCACTCTACACAGTGCTTGTGCGTTTACCAGCTCTGTCTCCTCCCATCCCCCCTCATGCCTTGTCCACAGATCACCCCCTCCCCATCACTGCTGTTCCCTTCTTTGCTGCTTTCTGTTTCCCCCACCTCCTCCCACCCACTTCTGTTTGCTCCCTCACACCTCCCGGTGCTTCACCCCCTCCCCTGACCCCGTCACTGCTTTAGACTCCCATTGTAGTCTGTTTCATTCTAGTGAGTGGTGGTGTTCTGCCTTTTAATGTCCTAGTAGTATATAGCTGACACGCTGATTGGAGCATGTGTGGACGGCTGCTATTACTTGGCACATGTGTAGTCTCTTTATTTTCCGTGCATGTGGATACTAGGTGTATGTGTGTTTACACCAAATGTGGTCGCTCTGCAATGGTGTTTAAAGGTGGAAATTTAGACCTCAAGTGAATCAGGTATGTGTTATCACATTGCATGTCAGAGCTTCTAAAGTACCTGTGTCTTCTGCTGTAATTGCATAGCTATGTTTCTCCTGTGCAAAATGATTGAACTGTTCGTGTCTCAACTTGTTGCTTCTCATTTCATAGGATGGGACTCTAGTTCTTAAAATTTCTCCCGCCGGGACACTCTATTACTTTTTCTGCATTCACCTGTGAAGAGTTTCCGTGCGCCATTGTTGCTTACCTTGAATTCTCTTCAAAGGAGCCAGGCTGAGTCTTGATGTCATCAAAGTCTGCCTGCCCCTCAGTGTGCATGGCAAAAGTAGTCCTGTTATATGGCCATTAGGGTCATTCTCGACATTGCTAAGTTAGCATGAGCTTTGCTGCCATGATGCTGCTTTTGCGCACGTTACTACACAACTTTATTTTGCAAGACTCTGTTTATGCCTTTCACATGAGAACTGTCTGCTTTTCACGTTCTCTGCTAAGTTCCTGGAGTTTATTCAGAACACGATGTGCAAGGTCGATAAACAATGCCCCTTGTTATTCTGTTCTGGTCAGTCCCTAGCACCTAGACATAACATGCTAAATACAGCTGCACTGCTGGAGACTCGTGCTTTGATATTACGGGGATGCATGTTGTTTTAAGACACACTTGGAGAGAGCCCTTTCCATGGAGAAGAGCTATGATGTTCCTTTGATGTAAAGCTTACATCTAGGCTTTAAGGTATGGGGTCTGCTGACAAAGCCCAGAGATCTTCTTTTATATAATAAACTTCTTCCAGTCAAGGGAAGGTTGGTTAGGCCTTATAGTCCTTTTTCCACTGTCTTTATATAATGACATCCCCCTTTGTACTCTATGGAATTGTAAAAATGCTAATTGTTCTAAGTTTATGCATTTTGCTGCTGGTAGTGGCTCGTATACTGCATTATAGAGCACAATAGTTCAAATAAACATTTTGAACTATTACAGTGACTCTGCCAATTCTTATCTGTGGACAAGTACGAGTGAGCGAGCGAAAGGGTATGTCTTGCCACCGCGATTCCTGAGAGAGTCGGGAGTGTTGTGTTCTGGGTTGTCTAATCATTTGTAGCTTCGTGATTTTGTAGGAGAACGAATGACACACTATAGCTAGTCGGTTTTGGGATTTTGGGCACTAAGGTGGTAGGTTGGTACACCCCTATACACCGAGGTCCTGTTTTCCTGCGCATAGTTCTGTGTAGGTGCAGAATCCCCGCAACAGTCCTTTTAATGTGGTTGCCAATGCGATGTATTTCCTCATGTTCACTACTGTAAACCAGCCTTACACTGTGATTCTTTTAGGTTTTTTGTGCAGTTTTATATAGCGCCAACACCACCTGAAGCTATTGGGGCACTTTACATTAGCACCAGTTACTTTTATTTTGTGCAGTTTTATATAGCACCAACACCACCCAAAGGTATTGGAGTGCTTTACGTTAACACCAGCTACTTTGCACAAGGACTCATTCATTTTTGTAGGCATGGCGAGATTAAGTGATTTCCCAAAATCAAGGATGTTAAGCCGATGCCGAAACTCAAACCCTGTTTACCAGTTCCATAGTCAGCAGCTCTGGCCCTTACGCCACTTCCTATCCTGAAAGGATGGCCTATCATCTCTCTAGCCTTGGCCTCTGTTCCACATTTTGTGATTAGGGTTAGGGATAAATCACTTAATCTCCCCGTTTCTAAACACAACAAGCATTGGCAAAGCCAGTAGTTTTCGCCTGTGTGAAATGTATTGTTTTTAGGTCTTGGCTAGACAGCGCATGCGCTGCTCGGCTAGACAATCCATGCGCTGTCTCAAAGAGATGTGTTGTGTTCTATCTGTGGGCTTATATGCTGCCCATCTCCTACCATTGGTAAACGTCAGTGTCACTCTCATTTTCTTTAATGTCATTTGTCATGGCACGCAGTCGTCATGCCTTCTTGTGTTTGGCCCACCCAGAGTGCATGGACCAAGTACATGTCTCCTTACAATGCTCCCAGTTTACACAGCTATTTTTTCTTTGTTTTCAAGCATTCCATAGGAGTTCTTGTATTTTCAGGCCGTCTCCTTTGTACACATACACACATACCATAAAAATGCATGCGCGTGCACATAAAAAAAATGCATTTCTTAAAAAGTTATTTTTGCACGATTCGATGGTATTGGAGCACTTGCTCCGTCTTGCCATAGCACGAACACAAGCCAATGGTATTGGAGCACTTTAAGTGCTCACCAGTTACATTCCACAATGACACATTCATTTTTTGTCGTTGATCTTGCTTCAATTAAGGTATTTTTTTTTACCCCTTCATTTTTGCTTCCTTCTGCCCTCTCCTGTTGTTACTTGCCCATTTCCCCATCCCCTCCTGCTTCCCTGCTTGACCCATCCCCCCACTACCTCCATCATCGCTGCTGCTTTTATTTATTACAATTTTTTTTAAATAACCAGACGGTATTGGAGCACTCTTTCCATCCTCCGTCTTGCCATAGACTCCCTTGTACACATACGCACATACTACTAAAGTGCATGCGCATGTACATGAACTAATGCATTTCTTAGAAAACATGAACAGCACTTTATTTTTTTTGCACGATCCGATGATATTGTGCTCGCTCCGTCCTCAGTCTTGCTTTAGCGCGAACGCGAGCTGATGGCATTGGAGCGCTTTAAATGCTCACCAGTAACATTCCATAATGACGCATTCATTTTTGTGGATGATCTTGCTTCAATAAAGGTATTTTTTGCCCTCTTCATTGTTGCTTCCTCCTGCCCTCTCCCGTCGTAGCTTCCCATCTCCTCCTGCTTCCATTCCATCCCAAAAAGCTTTATTCAACGTGTTAAGTCATAAAAGCACACAAAAAATACATCTAAGACAATTCATAAGACATCTAAAACAGTTCATAATACACCATATCAAATCTGATACACGCCCAAATGGAATGATAAATACAATTATCATAAAAACACTATGTACAAATATAAAAATACAATAAAAATTATTATAATAAAACTTTGTAGTTGTTCCATAATACGAACTTCAGATTTCGAAGCGAGGTGGTTATAGAAAAGGGCAAATGATCCCACAAGAATACATTACAGCATGACATAATCTCATTTAATCTAATGCTTAATCTTGGGAACGTGCTCTTATTGCCCACGCCCACCCCAGATATTTCGCCATTGCTATGACAATCACATCTGTTGTGTCGGTTCTTAGGATTCTTTCAGCTTCACTAGACCTTCTTGTTCCCAAGAGCTTACAAATTGGTGTCAACCAGACACGACGTGGTGCATTGTATCCAATACATTCAAACAATAGGTGGACCAGTGATTCTTTGCCATACTGGCATACCGGACACAAATCATTGCTAAGTTTGGACCATTTACTAGTAAAGACTCTTAATGGCAATGTACCCACCCTAAACTGGAAATATAATTTCCGCTCATGGGGCTTTGTGATAAAATCCCAATATTGTTCCAGCCTAGGTATAGGTTTACAGTTCAGAAATAGCCCTGTTAAAGAAGAGGACTCACAACTTCTCACTATATTAATCTGGACCGATTCCCAATATTTGGCCTTCAAAATCGTTTTGGGTGGAAAAGTGGTGTTTTTAGGATCCACCCACAGGGAATTCATACCAATATTCATTAGGATAGCTCTAAGATCCCTCAACCATTTTATTTGGTGCGATGTATCTACCCTTATTATATCTAGGAAACCAGCCGCATATTCTGAGAGCTCTGGAATAGACCAGAGTCTACGCCAGTACAAAAGGAGTCGTAGTTTAGCAGTGTCTGCAATTGACTTTCTCCCAAGATCGTTCAATAATGGGCGTGTCGGGGTACTCTGTGGCAAGTTAGTAAAATTTCTAAAGAACTTATTTTCAGAAAGTGTGAGCTTAGCTAAGTTCTCATGTCCCCAAAGCTCAGCACCGTATAAGGCAGAGCTGATGACTTTCATGTGATAGATCTCGATTGCCGGGCTGATTATCTTAGAGAATGAGGTGTTATATTCCTTTTGCAGCACCCCTGCCAGTTGTCGGTGTTTTAGGGATGCTATATCGACCTGGTGTGCCCAATTTAGCCCCTCCTGGATGTTTACCCCTAGGTATGTGAACTCCTTGACTTGCTCTAGCAGGAGGTTGTTCATTTTAATGCCCCCCTTGAAGGCCGTATGCGGATTAAAGGTAATCAGTTTTGTTTTTGACACATTGACCTCCAATCCACGCCTTGAGCCGAACTCCTCAAAGATTGTTAGAGCTCTCTGGAGCCCACTCGGTGTCTTGGAAATTATCAATGTGTCATCCGCGAACATTAGTATGGGGACTTTTTCACCTGCTAGTGTTGGGGCATCCGTGGGGGTTGACCTCATGCAGTTCACTATTCCATTGATGTATAGGGAAAATAGGGTCGGGGCCATCACACATCCTTGTCGAACTCCCTTCTCTACAGGGAAAGATTCCGTGACTTCACCCTGCATACCCCAGCGAATCTTAGCCATGTTGTCCTCATGCATCCTAATGATAAGTGTCAACAGGTCAGGTGGTAACCCCATTTCTTGTAATGTCCGCCAAAGTTTAGCTTGTGGTACAAGGTCAAATGCCGACCTAAGGTCAACAAAGACGGCGTACAAACTACCCTTACCCAGGGTTACCGTTTTCCAAAAAAGCAAAATAAACCTGAACACTTGGTCGATTGTGCTAGTAAAAGCTCGAAACCCTGCTTGTAATGGCGATAGGATGCTGAATTCATCGATCCATTCTTGAACTTTGTTGAGCACCAGCCTACCCATTACCTTTTGCAAAGAATCTATTAGGCTGATCGGCCTATAATTCCCTGGGCACGATTTGTACCCTTTCTTAAAAACTGGTATGATTTCTGCTCCTTTCCAGGAGTCTGGGACCGGCGCACCCTGTGCTATAGCGTTTGTCAATAAGTGGATGTACATACACCATCTCTCTTTATCATAGAGGAATACATCCCCCGGTATACCATCTGGGCCAGGTGCCTTCTCAGCCAAAATGGATTTCAGTGCCACCTCGACATCTGCCTTGCTAAAGACTGCCTCCTGAAAAGAAAGTTTGGTGATGCCGCCCTCTATTTCATGCACATTTGCGGCGTATTGTGGTTTAAAATGGTTTACCCACTCCGACTGTGAGACATGATTTTGGGGCTGGCATGCCTTTCCACCTCTGTCCCATTTGTGTACATTCCAGAACTGTTTGGGGTTTCTCCTAACACATGCCTCCCTAAGTTCCTCCCAGCTTTTATTGTCTCATTCTTTCTTTGCCTTTACTTGGGCCCCCCGATAGGTAGCCCTTGCTGCTCGTACCACTGTAGGGATACCTTCTTTAATAGCCACCCCTAGGAGTGCTCGAGCCTTTTTACATTCTTTGCTATACCATTTCTGCGTTTTAGGAATAGCTGCCTTTTTAGGTCTACCCTTTTTGATAAAATACATACGTACCTGACCAAAAAATTTGTTGTGTATGCAAGTGGGTTGCTTTAGGGCCTTCGGATTAGCTACACTGGCCTGGAGCTCATTTATGGCATCTATATCCTTTTCGATGCTGGCTAATACTTCAGGTAGCTCAGTTATCTTAGCCCATTTAAGTCGCCTCAAGTCATTCGATGGAACAACATCGGCGGTGGAGTATGTGTCCCGTAGTTCATGGGGAGCCTTAAACCGTATTAGGTCCAAGTCCACACATAATGGATTATGGTCACTTTCCAATCTATCGTGAACCCTCATATCCTTTTTTTTTAAATTTATTTTTTTATAAATTTTATTTGTTTTCAAAAACCAAAAACACAATAAACTGACACTTACAATACAATTAGCCAGCATATTATCACTTATTGCAAAGCAAATTTTAGTTCCGGACAATTGGACATAATACAATTGGTGGTCACTGTTGGTCGCCCCATGCACCCGTCTCCACAAACATTGTAAGATTCCCAGACCCACAGGCAACTATCTGAAACAGATTTTTCATACTGACAGTGTAGACCATAGAGGGTGTGCGAACTAGAGATACATATAGGCCGATCACCTTTGCAGCACGAGCCCAAGGAGGTATATCATGATTTGAACAGCTCCCACCAAAATGACATAGGCAAGCTCATCTAGGTGTCCTCGGCCTGTGCCCGCGCAGGAGACCCGGGCAGATTCCGAGCCCAATCCACAAATGGCTCCCATATATCCCGAGGTCTCGAGGACGGGGGCATGAGTTCCCAAAAAGTACTCAATTGCGTGTGGCCATACGTGACATCCCTCAACCAGTCCTTAATCGAGGGAACCCTCTCCCCTCCCCAGCAAAGTGCAACCTGCCTTTTAGCATAGAGTAGCAGGAGTGCATGTAGCTTTCGATACTTGGGTGGTGTATCCTTCACATACCCCAGAAGTCCCATTTTCGGTGAAGGAACATCCGTCCTACCCACAATTTGGTTCACTGCGGCAAAGATTTTAAGCCAGAAATCCGCAATCCGTGGGCATTCCCATGCAACATGCAGTAAAGAAGCTGGCATGTAGCTACACCGCCAGCAGCTCTCGTCTTCCCTAAGCCCCATACGGTACAGGCCGACAGGTGTCCGATAGTATCTATGTAAGTATTTGAAATGAATTAATCGTAACCTGTAGTTCGGGGAGAGTTCAGTAAGTTGTCTACAGCAGAAATCCCACTGAGCTTCAGTGAGCGGAGTGGGAAGCTCGCTGTTCCAGCCCTCAAACGACTTGGGCTTCACCACAGGGCACGTGTTCTGCATTTGGGTGTAGAGACGTGTGACGAGCTTGCGGGGGGAGGGGGATTTCAATACGTTTTCCAAAGCCAGCAGCGTAGGGGGTGCCTCCGGGAAGCCGGCGCACATGACTCGGCATGCCGTACGCAACTTGTGATATAGGAATAACTCAGCAAATGGCGTCACCCGGTCAGTGCTAGCTACAGGAGGGGACCTAAATTTATTGTCTGGATATATGTCCGCAAATGTGTGCAATGACATGCTATTGGTTAAATTCTTGCTGATTCCATCCTGGACGCAGGGAAGCATGGGATTACGCGCCAGCGGTATGGAGGGGGCATACAGTATCGGGATGTCAGCCCTCCTCCGCAGCTCGCCCTACGCCCACCGCAATGTGCCTGCTGTGTCCACGTCCCCTCGGGGGCGCTGAGAAGACTGATAGAGCGCCACCTTGAGTGGGATCGGGGCCACCGCATCCTTTTCTACTGCCACATGGGGCTGATACGGCGTTGGGTGGACCCAGAAGTACAAAAATTGGGCTT